>CM060916.1:221916244-222597911 GCA_030737875.1 Allium sativum | reverse complement strand
AATTACTGTAATTCTACAAGAAAAATTGTGTATCCCGATACGCTCTTAGGCGTCGCTATTTCGTCGGAAAAAGCAATCGTCCATAGAATTACCGACGAAATAAAAAGTCGTCTTATTTAGCATCATTAAATTTTCCGACGAAATTCCCGATGTTTTATCTTTGGAAACAACACTGTTTACCGATGACTTTACGATGTTTTTTTGGTAGCTTACCAATGATTTTCCTATGTTTTTTCTGCTTACCGATTTCATCACTTACTGAAAATATTGTAGAAGCATGATCAGACGTATGCCTCGCAATAACATATAAATATGTGCCAACACAGTGAGGTAGAACAAAATTTGAACATAAATTTTTGTATCCAAAGTACTGGGACTTTGGAGTGGATACTCCATTGATATTGAATCTACCAGCAAGCATTACATAATCAAAGAATAAAGTGTGACTTTGTATGTAATTCAGTTTGGATAAAAGAACATGCGTTCAAAGTAAATAAACAGAGTGCATTGGTATTGTAATAGTTTAACAAGGAGAAAAATTGCAAGAGTCTGGAAATTACATTTCAAAGTTCCAAAAAGATGAGTAGTCAATTCTAAAAGTTGAAAAACCAAGAGAACAAATGGGCCAGAAGTTCGTAAAATTTATAACAATCTAACTTCAAGTATCAACTGTAACTTATATGATGAAATATGTCATATACGTTGTTAAATCAGTTAACATTTATTGACAAATTTGTCATATTTGGTATGTAAAATAGCAGTAAATATCATAGCCACAACGCTAGAGCAAAAAAAACCTCAAGTACAATTCTAACTTAACCGGAACCAGATTGCCTACCAACAAAAGTAGTGATCATAGAAGACATCTCTGATTGCATATGCTCATGCATTTCGTTTACCTTCACCGAACCCCATATGCAATTGCTCCTCGAACTCGGCTCGTACTCGCTCATCTCTCTCTCTATCTGTTCATGTGCTTAAGTCTCATGTCTAGATTTAAATTGCTCACCTGCTCGAACCTGTTCACGTTTATCTCTTCCTAGAGCACTTTGAAAATTCTCATTTTGCTCTAACATTTTCTTCATGCGAGTTGCTTCCGCAATGCCCACCATAATAAAAGATGAAGTTAAAAGTGCTTGAATAAATTTACAAATAATATTGAGTTTTAGTGCAATATGACGAAAAAAAGGGGAAATGACAAAAACGACTAAAAGCGGCATTAGGTTTCAACCAGGTTATCTCTGTTGTAACTTTGCAGATGTGGCCTATATTTGCCAAATAATCAAAAAATGCTTCCTAGTAAATGTAGCATGACATAGATGAGCACCTACATTATCTTGGATTCGAACAATAGTTTAGTTTAATATTATTAATATTGGTATCAGATTTCTAGAACATGTCATAATACTTTCAGATGTTCCATGACACCATCTAAGATTACAATCGTTGCATAAAAATTGGTTTTAATTCATTATAATTAAATTGCTATTAACATGCACTTAGAATAGCTGCCAACTACAATTGGATTTCTTTTATAGCATTAAAAGAAATCAGTAAGAAATTTGTTTTATTGATTATCTTGATTGAATAATTGTACAAGTGAATGGGACTATTTATAAGTACATATAACATGTAAATAAGGCTGATATAATATGCGAAAACATATTGGGCTTAGCCCAGCCCATTTATGTAGGGATAAAATAAGCTACTGATCGATCTGTTGTCTTATTAGCCACCCTAAAAAACATCTAGGGTTTTCCCTTTTCAGTCTGCGCTGCCATCTTCTTCAACCTTCAAATCCTCTCTAAATTTCACGAAGTTCTTCACCGAGAGGGGTTTCGTGAGTACGTCTGCCTTCTGAAATTGAGCTGGCACATGATTCACATCCAATTTTCCGGTGGTGGTTAGTTCTCTTACAAAATACAGATCAATCTCGATGTGTTTCGTACGAGCATGTTGAACGGGGTTAGCTGATAATGAGACGGTGCTTAGATTGTCGCACCACACAGTCGATCTTTTGCTAGGAAGAAACCCTAGCTCCCCAAGCAAGGAATTTATCCACTTGACTTCAGCCGTGGCACTTGCTACAGATCTGTACTCGGCTTCAGTGCTGGAACGCGATATGGTTGGCTGCTTCTTGGAACGCCACGAGATTGGATTCGATCCCATGAAAACACAATAACCAGATGTCGATCTACGATCATCTGGGTCAGATGCCCAATCTGAATCACTGTAAGCTTGTAAGGTTAACTTTTTGCAGGTTTTTAAAGTGATTCCATAGCTGATAGTACCTTTTAAATATCTTAGGATGCGTTTAACAACAGTACAGTGCTCATTTAGGGGTGCTTGCATAAACTGACACACCTTATTTACACTGTAGCAGATGTCTGGTCTAGTCACAGTTAAATATTGTAAGGCCCCTACTGTACTTCGATACTCTTTGATGTTATGAATCACTTCCCCTTTTTGTTTGGATAGTTTAAGATTACTGCTCATAGGGGTAGGCATGGGTTTGGCCTTATCCATTCTGGTTTTGGCAAGTAGCTCAGATATGTATTTACTTTGGGATAGTATGATTTCAGTTTTGGACTTCTGAATAACTTGAATACCAAGAAAATAGCTTAAATTTTCCAAATCCTTGATTGAAAAAGTTTGATTTAGGAACTGAATTATTTTGTCCACTTCTTTCTGATTGCTACCTGTTATCAAAATGTCATCAACATAGACGAGTATGTAAGTGACTTCTGTTCCGTTTCTTTTGATGTGCAAAGAACTATCTGACTTAGCAGTTATAAATCCCAGTTTCATAAATGTTCCTTTTAATTTGTCATACCAAACTCTTGAGGCTTGTTTCAACCCATAAATTGCCTTTTTCAGTTTGCATACCAATTGTTCGTTTTGATGACTCTTGTATCCCTCTGGTTGTTTCATGTAAACATTTCTTGTAATTCTCCATTTAGAAAAGCATTACAAACATCAAGTTGTCTTATATGCCAATGTTTATGTAGGGCAATACTAATAATTACTCTCACAGTCGTATGCTTAATCACTGGAGAAAAAGTTTCTTTAAAATCGAACCCATATTCCTGTGTATACCCCTTTGCAACCAGTCTTGCCTTGTGCCTTAGAATACTCCCATCAACTGCTTTCTTTAGTTTATAGGTCCATTTACAGCCTATAATGTTCTTATGTTTTGGTGCAGTAACAAGATTCATGTTTTATTTTTGATTAAGGCATCATACTCCTCTTTCATGGCGTTTTTCCACTTTTCACATTTTATTGCTTCATTGAAGTTAACTGGCTCTCTGTCACTAATGGAAGAAGTGTATATCTTAGGCTTAAATATCCCATGCTTTGCCCTGGTTATCATGTGATGTTTGTTTTGATCATAATGTTCATCTTCACTGCTTGACTTGCTTGTAGTGTTGCTGTTGTCATCAGTAGGATTTGCATCTATGTTTTCAGAATCATTATTATCACGGTTCATATCATCATCCCCAGCTAGTGAACTTGATGGACTGTAGTCTGTCCTTGTGCTAGGTATACTGCCTTCATCATCATCATCATCATGCTGTGTTTGTTGTTTGTAACTGCACATCATATCTTCAGTTAATTCTGGCAGTTGTGTGATTTTCCTTTCATCATTAACAATCTTATTAGTTGTTTTAATTCCCTTTTCTGCAAAAGGAAAAACATGCTCATCAAACACAACATGTCTTGAAACATATAACCTCCCACTGTCACTCAAACACTTGTATCCTTTCTTGTTTTCTGCATAACCAAGAAAGGTGCAAGGAGTTGATCTCAGGTTTAGTTTGTGTCTGTTATAAGGTCTTAAATAGGGAAAACATAGGAAACCAAATTTTTTTAGTCCAGAGTAATCTGGTTTAACCGCATACATCATCTCATATGGGCTTTTGTACTGTAAAATTTTGGTAGGCATTCTATTGATTAAAAACACTGATGTCACAAAAGCTTCTAACCAAAACTTTAGTGGTAAATGAGATTGTGATATCAGTGTGAGCCCTGTTTTAACAATGTGCCTATGTTTTCTCTCTACAAGACCATTTTGTTCTGATGTGTGTGGGCAGGTCATTCTATGTAGTATACCCTTATCATTAAAGAATTTCTTTAGTGGCTTAAATTCACTGCCACCATCTGTTTGCATAGTTTTCATAGTGCAGTCTGTTTGCTTCTCAATGAGAGTGACAAACTGCATTGTTGTATTGTATGCATCTGATTTACTTTTGAGCAGATATATCCATGTATATCTTGTAAAAGCATCTACAAAGGAAAGGTAGTACCTGTACCCATGATCTGTTTTGATTGGAGAAGGCCCCCATAGGTCTGCAACTATTAGCTCAAGTGGTTTGCTGTACTTTGTATCAGATTCAATAAAGGGTAACTTATGACTTTTGCCTATTTGGCAATGTTTGCACACATAATGATTAGGTATGTTTTTGCAATCAATTTTATTTTCATTCAAGACATGTTTAACTGTTTTCACATTTGGATGACCCAAATTATAATGCCAATCATTAAAATTTTTGTACATGCCATTGTTAACAGTCACAGTTTCAACATTGTAATAGTGATTTCCATTATCAGTAGCATGTTTGGGCTTCAATTTCTTGAACTTGTACAGCCCTTTATCCAAACTACCCCATAGTAATATGTCTTTGTTTAGTAAATCTCTAACTAGGAAATATTTTGGGTGAAACTCAAAGTACACACGGTTGTCATTAGCAAATTGTGTTTTTCTTAATCTTGGGTACTCTAAGTAAATTATTTAAATAGAGTTCCCTTTTTCCATTGATATAACCATGTCCTATATGTGATATACTTATGGTTTCATCATTACCCATTGAGACATAGTGCATACCTGAGTAGCTTTTATTTCCCAGATTTAGATTCTGTAGATTGTTGGTCACATGATTCGTAGCTCCAGAGTCTGGGTACCAATCATCAAGATTTATGTCCTCTGACTTGCTTAACTCATCACTGTTTGTACTTTGTGACTGCATCCTTGATCCTCCAGCATTTGTCCTCTGTTGTCCCACTTGTGTCACATTAACATTTGGTCCTCTTTGATTTCCTTGACCTTTGTTGACTGACATTGTATTCAGTGTTAAATCTGAAGTGACACCTACTTGCTACATGTCCAAATTTCTCACAAATCTGACATTTCACCCTGTTGTTATTACTGAACCTTCCTCCTCTGCCTCTGCCTCTTTGGTTAGGGTTGCCACCTCTGAAGAACTGATTTTCTTGCCTATTGTTTTGACTAGTATTACCTTTCTGTTGGCCTTTAGTTCTTGATGTGGTGGCATAGTTAATAGAAAGCTCTGATTGATTTCTTTTCTGTTCAACTCTTCCTTCATGTGCAAGAAGCGACGAGTGCACATATTGTAAGTCAGGTACAGCCTTCTGTGAGGCTATAAATGTTACAATTGACTCATAATCTTCATCTAGGCCACCTGTGATATAAAGAACTTGTTCACTATCACTGATAATATGCCCAGTAGAATTCAGTTTGTCACACAGTGTCTTTATCTTGGTAAGGTAGTCATGCATGGACATTTCATCTTTCCTCATGCATTGTAGTTGTCTTCTATACAACATAACTCTTGCGGCAGATTGAGCACTGAATATTTGTTCAATGGTGTTCCATATAGCAAATGATGTATTGCATCCTATAACTCTAGATAGCATGCTTGCACTTATTGATGATATCAGCCATGAAACAAGAAGACTATCTTGTTTCTGAAATCTTAAGTAATCTTGATTACTGACTAGATTTCCGTCTTTGTCGTGAATCATGGCAGGTGGGATGATGACTGTACCTTTGATGAAGTCAAGAAGTCTATATCCTCTTAGCGCTGCTTCCACCTGAAATTTCCATAGCATGTAATTATCCTCATCGAGTGGGATGGTAATTATGTGACTCTTTAGTTTTATCAGAGGGAAGTCTGGTGTAGGAGGCATAGAAGTGGGGTTGGTTCCAGAATTAGCAGAACTGAGAGCTTCATTGTTTCCAGACGCTGCCATGGTGATCAATAAGAGCGGCAGAAGTAAATTCTTGATGAAGTTGAAAGTTCTTGGACGGCTGAAGCGCTGCAAAGTGCTGTAGCAACCAGATCTTCAACGATATTGAGATTCTAGGATGGCAAATTCATCAACTGATGATGAACTTTGCAACCAGGTCTCAACTAGATGATGACTGAATGTCGGATGGCCAAGAATTGCAGCCAAGAAGAGAGAAAATGATGAAATATCTCTGATTCTTTCTCTTGGCGAGGCAATCACGATTATGTATGACAGATATGAAACAGAAACTAGATCAGAGAAGGGTTTATTCTTCAATGATGATTGCTTTCTGAGAAGAAAATACAAAATACGCTCTCCTCTCGATCTGAAGCGAGAAAATATGATTTTGAAATTTTGTTTTTTTGTGTCGTTAGGCTTAAAGGTCTGATACCATAAAAGAAATCAGTAAGAGATTTGTTTTATTGATTATCTTGAATGAATAATTGTACAAGTGAATGAGACTATTTATAAGTACATATAACATGTAAATAAGGCTGATATAATATGCGAAAACATATTGGGCTTAGCCCAGCCCATTTACGTAGGGATAAAATAAGCTACTGATCGATCTGTTGTCTTATTAAGCATTAGTAATAACAGTCTTATCTAGTGCAAAATATTACCTTCCAAATTCATACTAAGCAAAAAAAAAAAAAAAAAAAAAAAAAAAAAAAAAGAGAGAGAATCGGGTATTTTATGGCTTTTCCAGTTGAATTTAAGGTATGAACAGTGCCTTTGGGTTTGCCTTTCAGCTTTAATTTATACTTCAGATTAATACTATTGATTAACCTACAACTGATACTACAAGCTTAAATAGGACCTGCAAACCAAAATAATTTTCCATATTCAGTATATAAAGTCAGTATTTGGAAACCACAAATCACAACAAAACCTTGTCAAATTTGAAACACTCCATCTTCTGTGGAAGTTAAGGGTTGAGAGTCATCAAATTTTTTGTAATTATATCAACAGTGAAATCCAATAAAGCTGGGAATGTGGATATTCTTGATAAGCTTCAAAGGACAAATGTGTCTCTAACCAGAGCAAAGTAAGAAGCCTATATATACATAACAATTTTTTATGCAACCCTGCCTTGAATTATGAGATAATTGACAAATCTTTTTATCCAGACATTTCTTGTGGATAGTGGGAAGCGTATCAACATTATTAAAAAGCAATTTAATATGGGGAAAAAAATAGCAAGAGATGCAATGAATAAAGGTTGTTTCTTTAAACAAAAATAAAATAAAATAAATAAAGACTTCATATATTTGTCCTTAACTAGGCTATGCGGTCTTTATCTTTAATTTAAGACATAACAGATACTAACGCATTCGTCTCAAATTTCAGGTCCCTAAAAATATTAGATACAACATAAACTGTCTTAAATAATTTAAGAACCACTCAGGAACAGATTTTCCATCTCTGTTCTAATAACTAAAAAGAAAAAAAGGCTTAATGGGTGACTGGTTATGTTAAACATTAGTGTCCATGGCCGCCACGAGTTAATGTCTATGTTTCCAATCGTAAAAGTTAATGTTTTCAGTATATAGATAACCCATTCCATATTGTGTCATAACTGAGCAGTGAAACACTACAGTTCAAGAACATTTATTATGAACAAACATTTTTATCACTATATATAATTGATTGCCAGCATTTACAAGCAATTCAGAAATACACAAATCTATAACTAAAATCACCAAAATGTTACAATATCCAAATTCCCAAGTAGGAATATGACAATCACACAACCAAAATAAAATAAAAACACTGTCAATGAAACAATATTTTTTCCGATAAGCTTGCCATCGTCACCTTCTGCACTTAGGCTGGAGCAATCAAAAAGAGTCGAATTGCAAGGTAGTCTTGCAATCTCAGTTGAACATACTTGACATAGCCACCGAAAAATGTCGAGATTTTATTCTTAGTTGCAAACCAACACAAATCCACTTCGAAAAGCCTTGAATCCTGTAAAAGAGTGTTAAACTGGAATACATTGCAGCAATGAAGTGGACAAAATTAATATAGAAATCACAAAGAATGAAGCAATGTGATAATTGAGATAGAGGCTCTGAAGATTTCAATTCATCGTGGGAATAATGAAAATACAATAAATCAAATATACTGATGTACATGAATCGGATATTATAAATTGAAATTTATCTAATAAAACAAAAATGGGAAAAAAAAACCAACCTTTTCATTTCTTGGCGATCCGTTCTTTAATGTCGAATTGATCTCAAGTTGAATTAAGGAAATTTGTTTGTCAAGTTGAGGAAGAAGTAACCATGGAACTGAATGAAAAAGTCGGAGTGTGTACGACTTGTGCAGGATCTATAATATGGCTATGCGGAATGTATGTGATAACTTAAGCTATTCAATAGTTATGTGAATAAATATTCGCAAACAATATATATATCACAAATAACTATAAATGCAGTAAAGTAAAGTAGAGTAACGACACCAGGATTTTTATACTGGTTCGGACCTCCAGTCCTACGTCCAGTCCCGAAGCTCCTCTTCGGCTTTTCACTAAACAACACCCTCTCTTCACCTGGAGGAACAGGTTCACAACACTACTTGATTTACGGGCACAAGTTTACCCACTTGATTTCACGGGCTACAAGCTTACCCACTTGATTTACGGGCTACAAGCTTACCCACTTGATTTCACGGGCTACAAGCTTACCCACTTGATTTACGGGCTACAAGCTTACCCACACAGGACAATTACAAGAGTTTGACTTCTGATTGTGTTCTTCTTTCAACACTGATTTGTCAACGATTGAGTACACCCTTCCTATAATCTTATCCTCAAGTACATGAATTGAGTGCGAAGATTTTAAGGAAGTTAGTTGCTTGTTGAATCAAAATATGAGAAATATTATCAAGGATTCAATAAGTAACTTGAATTTGGAGAGCTTTTGTTTGCGAGAGTATTTAGAAAGTAAGATCAGAAATTAGAGCAAGAATCGGTGATTTGGATGAATGAAAGATGATGTATTTATAGCAAATGAGAAGTTGTAATTATTAGTGAAAAGTTGCAATCAAAAGGAGTGATTTTTAATGAAGAGAAATGGATGCAACTTTTCAAGAAAGAAGATGACACTTCATGAAATTCAAAAATAGGTCGACAGGAAAAATTAATAGGTTGACAGGTTTTTGACCGTTATTTCAAAAAGCTGTTGACCTGTTAATTTTAATAGGTTGACCTGTTATATTTAAAAATAGGTTGACCTGTTATTTTTAACAGGTTGACCCGTTTTTGTCAATATACAGTAAAAACGAGTTTTCATGCATAATTTTGAAAGCAATGAGAAGTATGATTATTTGAGGATAGATTTTAACATAAAATACTCTAAATAACCAACTTCAAACCTATGAAACCATTGAATCTTCTTTTTGTCGATCATGAAGCTTCTTCTTGTCATTAATCAAAACGATCATTAAAAATCCTTGACTCAACATTCTCCCCCTTTTTGATTGATGACAATATAGCTTGATATTTTAATCTTTATTGCTATCTCCCCCTGTATATAAGCTCTGTCTCCCTTTAAACATCTACATATCCATAATCTTAGCTCCATGTCATGATTTCCATTGATCTTTATTTTGTTGTTATCAATCGAAATTCTCGTGTCTCAACATTCTCCCCCTTTTTGATTGATGACAACACCTTGGATTTTCTCCCTTTGAATATAAAGCTCCCCGTGAATTTCTGCAACATTTGTTAGTAAATAATCTTACCTTTTGATTCCTGCATTAACAAATGTTAGCACACATATACTTTTACCATATTAAGCACATATATTTTAAATAGTATATGTAAAATATTTCTCCCCCTTTGTCATCGATTAAAAAGAATAAATATCATAATAACCTCAATAATCGAGAGTTTTAAAATAGTATAAGAAATGGTGTTTGAGTTTGGAATTTGAAATGACGTGTCTTTATAAAAAAACAGTTTTCAGAGAGACCGGTCGACCTATAAAATCAAGGCGATCGACCTAAAAACTCTCGGGTTCGAGATAGAGGAAATAAGGCAAAACCGGTCGACCCCTTTTTTCTAACCGATCGACCTATTTTGTTGCTAAAACAGCATCGGTCGACATGAATTTCGGAACCGATCAACCTAAAAAGTCTCTAGAAACTACATGTATTAAAACCGGTCGACCTATAGTTTTTGACCGGTCGACCTGTATGACCGGTCGACCTATATTTTGCCACCGGTCGACCTAATTTTTCTCTAGATTGAAAATATTCAGAACATGTCGACCTATATTTTTTAACAGGTCGACCTAATTTGTCAAAAATTGTTTTTCTGCCTTATTTTGAAAAAAAATCAAACTCAAACAACATTTTATTATAATAATATATATTAAATACATGAAGAAAGAAATAAAACAAATATTAAAAGGAATATAAAATATCTCCTTAGATCCGATATATTAAAATTATTTTCTTGGTTCCCATGGAGAATATTTTCCGCTTCCGCCTTCATTTTTGTTGTAATTCCTATCCCATGAATTTTGTGTCCTCGATGACGATGAAATATTGAAACATGTGCTTTTTGATAAGCTAAATTTTCAAAGATATTTAGAGATACCGAATAGCCTTCTCTTTGTTGTGGTGTACCTGCAAAAATATATATAACATATATAGTTTTGGTACCCACTTGCTTTGTTTGGGTCCATGGGTTAGATGGAAGGTAACCATACCCAAGAGGGTTTAATGGAACCTTTAAAGATAAAATTTTCATTATTAACTACCGAATCAAAATAATCATCGATATATTTTTCTCGGTTTTTCCAACTTACAGGAACCCAAATACTTAAGAAATCTCTAGTGATATTCCTTTTCGTACTTCTATATTTATTATAAATACCGTTAGTCATAGAAGTATTCGAATTTCTATAATAATTGGGTCTTGGATGTGCATTAGTACTAGCATTGATATTCTTATTGTACATAAAAGCATATCTAGTACTATTTCTATGATTGGTTTTATTATATCCTATACCACTTTTGTCATGTAAAGGTCGAGATCTAGACAAAATCATGTTTAAATCATTTTGACCTTTATTAAATTTCGCGAACTTATTTGTACATTTGATTCCACAGTCGCGATTGATATTTTCAAAAGAAACCTTGTTATTAATACCCTTATTTAATTCAGAATTCTTCCTTTTTAAAGCTCTATTCTCATTTTCGAGACAACTAATTTGAGATTCTGAATTATATAAAGATGATTGTAATTTTCCTTTTGAGTCAGAAATTTCATTTTGCAAAATATTACTATTCACCTTTAAGAACTCACATTCTTTAGATAGTTCTAAATTCTTTTCAGTTAAAGCTCTATTCTCTTTTTCAAGAGACGAAATTAAAGAACTAGAATTATTTAAAGAATCTTCTAATGATATATTTTTATTTTGCAAAAGATCAATTTCCTTTAAAAGAACATTGTTTTTATCTTCTAGTCGCTCATTTTCTTTTTGAAGGAAATCTTTTTGAGAAACAAGCTCTTCTATGGTATTTTCAAAACATTTGGCTTGTTTTACCAATAGATTGTTTTCTTCTTTTAATTTGGAATTTTCTTGCTTGTAATTTTTTGACATAGCTAAAATGACTGTATTGAGTTTCAATAATTTTTCATGGTCTAACAAAAGATCTTTATATAATGAATCTGTACATACCAATTGTGTTCTGACTTTGGCCATGGGACACTTGTTTCCTTGCTCTCCTGATTCTGCTTTGTTGCTCTTCCATTTTCTAATTCCCTGACTAGATTTCTTTATAGCCATTTGTTCTAGGATGTTGTTACGATCTCTAGAATGCCAGGCTCTGATACCAATTGAAAAAGTCGGAGTGTGTACGACTTGTGCAGGATCTATAATATGGCTATGCGGAATGTATGTGATAACTTAAGCTATTCAATAGTTATGCGAATAAATATTCGCAAACAATATATATCACAAATAACTATAAATGCAGTAAAGTAAAGTAAAGTAGAGTAACAACACCAGGATTTTTATACTGGTTCGGACCTCCAGTCCTACGTCCAGTCCCGAAGCTCCTCTTCGGCTTTTCTCTAAACAACACCCTCTCTTCACCCGGAGGAACAGGTTCACAACACTACTTGATTTACGGGCTACAAGTTTACCCACTTGATTTCACGGGCTACAAGCTTACCCACTTGATTTACGGGCTACAAGCTTACCCACACAGGACAATTACAAGAGTTTGACTTCTGATTGTGTTCTTCTTTCAACACTGATTTGTCAACGATTGAGTACACCCTTCCTATAATCTTATCCTCAAGTATATGAATTGAGTGCAAAGATTTTAAGGAAGTTAGTTGCTTGTTGAATCAAAATATGAGAAATATTATCAAGGATTCAATAAGTAACTTGAATTTGGAGAGCTTTTGTTTGCGAGAGTATTTAGAAATAAGATCAGAAATTAGAGCAAGAATCGGTGATTTGGATGAATGAAAGATGATGTATTTATAGCAAATGAGAAGTTGTAATTATTAGTGAAAAGTTGCAATCAAAAGGAGTGATTTTTAATGAAGAGAAATGGATGCAACTTTTCAAGAAAGAAGATGACTCTTCATGAAATTCAAAAATAGGTCGACAGGAAAAATTAATAGGTTGAAAGGTTTTTGACCGTTATTTCAAAAATCTGTTGACCTGTTAATTTTAATAGGTTGACCTGTTATATTTAAAAATAGGTTGACCTGTTATTTTTAACAGGTTGACCTGTTTTTGTCAATATACAGTAAAAACGAGTTTTCATGCATAATTTTGAAAGCAATGAGAAGTATGATTATTTGAGGATAGATTTTAACATAAAATACTCTAAATAACCAACTTCTAACCTATGAAACCATTGAATCTTCTTTTTGTTGATCATGAAGCTTCTTCTTGTCATTAATCAAAACGATCATTACAAATCCTTGACTCAACATTCTCCCCCTTTTTGATTGATGACAATATAGCTTGATATTTTAATCTTTATTGCTATCTCCCCCTGTATATAAGCTCTGTCTCCCTTTAAACATCTACATATCCATAATCTTAGCTCCATGTCATGATTTTCATTGATCTTTATTTTGTTGTTATCAATCGAAATTCTCGTGTCTCAACACTGAATGGCCATGGAACCGTATTCGGGGCAGCAACTATTAAATGGCAGTGTCAGTGGGCACGTTTTCATTTAAAGTGGTTTAATTACTTAATTAATCAATGGTTGTGAATGCTTTCCCTTGAAAATGGGGATTGAAAGAAAAACTGCTACCTATTAAAGATTCCATGGAGGTCTCTAGTTCCAACTGTTGGAATATTTCGACAATTGGGTCACATATGTAAAATAAAATGTGTTGTGCTATTTTGGTGTAAAGCCTAATTAAAGTGATCTAATTTTCGATTAGAATTAATAGGCTTAAAGTTTAAGTTATCATGGGCCTAATGTGTAGATACCGGGGCATTTTATAATTTGTTGAAGGGCCGAATTACAAAATCCCAACTTTATAAATAAAGGGTTATGGTCCCCGAATTACACAAGCCTTAGCAACTCTCTAACCTCTTCTACGGAGAGCTGATTTCAGATCTAGGGTTTGTTTCAATTTGGAAGACCAAATCAAATTACATCTTCTCCTTGGCAACCGGTTATAGATTCAGGTACTGCAATAATTAACTTCGGGATTCAGGTACGCTTCCGCAAATTTGTTTATCAGTTCTCTGATTTGTTCTCAATTAAATCAATATGGGTTATATGTTTGGATCTAGGGTTTCATAATTGGATGTTGTTAAAGTATATTGAAATCCTAATACCAACAACTATGACAACATAATTTTGTCCCTAACTTGTTTCATATTAAAGACAAAAATTAAACTAGTATCTAATTTCTATCTTAATTATTACGTTTTCTTGTAGTTTAATGCAAAAGATGACTATAGTCTAAATGTTGTTATTGTCAAGGCAGCCATTGAAAATGATAAATTTGATAACAATGTAAAAATGGACACACTCCGTATTCAAAAGAAAAAAAGGAAGGTCCGTAACATGTACAACACACCTGAAGGATCCAAGTTCAGTGATAAATTCAGTTTTTCACATGGTGAAAGAAGTCGGAATAACATATAGAACTACAGCAAATGATTGGAGCTTGGATACAATACCGGCCACATCTAGTTCTAAATTAAAGACATAAATCTACGGCGATTTTGCCAAAGGTTCCTGCAAGTATGGTACTATATGCAGTTTTGCTCATGGTTCACTCGAGTTGTAGAAGCCTTTTTTAGGACTATTTTAGCAGAAGTGTTTGCGTTTGATTGAATGTAAAATTTCGGCCGACATATCAGGAAGGAAGAAACGTTTATCGTCGAGCACTTTGGTTTAAATTATTCTTTAATTTAGCTACTTCTGCTTTACATTTATTTAGTTTGTTTCATTCGTTCTGATGATGCCTATCCTTAAAACTGAGATATTTGAATGATTTATATGAATTTCTGTTTCATGCACTGTCTATGGTATTTTGGAACTAGTTTCTAGGACAAATTTTCCAAATTGAACCCAAAAAAACTTTATTTCAGTTTTAAATTTCAAACTTATTACAAAAGTAGATCCTTTATTGTGAAAATATGAATTGCATAAGCATGTTTTTATTTAAAAAAAAGTTATATTTGTACAAGTTTGAATTGTGCAAGAATTATAAAATCCAAAAATTTGTACTTGATTTCTAAGAGCATATGCTTACCTGTTTGCAGAAATAGAAACATGATAGATATAATAAAGTATAAACAACTAAGGCTTCACTTGGGAGTTTTAGGGACATGTTGCATTTGCCAAAGAACAAAAAGTAGATAGATTTTATCCTACTAACGCTGTTAAGCAATAGGAAAAAGTTAAGAACCACAACTTTACATAAAGTTTTTATGAACAAAGTAAAATGTTGTTAGATGCTTTATTTTTTAATCATCTTATATGCATAAAATTTAAACTCAAGACAACATAGACTCGTAGAGAATTTTTCTTTTATGCTAAGCGCTTGATTTCAAATTCAAGAACACAAACAGAAACGTTATTTTTTATTGTCTATATCAATCTATATTAAAATATTTCTATTATTACAAGACTATGATCTTATAAGTTTCAGATAACAATAAATATTAGTATATCTTATTGTTATGTTGATGAAACTTCAGATGACATCATCTCTTTTTCTGATTATCCATATATAAACACCACAGTACAAATCATCCACCCATGCAAAGTGCGGAGAAGAACATACAAAACTAAGTTTTCGTGGCACAATTTTTTGTATCATTAGTAATTATTGCTATTATTCACGCAAATTACATATTGGGTTTAGTGGAAGCGATTATATTAGTGACGCGGCTCCGATTGGCGATATAGATCTTGGTTTCGGCCTTGATACTGAGAATGACTACTACTTCTTCTTCAAATTATGACTGATGACGATATCAATAAGGACCATCTTCATTTCTTTGGTCATTCATATCCCTTCTGTCTTGATCTAATGGTGGTGATCTTCTCCTCTCCGAATTTGATGGCGAAGTTCGACGTCTACCATGATTTGAATCGGGCGATGCTCTTCTTCTAGCTTGATTCATGTCTAAAATAAGACTTTATAACCTTCCAATTCCTTTATCAAATTTGTCATTAATCCTTCTCTCCGTTTGTTCGGCTTCGTCTCTCTGATACAACACTTCCAAATTTTGATGGTGATTAGCATGTCTTGGCGGCATGTTTGAGTACAATGCTTCACATATGACCAAGCTTCAAACCAACTCTCGCATCCTAAAATCAATGGAACGGCCCAAAGATTCACAATGGTCTAACTTTATGAACGATCTGATGGCCTGCCAATCTGACTGGCGCTGGCGATCTGATGGTGGCGGTCTTGTGAGGTGATGGAGAACTAGTGTGAACGGTCTGGTGATTGCAGCTTGGAGGTGGTGATCTAAATGGTGGTGGTTGGCGACTCGAACGGAACGATCTGATGGCTCTGGCAATCGGTTGGCATTTGTGATCTAAACCAATAATGATAGCTCTAATACCAAAACTGACGCAGCTCCAGGATCCAAACTCCTCAATTCGTGAATATAGAATCAGAAAGTAAGATAAATGCTCAACCCCGTTGATCTCTCGATGCCGGAATCTCGCTATCTTCAACACGTTGATATTGCAAGATACCGTGTTGTCGATCTACGTTTCTTCGAACGTTGATCACTCGCAAGCGATACCGTGAATCGACTTCAAGTTCGTTGATTCGAGCGCACTCGAATGTCCAAAGATGGAAATGATGAAGGAGATCACACTCGACTTCAACAATGGTGGCATAAGGCTCACACAAGGAAACTATTCAAATGTCAACAACCCTTACAACTCACACCACGCCCCTATTTATAGGGTCCATACACACGCCCCAAAATAACGTGACTCAACTGGGTCGCATCCACGGCCTACGACCTACATAGAACAACGACCTAACAGGCATACGACTTAACATCACAACCCAAAGCAATGCAATACAACAACGTTAACGACACATCAAACCACAAACTAATAATAGAATGACCTATCATCAAGCAACTCGACCTACTTCATCCGCAATGACCTAAGCAGCTCGACTCATCATCTGGCAGCAACGAACCAAGCGTGAACGACCTATCCCCTTCACGACCTAATAATTCCTCTTCAAGCCCGCCTTTCCTCTTTAGGTCAGAGAACGACCTAGTTAGGTCGTGGAGCTCCTTCCCATGTTTCTTTAGCCCGCAGAGCGACTTAGTTAGGTCGTTGGACGACCTATACTCCACTCCAACATGTTTTAACCCGTAAAATAACTCAGCTAGGTCGCTGAACGATCCATAAGCCCCTCCCCCTTGTTTTAGGTCGCAGAAAGGCTTCCTTAGACTGTTTAACGACCTACACTTCTCTCCCTTAGCCTTTAGGTCATTGGATGGGTTCCTTAGGTCGTTGGATGACCTGTTACTCACATAAAAGCATCTTCCATGATGTGCTGCATCAATAGGTATCATAACTTACAAATCCTCTTTAATGAACAATTAAAACTACTCTAAAAAGTAATGCCTATAACCAAATAATGATGTCCAACCCCCTTTGCAAGACGTGATACAATAAATTATATCTTTAAAAATTTAGGAGTTGAGAATTGAAATTCTCTATAATAATTTGCATAAAAAATGGTTAACTTTGTTCAGAAAAAAAATTGCATTTAAGTCACACCTTACCATAGTTTCCAATCCCTTGATCTAATTATGGTGTGCAGGTCCATATAAGATATTATCACATAGAGGATTTATTTTTTCAGTAAAAAAAAAATAGTGGCACACCAATAGGTCTAATGATATAGGGAAAAAATCTTGTTAAACTAACAAACTCAAGGAGAAATCAAATTTTTGTTATGATGAGGAACAAGCCCTTTTGTGGGGTTTTAATACCATAACATATAGTGTTCTGGGATAATACAAACTAATTACCATAAATAAGCAACAACCCTGTTTTTCCTATAGTTGCATATATTATACATGCTGATGTAGTTGCATATATTTTATTTTTATTTCTATAAATACGCATTAATTAATTGCTTAACAGTATTGAACATGTTAGGTATTTTCATCCTTGGATTATACTTATAGTATTTTATTGAAATGATTTACTTGGTGGTGATTTAGATAGTTATAAAATTCTTCACATGTAGTGGTTGCATACTTCAATTTAGTAAATATTCAAGGAACCTATTTTTTGATTATGGAAGGTTGACAATATAATAGATAGGCCCTAGCTGTACAAAGTTTGAAAATTTTCTATTTCCTATTGACATAAAGTTCAACCATAATCCTAATTCTAGTTTATAGTTCAATGGATTAGAAGCAAATAGAAATATAGATATCAATATATGATCCCGATATATTCTACTTGAAACTCTAAATTCTCATGCCAATAGGGACTTTTATTTGTACTATTAAAGATAACTGACATGTAGTGTGTGCCAAAATACATATATTTGACGATGTTATTCTTTACTATACTTTTCAAAAAATTGCAGCACAACCAGTGGCAGATCGAGAAAATTCAAATGGGGGTCATAATATAAATATAAAATCAAAAGTTTAAAAATTTAGACATCGGTAGCACACTGAAACATAGTTTTAATAAAGTTGGTAAGCTACATAGAAATGTTGAAATAGACTTACAATTGACTGTTATGGAAACAGCGCCATTGCGAAAGCGAATAGGATCTTATTTACTCAATTACTTAAAGATGATTTCTGTGGAAAAACAACACATATATGAAATTACATGCACAAACACAAGATATTCCACCCAACCATCCTCTTTATTGATTCAACAATACAAATTTTGTCTACATACAATTGATCCACAACCAAAAATAAACAAAATACAATGAATCAATAACCTTATTGAGAAAGGGAAAGAATATCTAGATGACTACAACTCTTGCTGGAGAAGGAGAACAATGAAGAACGATGACAAATCCTTGGATCATGCTGAAGGCACCAATGGGAATAACTTATCTCAACCCTCAATTCCTAATCTTCCGCTCTAGGGCACAAGCACTGGAGACACATAGCCTCATTAAACCCTTAACTCGGTCATGCCTGATCCAATCCTGAAAGCTGATTTTATAGGAGAATAGAACTCCTAGGAAAATATCCAATTTACCTCTCAGAAATATCCAAGATATAATCATTCATTTCTTCCCTTCTATAATAATCAAGCAATCAATTAACCAATCAATCAATCAACCAATTAGTCAATTAATTAATCAATCAATCAATCAATTAATCAAATCAATTAATTTATTACATCCTCCTCATTAACATATGTGATTTCATGTCACAAATCACAACACTCCACCTTGATATGAAATCACATCAACAAGTCATTCGACTTCCATGGACATGTGATACCACCAATCATAAATTACTGCACCTTAATCTGAATTCATATCAACACTCCAACAGTCACCAAACAAGTCAATCTAGCTCTTTCTACGACATCATCTCTCAACTAAAACCAACCTCGATTTTCAGGCAACGAGATACGCCTCACCTGTTTCAGGAGTACAGGGACTCAATTTATTTCAGGGAAACAATCACACCTAGTCGATTTGAAAGGACTGTGACCACACCTCAATTACAAACACAACCCACCGTCTGCATAAGATGCATCTACCACCATGATCTGCACTGCACATAAACCAACGGTCTAAAAGTACTTGTAATAACATCGACACCCGTCTAACACTTGATCTAAGCTCCTTCCTTGATCACCCCGGATCCCTCGAGCATCATCAACGTGAAGACCCATGTCGAAAACATAAACCGAATCACCAAGGTACAGGCCAATCAAACTAATTGCCTTCTTCTTCGTTTTCTTCCATCTTCCCTCATCCACATCGGAGGGCATCTCTTCATCTCCATCAACCAAACCATTGAGGCCTTCAAAATCCCCAATCAAAAATAGTCATCCCCAAAAGCGTCATCATATCCAATAAAATTCAATTTTTCCAAACAAAAATCAAATTTTTCTTTCCAATCCAAAATCACTCTAAACTTTGCGATGATCTAGCTCTGATACCAATTGTTAGGGAAACGGCGCCTTTGCGGAAGCGACTAGGATCTTATTCACCCAATTACTTAAAGATGATTTCTATGGAAAAACAACACAGATATGAAATTACACGCATAAACACAAGATATTCCACCCAACCACCCTCTTTATTGATCCAACAATTCAAATTTTGTTTACATACAATGGATCCACAACCAAAAATAAAAAAAAACAATGAATCAATAACCTTATTGAGAAAGAGAAAGAATATCTAGATGACTACAACTCTTGTTGGAGAAGGAGAACAATGAAGAACGACGACAAATCCTTGGATTAACTGTAGGCACCAATAGGAATAGTTTATCTCAGCCCTCAATTCCTAATCCTACTCTCCAGAGCACAAGCCCTGGAGGCACACAGCCTTATTAAACCCTTAATTCGGCCATACCTGATCCAATCCTGAAAGTTGATTTTATAAGAGACTACAAGGCCTAGTAAAATATTCAATTTACCCCTCAGAAATATATCCAAAATATAATCATTCATTTCTTTCCTATAATAAAATCAAGCAATCAATTAACCAATCAATCAATCAACCAATTAGTCAATTAATTAATTAATCAATCAATCAACTAATCAAATCAATTAATTGATTACATCCTCTTCATTAACATATATGATTTCATGTCAGTGTTGTTTTACATAAAAATCATCTTTAAGTGTTTGGGTGAATAAGATCCTGGTCGCTTCCTCAAAGGCGCAATTTCCCTAATAATTAGTATCAAAGCTACGATTTTTCATTTTTTGAAAATAATTCATGACAAGTCATTAGATAAATTCTTATATACATCCTTTTTAATGTATACAACCAAGCTATCGTTCGACCATTGATCACACATTCGGTTGAGGAGTCGATTCTTCACTATCTTCATTCAAGAAAAAGCTCGCCCTTTAGTAGCAGTTGCAACCGGTAGTATCAAAGCCAAAGCAAAAAGTTTATAAACTAATGGACATGTCATATTTCTTTTACTTTTGGCCATCATCTGAGTAACATCACTCAATCCCCATAAATCTGAAGAATCAAAATTTGTTTGTACATCCATAATAAAAGTCTCAAGTTGGTTTGATAATGCTAAAGTGTCAATGGTTGAAAAATCTTTTGGATAAAATTGAGCCAATTTTTGGCTGTCAAAAGCAAGAAAAGAGTCTGAGGGATTTAAGCATGCAACACAAAGTAAAATTCGGTATTCGCTTCATCAAACCATGTAGGATTAAATCTTTGCATCGTGCCACTGAAGTTTCTTTGTTTGGATATATGTTTACGAGATTGACATGCTCAGCTCGCCTTAAATAGTATCTCTACGAACTTTTTCACGAATTTTAGGTTCGAAATTCATAGTACTTATCTGTAATCCTGGATCCCCCACAAGTATAGGCAATTCACTAATTTTTTTTGTAAGACTCGTCGTTTGTTGGAGACGATGATCTTTCTAAAGCATTTATTTTGTGTTGTTCATTGTGATTCACTGAAGAAGATTCTCCAACATTTGATTTTTTTTAAAAATATTTCGACATGCTATAAAAAAAGTTATTCATTAAATAAAATAAACGAATTCTATTTTTTATTAAGGTTTCAGCAAGAACCTACTTTATTTTTCTAATAAATTCAAAGTTTAAACATTTTAGTGCAGTAATTACCTACCATGTCACATACTTCTTCCTATTTTTATAATAACTAGCCTTTATTTAATAATATAATTTTCAAAAATAGTGCTACTACCATTAATCAATACAAATTGTATATGAATGCTATTGAAAAAGGAGAAGATGGAAGATGAAGCAAATTGTAGGGTTTTCTTTTCCAAATTCCCAATTCCAAGTTTCCAACGAACATACAATTACCCCCAATTTCAATTTCAAAACCCTTAATTTCAAACAAATATAAGATAAAGCATAAAATACCTTTCTATTCCAGCCACTCAGTCGGAGAATAGCGAAGGCGAAGAAGAGATGATGGTTCAGAGATGAAGAGATGAAGAGGCGACTCTCAATCTGAGATGCAGCTCGCACAGGCGGAGAGAAGAAGGCGTAAATTTCTTCATAGCTCTCAAGACGAGGGAAGACCTAATTTTCTTTACAGCTCTCAAGACGACCTAATTTTTATTTGAATAAATATAAGTGATGATAGCGACTAGTGGAGAAAAAGGAAGAAATAAACAATGCGTTACTTTTTGTTTCAGGAAATTGGGATAATGGGGTGTACTGTAATTTTTTTTTTTAAATTTCAATGGGGTCAATTGACCCTTCTTGCCTCTTAGTAGATCCGCCTATAAGCACAACCACATGTTTATAAAATTGATATCTCAGTTATTGATGTGAAGACTAAGTATAGTGCAAAACCATAGTGGATAACTTTTGCAAGGCATATTTTTGAATATTTTAACATGGAAAATGTTAACAGTAGCTAGAGGAGTGAGTTGGTTGAAAACCAAATGTCGAACTAACTTAGCTACAAACAATATATATAATGGAAAGAAATAAAGAAAGGTAAAAATCAAGCAATTGACCATATTTTTTTTAGGGCCACTTGAATATCCATCTACAAAAAGGCTAGTTGACATGGTATTGTAACTGAAAAGCAGAAATCTACTTTGACTAAGGGCCCGTTTGGCAACCCAAAGCAAAAGCACTTTTGCTTATATGATAAGTGCTTTTACTTTTAAAAAGTTAAAAAGCCAAAAAGTTCGTTTGGCACGGTAACGACTTATAAGTCAAAAAGTCAATATGGATAGAAATAAATTTTCACAATAGCTATTTGGCTTTTACGCGAAAATATTGAAATAAATGTAAGATATCTCAGATTTTAGAAGTATATGTTACAGTTAGTTAACAAAAAATCACAAACAATTCGTATTCCGAAATATAAATCACAAAATATTGAATTAAAACATGACATAAATACTTGCATGTTATTCACACATAATCCAAACAGCTAAGTCCAATTTAACATACAAGATTAAACAACAAACCACACAACAAAAATTGATCTTTTACACAAATTTCAAGCATTACAATCGAAATATTAAAAACTTCTAAAACCAAAAATGGAAAATGATAAAAAGTGGCCATGCTTAGTCGGATTTATTCTCTTTTGTTGTTAAATCTTGTCTTCTTCCTTTTTACTTGTGGAAATATCAATATCATTATATCAAATGAATCTTCTGCTGAAATCATAAAAAGAAAAATTCACCATTTAGTGCAGTGCAATAACCTAAACATATGAGTCGATACTTAGGAGATGATTCATCATTTAGTCTCACCTTTTCACATCTTCTAACCCAAATTACCTTTTCAATAACCTGAACATTTCAGCCTCAACTAGAATGGAAACCAGATTGCTCCAAAAGGTAATAATCCTACGTGATTAAGAAAAGATCAGTCCATCTCCTCTTCTCAGTCTTCCAAATTTAACTAGATTGTTGTGCCTTCATATTTATTAGCCTATATTTACTAGCCTTTGAGTTGTAACTAACCTTTTGACCAAGTAAGGAGATGTTACACTGACAAATCCATGAACTGGTGCTAATTTCTCAACCTTTTATTCTAAGCAAGTGTAGTGCAATAGCCTATGAAAAAACAAAAAACGTGAACATATGTAAGGAGCAAGTTTTGTTGAAATACCATCCAAATTTCAGTTCATGTAAATCATAATATAGCATACAAGTTACAAACTCATCTCCAAAATAAACTTCCATATGTTGGATAACTAAAAACATTATACATAACCATTTTACTCTGATTCAAAGTTCAAGTCTTGCGTTATCTAGGCAGAATAATGAGTATGAAATATTCCTACATTCATATTCTTTTCATTTAATTTCTTTCCTTCAATTCTATATTTACTCATTAGCACACCGTTCTTTATTAAACGAAAGTCTGCATTTTCCAATCCTGCGCATTTCACAAAAAAAAATCATTTCTATCTCTGTTAATACTCATGGGTCACGTTGCATTTTTGGTTTGCATTGAAACGACAAACCAAACTTTCATCAGTCAAACCAAATTTTCAGTCAGCTATATATTATTGGCATATAAAGACCATCGTCAAAAAGAAAAGGGAAAAAGGGGATCAACAAACGGTTGCTGATAAAAATTGACCGGTGAGCAATTTATTATATAATAGAAAGCAATGACTAGAATATATTACTCGTATAATTTAGATTTAAATAGTACGAGAAAAACTCAAATTAAAGAACGAACAATCCAAGATAAGATACACAGCGAGAGCAACTTCCATGTTTCAACAGGGGTCAACTTAATTCTTTCCAAAAAAAAAAAAAAATACATGGAACTGTATACTTCATACAAAAGAACATTCATGACATATTCAAAAAAAAACATGTAGAAACCGTGCAGGCAATGACATTGCAGCCAGGAAAAATACAAGTGTATATCCATTATAGTTCTAACCTTACAATTCAAGACAATGTGCAAATTTTGGCTAAAGGTCATTCTTATTTTACTGTAAAAATAAGATACTTATACATGGCAAAATTAAAACATCAACCAAATCGCTTAAAAGGTATATAATACTACAACTATTTAAATAAGTAAATAAAGATAAAGTGCAGTGCTCAATATCACCATCTGAACTTAATTTATTTTATTCTGTTATATTGGACAATGCTATATAAACATGTACCGAAATGGATGAAACTTTTCATGCAGTCCTGACGATAACATAGTTTCGAGTCATCCCCTTAATATATATATGTTTAAAAAAAAAACTTTAAATGCTAACTTCATGAGTCTAAACACAATTCTATCTTAATTATAGAATAATGTTTTTTTCTTTTTTTCCCGTGGTGCATGAATTTCCAGTTGCAAAACAAAAGGGAAAGAAAAGTATTTATGCATGCATTTCAATAACTGACAAACATAGTAGAAAGTGGCACAATTGTGAAATCTCGAAAACCCTAACAGGTATGGTCTTAGTTTTATTCGATTTACAAGTTAATGCATTAGATCCTGTAAGTTTTGGTTTAAATTTCGTTATTGTAATGTGAATTTAACTAAAAAAATCCTTTCAATTATACCATACTATCGAAATAATGATTTAATATAAAAATGTCTATGATGAATTTGAGATATGCGGACAAGCGAGATGGGGATAAAGGAATTTTCATGTCATGTGTCCTCGTTGCTCCCATTGTATCGTAGTCATATATCATAATTGTCTAATTGATGCTCCAGATTCATCATAACTAAATATAGATAGGGATGATATTAAAAACAATGGTTGAGATAGTAATTGACAAGTAAAAACAGGTATACCGATGACAAAAAGACATGCCCATACTTTAATGCCAGAATTCATATGTTTGGAAGTGCAAACACTTAAACATTTAAACTCACAGTTTATTAAGTAATCATAAAGTATAGACCCAACACATGGATTATTTGATTTCATGGTTTTCTGTTGTTCAATTAACACAAATATAGACAAGAAACCAACAACAATTCTTGATGGTCAGGAAAATTAAGTCAGGGAAGGCAGGAAATTAATTAGCAAAGAACATATACGTGCAAAAATCATACCTTCTAATTTTCTATCTCCAATTTGAGATCATGGTTTTGATGACATTGTTTTTCAAGACCACCAGCAACATTCTTAAAACAAACAGGCCTTTTCCAAAATATACAAAATCTAAGAGAATCCGTGAACCTCATCAGTAGAAAATATGCCACAAAGATATTCCAGAAATGCATACACGCTACGTAAAACTAGTTCATCCCCCAACAAAGTTAACAGCAAAACTTTTGGCTAATCGATCATAAACCTTGCACCCGTGATCATGAAACACACGCTACCCAAATCATGAAATATCCAACAGTGAAATACAAGACAGAATAACCAACAGTGAAATAGATCGAAATAGATTAGGGTTTAAACCTTAAACACAAATAGATTAGGGTTTCGAGCGTTAAAAGCAAACAAACACAAAAAAAATCTAAAAACTATCGAACAAGCTCGTGATATGTGAATAGGTCGAACTGATTGAAGGCAAATAAGATACGAAAAATATTACCTTGGTGAAAAATTTCGGAGAGAAGTTCAAGTACGATGAAGACGAAAATCGCCCGAATCCTAATTCAATGTCAGGCAGCCTGGAAGGCGTTCAGTTGGATAAGCCGAAAGCAAAAAATTTCCGCTTCTGAAATAAGATAAAAAAGCTGCTTCTAAAAGCCCAATTAATCTATGTAGCCATATGGGCTTTTTTGCTTTAGATTTTAAAAAGCTGAAAAGCAGCTTATTTAAGCTCATCCAAACGGACCCTAACTATTTTTCAGATTTCTACCTTGGAGACTAAAATTAAGTCAATTTTTATCATAGAATACAAGTTAAACCTTTTTATATCCATAATGAACTAAACTGTTACTGCACTGCAAAACTGAAATATTTAAGTTTTTCTAGGAGACTGCCTAATCAAGCGGAATGAATAATATATTATGGGTTTTAATACGAAGATTAGAGCAAATCTACTAGCAACATTTCATTTGAGATGTTTAAAAGCTGAGGTGATTTTAAGTTCAATTTAATTAGCATAGGGAACTAGCGCACAACTTCAAAATAAAAAATTCCTAAGGTATTTCTGCATCCGATGCAAAATAAATTGATCACGTGCAGCAGTTGAATCCACATGAAATGACATTTAATTTTGTATGTAGCTTAATAGTGCCGTGTGAATTAAAAAAGGGGCCATATCAAGAGTTTATTATTAGCATTTCAAGCGCTAAGCTTTGGTGACGTCCTTATTACTGCTAACCTCGTGTGAGTACTCCATTTTAATTTGCAAAGCAGCTTTGTAACTAGAGGGAGAGGGACGTATTTTATCCTATGATTTGAAATGAAAAAACGAAATTCAAGACGATGAATAAAGAAACCTAAATCAAGCAGTCGACAATAAGAAAGGTAAAAATTAATAACATACCTCAAATTAGAGAGTTATTGTTCTAGATCTAGAACAAATAAAGGAAAATCAGAAAACAGATAAAGGAAAACAAATCAATTGACAAAATAATTAGTGCTTGAGACTCACGTAAAAAAAAGTTCGTCATGCTTAGCAAAGCTGACTGGATAGCCAAAATCCTGACTAGGGTATTGATGGATCTTGAATGAGAAATAATCGATAAGAACCGAGGAAGAAATGGATTTTTGTAGCTCTTGAATAAGAAAGAATGGAATAGAATCTGTACTATATTATAATTACTGGGTTTTGTTTGGAAGGCCCACAGACATTCTTGAGATTATCTAAAGCTCAACCGTCTCTTTTACAATCCTTTTTTCCTTCGCAACTCTCCCATTTCTTTTCGCAGCCATCTCTTTCGGACTTCATTTTTTACCGCAGCTCCTATTCCTTTTTTTCCCCATAAACCCTATCTATCCCCTTCTTCTCCTATATCAAACTCCCTGTTGTCGTTAACATCTCCACCTATCAACGTCGTTAACCTAATCTCCTGATTCTTATTATTGAGTTCGATTAGAAGGAGGCACAATTGCTCTGGATTTTAGACAAACCAAGCGCCGCTTCCCTCAGACGTTCTTCCTCTAGCTTTCTTACCTCGGGTTGGTAGGTGAGTAAATAAGCTTGGTAGGTGAGTAAATAAAAGTTGGCTGCACATGTGAAAAGAAGAAGAACAAATAAAAGATTACGTAAGGCATGACATGTATGCACATTTTGAAGCCTATCTATATGAAGCTTCATGTATGCTAAAGATACACCAAAAGTGAAAACAAAACAAGAGATAAAAGAAAGAAAGAGAGCTGAAGCTCTAGAGTTGTAGAGAGAAAAATATTGCAGCTTATTTGTGAGCAAAGCAAGTAATAGTTTTTGTATTTGTATGAAATAAAAGAGAGAGTTTATGTGTTTGATTCATATAAAACATTAGTGTTTGCTACACGGCTCATACACGTTTCCAACAAGTGGTATCAGAGCGAAGGTTTCGTTCGTGGAAAATGACAAATATGATGCAACAACAAACACCAAAGTTGACGACTACAAATTACGGGAACTAGAGTATCCAAATGAAGGTGTTACTCGGTTCTTACGATAATTGGGATATTGTCGAAAAAGGGTACATCGAACCCGTAAATGCAACTGCTGGAGCACGTTTATCCAATGACGAGAAGACGGCGTTGAAAGAATCCTGGAAAAAAGACAAGAAAGCTTTGTTCATGATTTTTCAAGGGGTTGACGAATCGACCTTCGAAAAAAATCTCGGAAGCAAAAACATCAAAAAATGCGTGGGAGATTTTCCAGAAAACATGCTAAGGAGCTGAGAAAGTAAAAAAGGTACGACTTCAGGTACTACGTGGCGAGTTAGAAAATATAAAAATGAAAAGTCCGGAAAGCATCGAAGAATATGTTACGCGTTTAAAAACGATGACAAATGAAATGAAAAGAAACGGCGAAAGTCTTGATGATATTCGAGTGATGAAAAAGCTTCTACGTTCGTTAACAAGAAAATTTGATTATGTTGTTACATCAATCGAAGAGTCAAACGATTTGTCCATAATCTCGATTGACGAGCTTGTTGGTTCGCTTCAAGCACATGAACAACGGATGAACCAGTACGATGATGCAGATCATTTAGAGAAGGCTTTGCAAAGTAAGGTGTCCATAAATGACAGTTCAAACAGTAGCAGTTATGCTCGTGGAAGAGGTGGCTACCGAGGTGGACGTGGACGTGGAAGACAACCTTTTAACAGAGGTCAAAATAATGAAGGCTATCAGCAATCTGGTCGCGGTCAAAATTTCAGAGGCCGAGGAAGAGGCATATTTCAACACCGAGGTGACAGGTCTCATTTACAATGTTATAATTGCAATAAATATGGTCACTTCAGTTACGAGTGTAGATCTCCAAAAGTAGAAGAAAGAAGTCATTTTGCTGCAGCAGAAGAAGACAAAGATGTAGGAACTGCTATGTTCCTCACTTACAAAGGAGAAGAAGAAGGCAAGAAGAATGTTTGGTATCTTTATTCAGGCGCTAGCAATCATATGACTGGCCACAAAGATTTATTTACGGAGATAGACGACACTATCAAAGGAGAAGTAACATTCGGCGATTCTTCAAAGATTCCAGTCAAAGGGAAAGGTACAATTACGATTGTGTCAAAGAATGGTGAGAAAAAATACATAAATGATGTTTATTATATTTCTGCTTTGAAAACCAATATCATCAGTCTTGGTCAACTAGTGGAGAAAGGATATAATATACAGATGCAGGACAATTCTCTCATTATCAGAAATCAAGTTCAAGAGTTGATTGTCAATGTGGAGATGTCAAGAACCGTCTATTCACACTTGATATGAAGACAAAAGTGCAAAAATGCTTGAAGTTGGTCATTAAAAATGATTCATGGTTATGGCATCTAAGATTTGGTCATCTTGAATTTACTGGCTTGAAATTATTGTCAAAGACGAAGATGGTGGATGGTTTGCCAGAAATCAACGAACCAAATCAACTATGTGATGCTTGCATCAGAGGAAAACAACACAGACAAAGTTTTCCTGTTGGAAAATCATGGAGAGCTAGGAGACCACTAGAGATTGTTCACACTGACATAGCTGGTCCATTTGATATTACATCACTTGGCAGGAGCAGGTATTTCCTAACATTTATTGATAACTTTAGCAGAAAAAGTTGGGTATATATTCTGAAAGAAAAAGCAGAGGCTCTTGATAAATTCAAGGAGTTCAAAGCAATGGCAGAAAAGCAAAGCGGAAATTATGTGAAGATACTCAGATCTGACAGAGGAGGCGAGTATACTTCAAACTTGTTCAAACAATTTTGCATGATACATGGAATCAATCACCAGTTGACAGCAACATATACTCTACAACAAAATGGCGTTGCTGAAAGAAAGAATCGCACTATTCTTGATATGGCGAGAAGTATGGTGAAGGAAAAACACATGCCAAGAAGTTTTTGGGCTGAAGCTGTACTATGTGCTGTTTATTTGCTGAATCGCTGTCCAACAAAAAGTGTCCGAAACAGAACTCCAAATGAAGCATGGAGTGGTAGTAAACCATCAGCTAGACATCTCCGAATTTACGGATGTGTTGCATATGCACATGTTCCGGATCAGAAAAGAAAGAAGCTGGATGATAAAGGAGAGAAATGAATTTTTACTGGATATGACAAAAGAAGCAAGGCCTACAGACTTTATAACCCACTCACAAAGAAATTAATCATTTCTCGAGATGTTGAATTTGAAGAATCAGATTACTGGAGATGGAGCGCGGAAGAAAGAAAAGTTGCAGGTCTATTCTTTAGTGATGATAATAATGGCGATGATGAAGCTGGTATAGACAGTGATGGAAATGATGATCATACTCCTCCAGAAAGCCCTAATCAACAAACTCCTGCTTCAATGCCATCAAGTTCAAGAAGCAGCAATAATTCAGAGGGAGTACCGAGAAGAACGCGAAGTCTGGATAATATATATGAGGCAACAAGTCCGGTACAAACAACTTTTGATTACTCATTATTTTGTTTAATGGCTGAATGTGATCCAGTGACATTTGAGGAAGCTAGTGAAGAAAGCAAATGGAATAAAGTCATGGATGAAGAAATTGGTGCGATAAAGAAGAATGACACTTGGGAGTTCACATATCTTCTAGAAGGACATAAAACAATTGGTGTCAAATGGGTCTACAAGACAAAGACCAATCAAGATGGAGAAGTGGAAAAGTACAAGGCAAGGCTAGTGGCTAAAGGTTACAAACGGAGATACAAAATTGATTATGATGAAAGGTATTTGCTCCAGTTGCAAGAGTTGATACCATAAGACTTTTAACAGCACTTGCAGCACAGAATCGGTGGAAGATTTATCAGATGGATGTAAAGTCAGCATTCTTGAATGGCTATCTCGAAGAAGAAGTCTACATTGAGCAACCTCCTGGATATGTTCGGAAAGGGCAGGAAAACAAAGTCTACAATCTGAAGAAAGCTTTATATGGTTTGAAGCAAGCTCCGCGAGCATGGAACACAAGGGTTGATGAATACTTTCAGAAAAATGGTTTTGTTAAGAGTCCATATGAGCATGCACTCTACACAAAAACAAATTCAGGGGGAGATATTATGATCGTATGCTTATACATGGATGACATGATGTTCACTGGGAACAACCCTGGTATGTTTAATGATTTTAAGAAAGCTATGACTAACGAATTTGAGATGACAGATATTGGTAAAATGTCGTACTTTCTTGGATTCGAAGTCAAGCAAAACAAAGAGGGGATTTTTATGTCACAGAAAAATACGCATAGCAGATTTTAAGCAAATTCAGAATGGGAAATTGCAAACCAGTGAGCACACCAGCAGATGCAAACATAAAGCTGAGAATTGATTCAACCAGAGAATTGGTAAATCCAACGTTGTTCAAAAGTTTGGTTGGAAGTTTAAGGTATCTAACTTTCACTCGTCCCGATATAATGTACGCGGTTGGATTGGTTAGTAGGTACATGGAGAAGCCAAAGCAAGATCATTTCATGGAAGCTAAAAAAAATTTGCGCTACATAAAAGGTACTTGATCATGGGTTGTTTTACACTCATTCACAAAATTCGAAATTAGTTGGCTACTCAGACAGTGATTATGGCGGTGATTTGGATGATGGGAAAAGCACTTCAGGGTATGCTTTTCATATCGGTTCGGCGATATTCTCGTGGTCATCAAAGAAGCAACAGACAGTTGCTCTCTCGACATGTGAAGCAGAGTATATTGCAGCAGCAGCATGCAAATGTCAAGCTAAGTGCCTAGGCTACATATTGGGCGAATTAAATGTTGCAACGGAAGAACCAATTACTATTTACGTGGATAATAAATCCGCTATTTCACTTATGAAGAATCCCGTGTCATATAGTCGAAGCAAGCACATCAACATAAAATATCATTTTATTCGAGAACAGGTGAACGATAAAATTGTTGAGCTAGTACATTGCAGGACCGAAGAAAATTTAGCAGATATCTTTACAAAGTCGTTGAAGCCAGAGATATTTCATAAAATGAAAAAGAAGCTTGGGATGGAAAGTCGAGTTTGAGGGGGAGTGTTAAAAGTATTCAAACTCTCACATGTGAAAAATAAGCTTGGTAGGTGAGTAAATAAAAGTTGGCTGCACATGTGAAAAGAAGAAGAACAAATAAAAGATTACGTAAGGCATGACATGTATGCACATTTTGAAGCCTGTATATATGAAGCTTCATGTATGCTAAAGATGCACCAAAAGTGAAAACAAAACAAGAGATAAAAGAAAGAAAAAGAGCTGAAGCTCTAGAGTTGTAGAGAGAGAAATATTGTAGCTTATTTGTGAGCAAAGCAAGTAATAGTTTTTGTATTTGTATGAAATAAAAGAGAGAGTTTATGTGTTTGATTCGTATAAAACATTAGTGTTTGCTACGCGGTTCATACACGTTTCCAACAAACCGAGCGCCCCCTCAGACGTTCTTCCTCCAGCTTTCTTACCTCGGGTTGCTTCATTCATTCCCAGCTATATTGCGTCGCAGCCTCTGAACGCTCGATTTTAGGTGAATTTTTATTATAACGATTGCCCTCAAATTAATAAGCTTTTACCACTAATCTGGCAATTAGTTGCAGCTTATAGTAATTTAGTGCGGTACGAGCATCAATGCCTACCATGTTTTTTCTTATCAGTTAAAATTTACAGGTTGTTAATTTAGCAACAAAAGGTGTTTATCCATTGTGTAGGGTTCTTACATTTCAACGATAGACTATTTGGTCTCTTTTAAAAAATTATATTCCGTTATACATAGATTCGATGTAGCAGTCTAGCAGATGCCACATTGGCAGCTAAGGATTCCTACAAGATGTTAGGGTCATTTTTGTGTCCATGAACACATTTGTAAATGATGCATTGACCCTTTCGAGTAATTGCTATATATTTATTGTATTTTTTAGCATCAGCAAGTTACTAAATACTCAAATCATTGAAGGTAAATATTGTTTTGATGGGGTATCTAGCGAAGGAAAACCGGAATTCCCTTCCCTTACTTTTCGTGTCTGTTCCCTGGATTTATTTTCGTTTCCTTTATTATTTTGTCTATTAAGAAACTTACTTCTCTGATATTATATTAATTAAGTAATCATAGCCATTTTTTTTAACTAATATGTACATACAAATGTTACCCTTTTATGTTTGCTTTTTTGATGTTTGTTACCCTCTTTGTTTGTACATATTTCTTTAACCTGCTTCACATAATGTATCAAGTTCATCAGTTCAAAATTTAATAGCTCATTTGCACTGGCTTTACGGGATCAGGTTAATAATTCTAATGAGGCGAAGAAAGAGTTTGTCGTGGCCATCTCCATCGCTCTTTTCCCAGCTGCTTTCTTAACCATGCTCATCTTAATTCCCTTTGGTAAGCCTGTAGTTTTATAGGTTGATTCGGTGTCGCTCCACCTCATTCACCAAATTCTTATCCTTATGGTGAGAAAATTGCTTTGTCTATGCACTATTAAATACTTATATAAAGTACAAACTCTAAATAAAGCTATCTTGATATCCATGTATATTTGAAACTATTTTATAAAATATTTGTTTTTTTTCATCCAACGTCTGAATCATTTGTTTGCCATTATGTAATGTAGTATGAATATAAAGTTTTATCATGAAAAATTTTCTGACCTTAATATTGTTCTAAATATCTCAAATTTCTATGCTTTTGGAAAATATGGAAATGCAGTTGAAAAAGTAAAGTTCATGCTACAACAGATCGTTCTATTTCCCATGCGGCTTGGAGAAAAAAAATAGCAGTGCCATGTAACATGCTATAAACATACAATCGTTCTATAGTTCTCGCATAATTACCCGTACCCCACCTCATGTTATCATTATTAGAATATATGTCTGTTTTGTTTCCTATATAACCGGTTTTCTATATAGCTATATATAGGCTAATATAGATGACTAAGTGCAAATCATGGTAAATTTTAATATGTGTAGTGGAATTATTATTATTATTTTGTGGTTGTGTCCCTTTATTAATTCTCTTAAAATAATGTTTTTAAATATATGATAATACACATTTGCAGCATGGTGGTCAACTTTTCAAAAGACTGTCAATTCCTGTTTCTCAATTTTCTGCTACAATTTTCTCATACTTTTATATGGGTTTACAATGCCATGAGCAATTTGGATTGTTCTTGCTTTTTATCTCCATCCATGGTTGAATTCACTCTATGTTTCCCACTATTGCACAACGTATTGCTAAAGTTTATATAAATGCACCAACAAGGTAGTTGGCTTGAATATGGTTATCTTTGACTACGGGTTTGAGTAGATTTGAATGACTCACCTGAACTTTATATCGTTATTTTCCTTCCCAGTTGTACTTTTTGGTTAAATCTCATTGCCCTTGACACTAATTTGCAGCTGTTTGCAGCCTTGAATCCACATGTAAATTTAATAAGCAGTGGCAGTGCGCCAGATGAACGGTTTTATGAACATCATGTTCAAATTAAACCTATGTCAGCACCAGTTCGGCAACTCATAATTGCATGGAAAATGTAGTTTGAGTTCAGTGGTGAGCTAATGCATTTAATCAATGTAAAAGGCAAACAATTACGTGTTCGGATTTCAGACCAAATGGGAGTTTAACAGTAGTGTTTTTTTGTGCAAGGACTGATTAGTTAACCAACTGATAGGCAGTACTGCTACTTTTGGTACAGTTTCATTTGCTTTGACCAACAAATAATTGTTTGAGAAACAAGTTATATGAGTTTAGGCTCGATGATAGAAAATGCTCACAGACCTACCTGCTTAACTGGTATTTATACTGATTTCATTTGTATTACCTTTGCAGTCGTTGCACAGTAACTTGCATACTAAGGTTTTATTGTAGAATACTTGCACGCTTTTAACTTTTGCGTATAGTGGCTTAATTAATAGAAATGAAGATTGAGCCAGTATGGTCTTGGTAGTTTATAAATTCAAGTGAACCAAATTCGATTCCTAAGCTGGCATTATTTTTGTCCGTATTTGGTACTTTGTTTCATTATATCTATAGTGGTAAATAATGAGTTGGATGTTGTAATGGAGTTAAACAAGTTTACAGGTTTTTTTATACCGGTCTATTTATATACTTTAATTTGAAATTGGATACTAGATAATTATTTACGTTGACGTATTTATGCAAACTGGACCAGATGGTATATCAGTATGAGGTAGCATATCTAATTTTAGTCTCTATACAGAAAAATCAATTTCCGTAGGATTAATTGGAGCTTACAATGATGGATTTTCTTAATTTTTTTAAGGCTTTGAGTAGAAAATAAAATTTTACTTACCGTAATTTATTTCAATTCCCTGGATGATGTACTTAGTAAAATCAAAATAAGCACAAAAATAACCTTAACCATTTTCCCCTGGAAAAGCACTAAAATAAAATATAAAAGATAAAATGGGGCACAAGGTAATAAAGCCTTAAAATAATCCAGCAAAGATTTGTTTTCAACACTTAATAATGAGGTTTACTGCAATTTATATGCTTAAAACTAAAGATATGATTTGGGAACTAATTCAGTGAAGTGAAAAAGTATCAATGCACTATTTTAATATTAAGTACACAAACAGACATATTCCTTGAGCATGAAAATCAATTATATTTCGTGAACTATAATACAACTCAATATTTTGAGAAAAAAAATACTACTCATAAATAAAAGACATTGATTGGATCTCTAAATTCCAAGAATAAATTGCTCATTGTAATATTTCCTCGTATAAATTGAATAATAATTGTTAACAAAATAATACATCAACTCGTGTGTGTACATAGATTCAAAAATGGATAGAATATTACATGAAATTAGAGTTACGTTATATGTGCTTGCTTGGTGTATATTTTTATCCAAAAATATATCTTTGCAATTTACCTAACTCATGGTTTAAGATGGCATAACAACCAAAAATTTATAGTTTTGATTTATAAAACTCAGCACAAAGAATTATACTTCATTAGCTTAACTTTAATGCTTTGTAGGCTATATCCATGCCACATCTCAATATCTAATGTTTAAGCAAAATTCACGTAATGTTCATTGGGCCCGATACTCTATAAAATGGCCAAAATACACATGCGCGCGCATAAACACACACACGCGTGCGCGCGCGCGCACACACACACACACACACACACACACATATATATATATATAATATTGTGATGGCTGCTAATTGGTTTACAAGGTTTATTATTTTGTAGACATAGTTGGAAATAATGAAAATCATGTGTTCATAACTTCAATATAGCTAATTAAGTTCATAATTTGCAATCTATTCTTTCATATTAGTTGTCTCTATCTAATGAAATAATTTGTTGGACTACATGTGGCTACATTTTCAGATTTGAAGAAGAAACTCTCCCTATAATGGAAAGATAAAGGGATGCTGACTATCGTTATTATTGCAGTCTTTGTCCATGATAATTTATAGGAACGAACGCTTTCATCTTTAAAGGTACCTTTACTTGGCATTTGCAAGCTTAATTGAGTAATAATTAGTTTCACTTTATTATTACTACAGAAATTATATGCTGTCAGATCCATTATAGAAATTAGTAATAATTAGTTTCACTTTCATAATTAACTGAACAGTAGTATTTGTCTTTGTGGTTTGTTTAATTTTTGTAAATTGCAAGGGTTTAAATGAAGGAATACTTAAATATGTAAAAAAACTTTAGTTATGAATATTTTTTGGCGTTATTTATTTTAATTACATTTTAGATGATCAATACTTTTATTATAATATTATATTATATAGCATGTAGAAGTAGAACATTTTTTTTCCCTTTTTGCAATTTTAAATTCGTACCTAGATGATTTCAATTTATTAAAAGAATATTGCACTTCATCGATTTTTTTGTTATTTTTTGTCAAATAATTTTCACTATTCATTATCTATATGTGAGGGCATATATTTTACTTTCGCTTTTACAGAATATATATCCTCATTTAGAGCAGTTCATTAGCGATTTTATCATATTTTGAGCAACATTACTTCAAATGTTATAATATGTTCATATAATGATTAAGATCAGTTGGAAGAAAATTTGATGCATTTAGGTAACATAATAAATTTGACATTTCAAAATACCAGCAAAACTAAATGTTTTGACGGGGATATCGAGTCATGTTTGTAGGACGAGGCTTTTAGTTGTTTTATTTTTTTAGGACAGTGCAAATAATGTTAATAGTTGAGGGATTATGTATTACCCATTTATTTCTTTGGATCATATTCTATAGGGCATTATGGGCATTGTGATGCTTTCAAATGTATATTTGTCATTTATACAGATCTCCATTCATTTAAAGTGGCTGGAAATGCATCAAATCTTCCAGAGTTAAATGTAAGTTCTATCATCTAGCAATACAATTTGATTTTGGATTATTTATTATATAGGTATCACTGCATGGGAATTTCCTTCCTGTTGATTTCTCATAAGAAAAGGATGAAGCATATCAAGTTTTATGCAGGTTTGTCACTATAACAATCTACTCAAAGTGACATCTGTATCATTATGTAAGAAACGCACAAAGCATTTCAAAGTTTTAGAGAGGTTTGTGATTATAAAAATCTACTTAAATTGACATCCATATCGCTACATGGCCTACAGGCAACAGTAATATGGCTGTATTCATGATTTTTTTCTCAACCATTTGTGTTAAAGTGTCATTTATCATTTGAAACAGGTGGAAGATAATAATTTTATCTCTATGAAATAGCTTGAAGTAACTTGGTGATACCAATAAATAACTTGCGTTGTGAAGGCTATTCCATTTTTTAAATAAATTTTAGTTGTTATGATAAATATCAATTATGTCATTTGTTATGAAGGCTATTAATCATCCATTTTTTAAATAAATTTTAGTTGACCTAAATATGATTCACATAAAAAAAATAAAAAAAGGATTTCGCAGATTACCCTTGGAAGAACATGCTCACAGATAGTTATACTATGTTTTTTTAGCTTGAACATCATGACTGAGTGTCATCTTGGTCTGTATCCAATGGAATTTAATATAGCGACTACGTTGGATACCATGAGCATTGAGATGCAATGAAAAAAAAAAAGCAGACTAGCGTTAGTATTAATGAGAGGAGCCTTAACATGGTTTTCAGTAGGATGATGCAATTAATTGTGACTGGAAGTTTGTGAGATTAATTAGCGTCTAAAGATGTCAAGATATTTACTCAGTTGGCAGTGGTATATATTATGACCCTGTTGATTATTATAATTGTATAGTATTTTTTACCTGGGAGGAAATTACGATTTTGAAGTATGGACCAATAAGATTAGAAATTAGTAATTTTGGCTTTAAGTTCATGTAGATGCTTTTTATATCACTTAGATAGTGTATTTCTATATGTATGATCAGTTTTTATTTGCTGACATGTTTTTTCCTGTTATACTTTATCCAAATTGTGCATCTCTCCTCTTTCGAGCTTACGTCCAAGATCTGGCAGCCACAACCACCGTCTAATTTATACGGTTGTCTACGGTGCTCTTTCTCTTCCGACGCTTGGATAAAATCTTTGCATGGTTCTCAATCCATGTGTTTATTTATTACTTGCTTTGAAGTTCTGTCCTTTGTCTGACCTGGGCACTATTTCCATATACTTATAGATTTGTATACGCAGATGCAATTGTACGATTTAAAATACTGTTCAAAGAGTACAAGTCAGCATTTGATATATTTGGTACTTTGCTTAAAGAGGTAACGATATTATTAGTTCAATGAAATTGTTTGAAAGATGAACTTTATGTATAGGCTTCTTTCATTTTGGAAAATATTCCATGATGAAATTTTGTTAGGTTTGTAATCTTTTATATTACTTAATCAAGCATGACTAATGTGTTTAATAATGTACTTTTCCCTGCTACTTATATTTCCATCCTGTGTTTTGTTATAAGCATGTTCACCGTCAATGTTTTTGCAATCACATATTCTAGAAATTTTATTATGCAAAAAGATATCATAGATATTGATGGTGTTACTCCACTGTTGTGGGTAAATTATTGGTGTCTTCTGAGCCTAAATAAGCAGCTTTCTGACTCCATTTGAATAGAATTTATGAAACTGGAATGTATCTTGACATGCGATTGATGTTTAAGATTGGCACTCTGTACGTTTACTTATTATACTATCATAAAAATGGAAGTTATTGTATTACGTTATGAGTCGTGCGTGCACGGTAGATGTTTGCTCAATAACCCCATGGGTACAATGAACAATTTGTATTTCTGTGTGTTGTAACATCAGAATAGTGTCCTCTGTCACTTTGTTTTTACAAGAGTTATTGCTCTAATTGTTATACAGGACGATATCATGAATTTTGAACCAAGAAACTCAAAGTTATGTTAGTATTGGCACTGAAAAAAGTACCAATTCTTTCCAGAAGACCATCTGAAGGTTTCTTGAAAGCTTATTTATCATGGCTTTAGGTTAAATTTATAACTTAATTACTATAAATTTGGTTGTAGATATAGGAAACAGTTTTTTCTGTTCACGGACATCCAACCTTATCTGACTGCAAAGGTTAACATTGGTGTGTCTCATTCTATAAATAAACCAGTTACAGCTTAGTTATTGTGACCAGTAGACACATTTTTTGGAGGAAGTATCCCAGCGCATCCTTAATTACGTCAACTGCATGTTGCTTTCATTGATGTGAAGATTTACTCTACATTCCCCAGTATAACCAAAAGTAAGAATAAACTCAACATTTTTTTTTTCATCATTTAGAGACTATTAAAATTTTGATTCTGACTTTACTGCATGTAATAAGAACGCAAATTATAAAAATAACCGTAATTTCACATAAATATTACTTAATAGAATAGCTTTATTTTTATATTCAAACTGAAATGATAATTAAAGTGAACTTTCATTCAATATTAAAAAATTCTTAGTTTTTTAGTGATTTTAGTAACATGCACACAATAATTCAGTATATGATCTGAATTCTTTTTCGCTGTATTTCGCATTATTGGCAGGGTATGATGATCTGTGATGATGCAGGGTAAGTTACGATATCCAGCCCACAACAAACTGTTGTCACCAAACTGTTACAGAAGAGCACTAAAAGTTCAAACCGCCTTACTTCCACCTGCAATATTTACAATGTTTGTTTTCTACGTTACATGATATGTTATCATACCGTTACGTACTGCTGCAAACCTCTTTAACATGTACTTCAAACTCCAATGAAGTTCAATTTCAATTACGTTTATTAGTCATTAGACAATTTTATTTGTATCAAATTACGATTACCTATGTGTGCCCGAGTTATACTGCAGGTATTATACTCAGATTTCATGCTTATTTTCAATATGTCAGCTTTGACTGTTCATACTTTGAATTGTTAGGATTAGTATATGCAAAAACTATGGCAAATAGTATTCATCTACCGTCAACGATTGTACTAGATCTGCAAGCATTCTTTAATATAGAGTACTGCTGCATACATGTATGGAATGCATTAATTTATACCAACCAACATAGCAATGACATCTGCATGTATAGCACGAGATATAACGTTCATTTTGCCTTTTTATCTGTTATTGTGAAGTGTGAACGACATTCCAATTGAAATTGGGATAGTAATGGCTGCACTGAATTTTCAAACAACTAAAACAAACGAAATAAAATATATTCGTGTACGGATATCTACGGTCACAAGGTATGGTGGTTCGCCTTCTGATATGACCAAGATATGTTGGTATTCTCTTGATTTTGATGTACTTTAGTTAACGAACGTTCCTATTTTCTTAGGCCTACACAATTATTCTTCTACTTTATTACTGATTGCAAACTTGAGTCATGTAACTGATTTCATATACTACTTTCTGGTCCACTCGGTTTCTAACGAGTTAAAATGGACGATGAAGTCAAATTTCAAGCTCTCTAACATACAATTTTATGATCAAAATAGTGTTCTTACTTCTAATTCTGCTGTATTTTTTATTGACACTTTTCAATAGGAGGTTGTTCCATAATACATATTTTTTAAAATATTACATCTAGATTAACATTACAAAACACAAGTATGACGAACTCCCGTGTGCGAAGCACGGGTTAACATTTGTGAAAGAAAAGAGTATTATCAATGAAAATCAAAATGCTTGTTCGACCGACTACAAACCGAGAAAATAAAATACCTTAAATGTTTTTAGCCTATCTTATATCTACCGTCCATATATTTAGCTATGAGATGTATGAAAAAAAATCGTCCATGTATTGATCCTACATCACTTTGTATTGGACAATTCCTTTCAATTATATTGTCTGTCCTAATTATGTAATTTTATTTTTGATAGGATGCAGAATGATAAATATTTGTACTGAATAGACTACATATAATTTTAATTGATAATTTGAATTTAATCAAACGATGGTTAATAAATATAATTTTGAATACAATTATATTTAGATTACAAAAAAATTACATTTCATTTAAATTATTTTCGAATTGCATCAGATATGACATTGCAAAATAAATTGTTTAAATTTTCAAATAATTTTATACATTTAAGCAACAAATGTTGATAACAATAATTATTTTATCCAAATTACATCAATATTATTAAATTGTATAACTCATTGAAAATATATTTAAAATAATGAAAAACAGTCGACATATATATATATATATATATGTATGTATGTATATATATATATTAGTTTGCGTGTTCGACAAGATGATATTCTCAAAGACAATAGTATACTTCAGTTTTACGAAACTAATAATGGGTCGGGAAAAATGTCACGATGCCAGCAGTTTTCACGATCTTTTTTCACACTGTAGTTGGATTATATTAATTAATCATCGCTAATTAGTCGGTGTTGCACTGCGATTTCCGATGCTTCTTTTTCATCGGCGTTTAGGCGTCGCTATTAACAATGTTTCTTGTCCATGCGAATCAAGTATTATGAAAATAAATTATGCTTATGCCAATAGGTGGTAAAAACAGTTTTCTAATAATTTTGAAAAAAAATGTGGTTTATCTTGTTTAAACTTAACGCAATCATCTTTGATGATTGCCATAGATAAATGCAACTAAATATTAGTTCTTGAACTCCCCTTTGTAACGAGGGAAAGGATGTACTATACCTTATTTCAGACACATCTCACTACCCATTTTGATTTCAAGATTTTCATCACTTGTTTTGATTTAAATAATAGAGTGGAGGGACAAAGGGGTGAATGTACAATTATTTCAATCGAAACTAAAATTCTAATAGAAATCGAAGAGAATTAAAGATGTAACTTATCCTTGCTCTTATAATTAAAGATAACCCTAGGCGTCTTACCTAATAATTACAAAAATTAAGTAACTGCCCTTTAAAATTGCACCTAACATTATTTTCATCCTACAATTCATTAAACTTCAATCTTTAAAAATGGTAACATTTTGTAGATTAATTGAATTTAAGAATCCTCGTTATAAAGTTATCGTTATATGCAACAGCTTGTGTTAATGTTCAATTTTGTTTGTATACATGAGAATGAAGTTACCTCACATTCACAGATTCACTGATAATGAACTTTAAAGCATTTGGATTTTGAACTTTTTGTTTGTAACTAGAATTTTCTTTCAATTTTAGTACAAAAGCAAGCCTTGTATTTATTAGATAAAAACAATTTACTTTCCTTATATCCCTTAGTTAGCCTTGAATCTTATATGTTTCCATGTTAGTTATGCACCATGTATGCATTATAGTTGATGAAAACGTAACAAATCATTTTTGTTGATCTTATGGTATTTTCCTACAAGATATATTCATACCCAAAAATGAAAGTAAAGTGTAAAAAAGTTGTATTTTGTTTCACACAGGCAGTTCAAAAAATGCAGCAATATGTATAAGATCTTAATGTGCGCAAAATACATGGAATTAGACTATGACAAACAATCACATTTGCATGGCAATCTCAATGTATTCAACTATTTTGGCGCAAATGTACATATTTTTAGCTATACATAATGAAAGCTCTTTGAAAAACACGACCTTACAAGTTGGACATGTTCTTGTTATACCGCTACTTAGTGAAAGTTTTTAGGCACCAAATTTAGAGTATGATTATTTCGTCGTGCACGTCGGACGTCCCAGCGGTTGAACTTAAAATTTTGACTGTTTCAGACAACGTTTCAAGAGTGTGACGTTCAACGCATTGGTAACATCCGTTTGTTGCCTACGAATTTCTTCCCCCTGCATCTCCTTCTCTCCACCTCCATTGAGCTTTAATCCAAGAATAACCTCCGAAATCATTTTTTTTCACGTTCAAACGATCTCCGATTCAGGTAGTTTTTGTTTCTAATACTATTTATTTTTTGTTATGTGCAATATATATATATATATATTTTAATTTTTCTGACACTTTATATTTTTACCGTTTTTTCAAATATATCGCACGATTTGTCTTCCCATCTCAGTTTATAGCCCTGTGAAGCGACAAATGGCTCCCTCCCCTTCATTCCCTTTATGAATTCTCAAAATCCCAGCTCTTTTTTCAGTTAAAACAAAAGTTTCATAACCATGTGCTACCAACATAGTAGCTTTCCTTTGTTTATAGGTAGAAGAACCAAAGGTAGTGAATTAATTAGAGAATCGAGACCTGTGAATGTGCAGGCTGCAGATGTGAAGAAATGCATCTGTTCACCTACGGATCATCCGAAATCGTTCAAGTGTCGACAACATCATGGTTTGTATCAGTGTGGCGTGTAAACCATAGCAAATGTTAAAGTGTGTAGTTGTATTGCATATGCTTAGGTTTTAGGTGTTATGTTGTTCGTCTCATTTGGTAGCTGATAAATATGACTCAGGCGTATTGCATTAGATGTTTGTTACAGCTTTTTATCTGCATGCAATTGGGATGAGGATTGATTCTTAAGTTTGTGTTTAATCATGTTGTTGCTCAATTTGTTAAGAGTGAAGGGCTATTTAATTAATTGATTCTTGCCTTGGAGTAAGTCAAATCATTTGAATGTTGCATGATGGTTTAAATCAATGTTTTAAAGACTCAACCTAACCTCGGTTCGACCACGATCAGCCTTCGACCTTGGAGCGCCACGGCTTCGAAAATGAAATAACCTTTTACGTGCATAGATCCGTGATTTAACCTCAAAACCCTTTAAAAACCTCTAGACCAACCTCACTAAACCTTACAGTTCTTCAAATTTGAGAAAAAATAATAATTGTTTCACTCTTCATTTTTTGACATAATAAATTTAACAAATAGTTCATAGCAATTGTCATTAAATTTTGGATGATGTAATTCATTATTATATACATTTTATTAACTATTGTTGAACTAATTCCCTTTTACTATAAAAATTATTAAATTTACAACTTTTCTATGATAAGTTGTAAATATAATTATTCCAATTAGATAGTATATAATATACTACATGACAAGTGAGTTGGAAATGAAAATTGAACTCATGACTTCTTGAATCATGTCAATGTATTCCAACCAGTCTGGACACGGGTGTTTGTCATGATTTGTTAAATTTTATATATATTTAAAATAATTTTATGTTTAAATTTGAGAAATAGAAATAAACTATCAGCGCAGTTCTCACAGTCTAACGGGTTAAACCACGAAAACCTTGGACCTTGCACTACCACAGTTTGACGTGGTTCGGTCTTCACAACTACGGTTTTAATGATTCACACTTTTTTTGGTGGATGCATGAAATAACTGTGTTGTTGTACCCACTGTTTCGAATCTTGCAAATATCGCCCGAGATCTCCTCCGAGATCTCGTTTTGGGCTCCTTCCGAAACGAAACAGCAAATATCACTCTAAATCTACTTTTGAATATATCGTCTGAGATATTGCAATATCGAACGATATATTGACCGAGATGAAATACAGGAATATCGTCCGAGATCTTAGTTTTTTTGGTTAAATTTAAATTTGTGCCTGAACTAGAACTATAATTAAAAAACTCAAATTTAGCCCTAACAATCTTTTGTTATTTTACATTTTGCATATTAAATGACTATATGGTATGTTCATATATGTTTTACAATGTTTATAATTTTCATATTCGTCTTTTTACATACATGTTACTTATGAAATTATGTATTTTATGGTCAATTTAAGCTGAACTTTTTAATGTTTTGGATCCTTTTAATGTTTCCTGTCTAACAATATTTCTGCTTTAAGCATATTACGATTTAGAGTATGAATGATCTTTCGCAAAATAAAGAATAATAAAGTTATTTTGCATTTTAAGTTTAAGTTACTATGTTTTTAATAACATTCATAAAAATCATTTTGTTAAAATATCATTTTTAACATATCATGTACCCTGAGATTGTTCCGATATGAACTTTCAGACCTGAGATGAAAATCCGAGACGAACAACCGAGTTAGACTCTTGAGATCTCCCCCGATACGAGACCGAGTCTATAAAATCCCCAAGACGAAACGCGACCGATATCTGAGATTTAAAACCTTGGTTGTACCTCGTTAATTTTTCAATGTTGTGTGTGTGTGTGTATATATATATATACATATGTATATATATATATATATTCCCATACATATGATGGAGCTAAAAAAACCCACCCATTTGAATGGTGTATGTTGGAGCAGCTCAAGTCATTAAAACCATCTAATAATACAAACATTGGAGCTAATAATACAAAGAGCTAAAACCATCATTAAAACCATCTAGTAATACACATGTTGAAGCCAAAAAATTATTGTTTATTTAGGTATAAGCTGGATTTCTGTGTTTCTTGGATAGTGCAGAAATCGGAATGATTAAATTTGTGACTGTATATGTATTATTATATAGTTAATCTTGGTTTTGCTTATAACTTAAGAAAACAAAATTATTATATTTGAAAAGAATGTCAAAGCGTCTATTGTAAAATCTTTTAGTATTATTGAAATATAATAAAAAAATAACAAGTTAATAGACACTCAAGCAGATTTTATATTGTATGGGATATTATATCTCTCCAACCGAAATATGGAATTAAATATTTTGTTTTATTATCTATAAAATGTTCAAAGAAATAGAAGATGTAAAACAAACATTTTAGTTGTATTAACTGAAGCTAAATAAGTAATATTAGTTCTTATTAAAATGTTTACTTGTGATACTTAAAAGGGTTTATTTGATAGTTTTAAACTTATTTTTATACTACACATTCGTAATTTTTCTTTTTCCATTTTTTATGATGGTTTTAGTTTACATTGTTTATCTATTATTATGCATTTATGCTAAGAGTCTAAATTTAGAATAATATGGTAAATAATTGCTTGAATCTTAGACAATGATAAATTACTTATGTCGCTTATTCTTCTAAGCTTAGAGCTGGTCACCCTAACCTTTTACTGACGAAGGACCTACCTAAGTTAGCCAACTAGTCCATTTTTAATCATGGGAGAGGATACTAAGATACAAGAAACTGAGTAAAATGCATGAAATAATATAAAATGTGGACTTTGGGGGTCAAAGTAATAATTTTGTGTGAAATTTAGGGTGGGAACATTCGAATTTTATGTCCCACTGCTCGTGTTGTAGCAAAAAGAAAGCCAAGTGCTCAAGCATTTCCGAAATTTAATACAACAAAATTTGAACGTTAGATCATTTTATATTTATTGTATTGCTAAGGGCATCAGATAAGTAACTAGGGGCTACCAGTCTGATGTTTGGTCGGCGATTGTCCACTAATTGAGCCACGGTCGGCAGACAACCGATGGTTAAATCTTATTTGATCAGCGGTTAACCGTCAATCAGACGCCAGGGTGGTAGCCCCTAGCAACAAGTCCAGTTCCCTTAGCATTACACTATATTTAGAAGGTGGAGATGGAAACACTACTTGAAAGAAACATAATAACGGCTGATCTTAGCGACAGTCAAATTAAGCGGTTGTCACCAACCGACACTAACTTGGGGAAAAACCTACAATCCAGCATAACCCAATTTTCATTCCACTGCCACACATTTTAAAAAAACTACCTACCGCCAGCTATGCTGCCTCTAGCCTACCGCCAGTATCGCATAACGATCCAGGCTCTACCGTGATCGCCTCCCCTCCTCCAGCCCTTTGCTGCTCCCTCTTTCCAATTTCTATTCCATTTTTGTGTTCGAGGTATGATTTTTAATTCTAAATTGATAAGTCTTGATGATTGTGTATTTGCGTATGCTGATTAGCCACTATTTGGTGAAAATAGTAGTTTATTAGCTAATTTAGGAATGTATGTAAACTCGTATATTAGGAATTTATGTGATTTTCGGTTAGAAATCAATGAATATGGTGTACTGGTTGACGATAATGCAGTGCATTAATTGATTTGATGATATAACTCGTGGTTTGATTTATATATTTGTATCTACAAATTTGGGTTAGATTTAAAATTCGAAAATTAAGTATAATTATTAATTAGTATTTGCATTAATAACTTTACACGAATGTTACACGCAAAATAATGCTTGTTATAGTTTACGCGAGAATATTAGTAGTTATATCAAATTTAAAATATATTTTTAAAGTTTATAGTTTAGCTAAAAAAGTTAAAAAATATTATATTTATATCAGTTTTGTTAAAAAGTTAGAAATGAATTTGACAACGATAAATTGGTACTGAAATTCTTCTTTTTTAATACTTGAAAATGAATTTAATAAGAGCAAATGTTCTACTAAATTCATTTTTCTTCAAAAAATTCAAAAAAAAAAATTAACAATAGAAAATACTACACTGAAATCAATTTCCAAAGCAGTTTAGAAATAAATATAACAATAACAAGTATTCTAATAAAATCGATTTTCTTTAATGTTAAGCAATGAATATTAGATTAAACAAATGGTGGTGTAAAGAAGGCAAGTGAAATGAAGTACTGTCGAGATATGATAATGTGATGTGTAAAACCTTTAAGTCCCAAAAGGTTTTACTTTATTTTTATTTTCAGAATAGAAAAAAATACTCCTTGGATGCAACTAATGCGTAGAAGAGAAGTGTAGCGAAGCGTTGTCGAAATTTGATAGAAGTGTGGTGCATGAAGCCTTCAAGCAAAACTAGGCAAACAGGAATAAAAATACTGCTTTGCACCGGGTTGGTTGTAAGTTCTTCTCGCAGCATCGACGAAAATTGGTACATATGATAAATTGCATTTATAAGTAGTTGTATCATTTTTTTAATCATATTGGTAAAATTGTTCATTTGTACCATTTTAGATGTCGACTCTACAACGAGAGCCAACACTTGCTGATATGTTTACCCTGACTCACGCAGTCGAGCAGACCGACGAGAAGGATAACATCTCCTATACCTGGATAGATGCTAAGTCGGAGCGTGTGATGGTAAGCATACGTAGCATTTTCTATTTCACATTTGTCATTAGAAATTAAATATTTAATGTGTGAATTAACTATTCGCTATTGCAGGAAAGATGCAATCCATCTGAGACGCCGTTATTCTCTTTCCTATTCGGAATAGGCGGTATGGTTTCGAAAACATAGAGGTAAAATGTTTTTTTTTTTTGAAAATTGGTACGCTTTATTATTAATACCAACCATATACTTACTTTATATGTCTCATCAAAACCTTGTAACCCCCTAACGTAAATGAGTGACTTACAAGTAAAATGAGTACATATAAATTCCATATATTAATAGTACAAATTGTAATAACCCGGAAATTCTGAGCCAATTTAAAATTTTTAATTTGGCAATTTTAGTGAATTAAGAATATTTAAAATGGATTATTTTAAATAATATCGACGAAAAATTTCTTTTGAATGGAATTCAAACGTATATTTTATATAGATAGTCGTTAGAATATAAATATTTATTTATAATTATAAAAGGAATTGAAAATGGCGCGGTAGCTCGATAATTCGATTTCAAACTTCGAATGAATGTACCGGGTGCAAAATAGACCGGATTTAAGCGAAACCAAAAATATTAGAATCTAATTGAGAATATCTTTCCAACGAATCCGAAATATTGAAATTTCATTGCGGGAATCAAAAGATATGTCCAGTTGAAATTTCAGAATAGTCGCTATGGAATTTCGGCCCTTAAAAATGGCCATTTTGCAAACGACGTCGGATTTCGACGAAACCACTTTTGTTGGATCCGCGATGTCAAATTATTGCTAGGTTTCAAATTTCATAATTTTTCGTATCAATATGTGAGCGTGGCAAAGGAAAACGCGTTTGACCAGTTTTACTTGATTTTAATCGACTGGAAAATGGCCATTTTTCAAACGGTCTCAAAATTTGACGAAACTAGTTTTGTTAGGACCGTATCGTCAATACGAAGCTAGAAAATATTTTTCGGGAATTTTTAGGGTTCGTATGTGGCCTCGGTAAATTGAAACGCACGTTCAAATTCAATATATAAAGTTATATATTGAATTTAACGAAAACTAATCGCAACAGTCGAATCAGCCTACGATACAAATCCCATTGTGTTCGGAATGGGGGTAATTAGCTTTGGACGACAGGCTGTGGGTCTCGTTTCGAGATTGAAATAAAAAGTTGCTTTTTGAATTAATTTAATAATAATAAAAATAATATTTATATATAACCTCCCCCCTTATACTCTCATTCTCTCTCTCTCTTTTCTTTCAGAACCCGATCCCCCTTTTCAAAATCGAACCCGCCACTCAGACCCGTCGCCCACCGCCGCCGCCCTCCACCACTCCCGCCCCAACGCCGCACCCTCCGGCGAACTCCCCCACGACCGCGCCAGTCCCCTCTGCCCTCTCCTTCTCTCCCCTTCTCCCATTCGAGCTCAACGACCTCGAATCCGCGCCCCCCTGAAGCCCTAGCCCCAAAAAGCAATGCCATCACCTCCACCGTGCCACCACCAGCCAGCGCAAGTCCACCTCCTCCTCAACTCGACAGCAAGGATGCCCCTTCCCATTTTAGTGTAAGTTTTAATTTTAAAATCTGAGTTTTATTTTAATTTTCTTCTTCTTTTCTGAATTTATTTTTAATAATAGAGAGGATTAGATTTATAAATAGGAAAAGATTCGATTTTGAATCGAATAAAAATAGGATTTTTACTCATATCAAAATATGATTTTTATTTTATATTTTTAGAAATATAAAGATTTGGGGTTTAGAATAATAAAAATTAGATTTTTATATATGTATGAGGATAAAAATATGATTTTTATATTACAGGAATTATAAAAATATGATTTTTATAATTTGAAGAGCGATAGGAAAATATTGTTTTTAGTTAGAGAAGAATATAAAATTTTTGATCATGTGCATCCAATAATATAAAAATTCATTTTTATATATGGAAAGGTAATAAAAATATAATTTTTATAGAGTAGAGATAATAAAAATAAGATCTTTATATGTGTTGTAGCGAATTAACAATATAAAGAAGTGATTTTGTTTAAAATATAAGTTGATATTTTTATGTAAGTAAAAATTCGATTTTTATATATTGAATAGCGAAATAAAAATGTGATTTTTATATATGTAGTGAATACAAATGACAAAAGTGATGAAAGAAGAAACGGCGGAGATTTTCTACATAAGAAGAGTCGTGGCGTTTGGATTAGCTAGTCGGTGAGAACTTCTCATATTTAATTTAATTTTCTAGTTAAAATATATACTAGGATGCAGACGGTGTTTAGTAGCACCCGACACCGTCGTCCACAGACCATGGACGACTTGTATGCTTGTTTGTTTGATTTTGATGTGTAGTTGATTGTGTGTTGTGATGTGAAATGAAATAAAATATTTTATAGTTAAAAATATAATTTTTAACGTGTATATAAAATAAATATTTATAAACAAATCGAACGATTGTTTATATACACTGATTTGACTGATATTGATTGGGACGATAAATTTTACACATCGTCCAACTGCACAAATAAAATCTGTGTTTGATTGTTTGAAACCCCACACGGGTATTGGGATAATATATGACATGCACTAATCCCAATAATTAGTTGTATGTCGATCGATTGATTGACAGACTGTTATAAGCGTTGAATATTTATATTTGATGCTTATACCGTGTAGAATGCACTTTGGATGATGGTTGATTATTTGTCGTTGCTGATATATACATGCATTGTATGGAAATCCATAGGAATAAAATCTATGGTAATTGATTGGGCCTCATTCCAGTTTTGAAATAGAATATTTTAAGAGAACTATTTGAATAGAAATATTTGAAAAAGAAATAATTGAAATAGAATATTTGAAAATAGAAATATATGAAGCCGTGTGGATTAGATTGACGCCATTTTGACGTGAACGATATTTATATCGATTATATTTGTTTTTATAACGAATATTGAAAAGTGATTTCAAAATCGAATATTTTGAGATGAATTTCGAATTGAAATTGAATTGAAAACGAATTGAAATTGAATAGAAATGAATTTGAATTGAATAGAATTGAATTCGAATTGAAATTGAATTGAAAATGAACTGAAATTGAATTAAAAATCGATTTGAATTGAAATCAATTTGAAATGAATTTAAAACGAATTTATAAGAAAAAATTCAATTTTGATTTGAATTTGAACTGAAGTTGAAATCGTTTTGAAAACGAATTTTAAACGATTTATAAAATACGTTTTGAAAGGAAATCGACGAAATATATAATATATATATAATGGCCTGAATAGAACGCGTCACGCCGCGGTAGTTCGCGAATTTCGACCATTCACTTCAAATGGATATTGCGGGAGATCCTACCGTCGGATTCTCCTAAAACCAAAACCGTTGGGTTTGTATCGAAAAGAGCTTTCTAACGAATATTAGAAATTAAAAATCTAACGGTTGGGTTTGGAATTATGTCCAAATCAAATTTGGAAAAGGTCGTTGTAAGTGCAGTTCGATGGCCATTGATGGAAATCGACTGTACGGGCCTTGATAAAATTATTAAAAATATCAATAATTTGTGTAAAATCATAAGAAATGATTTGTGAAGAATTGGGATGAAAAACTCCATATTTGAAAAGATAAAACTAGATTTTTATCGAAATGAACTAGTTATTAACTAGAATAATAATTTGTTTTAAAATAAATAAATTGAATTTGAAATGGTTTTGAAAATAACCAGGATTCCCAATAATTGAATTGGAATGGATTTGAATCGAAATCATCTACGGAATAGTTCGATGTTGGATTTCGTGATTATACAGATGTTGTTATGGAAATTTGAAAGATATATATATATATATATATATATATATATACATATATCGTTATTTCCAATACAATATTTGTTGGTCGCAGAATTTGATATTGAATATAAGCCGATATATTTTCTATTCAGAGCCTTGTATTTAATATCAAATGTGTTTTGGGTTTGTCGTGAATGGTGTCTTCATTAACACTGCTCTTAAGGCCAGTTGAGAAAAAGATTAAATCTTTTTATTTAGGTTTAATGAAGTGTACCAATTAAATGATATGTAATTGGAATTGAATTGGTATTGATTTTTGGGTTTATCGTGAACAGTGTTTTAAATAAAACTTGTTCTTTAACCCGAAAATTAATGGAATGTGATATTGGGTTGTCGTGAACGGTATCTTCAATAATACTGTTCTTAGACCCAAAGGAGTTGAGAAAATCAGAAACGAACTGGAGATTAGTTAAGTGAATGGTTTCTGGGGTATTGATCTGATGTTGGTTTCGGCCTTCGGGGTTAATACTTAGGGAATTGCTCACTTGCTAATTTATGGTTAGGGACTGATTGAAATGGAATGTGATTTTAGGTTTATCATGAACCGTGTTTTAAATAACACTGATTCTTTAATCCAGTCAAAGATTAAAACTAAGTGGAGTTTTAATGAATCTTTAATTAGATTGAAAAGATCGAGAAAGTAGTATCACCAGTTTTACTCCAAACGGTAGTTAAATCTTTAATTAGATTTGAACGTGAAATGGTAATTGAATTTACTGATAACACCATGGTGTTAAATATGAAGTATGACCAGTTTTACTTCATGGGATAAATAGGTTGGGATTGGGAAATAAAATAAATAATTACTTCGGTGTGGTTCGTTAATCTCGACAAGTTTAAAGTGATATTCAAAAGGAAGATTAAAGAATAAATTTAAAAGAATTTATGTTTGATAAAATTAATGGGAACCTTTCCCTAAGAATGTGAAATTTAGAAACTAACTGTTGGTTGGCTAAGTAGAGTGATTTCCTGGGTATTGATCTGATGTTGATTTCGGCCTTCGGGGTTAATATTTGGGGAATTATTCTCTTGATTAATTTACGGTTAGTGACTGATGAATTGGAATGAGGCGTATGTTGTGTTTGTGTAACACGTATTTATTATATACGCGAGTTATTCAGAAAGACCGGGTTTATCCCATTCTGAATAACTGATACGCCGATAAGTCGAAGATGAAGACGATGGTAGAAGACCGGAGGTCTTCACGTCGTTTGGATAATTACTGATGATCTTGATTGGGCCGTACACCCAAGAGGAGGGAATCAGTTGGTGATCGTCCAGACGTACTTGGAGATCGATGGATATGCGGGGTACTAGGTGCCTCCGGATTCGTTCAGACCCGGAACGGACTTGTAAATGGACTGTGTGTCTGACATTGGATTTTATTCTGTGTGATTGATTTCTATTAAATATATATCTGTTTGGCGGCGGAGAATTTATTCTCTTGCTTAACGCCCTTCTCTGAGACGTATGAGCTCAGGGGTTATATATTGATGGATATCAAACGCATGGAGTGAATTGCCTGTGTGGCATGCCCAAGTGGCAATATGATCAAGGCTTCTATTGAAAAGCAGAGTCTTGTGGTTGATGATCAAAGCTCGGCCTTTGTGGCGTAGCTTTGTGTAGCGTTGATTCGCGAGCCTCACACCCCGGTTGTGAACCAAAAACGGGAGAGGACCTCAGGGAAGACATGCGTTTCTTTCTAGTTAGAAGTGGCGTCGATGGTTTTACATGCCCTGACGAGTTTGACTTATGTGGTTGTTGCTGTTGCGAGGCGCCTCGGATATATCGGTGACTATGTGAAGCCGACGGAGTCATTCGTTGGCTCATTTGGGAAACGCAGTGTTCAGTAATGTTAATCCACATCGGTGGACCGGCCCTGACGATCCAAGGGTCGATGCGCTCTGACCCTGAAGCTCGGGCTAGAGAGTCTCGAAGTCGGTGAGGACTATCTTTTGCCTCGGTTCACAGATGGAAATCCAATTTCCAAATAGGTGGCTTTGCGGTTTTGATTGTAGAACCTAGTATGGCGACATGATATATGGTACCCATGCCGCCTATGATTGATATTTATGATTGTATATAAAATCACAAACTAACTTGAAACGAGCTAAGATGAATGGTTTCCTGGGTATTGGTATGATGTTGGTTTCAGCCTTGGGGGTTAATACTTAAGGAATCGTTCTCTTACTAATTTGCGGTTGGAGTCTGATTAAGAATAAAAATATAAAATTTCATGTATCAAGCATTCTTTGGCTGTTATAAGGTAAAACCCTATCCTCCGGCTTGCGTTGCATTGTGTGATGGGACCTGGGTCTTATAACAGCTTCATTTTTCTTTATTTAGCATTGCCCTGTTTGTTTTATGCACTGGTGTTCTTGGGAGGAAACCCGTTCCGTGTTATACGACGTAGTCCCTTGATTTACCGAACTTTAGAATAAAGATTAATAACCGTTTTAGTTCTCACACTAGTCACATGACTGACCTGGAGTTTATTGTTTTAACCTAAACTCTGGGTGCCCTTATTTTGACACGGGCAGCTAGTAGTTTTGGTTTTGCAGATTTATATTCACAGGATCCTGATTTACAGCTGGAACGATACTCGGAAAGCTATGTATCCGCGTATTACTTATAGTTGTGTATTATATTATTTTCCGCTGCTATGTAATTTATTGAAATCTATGATATTTTCTGTGTAATATTTATTCATACTCTGTATATTCTTGTATTCTGATGGAATTGTTGTTATATACAATGAAATGTTCTTCTATCTGCGTTCTGATTCGTCTTGTCCTCAAAGTAATTCGTTCTTTCTCTTCTCTTTGGAGACCGGGGAAGTTTGGGTTCCTACATTTGGTACCAGAGCTTTGGTTTACAAAGCACAGAGAATAAGGCACCTTAGAACCATACGAAAGAATTCATCAGATATTGGATTAGTAATATCCAATGGCAATGACTCGTTAGAGATAGGATCAGTAGTATCCTAGAACGAGTGTGAAGAGTATATTTTTGAAAGTGAAAACAAATTTTGTTTTGAAATTTAAATCAATTATTCGTATTTGATTATTTATCTATATTGATTTGGACAATCCAGTATATAAAGATTTTGCGTATACATCTGATCCACGTGTATTTGAAATTCTAATATACTGGATAGATATAGAATTACACTCTAGTCGCCCGGAGATGGTACTGATGATTGTCATGACATCATCAGTATTTATGTTTGAGTGACGAAAGTGGGCTTTCTATATATTTCCTATTGACTGGTGTGAGGACAAAAATTAGATAGGGCATATTGTTGTGATTTGGCATCAAAAATCTGATTTTTGACTATATATCAAAGTTATGAATTTGAAAAGCTAATCAACTAATTGATTGATGGTTGTGTTGTTTGATTAATTGTTTGATTAATTAAAATTTGAACCATTTAGTCAAATTGTACCAAATAGTGAATTGTATTGAAAATTAGTCGCATTTGCTTGCATATACATGTACATACATTGAACAGGTCATAGCAAGGAGGCTAGAGCAGAAGAATAAAATTGTTTGCCCGACAAATAGGTACATATTTACCATAATTTACTGTTTTGTTTGGGTGATGATGATTTTATGAGCCGTTTGGCTAGCCGCTTGGCTTTTTCTTTTTCTTTTGGATTGAAGAAGGCCATGGGAGGCTATATGAAATATCCTGAAGTCCCCGGTGCAGGGGAGGTTATGGCGAAATTTTTCGAAAATTTAGGGTGTTATCCAAATTTTTGAAAAATTTGAAAAGTTCTTAGAAACTGAAAAGTTGAAGAACTTAAGCCGTAAAGAAAATGATGAAAGTTGAGTTGATTTGTTAAACAACTTTCGGCTTCGTTCCTTTTCGGGGACGAAAAGTTTTAAGTGGGGGTGATTGTAATAACCTGGAAATTCTGAGCCAATTAAAGGTTTTTAATTTGGCAATTTTAGTGAATTTAGAATATTTAAAATGGATTATTTTAAATAATATCGATGAAAAATTTCTTTTGAATGGAATTCGAACGTATATTTTATATAGATCGTCGTTAGAATATAAATATTTTTTTATAATTATAAAAGGAATTGAAAATGGCGCGGTAGCTCGATAATTCGATTTCAAACTTCGAATGAATGTACCGGGTGCAAAATAGACCGGATTTTAGCGAAACCAAAAACATTAGAATCTAATTAAGAATATCTTTCCAACGAATCCGAAAGATTGAAATTTCATAGCGGGAATCAAAAGATATGTCCAGTTTAAATTTCAGAATAGTCGCTATGGAATTTCGGCCCTTAAAAATGGCCATTTTGCAAACGACCTCGGATTTCGACGAAACCACTTTTGTTGGATCCGCGATGTCAAATTATTGCTAGGTTTCAAATTTCATAATTTTTCGAATCAATATGTGAGCGTGGAAAAGGAAAACACGTTTGACTAGTTTCAGTTAATTATAATCGACTGGAAAACGGCCATTTTTCAAACGGTCTCAAAATTTGATGAAACTAGTTTTGTTAGGACCGTATCGTCAAACGAAGCTAGAAAATATTTTTCGGGAATTTTTAGGGTTCGTATGTGGCCTCGGTAAATTGAAATGCACGTTCATATTCAATATATAGACTTTTATGTTTATTTTAACGAAAACTGATCGCAACAGTCGAATCAGCCTATGATACATATCCCATTGTGTTCGGAATGGGGGTAATTAGCTATGGACGACAGGCGGTGGGTCTCGTTTCGAGATCGAAATAAAAAGTTGCTTTTTGAATTAATTTAATAATAATAAAAAATTATTTATATATAACCTCCCACCCCTTATACTCTCATTCTCTCTCTCTTTTCTTTCAGAACCCGATCCCCCTTTCTAAAATCGAACCCGCCACACCTCAGACCCGTCGCCCACCACCGCCGCCCTCCCCCACTCCCGCCCCAACGCCGCTCCCTCCGGCGAACTCCCCCACGACCGCGCCAGTCCCCTCCGCCCTCTCCTTCTCTCCCATTCGAGCTCCACGACCTCGAATCTGCACCCCCCCTGAAGCCCTAGACCCAAAAAGAGACGCCATCACCTCCACCGTGCCACCACCGGCCAGCGCAAGTCCACCTCCTCCTCAGCTCGACAGCAAGGACGCCCCTTCCCATTTTAATGTAAGTTTTAATTTTAAAATATGAGCTTTATTTTATTTTTCTTCTTCTTTTCTGAATTTATTTTTAATACTATAGAGGATTAGATTTATAAATAGGAAAAGATTTGATTTTGAATCGAGTAAAAATAGGATTTTTACTCATATCAAAATATGATTTTTATTTTATATTTTTAGAAATATAAAGATTTGGGGTTTAGAATAATAAAAATTAGATTTTTATATATGTATGAGGATAAAAATATGATTTTTATATTATAGGAATTATAAAAATATGATTTTTATAACTTGAAGAGCGATAGGAAAATATTGTTTTTAATTAGAGAAGAATATAAAAATTTTGATCATGTGTATCCAATAATATAAAATTTCATTTTTATATATGGAAAGGTAATAAAAATATAATTTTTATAGAGTAGAGATAATAGAAATATGATCTTTATATGTGTTGTAGCAAATCAACAATATAAAGAAGTGATTTTGTTTAAAATATAAGTTGAGATTTTTATATAAGTAAAAATTCGATTTTTATATATTGAATAGCGAAATAAAAATGTGATTTTTATATATGTAGTGAATACGAATGACGAAAGTGATGAAAGAAGAAATGGCGAAGATTTTTTACATAAGAAGAGTCACGGCGTTTGGATTAGCTAGTCGGTGAGAACTTCTCATCTTTAATTTAATTTTCTAGTTAAAATATTTACTAGGATGCAGACAGTGTTTAGTAGCACCTGACACCCGTCGTCCACAGACCATGGACGACTTGTATGCTTGTTTGTTTGATTTTGATGTGTAGTTGATTGTGTGATGTGAAATGAAATAAAATATTTTATAGTTAAAAATATAATTTTTAATGTGTATATAAAATAAATATTTATAAACAAATCGGACTATTATTTATATACACTGATTTGACCGATATTGATTGGGACAATAAATTTTACACATCGTTCAGCTGCACAAATAAAATCTGTGTTTGATTGCCCACACGGGTATTGGGATAATATATGACATGCACTAATCCCAATAATTAGTTGTATGCCAATCGATTGATTGACAGACTGTTATAAGCGTTGAATATTTATATTTGATGCTTATACAGTGTAGAATGCACTTTGGATGATGGTTGATTATTTGTCGTTGCTGATATATACATGCGTTGTATGGAAATCCATAGGAATAAAATCTATGGTAATTGATTGGGCCTCATTCTAGTTTTGAAATAGAATATTTGAAGAGAACTATTTGAATAAAATATTTGAATAGAAATATTTGAAAAAGAAATAATTGAAATAGAATATTTTAAAATAGAAATATATGAAGCCGTGTTGATTAGATTGACGCCATTTTGACGTGAACGATATTTATACCGATTATATTCGTTTTTATAATGAATATTGAGAAGTGATTTCAAAATCGAATATTTTGAAATGAAATTCGAATTGAAATTGAATTGAAATTGAATTGAAATTGAATTGAAAACGAATTGAAATTGAATAGAAATGAATTTGAATTGAATAGAATTGAATTTGAATTGAAATTTAATTGAAAACGAACTGAAATTGAATTAAAAATTGATTTGAATTGAAATCAATTTGAAATGAATTTAAAACGAATTATAAGGAAAAAATCAATTTTGATTTGAATTTGAAATGAAGTTGAAATCGTTTTGAAAACGAATTTTAAACAATTTATTAAATACGTTTTGAAAGGAAATCGACGATATATATATATATATATATATATATATATATATATATAATGGCCTGAATAGAACGCGTCGCGCCGCGGTAGTTCGCGAATTTCGACCATTGACTTCGAATGGATATTGCGGGAGCTCCGACCGTCGGATTCACCTAAAACCGGAACCTTGTATTCGTATCGAAAGGAGCTTTCTAACGAATATTAGAAATTAAAAATCTAACGGTTGGATTTGGAATTATGTCCAAATCAAATTTGGAAAAGGTCGCTGTAAGTGCAGTTCGATGGCCATTGATGGAAATCGACTGTACGGGCCTTGATAAAATTATTAAAAATATCAATAATTTGTGTAAAATCATAAGAAATGATTTGTGAAGAATTGGGATGAAGAACTCCATATTTGAAAAGATAAAAATAGATTTTTATCGAAATGAACTAGCTATTAACTAGAATAATAATTTATTTTAAAATAAATAAATTGAATTTGAAATGGTTTTGAAAATAACCAGGATTTCCAATAATAGAATTGGAATGGATTTGAATCGAAATCATCTTCGGAATAGTTCGATGTTGGATTTCGTGATTATACAGATGTTGTTATGGAAATTTGAAAGATATATATATATATATATATATATATATATATATATATATACATATATATATATATATCGTTATTTCCAATACGATATTTGTTGGTCGTAGAATTTGATATTGAATATAAGCCGATATATTTTCTATTCAGAGCCTTGTATTTAATATCAAATGTGATTTGGGTTTGTCGTGAATGGTGTCTTCATTAACATTGTTCTTAAGCCCAGTTGAGAAAAAGATTAAATATTTTTATTTAGATTTAATGAGGTGTACCAATTGAATGATATTTTATTGGAATTGAATTGGTATTGATTTTTGGGATTATCGTGAGCAGTGTTTTAAATAACACTTGTTCTTTAACCCGAAAATTAATGGAATGTGATTTTGGGTTTTCGTGAATGGTGTCTTCAATAATACTGTTCTTAGACCCAAAGGAGTTGATAAAATCAGAAACTAACTGGAGATTAGTTAAGTGAATGGTTTCTGGGGTATTGATCTGATGTTGGTTTCGGCCTTCGGGGTTAATACTTAGGGAATTGCTCACTTGCTAATTTATGGTTAGGGACTGATTGAAATGGAATGTGATTTTAGGTTTATCATGAACCGTGTTTTAAATAACACTGATTCTTTAACCCAGTCAAAGATTAAAACTAAGTGGAGTTTTAAAGAATCTTTAATTAGATTGAAAAGATTGAGAATGCAGTATCACCAGTTTTACTCCAGACGGTAGTTAAATCTTTAATTAGATTTGAACGTGAAATGGTAATTGAATTCACCGATAACACCGTGGTGTTAGATATGAAGTATGACCAGTTTTACTTCATGGGATAAATAGGTTGGGATTGGGAAATAAAATAAATAATTACTTCGGTGTGGTTCGTTAATCCCGACTAGTTTAAAGTGATATTCAAAAGGAAGATTAAAGAATAAATTTAAAGAAATTTATCTTTGATAAAATTAATGGGAACCTTTCCCTAAGAATGTGAAATTTAGAAACTAACTGTAGGTTGGCTAAGCAGAGTGATTTTCTGGGTATTGATCTGATGTTAGTTTCGGCCTTCGGGGTTAATATTTGGGGAATTATTCTCTTGATTAATTTACGGTTGGTGACTGATGAATTGGAATGAGGCATATGTTTTGTTTGTATAACACGTATTTATTATATATGCAAGTTATTCAGAAAGACCGGGTTTATCCCATTCTGAATAACTGATACGAAGATAATTCGAAGATGAAGACGGTGGTCGAAGACCCGAAGATGGAAACAGTTGGTGATCGTCCAGACGTACTTGGAGATCGATGGATATGCGGGGTACTCGGTGCCTCCGGTTTCGTTCAGACCCAGAATGGACTTGTAAATGGACTGTGTGTCTGATACTGGATTTTATTCTGTGTGATTGATTTCTATTAAATATATATCTGTTTTGCGGCGGAGAATTTATTCTCTTGCTTAACGCCCTTCTCTAAGACGTACGAGCTCAGGGGTTATATATTGATGGATATCAAACGCATGGAGTGAATTACCTGTGTGGCATGCCTAATTGGCAATATGATCAAGGCTTCTGTTGAAAAGCAGAGTCTTGTGGTTGATGATCAAAGCACGGCCTTTGTGGCGTAGTTTTGTGCAGCGTTGATTCACGAGCCTCACACCCCGGTTTTGAACCAAAAACGGGAGAGGACCTCAGGGAGGACATGCGTTTCTTTCTAGTTAGAAGTGGCATCAGTGGTTTTACATGCCCTGACGAGTTTTACTTATGTGGTTGTTGCTGTTGCGAGGCGCCTCAGATATATCGATGACTATGCGAAGCCGACGGAGTCATTCGTTGGCTCATTTGGGAAACACAGTGTTCAGGAATTTTAATCCACATCGGTGGACCGACCCTGACGATCCAAGGGTCGATGCGCTCTGACCCTGAGGCTCGGGCTAGAGAGTCTCGAAGTCGGTGAGGACTATCTTTTGCCTCGGTTCACAGATGGAAATCCAATTTCCAAATATGTGACTTTGCGGTTTTGATTGTAGAACCTAGTATGGCGACATGATATATGGTACCCATGCCGCCTATGATTGATATTTATGATTGTATATAAAATCAGAAACCAACTTGAAACGAGCTAAGATGAGTGGTTTCCTGGGTATTGGTCTAATGTTGGTTTCGGCCTTCGGGGTTAATACTTAGGGAATCGTTCTCTTACTAATTTGCGGTTGGAGTATGATTAAGAATAAAAAGATAAAATTTCACGTATCAAGCATTCTTTGGCTGTTATAATATAAAACCATATCCTCCGGCTTGCGTTGCACTATGTGATGGGACCTGGGTCTTATAACAGCTTCATTTTTCTTTATTTAGCATTGCCCTGTTTGTTTTATGCACTGATGTTCTTCGGAGGAAACCTGTTCCGTGTTATACGACATGGTCCCTTGATTTACCGAACTTTAGAATAAAGATTAATAACCGTTTTAGTTCTCACACCAGTCACATGACTGACCTAGAGTTTATTGTTTTAACCCAAACTCTGGGTGCCCTTATTTTGACACGAGCAGCTAGTAGTTTTGGTTTTGCAGATTTATATTCATAGGATCCTGATTTACAGCTGGTACGATACTCGGAAAGCTTTGTATCCACGTATTACTTCTAGTTGTGTATTGTATTATTTTCCGCTGCTATGTTATTTATTGAAATCTCTGATATTTTTTGTGTAATATTTATTCATACTCTGTATATTCTTGTATTCTGATGGAATTGTTGTAATATACAATGAAATGTTCTTCTGTCTGCGTTCTGATTCATCTTGTCCTCAAAGTAATTCGTTCTTTCTCTTCTCTTCGGAAACCGGGGAAGTTCGGGTTGCTACACAAATGCTTCAGTAAAACAAAGCATTACATGCGTCAAAAAAGGAAAATTAACTATGGCCAAATAGGTTGATTCAGAATGAAATATAAAACTTTATCCGCCAACATTCACTGTAGCTCTTCTATCTGTAATTTTGCCCGCATCGAGCAACTGAATCCCCCATCGTTCGAGAAAATCTTGGCTCCATTGATTTCGCTCACTCCAGCTACCATTACCATTAACAAGGTATTGAATTTCTTTCTCAATTGACTTCATTCTTTCTTCATACATAGTTCTTCGATTTTGGAATGTACGTAGATTGCATTCTTGCCAAATATGATATACTGCTGTTGTTAATGCTGTAAATGCCACATCTTTAACCTAATCTTAACATTTAAAAGTTTCAAACAAGGATACAACTTCTTCCTCCATAGACTGTAAGTTGTTTGTATATTTAAGTAAATTCCATATTTCCATGGCATACTCGCATTGGAAAAATAAATGATAAATATTCTCAATTCTAGATGCACAGAGAGAGCACCGAGTATCATGTAAAACGCCTATCTTTTCCAATCTTTCCTTCGTGCTTAATCTGTCTGTTATGGCTAAATAGAATATAAAAGGCATATGTTTAGAGTTTTTGTTATACTATACAACTTTGAAAAAAAAACTTTAGGTAGGTGTTTGAGGTGAATTTTTTCCCAAGCTCGGTGAAAAGAGAAACGACCATTGTCACACCATTCATGGAAATCTGCTGGCTTGTCTGGACAAAGAATCACATTTTGTACATAGTTTATTGCCTCTCTGGTTGCTGTGTGAGTGTTGGGTTTGAGTTCTCCATGACTGATATTTTTTGACACCAACTCATTAGGTCTGCCAATTATCTGAAATCTATGTAGCCCAATCAAATTAACCAAGCATTGTAAGAAATCCAAGTATAAACCAAAGCGATGTATTCAAACCAGTGGATATGACTTTATTAAACAACTGATTTCCTTTTGTTCAAAATCGTAGAATGCTCTCCATGTGCTCGAAGAATTATTGTCAATATGAATTTGCTAGAAAAATTTTACCATGAAAATATTTTTTGGCCATTTAATTACTCCAATGACTAAGCTATAAATAATATTTAATCTTGAATTCTAGTAGTGCAAAATCGTGGGCTTACTAGTAGTGCAAAATCCATACTAATTCTAAGTAGTTTGTGCACCCATATATTTTTACCAAGATTTTTTTTTACTTCAAACCTAATAAAGTAATCAGTATATATTTTTACTAGGAAATATACATTGACAATGTTATAACTTGCACATTTATAATACTTAGTGTCAATTATACATGTGACCTTGATTGTGAAGTCAAAAGAAGCACTGTTGCACTAAATAGTTATACGAATTAAAATACCTTATAGTTACACAGCCAAAAGAACTTATATATTCAGTACAACATTTCTTGCAAGTATAACATCTTAAATATAAAACAAAAATGATGATACATTTATGTTATTTGAGATCATTATATCAACCTTGATGATACATAGAATAATATAAATTAAAATTCATAATATAATAAATTACAGGTAATGAGGACTCCAACCTCTTACGGGAGATCACAACAGGAGGAGGAGATCATGATGCTTTGTCAACAGGTCGCTGGGCTGAAGGATTTAAAGAAGGGTGGACTGACTACCATGCTCGATGAGTGGATTGCTGCATATTTTTCCAAGCATGGTAGGATGCTTGGGGATACAAATGGGTCGGATGATGAGAAGGAAAATGATGATTGAGACAAATAGATACTTGTTTACTTTGATTATTTTTTCTTTTGTAAATATAAACATATGTTTTTAGAATATTGACGTATAGATAGTTTTTTATATTTACAAAATGTTATGTATATGTTGGTTTGTTATGGAATGTGTGATGTTGGTATCTGTGATTTATACGTCATTTTGTGTTATATGTGTTGGTTTGAGGTATATATGTTGGTTTATGTTATGAATTTGAGTATATATATGATATGTTGGGTTATTGGATATGAAAATGTGCGGTGGAATTGATCGTATATGAGTCGTGAAATGAATAAATACGAGTTTGTGTGGTCGGAAGAAATAATTGTGTCTAGAAAACAACAAAATTATTTAAGTTTAGCAATGACTAGCGATGGCTAGTGACACCATTCTAGTCATGTAAAGTCATGGATAGCGGCGGTCGGCCATGGCATGTTATTCGGGTTTATTATGTTTAGTGACAGCTTGTTACAATTTATGTTTACAGGCTTGCTATGGTTAGCGACGGCTTGAGACACCTTTGAGAGACCACAAGTCCTGCATTTTCCAACTAGTCGTCTCCAACCGTAGCTAGTTTGGTTACATGTCGATGTTAGATATGTCACTTAGCGACGACTTTTAGCTATGGTTGGCGATGACTAGCGATAACCGCCGACAGTTAAAAGCCTTAGCTAGGCGAAGTCTTTCTTGCAGTGGAAGATCTAAATAGATGGTCATCGTTAACAATTGTTACCATATCAACATACATGATTGTTTTATATACTATTAACATTAAAGTATAAAAATTATTAATTCAAGTTAAAGAAATAGCTTGTATATTAATAATATATGTTAACAATATCAACATACATTATTGTTTTATATACTATTTAACATTTAATTATAAAACTTATTAATTTTAGTTACAAAAATAATATTTATAACAATGTTGTCGTGAACATGTACAGTTGTTTTAAAAACAAATAAATAAATTTGTAAAAATGAAAATAGCCGAAGTTATATGAACTTATCATCAATAATGCATGCTATTAACGATATTTTTCGTCAACACATGAATTTGGTCTAAGGATGTGGACCTAGGGAATGTAAGCGATTATTTAGTTCCTATAAACTTGAGTTAGTTCACCGTTTCCTAGATATCAAGGTTTTAAGCTCGAAGATTAGTTACTCTTCCCTCAAGGGGTGAGTATCACGCTTACGAGACTCAAAGACCAATAGTTACCTTGGGAGAAGGGTTACCTAAGCACAACACAAGTTAGGAAGCTAAATAGATTATGGAAGGTTATTGTGGTAATTTTGCCTATGCATGAGGCCTTGTCGTGGAAAAACCATAAAAAAATACTTGGTCAAAACAATAAGGAACGACATAAGACTGTGTCAAGTATGAATTCTCTCTTTATTGATCACTTGGTTGAATACATAGAAGTTTCTAAGTGAAATCCCCAAATCGATTTAGAAATTAGGGTTTACTCTATGAGAACAGATTACAAGATTTGAAAATGAGACCTATAGGGTCTTATTTATAGGCAAAATGGGCCCCCATTTTATAATATTCATCGTAAACCACTTTCGGGTTCAGCAATGAGTTTAGGTATCGGCCGCCTTGGTGGCTTTCAGTGTCGACCCCTAGTTTCGGCCCTCTTTTCACTTCTAAGTTTTATTTTTGGAACATCAATCTCAGTCCTTAGTGACTTGTGATTCAGGTACTGCTTCTAATAGTGTATCGATATCAAGTAGATTGATATGGATAACCTCCTTATTTGCTCTCAGTTTCAGTGTCAAGCTATAGTTCTGATAGAAAATTTGGCTTTGTTTTGTCTTGACGACACTTGGGTATCACCCTTGCCCTATCATTCTCTTTTGTTCCGGTATCGACACTAAACATGTTAATGTGGATAGCCTGTCTTCTCATGAGCTTTTGCCTACTTTAGCCTCTTTGGATATGGTATTGATTATGCGACAACACGGTTTAGGTATTCTTTTTGGTGTCTTCGAAACTGTTTCATGGTGTCGTATCGATACCAAGTAAATTGGTATCGATAGCCCTTTGCTTCCTTTTAGCTTAGTTTTATGCTTCCCTTTTTGTCATCCTAGTTTCGGTCTACATGCCTTCAGCTATTTCTCATTGGTTTACTTCCAGTGTCGAATTGCATGCTCTCGGTGCTATCTTCTGGTTGATTGCTTTCGGTGTCAAAACCGCCTTGCCGCTGTTCTTTGGCATCATACCAAGCTTTCCTGTTGATGTTGGTACGGATTGCACATATTTTGAATCACTTCCCTTCCTGCTTTCGGTATCGGCTGCTTCAGCAATTTGGTATTAGTCACGTGCTTCCAAATCATTCTTTTTCTGTCGGTCGCATTCCGATACCCCTTCACCTTCATTTGGTTCGGTATTTAAATTTGGTAGTAACATTTGTCCCCCTAGTGAAGGGGTATTATTGACTTTTCAAGACAAATTTTGGCTTTCGTACTACACTTTGATCTCCTGCCTTTTGGTATCCCTTGATCTGGTTAGTTGATTTGGTCTTGTTTGTGCAGCCGAGATTTAAGAAGTAATTTGGTATAAAGACACTTTCTTCTCCTTTTTCATTTCTTCACATGCAAGTTATATCGCTCAAACAAGATCATCGTTCCTCGAGATTTTACATGTTCTTCAGAATTTGGAACTCGATTCTCTGTAAGTATTATTCATTATAAATAAAAGTTCGAAAAATGTTCTTCCCACTCAAATATGAAATCGATCAGGATTCCTATACTTTAAGAATAAATTGAAATGGTAAGATTGACTTAAGTCGTCATTAATGGTAAACTGTATAAGCTATTTATCCCTCAAAACATCTTTGGGTTATAAAATGCAAAATTGACATTCAAGAGATTAACTTTTACAGTAAGGATGATGTTATGTTTCTGTATCGATGGACTCAACATTAAACCGTTGTCGGTTCAATTTGTTCCGATTTTGCTGATACCAATATCTGTGTCTATTTTGCTTTCGGCTTGGTGGGTACCGAAACAGTGTGAAAGTGTTATCGAGAGTCCTGTTTTCCTTTTGTTTTCAGTGTCGAAAAAATTTGAGACTGTGACATTGAAGCAATTTTATTTTGATCTCGTCGGTACCGGGCTTTAAGGTCAGTTAGGCTTTCGGTAACGATACTCAAACACTTGGATATAGGTAGACCGACACTAAGCATTATTGATATTTTGATTCTACTGACATTGGAGCCTTTCGTCATTTTGGTTTTGGTGTTGGGGCAGTCAGCTTGATTATTACCAAATACTTAACTATTTCTAAGAATATGTGAAATGCGCTATCATATGTGAATCTTATTAATGATTCATGTTGTGTTTCAATATATATTAGTTTATCAAATTTCCAATGTTAATAAGTTTCCATGTTGGTTGCAAACTTATGAATAGAATGTGCAAGCATATGTTAAAATATGATACTAATATGTGTTATGGAATGATATCACCTGGTAGCATTATGTTTGATAAGAAAGATACTGGTAAGTCAAAGTCCCGTGGTTCTGTCACTCCTCAGGAAAAAGGTGCATTTGTTCCACAACCGTCTCTTTTCAACTCTCAAGATGAAGTGAATACCATTCTAGGGAGTTTTGGAATGTTCAGAATATATGTCATTCCTTCCAATGGTCAAGATACCATCTAGAAGCTGGCGGAGGGATACTTTGCATACACTTCCATTCAGATTTGGCACGGGGATTTCTTCCCCTTCCCAACTTTTATCTCTAGGCCTTTGGATGATCTAGGAATTGCTCCCATCCACCTTTCATCAAATACCTAAACATTACTCTTATTCCTTGAAATTTTAGCGCTTGAATCGGCCAGGGTTCCCTTAACTTGAGCCTCATTCGTCACTTGTTACGTTTTTTTCAAAAGAGCAAATTCGCCTATCCTGCGTTTGAATCCAATAAAGAAGCTGATTAGCGATACTATTAACAAGTATAAACCCTCGGAAAATCAATTCTTCTACATCAGATGCCCCTTGGGTATTTCGGGCAATTTTACTGATCTTGGTGAGTTTTCTTATCCTTGTAGAATGACTATGCCATTTTCGTGCTTTGGTTGACCATGTTTCTTTTCAGATCCTGATTCTTCTAAGTAAATAATTTTGACAGAGGGAGAGACTCGGGCTGTTGAAGTTATCTTCAAGGCATTTGAACGATCGGGACACCGATCAATTTTGCTAACTTTGAACAATCTTCGCCAATATGGCCCTCTTCCTCCATGGCAAATGATTCTAGGACAACCACCCATCACTTTTCTGGTGTTGATCGATTATCCCTGGACTCTGATATGTTCAATGCATTAACTCCTTTATTTCCGGGTACTTTGGGTAAGATTGTTCTTCTTTTCACGAGTGACTTCAGGATTTTGTGGTTCAACTTTCTTGTTTCTGTTTTTCTAATATAGCCATTTTTTATCAGATGCCCCAGCTTTTGAAGACATATCACCTCTAGATGCTCTAGCTCAGTCTGATGCTGATGCTAAAAAAAGGCTTGTTGGATCCATTTCTGAACCATCATCTAAAAGATAGAAGTATGACACTTCCTGTCGTTCTTCCGAAGATGTTACTATTGTAACTGCTGAGTAGAGAACTCCTGGCCTATAGTTTTTGCTACTGAAACTCCCTTTGATATCATCTCTTCTCTTGAAGTGACTCCTTCATCTTCTCAACATGTTAGTCCTCCAAGGCCACTTTTGCTGACCTTGGATTTTGATGAACTTGTAAGGCTCGTCGCTCTCACTTTTGCCGAAGTTGTTATTCTTTCACTGCCTTCGACTTCTTTGGACTTGGAGAACTTTTACCAACATCTTCTCAAGAAACAGCTCTTGGTATAGTTTTATCCCTCTTAATTTCTCTTTCATTTTTGATCTCACACTATGGCTAGTTTGTTTTTTCTCTCTTTTTAGGTAACTAAAAGCTAGCTTTCGCTTCGTGGATTAACTTCTCCGACTTTCCCCAAGACTATTAGGCTTCGTGAAGAGAGAACTTCCCTAGAAGCTGAAGTTAACTCCTTGACCACAGCAAAGGAGAAGAGTGATGATGAGCGCGAGAGACTAAAGGCTTCTCTTGAGAAAGCTGAGTCAGATCTGGAAAAGGAGAGACAGGCTAAAAAAAAATTTATCTGATACAGTTTCAGCTCATAGGAGTAAGCAGGCAGAGATGGTAGCTGACCATGCCAATGAACTAAGGTAGAGAAATGATCAGCTTTCTAATATGAAGCGAATAATTCATGAAACGAAAATTAGGATTTCCGAATTCCTGGAAAATCATTTCCCAATGGTTGCACTGGAATATTACAAAGACTCTCTTTTCCTTGCTTTTTTTACAACTTCCAAAAACGTCCTTATATTGAATTTCCTTCTGTTTCCCCTTTATCCGTGGTAGTGTAATGGAATGGAATGAATTAGCTAAAAAAGGAGTTGAGGTCCCAAAGTAAGGCAAGACAAAGCTCGAGAACCTCTTGTATATTGAGGATTTTCCTGATGACTCCGAAGGGGAAGAGGAAGACCTAGCCGTTAGTGATGATGATGATAATACCGATCTTGGTCTTGGTGATGGAAGTCGTCGAGATGAACCCGGTAAAAATGGTGGTAACCATCTCCTACTGCTGGGGGCTCACATGATTCTGAGGGACCAAATCTTGGCCCTTCAAGTACTCCTGCTGCTCAAAGTCCAAAAGTGACCCCTTCTAAGGAGGGTGACTCTTCTAAGCCAAAAGGAAAAGAACTACCTGTTCATCTTGATATTCCTATTTCCCAGGCATGTCTTTCACTTTTGAAGTGTTTTCTTTCCTCTTGAGCCTATTTGCAGTAAGTTGTTCCCTGTCATTATATTGTATAGACCAAAAGAAATATTATATCACATCTTAAAGAAGATTTGGATAAGAAACAGAGAGAAATAACCTGATTTCATTTAGTGCAATAAAGACTATTGAAAGATTATAATGCTTTATCATGAAAATACCATGATCTCGACAAAAGTGCTTCTAAACTGATGTTTTATAAAGAAGACAAAGCCGCGCCAAGACTGAAGGCAACTCAAATTCGAAGAGAGACAACTCTGCAGGAAAATAAGGAGTTGATGACCTTATCTTGGATGTTGATTGAAGATAGAGATGTTTTAGTAGATTTCTTGTATGAGATTTATAAGCGATACAAAACAATAAACTATTATTTTCTAGGGAATCTTAGTGGGGGTTTACTACGTTGTCTTCACAGACGATACTTAGATGATTATGGAGCTGAACCTCATCTCGGGGCTTTCTGGAACCTACCAAGGGTTCTCTCAATTCATAGGGATCTACCACCAAAAAAGCTTAAGTAGAACAAAAATAGATTTGCCAGTGAACTGTTTAAAAGGTCAATTTTGTATGAACAAGAGGAGTATTTGTAAACTTGATGTTGTGAATTCGTGGTTGTGTTGGTAATTTCTCATGATTGCTAATTTTATCTTATAACGTGACAAAACTCCATCTTTCACAAAGAAGCAGTTTCAGAGGATGCTTGTCGTTAATTATCTTGATTGGGAAGTGAATTTTAAATGAAACCATCAAACAAACTTGGAAAGGATCATCTCTTAGGAAACCTTATGAATATTTACATGAAATACCCTTAGCTCCACTTTAACTTTCAAGGTGACGACCGATAGATGATTTTAATAAGGCTTAGGATTAAACATGCTGAACTGATATGTAATATAAACAATAGATGTACGGATAAGTAAGCTTGAATCTTTGTGATTTGTGGGCATGTGTACCACTAACACAGTTAAAAACTTATTTGGATAAAATTCATGTAGTAAACATTTCTTGGAAAATATAGTATTATCTTTTGAAAGTAAGGCTTCGCGCATAATTGTATCTTATTTTGTAAGTAGGAAGATCAACTTGAGACCTTCCAAACCCAGGGTGAGCCGCTGATAGTTGCAAAGCGAAGTGATATTCAGGGAGATGGGTCTACCGCGATTCGAGTGAGAATGATTTTACTTCAAAACCTGACCATCAAGCATGTGAATGAACGGATAGCTATTTTAAAAGGTAAATTAGAAGGAAAAGACAGAGTCATTCTTGGATTAAAGAAATATATAAAGACCAAACCGTTTGTTGATTCTAAAGATGATTTAAGTGGATTATACCAACGTATAACTAATCTAGAAATTGAGCTTGACAACGCAAACACAATCTAAAAAGCTTGGGAATTTTCTTTTAGGAATATCCCTATCATAACTATGCCTTAACTTTCCAAGACCATGACTGAACCCAAGGCCTCTACCTCTAAATAGTATTTTTTACTTGAAGAACCCTCCTTGAGGATTAGACGAATCAGTCATTTCCAAGTGGTGCAAAAGAGTGATAGCCGAGATGAAGAGTTATTATGATAAAAAACTCAATGAAAACACATTTCAATGCATTAATCACTATATCTCTCAAATTAGACACTTACAGGACAAGAGACATGATTTACGTAAGAATATCTTTAATTTAGAGTAAGAAAATAAATCTCTAAGAGCTATGTGCAGAGCTCTTAATAGGGACCTGAAACTTCAGATCAAACCCTTAGACAATCTTGATGAGGTTCGTAAAAAGAGACATAAGCTCAACGAGCTTTTGAGTATTCCGATCCGCCACGCCATTAACCCCACTTTACCCAATGACGAAGAGGTTCGGGATATTTGATTTTATTTGTAATGGTAATGTTTAACCTCCATATTCGGATAGTCAATCAAACAACCTTGTAAATAAATTTGTAGATATCACCTGATGTGTGATCTCTGCTTGTTTTTATAATAGCCTTCTTTAGGGGCTCTTTTGTATCGTTCCAAGTATTGATGACAAAACCTTCTTCCAGGGATGAGAATTAGAGTTTTGTAACCAAGAATAAGGTGTTAAATTAGAAGTTCATAATATATTTCTGGAAGTATAGATGGGACCTTTGAAACCAATACTTGGTAACGTTACAACGGAAGACCAAAAATCCACGTTTGGCAATAGCAGTCAGAAGCCTCAAAACCTCAATTCGGATGATATTAATAGAAGTCCAGAACTCTCCTTCTGGCAATTCATTAAAAGTCCGACCCATTACCGATATCTAGGTATTTGATACAGACCAGAAACCCACTTCTTGCAATCAATTAGAAGTCTCGAACCATTACCCAGATTCAGGTGTTTAATAGAAGACCAGATATCAACATCTGGTACCGATAGAAGTCCCGAACCATACCCAGATTTGGGTAATTAATAAAAGACCAAATATCCATATATAGTATTGATAGAAGTCCCGAATCATACCCAGATTCAGGTAATTAATAGAAGACTAGATATCCAGTTTTGGCAATAATAGCTTCGTCACCTTTTTTGGGTTTGTTTTGGAAAGAAAAGGATGTATGCACTTTGTTAGCCACTCCATGGGCTTGTGATTGTCAAAGCTGTAGCGACTTGAAAATCCCCACCCTCCAAATCGACTGCAAGCCCCTATTCGAAAATCGGAAATCAGAAATCGTCAGATACGCTAAATTTGGGTACACAACACATCAGAACAAACAACAAAAGACTTTTATAAACATCATAATAATGTTACATTAGAGTACAAAATATCAGAGTATGAATGAATATTACAGCAGAAAATAAATTTACAATAAATGTAATACAATGCAGTGGAAACAAATAAAATTACACAGCGGAAGACTATCAATACTATGGACACAACTTTTCTCTTCGATCTAAAATCCTGCTAAATGAAATAATTTGCAAAACTAAACTACTGACTATCCGTGTGGAAAATATGGGCACCCAGAGTTAAGGTAGAAACAATATACTCTGAGTCAGTCATGGGACTGGTGTGAGAACACAAAACAGTTATTAAATTTTACTTTAAAATAAGGTAAATCATGGGACTAAGCCGCATGTCATGGAACGGGTTTACCCCCACGAATACCGGTGCATAAACAACAACTAATAATAGATGTATGGATCTATAGTGCATCACACAACATGCAACTTTCCAATCTACCCATTTAGGCTTAAACCCCAAATTTAGATTTTTCCAAATCCAGTTCACTTTATAGAAATTATTCCTTTGGGCTTTATTCCCGAATTCTTATTTCAAATCATTTGAAATACATATCTAACTTTTATATCTAAGTAGATTTCACTTCGGGATCTCAAACCAAATCACTTGGAAATATGAATTCCAAAACATAACAATGCATACAAACAAGTATGCAACCAAATATCAGGCTCCCCTTAGACAAGGCAAAGGGCACGCACCTAAGAAACTCGATATAAATGTGCACCTCCTACGATGGAGCCGGATACAATGATGATGCACCTCCCACGCATGGAAGCATACACCGCCCAAAGCCATTTAAGGCTATAATACCCTTACTTTTAGTCGTCCGGGTTACTCGAATCTTTAGCCACATACCAAATCATTTCATACCCCGAAGTAGGGAAAACCATTTCACAACATAATAATCACAAGTGCTTTCCAAAATATAGTACTTTACATTAGCAATTCACACATATAATCAGTCACTATTAATCACATAACCTTTGAGCTCGTGCGTCTCAAAGAAGGGTGTAAAGCAAGAGAATAAATTCTCCGCCACCAAACATATACGTTATCAATAGAAACTAATCGGATACGCGATGAACCACAATATAAAACCGTAATACACTTCCAAATCATTTCGAAATCATCAGGTTTAGCCCCCAAAATCCTTTCTGTTTTATAAAATATTTTTATAATACATTCCCTGTCCAAAATCGGGAATACATTTTTTTTTCACTTAAGAAAATCATCATTTCAAAATCATTCATTAAATTTGAAATGAACTACATCGCTAGCATCTCATAGTCAAATCGTGAAGTGTTTCACAAGGTGTTCGCACACAAATAATTCTACGCAACCCAATGCTAAATGTAAAATCATATTTTCTCATAAACTGGTTGAGCACAATCCAAACAATCAATCTGTCACAATATCAACAAGCAAGTATATTTGGTTTATACCCCATCTCATGTTTTGGTAAATTTAATCACCATTCATTCATTCCAATCTAATTAATGATTTATTAAAACTCTTCTTAGTTTTAATTTCACCAATCATTACTTAATGATTGTTCAACTTTTAGGAAAATTAATCCTGTCATTAACTGGGTAAAAAAACTTATGTTATTTAAAACACAGTTCACGATAAACTCAAAATCCCATTTAAATTCAATTCCAATTAAATATTAATTAATTGATAAACTTCTCTAAATCTTAATTTAAAGATTTATTCTTTTCTCAACTGAGTTTAAGAATAGTGTTAATGAAGACACCATTCACGACAAACCCAAAATCCAATTCGATATTAAATATAAGGCCCTGAATAGAAATTATATCGGCTTATATTCAATATCAAATTCTGAAACCAACAAATATCCTATTGGGAATCATGATATATATATCTTCCAAATTCCTCAACAATATCCGTATAATCACGGAATCCAATATCGAAATATTCTAAAGGTTATTTCTATTCAAATCCATTCCAATCCATACGTTGAAAAATCCTGGTTATTTCAAAACCCATTTCAATCAAATTTATTTATTTAAAAATATTGGATTATTATTCTAGTTAATAACCAGGTCATATCGATAAAAATATATTTTTATCTGTCCAACCGTGGAATTTTTCATCCAAAATCTTTCCAAATCATTTATTACGATTTTACACAAATTTTCCATATTTTTTTATAATTTTATTAAGGCCCTTACAGTTGGTTTCCAATATTGGCCATCGAACTGCATTCACATCAACCTTTTCTGAAATTGTTTTTGACAAATTTTAAAATCTAACCATTCAAATTTAAATCTCATATATTCATTGGAAAGTTCTTTTCGATACAAACCCAACGGTTCTAGTTTTAGGAGAATCCGACGGTCGAATCTCCCGTAATGTAAATTCGAAGTCAATGGTCGAAATTCGCGAACGGTCGCGGCGCGGCGCGTTCTATTCAGGCTATTAAGTATATATAATACATATATTTCGTCGATTTCCATTTAAAATGTATTTTATAAATCGTTTATAAATTCATTTAAAAACAATTCCAACTTCTATCTCAATTTTATATCAAAATTGAATATTCCATATACATGACAATTTTATACTCTGTATATATATAATATATAAATTATATTTTTAACAATCCAATAATAATTTCAATACACGACCATTCTGTTCGCTTCATATATATATGTTAAAAATAATATTTTTAACAATCAAATAATTATTGCATAGCATGTCCATTTTATATATCACATATATAAGCCAAAAAAAATATTTTTAGGTAACAAATATTTTTCACATCGCATATATATATATTTTATACATCACATATATATTTTATTCACATTTCATATATATATTTTTTTCAAATTTCATATATATTTTATTCACATTTCATATATATATTATTCATAAGTCATATATATATTATTCACATTTCATATATATTTTATTCACATTTCATATATATATATATACATATATTTACTACAATTCACATCACAATCACAACACAACACAATCAAATAAATCATCCATGGTCTGTGGACAACAGCGAGGTGATCCAATCTACATCGTACAATATTTGTGATACTTAAACTGATTTAAAATTCAATACTGGCGGTTCATATAAAATAAATAACTATACAAGAATTTTAGTGAGAAGTTTTCACCTTGATCGGTTTTGAAATCGTTAGTTAACGATTATTTAACTGAATTAAACTAGACGTTCAATTCAGTTAAAATTTCCAACTGCTCCCATTTCTGTTCCGGTCAGTTCCATGTTGAAGTATTTTTCACCGCTAACCCAACGGATCTAAAATCTCACGATTTTATTGTCGTATGAGAAAGATATGGGTTTACAAAGCTTTAATTACATAATTAATAATTAATTAAAATATTAAATACATTTTAACGTTAATCCCTTCCTTCACGTTATTCCTTTCAGGTCCGATAAAAAGAACACATCGGTGTCGAAGTTGTCACCAGAACTACGCCACGCCCCGACCATCGAACCACCATCAGACTTCATCATCTTAATCGCCATCAACCCCTCTTCCATCGACCACCGTCGCACATAGCTTGAGATCCTCCAGCCTCATGAAATTGATTTCAAACGGCAAGGGTTCAAGCCAAGAAATCTCCCAATCCCTTGTGTTAAAACTGAGCACATCCATTTACATATTAGATCTCATCACGTTGGAGATTATTGCAGTTATAAGTTTCAAAAAATTTGGAGCGGATTTGAAGAAATGATGGGAGGAAATTTTGAAGATTATGATCATCGATTGAAGAGGGTGGCGGCTGGTCTGATTTGTGAAGGGAGAATTAGGATTTCCCCTTTTATATAAATATATTTTTAATTATTTAATTCTTTTAATTCCAAAAATACCCATTTATCCATATGAACTCCAAATCAAACCCAACGATTGTCGCCTCTAGCTATATACCCCATTCCGGACACAATGGAATATGTGTCGTAAGCCCGTTCGACTGTTTCAGCTAGTTTCTCTCAAAATTAAAATATAAAACATTCAATTTTGGATTTGAATGTATATTTTAATTTGCCGGGGCCACATACTGATTCCAAAAATTCCAGAAAAATAAATCTAGCTATGTTTTGACGATACGGTCCTAATAAAACTAATTTCATCGAATTTGGAGACCGTTTGAAAAACGGTCATTTTCCCGTGGATTTAATTCAAATTGAAAGTACCAAATGCGTTTAAATTCACCACGCTCGCATATCAATTCCAAAAATTATGAAAATTGGAATCTAGCAATAATTTGACATTCCGGCTCCAACAAAAGTGGTTTCATCGAAAACAGAGGTCATTTGCAAAATGGCAATTTTTAAGGGCTATATATTATATAAAAAATATATAAATTCCATATCAACTTTTCTGAATTTTAAAATGGACATAATTTTCAATTCCCGTTATGAAATCTGAATTTTTCACATTCATTAGAAATATATAATTAAATAGATTCAAATATTTCTGGTTTTACTAAAATCCGATTTATTTTAAATCCTGTACATTCATATGAAATTTTAAATCAAATTTTCAAACTACCGCGCCATTTCAGGCTCGTTATATAATAAAAATAAATTTATACATTCTAACTTTGATTAAAATAAATTTTTAGTCGTTATTATTTAAAATAATTCATTTTAAATATTCAGAATTCATTAAAATAGCTAAAATAAAAATTTTAAATTGGTTCTGAAAATCCGGGTTGTTACAAAAGCAGAGGATGTACGTGCTTTGCTAGCCTTTCTCTAGGCTTGTGTGTTCGGTGCACTTGGCTAGCATATTCTCAAGCAGGGCCAAGGACTTACTCGGCCTCCCTCTAGGAGGTGCCTTACCTTGGCCATCGTAGGCAGTGATAAAGGCTTAAATGCTTTTACCTGGCCATCGTAGGCGTGGCTAAAATCTTACTCTTTGGATGCTCTACCCTGATTAACGTGGGCGGTGATAGAGGCGTACACTCCACCCTCCTCCAAGGGGTGCCTTAACGTGGCCATCATAGGCGCAGATAAGGGTTTTTGATGCTTTAATCTAGCCCTGTCTAATTTGGACGCGGATAAAGGCTTACACTCACACCAAGGGTGCCTTGCCCAGGACATTGTAGATGGTAGTAAGGGTTTTAGCTGCTCTGTCATGGGGGAGAAGGCTTACACTTTCGAAGCTTTAACCTGGCTCTTTCTGAGTTAGGCGCGGAGAAAGGCTTACACCCCTCTCCCCCTGGAGGGGTGCCTTTCCTTGGCCATCTTGGCGGTGACAAGGATTTCCTACCATCATAGATAGTTTCACCCATTTCAGATGGTTCCAAATTTTTAGGAAGATCGTACCCCCAACCATGCAGATATTCTTACTTCAAAGAATCCATTGTTGTGGTTGATTAAGCTCTCTTTACATATCTATACATTTGGCCTTGATGGAAGAATTTGGTGATTATCCCTTTGAGGACTCGATATTGATTGGTTTCATGTCCATTCATCATATGGTAGTAACAATAAGGTCCTCCCAATTTGACTTCGTCCTTGGATTTCTTCTTTGGTAACGGCCAAAAGTTGAGCTCACGCTTAGTTAGGAAGTAACACTACTAGAAAAGTGGTTTTCTACAATACCAAATGACAGCCTTTTCTTCTCCTTGTTGTAAAAAACAAATATTAATAAGTGATTTTAAAGCAAAAACGCTAAGATAAACTAAGGCAAGAGATTACTTTGCTTCCCTCCAATCCTACTAATTTCGGCCGCGTCAAATGAAAATCCAATCCATTTCCCTCTTCGCCAAATTTCATTTTCCCTCCTGTCAATTTTTTTGTCAATTCGCCTGCACTGAAAGCCGCATCTTCCTTTCACTTTGCGCCTTTGATTTCAATTAAGCATCTCCCTTCACGGCCGTTCTACCAGCGTCGAAATCCTAAACTTGTCGAAATTAGTGAGTTTTTTTATTCTTAACCCTAGTTTTTAGTTCTTTATTGAACCATATAGACAACCAATTTGTATTGAACTTATATTTTTTATTTGGATCAGGGAATTCTCGAGCTGAAGTCGATTTGGGAATTTTGGTGCTGGATTTTCATTTGAATTTTGGAGCTGGAGTTTCATTTGTATGAACTCTAATTGTATCTTTATTTAATCACAGTTATTGAAGTCTAAGCAATATTGTGGCATTTGTAAAAAAAATTGGCGTCATACAAAGAATGAGACCTGGTTAAGTGAGAGGACATACTTTGTATCCTTCCACTAAGTATCTTTATGAGGTTTCATCCTTATTATTGCTCAATCAGGTTTGCTGCGAAGCGTGTTGAGTTTGGGTTCATACAGAGTGTGATAGAGTTGGAGCAAAAATTCAGGTATATGTCTTGCTTTTCTCATACTATTATAAATTTGGATCATTCATCACTGACGACTTTGATCTCTTAAAGGATATCGAAGGTGCTCCTTATTTCTGTCCACACTGCAAACCGAAGTATAGATTTCAAATGGTCGAAGCAGTGAAGAAGTAAAAAACAGTCGCAAGTTAGGTACACATAGTGCTATTGACTATCTTATTGTATTGAGATATAATGCCTTTTTTGGTTATAAAACTGTTCATTTAATATTTTTAAGCTTACTTAATTACTTTCGTATTTTAACAGATTTGGAAATAGTCCTTGGCAAGACGAAGGATCTGATAGGGTTACTGTCTGATGTTTTGGAATGGAAGGGACGTATATACCTGAGGAGCATGTGTAAGCAGCTATTGCTTTATTGCTAACAGCAGAATAAAATCATATATTTTTATATTGGTGTGTAGCTGACATGATTTTTTCTTACATTTCCAGGGTTTCTTGTCACTGTGGCCCTTGTAAGGGGCAATTGTTACCCCTTATTGAGTGGGAGAGACATACAGATTGCAGAAGCAAAAATTTGAGGAGTAGTGTTAAAATCAAAAGCACAATGCTTTAACTTGGAGAATGGGTTTGTAGTCTAGCTTTATGATATTTTGTTTTCATTGTTTTTCCTTTCATATATGATAGCACTGCTAGTTAACTTAAGTCACCCGAACGTTTTTCTGTCAAGTAGTGTAACGAGACGGCTTTTGCCCGGACCTAATCGATCGCAAGATCGACTAAAACCGTTCAAAACCTGCATACGTTAACTTTGAGAATACAACACATTAGAACAAATAACAGAAGACTTTTATAAACATTACAATAATGTTACATCAGAGTACAGAATATTAGAGTACGTCTTGCTTATAATACAACATCGGAAGATTAAATTTACAATAGATTTAATACAATGCAACGAAAATAAATAAACTGATACAGCGGAAGACTATCCATGCTCTGGACATAGCTTTAAGCTTCAATCCAGGATCCTGCTCAATAGATAAATATCTGCAAAGCAAATCACTCGACTGCCCGTGTGGAAAAGAGGGCACCCGAGTTTGCAAAGTGGAACAAACTACAAGTCAGTCATGGGACTGGTGTGAGAAATCTTACTACACTAATAATATGGCTAATCACTGGACCACACCGCTAATGCGGAACGGGTTTACTCCATTGGATTACCAGTGCATAAGGTTTATAAATTTTAAGTTAAAAATAACGCAATGCTTTTTAGAAAATGAAATCATTACAAGACTCATGTCCCATCACACAATGCAACGCAAACGGAGGATAGAGTTTTACCTTATAATGATAAAAAATGCTTGATAAGTACAAAATAATATTTTTAATATTATTATTAGTGTATAATATGTTCCAAAAATACTTTAAAATAAATGTATCAATCCGAGACGGCATAGCTACCATATACTATGTCGCCATATATAGGTTTACAATCAAGACCGTAGTGTCATATTGGAGGTTGGTTTCCATCACGAGTCAAGGCTAGGGACGATCTCCTAACCGATTCGAGACACTCTAACAATGTCTCAGGATTCGGACACTGGCGAACCCTTGGATCCTGCAGGGCCGGTCCACAAATACTTTAGTGGATTAATTATGCCTGAACACATGCTTCTCGATCCTATTGGACCTATAAATTGGCCATTGGAGACCAATAAAAATCCGAGGAGCCTCATTCCATCAACCACATAAGTGAAAATGCTGGGCCTTGTAAAAACCCAAGCACCACTTCTAGCTAGAAAGAAACGTGTGCACTCCCTGCGTTCCGTTGACCCGTTTTGGACTCTACCGGGGTGTGAGGCTCGTGAGGTAACGAAATACACAAAGCTATGCCTAAATTGGCTATGCTTTGATCATCATCCACAGGACTCTGCTTTTCAACAAAAGCCTTGATCAATTGCATCTTGGCATGTCACATTGACAGTCCATACCATGCGATCGATAACTACCAATATATAACCTTCGAGCTTGTGCGTCTCAAAGAAGGGTGTTTAGCAAGAGGATAAATCCTCTGCCACCTCAGAAATATATTAATAGATATCAATTAAATCACATGGCATGAAATTCAATGTCGGACACGCATCCATTTACAAGTCCGTTCTGTGTCTGAACGAAACCGGAGTCACCTAGGTGCTCGCGTATCCGGACGATCAACGAGTACATCCGGATGACTACCACTTTAAACCTTTATTGGTAGCTAGTCAATGTCAGGCATCAGTAGTTATCCTTACCACGTGAAGATCGTCGGTCTTCAATCACTGTTTTCCATATCTTCGATTTAAAATCGCCATAAAATTATTTGAAATGAGTTGAACTCGGTCTTTTCAAATAATTTTTCGAATTATTATCATTTTATCCATTTTATATCGTTAATATTAATTTATAACGATTTATCACTATTTTTATTTATTTAAAAATAGCTCAATATAATTAAACGACGCTTCGGGTCGATGGACGGCCCTAGCGCTGTTTTTACCAAAAATTGATCTACATACATTTTGAAATCTATCCGTTGGATTTTGATAAAGTTTATATCATCGGAAAGATCTTCCCAAAACGGTCCTAACAGTTCCAGTTTTGGGGGAATCCGACAGTTGGATCCTACGGTATAATCGTTTAAAGTTACGATTGCCGAAACGCAAACTACCATGCGCGATTCGTTTAAATTTTAATATATATATATATATAAATCAATTGGCGATTTTAACTATTTCAATTGTCACAAACAAACTAAGTACAATCCATATTCACGTTAGAGATTTTATATATACGATTTTCATAATTCTTCTAACATGATAAAAATGATGATTTGAAATAAATCATGTTTTTAATAACTAATTATTTCCAACGGTAATCAAATTATATTGAAAATATATTTTCTTAATGTTCACATCTTTTGTTGAAACCAAATGACAAATAAGACATGATTTTAATTCTACTATTTTTATTGTATCTAGAGTAACAATAAACATCTTAAAATTTAAATGTATTCTTTTATTTCATATGAAAGGTCAATAAAAATGTGACTTTTAAAATCTAATTTTTTTTCTTTATTGACTCTAAAATGACAATAAAAATACAACTCTTCAATTCTAGCAATTTACTACTACTAAAATGTACAAAAATGTAGCCTTTAAACCCTAGCTTTTATTTACACCTAAAATATAAACAAAATGTAGCCTTTATTATAATGTTTTTATTTGCATCTAAACTTGCAAACAAAAAATGCAACCTTTATTAAATGTTTTGTTTGCAACTAAATTTGCAAACAAAAATGCAACTTTTTCCTACAGTGTTTATTTGCATCTAAATATGCAAATAAAAATGTAATTTTTCTCTACGGTGTTCATTTGCATCTAAATATGCAAATAAAAATGTAATTTTTCTCTACGGTGTTTATTTGCATATAAATATGCAAATAAAAAAATGTAATTTTTAATAAATGTTTTGTTTGCAACTAAATTTGTAAACAAAAATGCAATTTTTATTTTAATGGTTTGTTTGCATCTAAAATTGCAAACAAAAATGTAACTTTAATTCTAATATTTTGTTTGCATCTAAAATCGTAAACAAAAATGTAACTTTAATTCTAATATTTTGTTTGCATCTAAAATAGCAAACAAAAATGTAACTTTACAAATAATGTTTTTAATTTGTATCTGAATTACAAATAAAAATATAACCTTTTTGAAACTATGTTTTATTAGCATCAAAGAATGTAGATAAAAATTCAAATTCCAATTTCAACATTTTATTTGTATCAAAGAATGCAAATAAAAGTATAACTTTTTATTTCAATGTTTATTTGCATCAAAGAATGCAAATAAAAGAATAATTTTTTATTTCAATGTACATTTGCATCAAAGATTGCAAATAAAAGAACAACTTTTTATTTCAATGTATATTTGCATCAAAGAATGCAAATAAAAGAACAACTTTTTATATCAATGTATATTTGTATCAAAGAATGCAAATAAATGAAGAACTTTTTAATTCAATGTATGTTTGCATCAAAGAATGCAAATAAAAGAATAACTTTTTAATTCAATGTATATTTGCATCAAAGAATGCAAATAAAAGAATATCTTTTTAATTCAATGTATATTTGCATCAAAAAATGCAAATAAAAGAACAACTTTATATCAATACAATTATATATTCCAATTATATATTCCAAAAATGATATATTTTCAATTGTATTGACAATTCTATTTCAATACAACAGTATAGACAAAAATGATATATTTTCAATTGTATTCACAATTCTATTTCAATACAACAGTATAGACAAAAATGATATATTTTCAATTGTATTGACAATTCTATTTCAATACAACAGTATAGACAAAAATGATATATTTTCGATTGTATTGACAATTTTATTTCAATACAATAATATACACAAAAAATGATATATTTTCGATTGTATTGACAATTCTATTTCAAGACAATAATATAGACAAAAATAATATATTTTCGATTGTATTGACAATTCTATTTCAATACAATAATATAGACAAAAATGATATATTTTCGATTGTATTGACAATTCTATTTCAATACAATAATATAGACAAAAAAATGATATTTATTGAATTAACAAATCAATTCAATAAGAACGACAACATAATATTCATATTGAATTGACAAACTAATTCAATTCAATTAAAATTGACAAATTAATATTTTATATTGAATTGACAAACTGATTCAATTCAAATAAATATAATAATAACATAATATTTAACTAACACATATAGATCTATAATTATCCATCACCAAACAACAGATCAAACATCATCCAAAATGCCAGAACAAAGTATATCTAAATCATAAACATGCAATCATTACATAGCAAATAAATTAATTAAATTAATTAATTATAAAAAGAAATCTCACTATCGTGTTGCAAATTGGTCCAAAATTCAAACAGCTCGGAATTGTTCCTTTTCAGTCTAGGAACGTAGATCTTTGTCGTACGATCTTGTCAGATTTGAAATCGTTCAGTTTCGATATCGTATGGATTAGTTATGACATGATTAAGATTTATAAAATTTTAAATTAAATTATTAAAATAATTAAAAGGGTTTTAACCTCTTCTTCCTCAAACTAAATAACGACCATGAGCTTTCCCTTTGGTTCAAAACTTTGGATCCAAAATTCGATCAATACGTGAAGCGGTTTGCAGATTAGACGGTGGGACGTCGGAGAGCTACGGTAGGCGCACAGGAGGGTCCCACCTGGGTGAAGCTCGATCGAGCTTGGAGGGGGAGGCGGCGGCTTCAACACGTCGGGTTTGGAGCGAAAATACTCGACGGCTATTCAATTTTGGGTACTGTTATCTGTATGGATGGAAAGATAGTGAAAATCTCTTCGATAAAGTCCAAAGAAGGAGTGGGTTTTAGTGTATGGATCAACGGATTTTAGAGGGAGAAGGTTGGAGCGATAATGGCCATTGTTGAAAAGGCGGTGGTTGCTACAACATTAGGGTTTGAAGGAGATGATGCCTTTTTTATATTATTTTAATGTAAAATTTGCAATTAAATCCAAAGGTTTTAAGCCAACCCAATTTCAGTCCAACCAGAGTTGAACCTACCCAGTAGCCTATGTTCCGGATCCAATGGGCTAGGTCTCGTTAGCCTAAACAACTGTCTGTGGCCTGAAATCTTTAATTTATTATTTAAATTATTTAATAAAATAATTTGATCGTATCTTTTAATTCACCAGGGCCACATACGGACTCAAAAAAATCCAGAAAAATTATTTCTGGCTTTGTTTTGATGATACGGTCCTGAGAAAATTAATTTCGTCGAATTCTGTGACTGTTCGAAAAATGGTCATTTTCAAGTCGATCAGATTTGATTGAAATTGACAAACCACATTTTTGTTTGCCACGCTCATACATTAATTCCAAAAATTCCGAAAATTTAAACTTAGTAATGATTTGACATCCCGGATCAAAAAAAAGTGGTTTCGTCGAAAACGGAGGTCATTTGAAAATTGACCTTTTGTACGGGTTAAAAATTATACTATAGCGACCATTCCGAATTATTCAACTGACCATAACTTTTGATTTCACCTATGAAATTTTGATTTTTGGGATTCGTTTGAAAGATATTTTCGAACAGGTTTAGATATTTTTTGTTTCACTAAAATCCGTTAAATTTTGAATCCGGTACATTCGGTTAAAGTTCAACTTTGACTTTTCAAACTACCGTACTATTTCTAATTCCTTTAGAAATCAAAATCAATATATTCGCTCTAACTTCGGTTAAAATTAATTTTTAATCGTTATTATTTAAAGTAAATTATTTTAACTATTCAAAATTCACTGAAATAGCCAAAAAAAAAAAGTTGGTTCGGATTTTCCGGGTTGTTACAAGTAGCTTGATTGCTGACTAGTTATCTCAATTCAGTAAATACACATACACACACATTTGGGTGCTTTACCACCATGATACATGATATTGATGAAACAATACACATACACACACATATACACACATACACGCACATTCACACACACGCGCTGGTTAACATGTTCAGAATCTTACCTTTTTTCAATCATAATTCATAACCTTTTAAAGTGCAGATTGAGCGTAACACTGCTGTTTCTGCTATCAATGTAAAATGCCCCTCACTGAAGGTTAGGAAGTGGAAACTTTTTGCCTTTCTGCAATGTATATTTCCCATCATTTTTGGGCCTTTTTTTTTAAATTTGTTTCAGCTTTTTATACCAAAGCTTCTCCAAACAAGTACGATGATATCATCATATTAATTTCTTTGTACTAGCAGAAGCATGTGAGCCAGTACATGCTAATGGACAACAGAAAGATGTGCAGTTTGCCCGTGGGTTGAAGATTGGGATTACAACAAAATATTGATTTGTATCAGGTAATCCATCCAAATGTAATCATATTTGGATATTAGACCAACAGTTAGTATAGTGTGAGTCATAATCTAGTCATAATAATGTCATTTGTGATCGTGTCTTAACAGTTAATTGCTATCGCTGCTTTGTAGTATTAACGACAAACACATAATAAATAGTAAAAGTTTATCATTTTGCAGTATTGTGCTACTGTGAGATATACTAATATATGCACACCAGTATAGTTCTCAATACTAATAAGAGATAATTGTATCAATATATTATAGTTCAAAGCTAATATATTTTTATTGTTCCTTCAAATTTTCCTGTAATTACACTTCTCTTTGGTAATCTTGTTGAGTGAATGATATATTTTTCTAGAATATATTATTTTATAAGAAAATATATGATTTGATATTATTCTTTTTGGGCATATTACAGCTCGCTGTGTAGAGAAAAACAAGAAACAAACAACAATGATGATATCAAACTGTGCAAATCACAGGTATACATGTTCTCTAACTTGCCTCTTTTATGGAGTCAAGACTTGTTATCCTACTACACAATATCTATAATTTTCATCAGTGAAAGTTCATTTCTATACAAATATCTAAAACAAACAGTCTTTAAATTTTGACATCTACTGTTAAGGTATTAATTTCGAAATTTGTAACAACCCGTATTTTCAATAACCTGTTATAACATAAATCGAGGCAGAATTCAATTTATAAATCTTAATCAAGGGAAACGGGCTATTCCATTGCGTTTGTCTCGGAAAAATACGCGAAATAGAGTCTGAGTTTTCGAAAATCGGAGTCCGTATGACCCGATTAAGGCCCAATGAAGTTTTCAGAAAATTGCAAGTTCAAAACAGATTTCGAATTTCGGGTTCAAAATTCGAAAAAAGGGTCAGATTGGGCCAGGCGGGAAAATTCCCGCCAGAGCACCCAAGTCGACAGCCCTGTCGACTTGGGAGTCGACTTGGTTGACCCAAGTCGACAGCCCTGTCGACTTGGTTCAGCCGGGCAGTTTTGCCTGGTGCACCATTTTGGGGTTTGATTAGGTTTTGGGGCCAGATTCGGTTTTAAGGGCTGAGATTGGAATTAGGGTTTAATCCTAAGGTTGAAACTAATCCTAATCTCTATAAATAAGCCCCTAACCTAACCCTAAATCATAATTATTCAACCCTACAACTAAACTATGGCAAAATCATTCCTCTCATGGCCTCCACTCTCTTCATAAAATTCTAAGTTATTTCTATGAGAGATTTTCCATGCATACAAGTGTTTTCAAGCTTGTATAAGTGTCATTAGCTTGCATTCAAGTCAAGTTTCCATATTTACATCATAAAGCAAGAGTTTTGATCATTTTTGCTCAAGGGTTTTTCTATTGGAGCTTGCATTTTGGGTTTATTTGATTGCAAAAGGGCTTTGTCTCAATATATATATTTTTGTGCCTTCATAAGCATTGTAAGCCCTTTTCTACTTTCATATTTAAACTCTAAAGTTAATGATGCAAGTTGTGTTTGATCATTATGATATGCAAGTTTACTATGATGTGTTATGCAAGTCTATCATGTTATGTTTGCAAGTTTGCTATGTTATGATATGCAAGTTGTCATGTTATGTTATGCAAGTTTGCTATGTTATGATATGCAAGTTGCCATGTTATGTATGCAAGTTTGGGTTGATCATCTTACTCATGTTATCATGTTATGCAAGCTTATCTTGGGTTTATGAGCCTAAAGCTTCAAGCTTTATGCTAAAGGTTGCATTTTGGCAACATGTAAGTTATCATATCTCTTATGATAACTTGCATGTGAGGCTAAATGCGAACTTATGGCCATTTCTACATGTCATTTATCACCATGTATCACCAATATGCTAAGTTTGGTTTTATGCATGCTTTTGAGGCCTAATGATGCAATATGCAAGTATATGAACATATGTACATTTCATATGCCACCATGTTAAACTTGTGGCTTCAACACCTTTATGTCATGATTATGCCAAATTCCCTCTTTCTATCCTTTATGCGCTATTGCGATATGTAAGCGATGGGATTGCGTTTGGGGTTGGGTAAACTTAAAAGACATAAAAACATAAGATTGGGAATTTACCTATTAAGTTAGGTCTACCCATTGGGAATTTACCTATTAAGTTAGGTCTACCCAAATGCTTGAAAACTTGTAATATGTTTTGTAAACATGATGGACATGACACTTAGAAAATATAAGTGTGACCAACTCGAGGTTGGGTTGAGTTTGTAGCGTAAACCTACCCGGAACCGACCGGCTTAACTAGTTGCTACAAACAATAGGACCCAATGTGAGAAGTTGGTCATGTTGTACCTTGAACCCGAGGTTAGACCAAGTTGTGGTGTAAAGCTACCCGGACCCGCCCGGCTTAACTAGTAACCACAACAAGGTCTAATGTGAGAGGTTAAGGCACATTAAATTAATTAATGCCTCATGATTAGGGTTAAGTCATGGTCCACTTAATACTTAACCAATTTGGGCTTGGTAGATTAATCAGGGTTAAGTCGTGAACTCATCGTTACACTTAACCAAGTTAATCCATGATTAGCAAGAGGGTTAAACCGTACTTAACCCACTAGAAAATCCTAGCAATGGGGGTCCACTCCAGCAGTAATCCCAAGTTTGTATCATTAAGACCCTAGGGACTAGGCTAGGGAGGGGCACGATTACTGGAATTGAGGTAAGTGACCAAAAACGACGGCAGAGTGGTACGCCGGTGTAGTTCTGGACGGACTATGGTCGTGCACATAGTCCGTAGCCGGAGAAAACATGCATGGGTACCAGTACATCGAGACTGTGCATTTATGTTTATGGTGTCCAGGGGTTTACACCCTAGGGCTTGATACACCCGAAGGGTGGACCCGGCACAGTCTGACTACAATTATGTTTGGGCCGTATTGACACCAACACGTGACGAGTTAGGCTTATAGGGAGCCGATCGACTAGACCGTTTGGTTGGACCTCGTATTAGGGTCATTTCATGTTATTGGACCTCGTATTAGGGTCACTTCATGTTATTGGGCCAAAGCATGGGCCAAGGGATCAATACTTGTTTAATTAAGTCATGTTAGTTTGCTAGTACACCTGTGGTGCAAAAACCTTAAACCTGATTATGCGATGACACCTTTATCTACCTTGTTAGTTAATCATCATGCTAGTATGTTGTTATCCTTATGTTCATCCCTGCTTCTCATGCCAGTTAACTTTATCAGTTTACATTGATTGTAGTAGGGCTTACTCAGTCTTTTTGACTGACCTGTTTTTCTTTCGCCTCTTTTCTTCCGTTTCCCTCCCCCCCCCCCCCCAGGTTCTCAGGGTGGGAATATTGGAGCTTAGCTTGGATTTCTGATCGCTTGCTTGTGTGATTTTAGCTCATGTACGGTCTTGACATGAAGCTAGCTATGGTTATCACTTATTTTGGGGATAGTGCTTATGTATTTCAGTTTTTCAGTTGATGTTGTTTTTATCTAGACTTGTTTATTTGGAAAGTTGACATTATGTTGTACCAGACTTGTTTTGAAATGGTTTGAAATCTTCCGTTGTTTTATCTATGTTATTTACTCTGCTTACATATATACATATGTTCTTGTTCTGCCTTGATATATCATTATGCATGTTTACCTAATTCAAACGCCCCTCCAAAGTCAGAGTGCTTGCAAGAGCCACCCTGGCGGAGGTGGGGTGTTACAATTTGGTATCAGAGCATATGGTTTATGAGAAGGAACAAAAAGGTTTTTAGAAAACTTTTGGAAAACTATTTTCAAAACCAAGTATAAAGTATTTTCCAAAGAAAAGCCTAGTTTATTTTAAAGGCTATTCCCCAAAAAGCCATTAGCAAAAATTCCTTTGTTTTTTCTCCATTCTGAATCTATCTTTTTCTTCATTTTCAGTATGGCCGATAACTTTGCTATTCCGGAGGGAGTACACGTACCTGTTTGGTATAGGAGACTTTTGGAGGCTAGGGCGACCGAAGCCGGCCCCGCAGATGTCCCTCCTCCTCCTCCAGTAGTTAATGTTCCTCCTCCTCCTGTCGCTGAGGTTCCTCTTCCTCCTCCCCCTCAGCATCCTCTAGCTGACTTCGCAAAGACTTGCAAATATTTCAAAGCAATGGGTGGCAAGAACTTTCAAGGCACTGAGACTTTTGTAGAGGCCAGGAATTGGTTGAAAGAGACCGAGGATTTATTTGCTATCTTTGGGTTAGACGATCAGAGGAAGATCTTGTTGGCGGTTTGGCTTATGAAGGATGAAGCCGCTTATTGGTGGGAAGTCACCAATGGTACTAGGCCTGTTGAGACTTGGGCCGATTTCAGGGCAAGGTTCGTGCTTAAGTTTCTATCTTCTGCTGAGGAGAATCTGCAAATGGAGAGGTTCATAACTTTGAAACAAGGAGATATGTCTGTCAAAGAATATGTGAACAAGTTCAATCAGTTAGCTCGTTTTGGCTTGGATATGGTGAATACTCCTCAGAAGAAGGCTCTTCGTTTTGCTAGAGGATTGAATGAGCCGTTGCAGGGATTGGCTATGTCACATATTCCCCATGGGGCCACGTTTGAGAGCTTGGTTGATATGGCATTACTTCAGGGAGATGTCAAGAAAGAGATCAAGATGAATGATACTCAAGCCAAGAAGACTGATTCCCAGTGGAAAGGAAATCAGGGTAATCCAAGTGGTCAGAGCAGTCAAGGCAATCAGAACAAGAACAAGAACAAGAGTCAAGGCAACAAGGGGAACAACAACAAGGGCAAGAACAACAAGGGGAAATGCCATTATTGCGGTTCAGTTGGGCATCTTATTAAGGATTGTAAGAAGAGGAAAAGGAAGAATGGTGAATGCTTTTTCTGTGGTAAGACTGGACTTTTCAGTAAGGATTGCCCGAAGAAGCAAGGGCAAGGCCAGGGTCAGACTCAGCGTGTTGGACCTTCAGGAGGCCAAGTTCATGCTCTCAATGTCGCTCCAGTTCCCGATCGAGGTAGTATTTCTGTTGAGAGCCTTGTATATATTTCTGATTTTCCAGTTCGTACCTTGTTTGATTCTGGTGCATCGCATAGCTTTATCTCATCTGATCTTGTTGATAGTTTGCACCTTAGTACTAGCTTGGTAGATGATCCCATCTGTGTCTCAAATCCTATTGGGGGGTTCCGCCCATCTGTCTATGATATGTGGGGATTTGAGGATCTCTATACTGAGTGTAGAGTTCTTGTGTAGTGCTTATGTTCTTGGTTTTAGGGGATACGGATTGATATTGGGCATGGATTGGTTGTCCAGATATGGAGCCATCCTTGATTGTGAGCATAGGGTTGTGAGGCTCGTGACTCGCCTCGGAAACACCCTAGAAATTTCTTGTAATCCGAGAGGTCCCATCATGTTGTGCTATCTTGAATCACTCGACTCGTCAATGGAAACTCTTCAGTCTGTGAGAGTGGTTCGAGAGTATCCGGATGTTTTCGATGAAGTTAGGGGGTTGCCCCCTAAGCGAGAGATTGATTTCCGCATTTATCTGGTGGATAATGCAAAGCCGGTTTCTTTGCCCGTTCGGCACATGGCTCCGCGTGAAAGGCGGGAGCTAAGTAAGCAAGTGAAGGAGTTGCTGGAGAAGAACTTCATTAGACGAAGTATATCTGAATGGGGAGCGCCTGTGGTATTTGCTACCAAGGCAGATGGTTCTCTCCGACTTTGTATTGACTATCGAGAGTTGAATAAGCTGACTAAGAATAACAGACACCCGTTACCGAGGATTGATGATCTCTTTGATCAGCTTATCGGTGCTTCTGTTTTCTCTCAGCTTGATCTTGCTACTGGATTCCATCAGCTCAGGGTAGCTGAAGATAGTATAGACAAGACTGCGTTCAGAACGCCAGATGGATTCTTCGAATGGCTTGTCATGCCGTTCGGCTTGACTAATGCACCCACATATTTCGTGGACTTGATGAGTAGGGTGTTCAGGGAGTTCTTGAACAAGTTTGTCGTGGTCTTCGTAGATGATATTCTGATCTTCTCTAAGGATGAGGAAGAGCACGCAAGGCATCTCGTGGAGGTGATGGATATGCTTAGAGCACATCAGTTGAAGGCCAAGTTCTCCAAGTGTCACTTTTGGAGAAGGGAAGTTAGATTCCTTGGGCATATAGTATCTAAGCAAGGCTTAGCGGTGGATCCCGCTAAGGTAGTTGCAGTTCAGGATTGGAAGGCTCCAAGGAATGCAACCGAAGTGAGAAGTTTTCTAGGTCTTGCAGGCTTTTACCGGAAGTTCATCAAGGACTTCGCGAAGATTTCCGCTCCTCTCACTAAATTGACGAAGAAGAATTTAGTTTTTGCTTGGAGCATAGAATGCGAGCTTGCTTTTCAGAAGCTCAAGAGAGCTCTCACATCAGCACCTGTTCTAGCTTTGCCCGATGGAGGGAAGTTATTTACAGTATACACCAATGCATGTGGCACGGGGTTAGGAGCTGTTCTGATGCAAGAAGGAAGAGTGATATGCTTTGGCGGTAGACAACTCAAAGTGCATGAGAAGAATTATCCCACTCATGACTTAGAGTTGGCAGCAATAGTATATGCACTCAAGGCTTGGCGCCATTATCTTCTGGGAGAAAGATTTGAGCTTTATACCGATCACAAGTCATTGAAGTATCTCTTTTCTCAGAAGGATCTGAATCTGAGGCAACAAAGATGGATGGAATTCTAGGCATCCTACGATTTTGAGATAGCTTATACCCCTGGCAAGGGGAATGTGGTAGCAGATGCATTGAGTAGAAAAAGGTTGACTCTGAGTCCTCTATTCGTTGAGATGAAGAATTTAGAGTATGTGGCAACCTTTGATTTCTCTTTGGCGATTGAGTCGATGACCGGTTCTTTAGCATCTCTGGAACTCAGACCTACCCTTCTTGATCAAGTTGGGGCTTCGCAGAGAGAAGACCCTCAGATAGTTGAGATTATGGATAAGCTGATTCGAGGAGGGGCGTCTAGTCATCTCGCTCGATATTATATTGATGACAAGGGTTGGCTGAGGAGAGACGGAAGGTTATGTGTTCCAATGGTAGAAGATTTAGTAAGAAAAGTTCTTGAGGAAGCGCATCGCTCTAAGTTGACTATACATCCGGGCGGAGATAAGATGTATAAAGATATGAAGCGCATTTTCTTTTGGCCTGGGATGAAGAAGGATGTGGCAGAGTTTGTCTCTAGATGTATCATTTGCCAGCAAGTTAAGGCCGAGTCGAAGAAGCTCGGTGGGCTATTGCATCCTCTAGACGTTCCACTATGGAAGTGGGAGAGTATTTCCATGGATTTTATCGATGGGCTACCAAGGTCAAGGAAAGGGAATACGAGCATTTGGGTTATTGTGGATAGACTTACGAAGAGTGCTCATTTCATTCCGGTGAAGAGCAAGAGGACCGCATCCTGTCTAGCGTCTATATATCTTCGTGAGATTGTGAGACTACATGGAGTCCCTTCTAGTATAGTCAGTGACCGTGACCCAATTTTTACAAGTCAATTCTGGAATAGCTTGCAAGAAGCTATGGGCACGAGGTTGAATCTAAGTACGGCTTATCACCCACAGACGGACGGTCAAACCGAAAGGGTGAATAGGGTACTCGAGGATCTGTTGAGGCTTTGTATTCTGGATTTTGGTGGTACTTAGGAAGACCATCTTCCTCTTGTTGAGTTTGCATATGATAACAGTTATCAGGCAAGCATAGGGATGGCACCATTTGAAGCTTTATATGGGAGGCCGTGCAAGTCGCCTACATGTTGGTGGGAGACTACAGATGAGCTTATACTCGGGCCTGATATGATCAGAGATACATCCGAGAAGGTCGAGTTGATTCGGAGACGGATGAAAGCGGCCCAAGACCGACAGAAATCCTATGCTGATAAGCGAAGAACTGATTTGGAGTTTGATGTTGGGGATATGGTTTTCGTGAAGGTTTCTCCTTTGCGGAATGTGGTCCGATTTGGAGCCGTTGGGAAGTTAGCACCGAGGTTTGTTGGACCATTCCCTATTATAGAGAGGATCGGTTAGATGGCTTATAGAGTGGAGTTGCCCGAGAAGCTTGCCGGAGTTGTCTCGCATCTCCGGAAGTGTTTACATGAATCAGCAGAGGTTGTTGAGCCAAGTGTTCTGAAAGATGTGGAAGTGGAGAAAGAGGCTACCTTGAGGAGAGCTCCGATTCGTATCTTGGGGACGGAGACCAAGAAGCTAAGGAATCGAGAGGTCAAGTTGGTGAAGGTTCAATGGGGTGAAGCCGAAGAAGATGCAACTTGGGAAACCGAGGAGAAGATGCGTGGGATTTATCCATTCCTTTTTGAGGGTACACTCTCAATCTCTTTTCTTTGTTAGCATATCTTTCTCTTTGCTATCCATGTTTATCTAGTTTATCGTGTTAATCTTGTCATGAGAACCTTAGGTAGAAACCCTTTGGATGAAACATGTGTTTGAAACATGTTATGCTTGATGTTAGCAAGTGGTTGCAAGTGTTTGCAAGTGGTTACTCGTGGATGCATTATACACGTTAGGAACTAGATCGGCTCACACACTCCTCATATTGCATATGCATGAGTGTTTATGCTTATTCATGGATGAAAATTTTTATGTTATCACATGGATGTTGCATTTGGATGTATGTTATGTGCACACATATAGATGTTATACATTATGTTAGGAATTGCATACATATGGATTCATTTCACTAACATAATTTGCATTGATGATATTTGCATTAGATAAGTACATATACACACACCTTTGCATATGTTCATACAACATTTAGAATCTTGTAAGGAAAATGATTGCTCGTGGATGATGTTTTGAGTAGATGGATGTTGGATGGTAGGATATGTTCTTCCTAACTTGAAGATTTCGGGGACGAAATCCTTTAAGGAGGGGAGAATGTAACAACCCGTATTTTCAATAACCTGTTATAACATAAATCGAGGCAGAATTTAATTTATAAATCTGAATCAAGGGAAACGGGCTATGCCATTGCGTTCGACTCGGAAAAATATGCGAAATAGAGTCCGAGTTTTCGAAAATCGGAGTCCGTATGACCCGATTAAGGCCCAATGAAGTTTTCAGAAAATTGCAAGTTCAAAACAGATTTCGAATTTCGGGTTCAAAATTCGAAAAAAGGGTCAGATTCGGCCAGGCGGGAAAATTCCCGCCAGAGCACCCAAGTCGACAGCCCTGTCGACTTGGGAGTCGACTTGGTTGACCCAAGTCGACAGCCCTGTCGACTTGGCTGTCGACTTGGTTCAGCCGGGCAGTTTTGCCTGGTGCACCATTTTGGGGTTTTGGTTAGGTTTTGGGGCCAGATTCGGTTTTAAGGGCTGAGATTGGAATTAGGGTTTAATCCTAAGGTTGAAACTAATCCTAATCTCTATAAATAAGCCCCTAACCTAACCCTAAATCATTATTATTCAACCCTACAACTAAACTATGGCAAAATCATTCCTCTCATGGCCTCCACTCTCTTCATAAAATTCTAAGTAATTTCTATGAGAGATTTTCCATGCATACAAGTGTTTTCAAGCTTGTATGAGTGTCATTAGCTTGCATTCAAGTCAAGTTTCCATATTTACATCATAAAGCAAGAGTTTTGATCATTTTTGCTCAAGGGTTTTTCTATTGGAGCTTGCATTTTGGGTTTATTTGATTGCAAAAGGGCTTTGTCTCAATATATATATATTTTTGTGCCTTCATAAGCATTGTAAGCCCTTTTCTACTTTCATATTTAAACTCTAAAGTTAATGATGCAAGTTGTGTTTGATCATTATGATATGCAAGTTTACTATGATGTGTTATGCAAGTCTATCATGTTATGTTTGCAAGTTTGCTATGTTATGATATGCAAGTTGTCATGTTATGTTATGCAAGTTTGCTATGTTATGATATGCAAGTTGCCATGTTATGTATGCAAGTTTGGGTTGATCATCTTACTCATGTTATCATGTTATGCAAGCTTATCTTGGGTTTATGAGCCTAAAGCTTCAAGCTTTATGCTAAAGGTTGCATTTTGGCAACATGTAAGTTATCATATCTCTTATGATAACTTGCATGTGAGGCTAAATGCGAACTTATGGCCATTTCTACATGTCATTTATCACCATGTATCACCAATATGCTAAGTTTGGTTTTATGCATGCTTTTGAGGCCTAATGATGCAATATGCAAGTATATGAACATATGTACATTTCATATGCCACCATGTTAAACTTGTGGCTTCAACACCTTTATGTCATGATTATGCCAAATTCCCTCTTTCTATCCTTTATGCGCTATTGCGATATGTAAGCGATGGGATTGCGTTTGGGGTTGGGTAAAATTAAAAGACATAAAAACATAAGATTGGGAATTTACCTATTAAGTTAGGTCTACCCATTGGGAATTTACCTATTAAGTTAGGTCTACCCAAATGCTTGAAAACTTGTAATATGTTTTGTAAACATGATGGACATGACACTTAGAAAATATAAGTGTGACCAACTCGAGGTTGGGTTGAGTTTGTAGCGTAAACCTACCCGGAACCGACCGGCTTAACTAGTTGCTACAAACAATAGGACCCAATGTGAGAAGTTGGTCATGTTGTACCTTGAACCCGAGGTTAGACCAAGTTGTGGTGTAAAGCTACCCGGACCCGCCCGGCTTAACTAGTAACCACAACAAGGTCTAATGTGAGAGGTTAAGGCACATTAAATTAATTAATGCCTCATGATTAGGGTTAAGTCATGGTCCACTTAATACTTAACCAATTTGGGCTTGGTAGATTAATCAGGGTTAAGTCGTGAACTCATCGTTACACTTAACCAAGTTAATCCATGATTAGCAAGAGGGTTAAACCGTACTTAACCCACTAGAAAATCCTAGCAATGGGGGTCCACTCCAGCAGTAATCCCAAGTTTGTATCATTAAGAGCTAGGGACTAGGCTAGGGAGGGGCACGATTACTGGAATTGAGGTAAGTGACCAAAAATGACGGCAGAGTGGTACGCCGGTGTAGTTCCGGACGGACTATGGTCGTGCACATAGTCCGTAGCCGGAGAAAACATGCATGGGTACCAGTACATCGAGACTGTGCATTTATGTTTATGGTGTCCAGGGGTTTACACCCTAGGGCTTGATACACCCGAAGGGTGGACCCGGCACAGTCTGACTACAATTATGTTTGGGCCGTATTGACACCAACACGTGACGAGTTAGGCTTATAGGGAGCCGATCGACTAGACCGTTTGGTTGGACCTCGTATTAGGGTCATTTCATGTTATTGGACCTCGTATTAGGGTCACTTCATGTTATTGGGCCAAAGCTTGGGCCAAGGGATCAATACTTGTTTATTCAAGTCATGTTAGTTTGCTAGTACACCTGTGGTGCAAAAACCTTAAACCTGATTATGCGATGACACCTTTATCTACCTTGTTAGTTAATCATCATGCTAGTATGTTGTTATCCTTATGTTCATCCCTGCTTCTCATGCCAGTTAACTTTATCATTTTACATTGATTGTAGTAGGGCTTACTCAGTCTTTTTGACTGACCTGTTTTTCTTTCGCCTCTTTTCTTCCGTTCCCCCCCCCCCCCCAGGTTCTCAGGGTGGGAATATTGGAGCTTAGCTTGGATTTCTGATCGCTTTCTTGTGGGATTTTAGCTCATGTACGGTCTTGACATGAAGCTAGCTATGGTTATCACTTATTTTGGGGATAGTGCTTATGTATTTCAGTTTTTCAGTTGATGTTGTTTTTATCTAGACTTGTTTATTTGGAAAGTTGACATTATGTTGTACCAGACTTGTTTTTAAATGGTTTGAAATCTTCCGCTGTTTTATCTATGTTATTTACTCTGCTTACATATATACATATGTTCTTGTTCTGCCTTGATATATCATTATGCATGTTTACCTGATTCAAACGCCCCTCCAAAGTCAGAGTGCTTGCAAGAGCCACCCTGGCGGAGGTGGGGTGTTACAAAATTTCTCTAAAGGGTGATTCAATTTGCATTCTTAAGGGGGTAGATATTTGGAAGTAGATAAAATTGCTGATTCTATAGATCTGAACCATTGGATATTTTGTCCATATATGGGTGGTGGAAATTTGGGGGGAATCCAATGGTCGAGACCCATTGTGTCACCAATTTTGTCTATGCCCCAATAGACTTTCCCCATTCTTAATATAACATTATTAAGTGCAAAATTCTTGTGTAAAAACATAAACAGGTATGGTTAGCAAATATAATTGATGAAAATAAAATTGATGAGTTTGGTTAGTATGAGTTTGATTGGTTAAAATGCAAGATACATCAATGTTTTTTCCAAATGTAAGTTCATATCTAATAGTACTACAAGTATGGCTACTTTTCCACTGCTCACGTTTGATTATGCCTTCCCTTCGCACTGCTAATTTATGATTTGCTTTCTCGACCTTCTGGTGTTACCTACCTCTGTTTTCTTCCCATTCTCCTTTGTTCATGTCAGCTTAAATCCACACTCCCTTGTAGCAATCTACTCGCAATCGGGTTCTGGCTATGTTTCCGCTTGAGGATTGCAATGCAATAGAGGTGTTCACCGTTTTGGGTTGTCCAGTTTGGTCATATGCTTTGGTTTGATGCAAGTATCTTTTTATGGTAATTGGCTTTCTCTAATGTTCTTGCTGTGATATGGAATATTGGCTGATGCAAGTTTGAGTTGATTGCTTGTTTGGTGATGCTTAGTAATGGCCTCTTCATATAATGATAAGTTAGTGGATTTATTCTCACCCTGGTCGATGAATTTTATTTTGTAAAAGGCATGTCTTATAGGCAACTGTCATGTTCAATTTAAGTTAAGCTTGCCTTCTGGCAGTCTATTGTGTTAAAAAAAAGCATGTTAGCATTAGAAATTTCTCCACTTAGAAGAGCAAGAAGCTTGTTTCATTTTTACACTATGTTAAAGCTGAAATGTAACTCTATTACATTTTTACCTGTCAGTCCATTTTTACTTGTCAGTCTACCTCTTAGCCTTCTGGCTACTCCACAAATACTTCCTCAATGATCTTACAGTAGAGTAACACTCTTTTGACATTCGGTTGATACATGTCTACTAGGAATATAATATTCTGATTTTGACACTCTTTTGACATTCAGTTGGTAAAGAAAAAACTATTCAATTTTAGGTCTGCTATTCACGGTGGGTACTTCAAGTATGATATTAATAGATAGAGTGTATTGGATTGATACAGATCAACTTTCCAGATTCATTCAAATTTGCCAGGTTAGCCATTCCTGTAAAATTCAAGTAAATTCAACTAGCTGTTTATTTACATGAGTAAAATTTGCAATACAATACTTCGACGTTAGTACGTCCCTATCGCACTTACTAATCCATTCATTCGTATGCATTGGTATAGTATGTAATTCATACAAGTGAAAACACATATACGATGATGGATCAAATAAACATGTTCATCTTGGAATAAGAATGAATACTATGGTCAATATGGAACTATATATGTTCATCTTGGAATAAACGTGTTTTTTGGAAAACAATAACAGAACAGGTCAGATGTCTGATATTTATTTCAGACGTCTATACCAAGCCTTGGAATTGCCCGGGAACATTTTCAGACATTTGAAATAAATTTCAGACGTCTGAAATGGTCTCGAGATGTTGGCCGAAATCCATTTCAAACATCTGGAACTTATTTTCAGACGTCTGAATCAGGTCAGACATCTGAAAATAGGTTCAGACGTTTGGAATTTGCTGTTGTTTCTAATTTTCTTTCTATCGACCGGTTGGTTGTATGCGATGTCAACTTATTACTTGTTTTCCTTGTGCAGCTTATGACCCTTTTATTAATGACACATGCCTTGAGCCTTTCCAATGACCACGATGATGACGATGCTTCTGCATATTTTCCTGTAAGTAATTTTATTCATCATACTACATGTTCATGGCATTCATGTAGGATTAACATAGTACATAACAATACAAAACATAGCTAAACTTCTATAATAATAATAACAATAAGATTTATAATAGTAGTATATTAACTAAGATTTATATAAAAATAAATAAACTTATAAAAATGAACTAAGTATTATAAAAATGAACTAAGTATTATAAAAATTAACTAACTATTATAAAAAAATAAATTAAATTTACTAACTATTATAAAAATTAACAAACAATTATAAAAATTAACTAAGTATTATAAAAATTAACTAACTATTATAAAAATTAATTAAGTATTATAAAATTAACTAAGTATTAAGTATTATAAAATTAACTAAGTATTATAAAATTAACTAAGTATTATAAAAATTAACTAACTACTGTAAAATAATAATTAAGTTTACTAATTATATAAAAATTAACTAATTATTACAAAAATTAACTAAGTATTATAATAATTAACTAAGTTTACTAATTTTATAAAAAATTAACTAAGTATTATAAAAATTAACTAAGTACTAAGTAAGTATTATAAAATTAACTAAGTATTATAAAATTAACCAAGTATTAAGTATAATAAAATTAACTAAGTATTATAAAATTAACTAAGTGTTATAAAAATTAACAAACTATTATAAAAAATTAATTAAGTTTACTAATTTTACAAAAATTAGCTAACTATTATAAAAATTAACTAACTATTTTAAAAATTAACTAAGTATTATAAAAATTAACTAAGTTTACTAATTTTATAAAAAAATTAACTAACTATTATAAAAATTAACCAACTATTATAAAGATTATCTAAGTATTATAAAAATTAAATAAATATTATAAAAACTAACTAAGTTTACTAAATTTAAAAAAAAATTAGAAGTTCAGTTTATAAAAGTTAACTAAGTATATTAAAATATAAAATATTACCAAGTATTCTATAATAATTATAGCAATAATTAAAAATTAACTAAGCATTATAAAAATTAACTAACTATTATAAAATATTACCAAGTATGCTATGTTATCTTCAACTTTCTCCTTGTATTCGTTTTTCTTGTTATCGAGCATTGTTTTCTTGTTAATGTGTAATCATGACCAAATGCTAACATGAACACATGTGTATAGGTATTAGGGATGGGCATTGTTGTGCATTCGGCTATAATCAGAATATTGTTAGGTGCTTCTAAAGATCCCTCAACAAAAAGACCGCTTGTGGTATTTGATTATGGAAAAAGCGGTAACTTTTAGATGTTCATTTTGTTGGTATTCGGTGCAAACTTGTTTTATGGAAATTTTGTTTTATTTGTAGATATCGTGACTTTGTTCGACGGATATTGTGTAAATTTAGTTTATGGTGTTATTTTTTTTATGGAAATTATGTATGAATATTATGTTATATAATTAGTTGGTTGATATATGTTTACATGTTGTTGATATGTTTGTGCATGAATATTTTGATACTACAATATGGAAATGCTGTGATAGATGCAGAAAATGTTGTGATATATGGCAAAACGCTGTGATAGTAAACAACTTGTAAACTTCCAGAAACGTTGTGATATGTGGCAAAACGCTGTAATAGGAAAGAACTTGTAAACTTCAAGAAATGCTGTGATATGTGGCTAAACGCTGTAGAAAAGAGAAGATAACAACATTTCTGAAACAATATAAAACGCTGTATAAACATAAGGACAACACTATTTGAAATGCTGTAATATGTCAATTTTCTATAATATTTTTGAAAATGTTGTAATATATCCGTGGACCTACAACTGCATGTTGTTAGATAGCGTTCATCAAAACACCGTTAAAGGCTATAACAGCGTTTATTCAATGCTGTGAATATACATATTTCTTGTAGTGTAAATGTTCTCAACTAGTGTAGTGAGTTTGCATTCTTTCTATAATCTTGATTCAAAAACTCACTTTTTGCGTCGAAGCTTAGCTCTTTTGTTACCTGATTTTACTAATTCCCTTCTATCCTTAGTCTTCCTTTTTGTTGTGTTGTGAGACTAAGGCGCAACCTTCTTGGATCGCCATGTGATATGGTGATTGAAATCTTTTATGGTTCTTTGCTCAAATATGGTTCCTTCATCCTGTGCATGAACGACCTCTTGTATATGGGAGAATAGGTTGTATTCCGTTGATGTTGAATTGCTTAGAGAAAAGATCAGGGTTGGTCCTATGTGGAAAGGGTTAATGCTCCAACAGTCAGGGTCATAAGGTTCTACTTCTTTATCCTTGCTCCTGATTTGCAAGGTTTCAACTTAATACTTTGTTCTTCAATAATCCTTGGTTCATCAATGCTTGATGTAACCATCGGAGATTCAAGAATTACTTGTAGAGACCTTCTATTCATGGTTTCTACTTCTTCAAAGCTTAGTCCAATCCGTGGTGGAACAGTCAGGGATGTGGTAAGGATATTCAAAGGTACGGAGGTTCAAGCCCTCCTTATTGCACCAAAATGTTAACGATATATTTCGTCAACACTGGAATTTTTTCTAAGGATGTGGACCTAGGGAATGTAAGGGATTATTTAATTTCCTACAAGCTTGAGTTTGTAATAACCCGAAATTCTGAGCCAGTTTAAAATTTTTATTTTGGCAATTTTAATGAATTTTGATTATTTAAAATGAATTATTTTAAATAATAATGACGAGAAATTTATTTTGAATAGAATTTGAACGTATATATTATATACGTTGTCGTTAGAATATAAATAATTATATATATTTATAAATAGAATTGAAAATGGCGCGGTAGTTCGATAATTCGATTTCAAACTTCAAATGAATGTACCGGGTGCAAAATAAACCGGATTTTAGCAAAACCAAAAGTAATAAGATCTATTTGAGAATATCTTTCCAACGAATCCGAAAAATCAAGATTTCATAGCGGGAATCAAAAGATATGTCCAGTTGAAATTTCAAAATAGCCGCTGTGGAATTTCCAGCCCTTGAAAATAGCCATTTTGCAAACGACCTCGGATTTCGACGAAACCACTTTTGATCCGTGATGTCATGTTATTGCTAGATTTCAAATTTCATAATTTTTCGATTCAATATGTGAGCATGGCAAAGGAAAACGCGTTTGACCATTTGCAGTTGATTTTAAGCGACTGGAAAAAGGGCCATTTTTCAAACGGTCTCAGAATTCGATGAAATTAGTTTTGTTAGGACCGTATCGTCAATATGAAGCTAGAAAATATTTTTCAGGAATTTTTAGAGTTAGTATGTGACCCCGGTAAATTGAAATGTACGTTTAAAATAGAATATATAGAGTTATATTTTGATTTTGACGAAAACTGATCGAAACAGTTGAATCAGCCAACGATACATATCCCATTGTGTTCGGAATGGGGGTAATTAGCTAAGAACGACAAGCAGTGGGTCTCGTTTCGAGGTCGAGAATAAAAGTTACTTTTTAGAAAATTTAATAATAAAATATAAATTTATTTATATAAAGCTCCCTTACCTTTCACCCTCCTCACCCCCTTCTGTTCAAATCGATCAGAGCAAATAAAAAAATAAATAAAAAAATGGTCGACGTTGACCTCAAGCCCGCCACCCTCGATCGCGCCCCCTCCTAACGCGCCGTCGCTCCAAACGCAGGGCCCCACCTCGCCACACCACTCCCTCCTCTCGCTCCCTTCTCCCTCTCCTCTTCTGTGTACCGTTAGCCCCTTCCACCCTCAAACGCCAAACCACCGTCGCGCAGGCCAACCCTGGCACCACCGCCTTACCCCTGAACCCCCTGCTACAACCACCTAGCCTCGCGCCTCCCCCGAAGTCGTCCACGCAGCAGCAGTACCGGCGCCTCCACTTGAACTCGGAGCAGCAAGCCGTCGACTAAAAGAAGAGAGGTCATTTTTTTTCTTTCTTCTTCTTCTTTTCTTTCTTTCTTCTAAGTATATTAGTTAAATTTAATTTATATTTCATCATTACAAAATTCAGATTTGTATATGAATCATATAAAAATAAAAGGGTGATTTTTATTCATTTGAATGAGGAAAAGTTTGGATTTTTACTTATATTTTTAACATTGGATGTTTGATTTTTAACATCAAGAATGTTTGATTTTTAACATCGAAAAGAATGGATTTTTAGCAAAGAAAAAAATCAGATTTTTAACATAGAAAGATCGGATTTTTAACAAAGTAAAGACGTGGTTTTTAATGAAGTAAAGACGAGATTTTTTTTTAACTAAGTAAAAATATGATTTTTAATCATATTAAAGAAAGAATAAAAATATAATTTTTATATTATAGAAAGGATAAAAATATAATTTTTATAATATAGAAAGGTTAAAGATATAATTTTTATATAATAGAGAATATAAAAATATTATCTTTATATATGTAGCGAAATAAAAATATGATTTTTTGTGAAGTAAAAATACGATTTTTATATTTTATAACTAGTAAAAATTCGATCTTTATATATGAAATAGAAATATAAAAATATAATTTTTATATAGAATGAAGTGTCGAAAATATATATGAAGAAGAAATAAAAATACGATTTTTATTTATTGAATGAAGTGATAAAAATATAATATTTTTATATTTGAACAGTGTGAAATGGACTGCAGTAGAATTTCAACCGATCCAGACGGTTCAGCAGTTCAGAAGCAAAGCACGGCGGAGTGGAAGCCTCTGTGAGAACTTCTCACTTTTGATTTTATTTTCTAGTTATATAAATATATAATAGGATGTAGACGGTGTCTAGTAGCACCCGACACCCGTCGTCCACAGACCATGGACGGCTTGTATGCTTGGTTGTTTGATTTTGATGTGTAGTTGATTGTGTGATGTGATGTGAAATGAAGTAAAATATTTATATAGTTAAAAATATTTTATAGTTAAAAATAGAATTTTTAACGTGTATATGAAATGAAATAAATAAACATAAACAAATCGGACGATTTGTTTATATACACACATTTGACTGTTATTGATTGGGACGATAAATTTTACACATCGCCCAACTGCACAAATAAAATCTGTGTTTGATTGTTTGAAACCCCACACGGGTATTGGGATGATATTTGACGTACACTAATCCCGATTGTTTAGCTGTATGTCGATCGATTGATTGACAGACTGTTATAAGCGTTGAATATTTATATTTGATGCTTATACAGTGTAGAATGCACTTTGGATGATGGTTGATTATTCATCGTTGTTATTGTATACATGTGTTGTAGAAAATCCATATAATTAACATTATATGGTAATTGATTGGGCCTCATTCCAGTTTTGAAAAAGAAATATTTGAAATAGAAATATTTGAAACAGAATATTTGAAAATAGAAATATATGAAGCCGTGTTGATTAGATTGACGCCATTTTGACGTGAACGATATTTATATCGATTTTATTCATTTTATAATGAATATCGAAAGTGATTTCAAAATATGATATTTTGAAAAGAATTGAAATTGAATAGAAATGAATTCGAATTAAATTAAATTAAATAGAAATGAATTCGAATTGAAATTGAATAGACATGAATTCGAATTGAAATTGAATATAAATGAATTCGAATTGAAATTGTATAGAAATGAATTCGAATTGAAATTGAATTGAATTGAAAACGAACTGAAATTGAATTCAAAATCGATTTGAATTGAAATCAATTGGAAATGAATTTAAAACGAATTTGTAAGGGAAAATTCAATTTTGATTTGAATTTGAAAAAGAAGTTGAAATCATTTTGAAAACGAATTTAAAACGATTTATTAAATACGTTTTAAAAAGGGAATCGACGAAGTATATATTATATATATAATATAATGGCCTGAATATAACGCGCCGCGCCGCGGCAGTTCGCGAATTTCGACCATTGACTTCAAATGGATATTACGGGAGATCCGACCGTCGGATTCTCCTAAAACCGGAACCGTTGGGTTCGTCTCGAAAAGAGCTTTCTAACGAATATTAGAAATTTGAAATCTAACGGTTGGAATTGGAATTATGTCCAAATCATATTTGGAAAAGGTCGCTGTAAGTGCAGTTCGATGGCCGTTGGTGGAAATCGACTGTACGGGCCTTGAAAAAATTTATTAAAAATAGTAATAATTTGTGTAAGATCATAAGAAATGATTTGGAAAGAATCGGGATGAAAAACTCCACATTTGAAAAGATAAAAATAGGTTTTTATCGAAAGGAACTAGTTTTGAACTAGAATTATAATTCTATTTATTTTTAAATAAATAAATTGGATTTGAAATGGTTTTGAAAATAACCAAAATTTTCGATATTCGAAGTGGAATGGATTTGAATCGAAATTGTCTTCGGAATATTTCGATGTTGGATTTCATGATTATACAGATATTGTTATGGAAATTTGAAAGATATATTTATATCATTATTTCCAACACGATATTTGTTGGCCGTAAAATTTGATATTGAATACAAGCCGATATATTTTCTATTCAGAGCCTTGTATTTAATATCAAATGTGATTTGGGTTTGTCGTGAATGGTGTCTTCATTAACCCTGTTCTTGAACCCAGCTGAGAAAAAGATTAAATCCTTTTATTTAGATTTAATGTAGTGTACCAATTAAATAATATTTAATTGGAATTGAATTGGTATTGATTTTTGGGTTTATCATGAACAGTGTTTTATATAACACTTGTTCTTTAACCCGATAATTAATGAAATGTGATTTTGGGTTGTCGTGAACGGTATCTTCAATAATACTGTTCTTAGACCCAAATGAGTTAAGAAAATCAGAAACTAACTGGAGATTAGTTAAGTTGAATGGTTTCTGGGTATTGATCTGATATTGGTTTCGGCCTTCGGGGTTAATACTTAGGGAATTGTTCACTTGCTAATTTACGGTTAGGGACTGATTGAAATGTGATGTGATTTTGGGTTTATCGTGAACTGTGTTTTAAATGACATGGATTCTTTAACCCAGTTACAGATTAAAACTAAGTGGAGTTTTAATGAATCTTTAATTAGATTGAAAAGATCGAGAATGGAGTATCACCAGTTTTGCTCCAGGCGATAGTTAAATCTTTAATTAGATTTGAACGTGAAATGGTAATTGAATTTACCGATAACACCGTGGTGTTAGATATGAAGTATTACGAGTTTTACTTCATGGGATGAATAGGTTGGGATTGGGAATTTAAAACAAATGATTACTTCAGTGAGGTTCGCTAATCCCGACTAGTTTGAATTGATATTCAAAAGTAGATTAAAGAATAAATTTTAATGATTTATCTTTGATAAAATTAATAGGAACCTTTCCCTATGAATGTGAAATTTAGAAACTAACTGTCGGTTAGCTAAGCAGAATGGTTTTCTGGATATTGATCTGATGTTGGTTTCGGCCTTCGGGGTTAATATTTGGGGAATTACTCTCTTGTTAATTTATGGTTAGTGACTGATGAATTGGAATGAGGCGTATGTTGTGTTTGTATAACACTTGTTTATAATATACGCGAGTTATTCGGAAAGACCGGGATTATCCCATTCTGAATAACTGATATGACGATAAGTCGAAGATGAAGACGGTGGTCGAAGACCGGAGGTCTTCACGTCGTTTGGGTCATTACTGATGATCTTGATTGGGATGTACACCCAAGAAGATGGAAACAGTTGGTGATTGTCCAGACGTACTTGGTGATCGATGGATATGCGGGGTACTCGGTGCCTCCGGTTTCGTTCAGACCCAGAACGGACTTGTAAATGGACTGTGTGTCTGACATTGGATTTTAGTCTGTGTGATTGATTTCTATTAAATATATATCTTTTTTGGCGGCGGAGTATTTATTCTCTTGCTTAACGCCCTTCTCTGAGACGTACGAGCTCAGGGGTTATATACTGATGGATATCAAACGCATAGAGTGAATTGCCTATGTGGCATGCCTAAGTGGCGAATGATCAAGGCTTCTGTTGAAAAGCAAAGTCTTGTGGTTGATGATCGAAGCACGGCCTTTGTGGCGTAGCTTTGTGTAACGTTTACTTCGCGAGTTTCACACCCGGTATGAACCAAAAACAGGAGAAGGACCTCAGGGAGGGCATGCGTTTCTTTCTAGTTAGAAGTGGCGTCAGTGGTTTTACACGCCCTGACGAGTTTGACTTATATGGATGTTGCTGTTGCGAGGCGCCTCGGTTTGATCAGACGATCCGGGTCCGATGGAGTCATTTAGTTGGCTCACCTATGCCCCATAGGGCGGGGAAACGCATGTTCAGGCATTTTAATCCACATCGGTGGACCGACCCTGACGATCCAAGGGCCCACCTGAGTCTGGGTCCTGACGGGCGGGCTAGAGCGTCTCGAATCGGTTGAGTACTATCTTTTGCCTCGGTTCATAGATGGAAATCCAATTTCCAAATACGTGATTCTGCCGTTTTATTTGTAGAGCCTAGTATGGCGACATAGTGGGATGGGGCGCTTATGCCGTTTATGATTGATACTTATGATTTGAAGTTGTCTTATACACTATGCACTTATAATAGTATCAAATGATTTGTTTTAAACGTATCAAGCATTCTTGGCTATTATAAGGTAAAAACCCTATCCTCCGGCTTGCGTTGCATTGTGTGATGGGAACTGAGTCTTATAATAGCTTTATTGTTCTTTATTTAGCATTGCGTTGTTGTTTTATGCACTGGTGTTCTTGGGAGGAAACCCGTTCCGTGTTATACGACGTGGTCCCTTGATTTGCCTAACTTTAAAAATAAAGATTAATAACTGTTTTAGTTCTCACACCAGTCACATGACTGACCTAGAGTTTATTGTTTTAACCTAAACTCTGGGTGCCCTTATTTTGACACGGGCAGCTAGTAGTTTTGGTTTTGCAGATTTATATTGACAGGATCCTGGTTTACAGCTGGAACGATATCCAGAAAGCTTTGTATCCGTATATCTCCTTCAGTTGTATTTTGTATTATTTCCCACTGCTATGTAATGTATTGTAATCTCTGATATTTATCGAATGTATTTTATTCATTCATACTCTGTATATTCTTGTATTCTGATGGAATTGTTATAATTAACAATAAAATGTTCTTCTGTCTGCATTCTGTTGTGGCTTGTTCTCGAACTATCAGCGCTTTCCTCAATGGGGAAGTTGCGGGTTTTTACAGTTGGTATCAGAGCTTTGGTTTACAAAGCTCAGAGAACAAGACACATTAGAACCATACGAAAGAATTCATCAGATATTGGATTAGCAATATCCAGTGGGAATGACTCGTTAGAGATGGGATCAGTAGTATCCTAGAACGAGTGTGAAGAGTATATTTTTAAAATGAAAACAAGTTTTGTTTTGAAAATTTAAATCAATTGTTCGTATTTGATTATTTATTTATATGAATTTGGACTATCCAATATATAGATATTTTGCTTATATGTCTTGCAAACATGTGTTCGAAGTTTTAATATACTGGGTAGATATAGAATCCCTCTAGTGCCTGGGGATAATTCTGGTGATGGGGCACCATCGCCAGTATTTATTTTCGAGTTTCGAAAGTGAGATTTCTATATATTTCCAATTGACTGATGTGGGAACCGAAACTAGATAGGATTTATTGTTGTGACTTGGCATCAAAAATGTGATTTTTGACTATATATCAAAGTTATGAATTTGAAATGATAATCAACTAATCGATTGATGGTTGTGTTGTTTGATTATTGTTGGATTGATTAAATTTGAACCATATAGCCAATTTGAACCAAATTGTGAGTTATATTGGAATTTTGTCGCATTTGCATGCATGTACATGTACTTACATTGAACAGGTCTTAGCAAAGAGGCTAGAGCAGAAGAATAAAATTTGTTTTCCCGACAAATAGGTACATGTTTATCATAATTTACTGTTTTGTTTGGGTGATGATGATTTTATGAGCCAATTGGCTAGCCGCTTGGCTTTTTCTTTTTCTTTTTGAGATCAGAGGGCATGTATGGCAATTTCGGGATTTTCCCGTGCTCCCGGTGCAGGGGAGGTTATGGTGAAAATTTTCGAAAATTTAGGGTGTTAGCCAAATTTTTGAAAAGTTCTTAGAAACTGAAAAGTTGAAGAACTTAAGCCGTAATCAAAATAATGAAAGTTGAGTTGATTAATTAAACAACTTTCGGCTTTGTTCCTTTTCGGGGACGAAAAATTTTAAGTGGGGGAGATTGTAATAACCCGAAATTCTGAGCCAATTGAAAATTTTTATTTTGGCAATTTTAATGAATTTTGATTATTTAAAATGAATTATTTTAAATAATAACAACGAGAAATTTATTTTGAATAGAATTCGAACGTATATATTATATACGTCGTCGTTAGAATATAAATAATTATATATATTTATAAATAGAATTGAAAATGGCGTGGTAGTTCGATAATTCGATTTCAAACTTCAAATGAATGTACCGGGTGCCAAATAAACCGGATTTTAGCGAAACCAAAAATAATAGGATCTATTTGAGAATATCTTTCCAACGAAATAGCGGGAATCAAAAGATATGTCCAGTTGAAATTTCAGAATAGTCGCTATGGAATTTCCAGCCCTTGAAAATAGCCATTTTGCAAACGACCTCGGATTTCGACGAAACTACTTTTGTTGGATCCGTGATGTCAAGTTATTGCTAGGTTTCAAATTTCATAATTTTTTATTTCAATATGTGAGCATGGCAAAGGAAAACGCGTTTGACCATTTGCAGTTGATTTTAATCGACTGGAAAAGGGCCATTTTTCAAACGGTCTCAGAATTCGACGAAACTAGTTTTGTTAGGACCGTATCGTCAATACGAAGCTAGAAAATATTTTTCGGGAATTTTTAGAGTTAGTATGTGACCCCGGTAAATTGAAATGTACATTTAAAATAGAATATATAGAGTTATATTTTGATTTTGACGAAAACTAATCGAAACAGTCGAATTAGCCTACGATACATATCCCATTGTGTTCGGAATGGTGGTACTTAGCTACGGACGACAAGCGGTGGGCCTCGTTTCGAGGTGGAGAATAAAAGTTACTTTTTAGAAAATTTAATAATAAAATATAAATTTATTTATATATAGCTCCCTTACCTTTTACCCTCCTCACCCTCTTCTGTTCAAATCGATCAGAGCAAATAAAAAAAATGGCCGATGTTGACCTCGAGCCCGCCACCCTCGATCGCGCCCCCCTCCTAACGCGCCGCCGCTCCAAACGCCGGGCCCCACCTCTCCGCACCACTCCCTCCTCTCGCTCCCTTCTCCCTCTCCTCTTCTGTGTACTGTTAGCCCCTTCCACCCCAAACGCCGAACCACCGTCGCACAGGCCAACCCTGGCACCACCACCTTACCCCTGAACCCCCTGCCGCAACCACCTAGCCTCGCACCTCCCCCAAAGTCGTCCACGCAGCAGCAGTACCGGCGCCTCCACTTGAACTTGGAGCAGCAAGCCGTCGGCTTAAAGAAGAGAGGTCTTTTTTTTCTTTCTTCTTCTTCTTTTCTTTCTTTCTTCTAAGTATATTAGTTAAATTTAATTTATATTTCATCATTATAAAATTCAGATTTGTATACGAATCATATAAAAATAAAAGGGTGATTTTTATTCATTTGAATGAGGAAAAGATTGGATTTTTACTTATATTTTTAACATAGGATGTTTGATTTTTAACATCATATATGTATCGAAATAAAAATATGATTTTTAGTGAAGTAAAAATACGATTTTTATATTTTATAACTAGTAAAAATTCGAACTTTATATATGAAATAGAAATATAAAAATATAATTTTTACATAGAATGAAGTGTCGAAAATATATATGAAGAAGAAATAAAAAATACGATTTTTATTTATTGAATGAAGTGATAAAAATATAATATTTTTATATTTGAATAGTGTGAAATGGACTGCAGTAGAATTTCAACCGATCCAGATGGTTCAACAGTTCAGAAGCAAAGCACGGCGGAGTGGAACCCTCTGTGAGAACTTCTCACTTTTGATTTTATTTTCTAGTTATATAAATATATACTAGGATGCAGACGGTGTTTAGTAGCACCCGACACCCGTCGTCCACAGACCATGGACGGCTTGTATGCTTGGTTGTTTGATTTTGATGTGTAGTTGATTGTGTGATGTGATGTGAAATGAAGTAAAATATTTATATAGTTAAAAATATTTTATAGTTAAAAATACAATTTTTAACGTGTATATGAAATGAAATAAATAAACATAAACAAATCGTACGATTTGTTTATATACACACATTTGACTGTTATTGATTGGGACGATAAATTTTACACATCGCCCAACTGCACAAATAAAATCTATGTTTGATTGTTTGAAACCCCACACGGGTATTGGGATGATATTTGACGTACACTAATCCCGATTGTTTAGTTGTATGTCGATCGATTGATTGACAGACTGTTATAAGCGTTGAATATTTATATTTGATGCTTATACAGTGTAGAATGCACTTTGGATGATGGTTGATTATTCATCGTTGTTATTGTATACATGTGTTGTATAAAATCCATATAATTAACATCATATGGTAATTGATTGGGCCTCATTCCAGTTTTGAAAAAGAAATATTTGAAATAGAAATATTTGAAATAGAATATTTGAAAATAGAAATATATGAAGCCGTGTTGATTAGATTGACGCCATTTTGACGTGAACGATATTTATATCGATTTTATTCATTTTATAATGAATATCGAAAGTGATTTCAAAATCTGATATTTTGAAAAGAATTGAAATTCGAATTGAAATTTAATAGAAATGAATTCGAATTAAATTAAATAGAAATGAATTCGAATTGAAATTGAATAGAAATGAATTCGAATTGAAATTGAATATAAATGAATTCGAATTGAAATTGAATATAAATGAATTCGAATTGAAATTGAATAGAAATGAATTCGAATTGAAATTGAATTGAATTGAAAACGAACTGAAATTGAATTCAAAATCGATTTGAATTGAAATCAATTTGAAATGAATTTAATACGAATTTGTAAGGGAAAATTCAATTTTGATTTGAATTTGAAAAAGAAGTTGAAATCGATTTGAAAACGAATTTAAAACAATTTATTAAATACGTTTTAAAAAGGGAATCGACGAAGTATATATTATATATATAATATAATGGCTTGAATAGAACGCGCCGCGCCGCGGCAGTTCGTGAATTTCGACCATTGACTTCGAACGGATATTACGGGAGATCCGACCGTCGGATTCTCCTGAAACTGGAACCGTTGGGTTCGTCTCGAAAAGAGATTTCTAACGAATATTAGAAATTTGAAATCTAACGGTTGGATTTGGAATTATGTCCAAATCAGATTTGGAAAAGGTCGCTGTAAGTGCAGTTCGATGACCGTTGGTGGAAATCGACTGTACGGGCCTTGAATTTTTTTTAAAAAATAGTAATAATTTGTGTAAAATCATAAGAAATGATTTAGAAAGAATCGGGATGAAAAACTCCACATTTGGAAAGATAAAAATAGGTTTTTCTTGAAAGGAACTAGTTTTGAACTAGAATTATAATTCTATTTATTTTTAAATAAATAAATTGGATTTGAAACGGTTTTGAAAATAACCAGAATTTCCGATATTTGAATTGGAATGGATTAGAATCGAAATTGTCTTCGGAATATTTTGACATTGGATTTCGTGATTATACAGATATTTTTATGGAAATTTGAATGATATATTTATATCGTTATTTCCAATACGATATTTGTTGGTCGTAGAATTTGATATTGAATATAAGCCGATATATTTTCTATTCAGAGCCTTCTATTTAATATCAAATGTGATTTGGGTTTGTCGTGAATGGTATCTTCATTTACCGTGTTCTTGAACCCAGTTGAGAAAAAGATTAAATCTTTTTATTTAGATTTAATGTAGTGTACCAATTAAATAATATTTAATTGGAATTGAGTTGGTATTGATTTTTGGGTTTATCGTGAACAGTGTTTTATGTAACACTTGTTCTTTAACCCGATAATTAATGAAATGTGATTTTGGGTTGTCGTGAACGGTATCTTCAATAATACTGTTCTTAGACCCAAAGGAGTTAAGAAAATCAGAAACTAACTAGAGATTAGTTAAGTTGAATGGTTTCTGGGGTATTGATCTGATGTTGGTTTCGGCCTTTGGGGTTAATAATTAGGGAATTGTTCACTTGCTAATTTACGGTTAGGGACTGATTGAAATGTGATGTGATTTTGGGTTTATCGTGAATCGTGTTTTAAATGACGTGGATTCTTTAACCCAGTTACAGATTAAAACTAAGTGGAGTTTTAATGAATCTTTAATTAGATTGAAAAGATCGAGAATGTAGTATCACCAGTTTTGCTCTAGGCGATAGCTAAATCTTTAATTAGATTTGAATGTGAAATGGTAATTGAATTTATCGATAACACCATGGTGTTAGATATGAAGTATTACCAGTTTTACTTCATGGGATGAATAGGTTGGGATTGGGAATTTAAAACAAATGATTACTTCAGTGAGGTTCGCTAATCCCGACTAGTTTGAATTGATATTCAAAAGTAGATTAAAGAATAAATTTTAATGATTTATCTTTGATAAAATTAATGGGAACCTTTCCCTACGAATGTGAAATTTAGAAACTAACTATCGGTTAGCTAAGCAGAATGGTTTTCTAGATATTGATCTGATGTTGGTTTCGGCCTTCGGGGTTAATATTTGGGGAATTACTCTCTTGTTAATTTACGGTTAGTGACTGAAGAATTGGAATGAGGCGTATGTTGTGTTTGTGTAACACTTGTTTATAATATACGCGAGTTATTCGGAAAGACCGGGTTTATCCCATTCTGAATAACTGATAAGACGATAAGTCGAAGATGAAGATGGTGGTCGAAGACCGGAGGTATTCACGTCGTTTGGGTGATTACTGATGATCTTGATTGGGATGTACACCCAAGAAGATGGAAACAGTTGGTGATCGTCCAGACGTACTTGGAGATCGATGGATATGCGGGGTACTAGGTGCCTCCGGTTTCGTTCAGACCCAGAACGGACTTGTAAATGGACTGTGTGTCTGACATTGGATTTTAGTATGTGTGATTGATTACTATTAAATATATATCTGTTTGGCGGCGGAGAATTTATTCTCTTGCTTAACGCCTTTCTCTGAGACGTACGAGCTCAGGGGTTATATACTGATGGATATCAAACGCATAGAGTGAATTGCCTGTGTGGCATGCCTAAGTGGCGAATGATCAAGGCTTCTGTTGAAAAGCAAAGTCTTGTGGTTGATGATCGAAGCACGGCCTTTGTGGCGTAGCTTTGTGAAACGTTTACTTCGCGAGTTTCACAGCCGGTTGGAACAAAAACGGGAGAAGGACCTCAGGGAGGGCATGCGTTTCTTTCTACTTAGAAGTGGCTTCAGTGGTTTTACACGCCCTAACGAGTTTGACTTATGTGGTTGTTGCTGTTGCGAGGCGCCTCGGTTTGATCAGACGATTCAGGTCCGATGGAGTCATTTAGTTGGCTCACCTACACCCCATAGGGCAGGGAAACGCATGTTCAGGCATTTTAATCCACATCGGTGGAGCGGCCCTGACGATCCAAGGGCCCACCTGAGTCTTGGTTCTGAGGGGCGGGCTAGAGCGTCTCGAATCGGTTGAGGACTATCTTTTGCCTCCGTTCATAGATGGAAATCCAATTTCCAAATACGTGATTCTGCGGTTTTATTTGTAGAGCCTAGTATGGCGACATAGTGGGATGGGGCGCTTATGCCGTCTATGATTGATACTTATGATTTGAAGTTGTCTTATACACTATGCACTTATAATAGTATCAAATGATTTGTTTTAAACGTATCAAGCATTCTTGGCTATTATAAGGTAAAAACCCTATCCACCGGCTTGCGTTGCATTGTGTGATGGGAACTGGGTCTTATAATAGCTTCATTGTTCTTTATTTAGCATTGCGTTGTTGTTTTATGCACTGGTGTTCTTGGGAGGAAACCCGTTCCGTGTTATACGGCGTGGTCCCTTGATTTTCCTAACTTTAAAAATAAAGATTAATAACAATTTTAGTTCTCACACCAGTCACATGACTGACCTGGAGTTTATTGTTTTAACCTAAACTCTGGGTGCCCTTATTTTGACACGGACAGCTAGTAGTTTTGGTTTTGCAGATTTATATTCATAGGATCCTGGTTTACAGCTGGAACGATATCCGGAAAGCTTTGTATCTGTATATCTCCTTTAGTTGTATTTTGTATTATTTTCCGCTGCTATGTAATGTATTGTAATCTCTGATATTTATCGAATGTATTTTATTCATTTATACTCTGTATACTCTTGTATTCTGATGGAATTGTTACAATTAACAATGAAACGTTCTTCCGTCTGCATTCTGTTGTAGCTTGTTCTCGAACTATCCGCGCTTTCCTCACCGGGGAAGTTGCGTGTTTTTACAGAGTTAGATCACTGTTTTCTAGATATCAAGGTTTTAAGCCTGAAGATTAGTTACTCTTTCCTTAAGAGGTGAGTATCACGCTTACAAGACTCAAAGACCAGCAGTTCCCTTACGATAAGGTTCCCTAAGCACAACACAAGTTGGGAAGCTAAACAGCTTATGGAAGGGTATTATGGTAAATTTTCCTATGCGTGAGGCCTTGTCGTGGAAAAACCGTTAAAAATTCTTGGTTAAAACAATAAGGAACGACATAAGATTGTGTCAAGTATGAACTCTCTCTTTATTAATCACGTTGTTGAATACATAGAAGTTTCTAAGTAAAATCTCGAAAATCGATTTAGAAATTATGGTTTACTCTATAAGAAAAGATTACAAGATTTGAGAATGATAAAGTCCCTCAAAATGAGACCCCTTTGGTCTTATTTATAGGCAAAATGGGTCCCCTTTTGATAACATTTAGTGGAAGCTGCTTTCGGGTCCGGTAGTGAATTCTAGTATCGGCCACCTTGGTGGCTTACGGTGTCGGCCCCTGGTTTCGGCCCTCTTTTCACTTCCGAGCTTGATTTTTGGATCTGTTTTTCTTTCGGAACACCGATCTCGGTTCTTAGTGATTTGTGATTCAGGTACTACTTATGGTAGTGTATCGATATCAAGTAGATTGATATAGATAGCCTCCCTATCTGCTCTCGGTTTCGGTGTCAAGTTATAGTTCCGATAGGAAATCTTGCTTTGTTTTGTTTTGATGACACTTGGGTATCACCCTTGCCTTATCATCCTTTTCTCTTCCGGTATCGACACTAAGCATGTTAGTGTGGATAACTTGTCTTCTCATGAGCTTTTGCCTACTTCAGCCTCTTTGGATTCGGTATCAGTTTCGCGACAACACGGTTTCCGTATTCTTTTTGGTGTCTTCAAAACTGTTTTATGGTGTTGGTATCGATACCAAGTAAATTGGTATCAATAGCCCTTTGCATCCTCTTAGCTCAGTTTTATGCTTCCCTTTTTGTCATCTTGGTTTCGATATACATGCCTTCAGGTGTTTCCCATTGTTTACTTCTAGTGTCGAATTGCATGCCCTTGGTGCTATCTCCTGGTTGATAACTTTCGGGGTCGAAAACGCCTTGCTGCCATCCTCTGGCACCAGTACCAAGCTTTCCTGCTGATGTTGGTACCAATAGCACATATTTTGAATCACTTCTCTTCCTGCTTTCAGTATCGGCTGCTTCAGCAGTTTGGTGTCGTTTACCGGCTTCCGAATCATTCTTTTTGTGTTGGTTGCATTCTGATACCCCTTCACCTTCATTTGGTTTCGGTATCGAAATTTGTTAGTAACACATGTAATAGAAAATATACATATAAACGCTTTAAAATTGAATATATGACAGTTAACTATTGTAAATGGTTACGATAACAGTATAAGAACATAACATCATAACTATATAACCACTATAAACGATTACGATTATGGTAAATGGTATTTGTTGATCCGCCTTTTTATAAGGCATCCATGTTACGAATTTTTGGCAATTGAAGTGCTCATAATTTAACATAGGCTCAAAAGAGCTAGAATATACATAACAAAAGCGGTGAAATACTCGAAAATGTCTGTTTGAAAAGCTTGGACTCTGGATCGGTGAAGTTCAGATCGTAAAAGCACTTGATTGTTTCACTTCGGTTCGGTGAGCATCGATTCGACATTTTGGGATCTAACAACCTGGCTCGGTGAAGCTATATCACTACCAGGTTGAAGACAAGTATCCTATTCGGCTTGTTCGGTTCGATGTCGAACTGGATATTGTACAATTAGAGGAGCTATTCTATCGTTTGTAAAGTAGTCAATCCACCACTCTACTTCTTCGAAGATGATAATACGTGTCTCATGTCGAGCCGAAGTGGATATCTACATGATCTGAAGACACGTTCCACAGTTCCTATCAGACCGAATCGAATGCCACATGGCAATACTGAACCGGATCTGCAGCCCACTTATAAATAGTTAGTTTTTGGACTTTTACAAGGATCAGACTCCCTTCACTGCTAAAAAATGAAAATTTTAGTTTGTAATCATACAATTTGTCTCTGCATTTACTTTAAAAACTGACTAAAAACTGATTGCTTCCATCACAATTTTCCATGTTTAACAAATATTTGAGACTGTACAGTCAGTTTTAAAATTTAAAGACTGAAATTTCAGTCTTAAGTTCGTTATAAGACATAAGTATAAAGACCGAGATGTAATTACTAATCAGACTTTAATAAAATGTATCAGTGATTTACGTATATTATAAAATATGTTGATTTGTGTTTATACTAGCATGTATTTCATAATGGAACATATAAACCTACCATTACTAAAAAAATAGATAGATTAGACTGTACATAATAACTAAATACCTAGTTCAAACCCAAAGAAAGCACAATTCAGTATCCATCAAATGTTCAAATACACAATTGTTAAATAATTAATATATTTGTGTTAACAAACTCGTTCGATCCGTAAACGCGTGCATTGTTACACAGTTCGATTTCTATTACATACTCGAATACACAGGTACCAAACATTTAAAACACTTGTATTGACTAACTTATCAGCACTATAAATAAAGTGGAAAATTGGCTGAAGGACAAACATAGCAAAAAATTTAGTGAAAACTATGAAAAGTTTGAAATTTAGGGAGACGAACAACTTTTAGTGTAAACGTGGAAATAAAAGTGGATCCCCCGGAAATTCACTTTTACACTAAAAGTTTTTTTCTTTCTAAATTTCAAACTTTCCATACTTTTCACCAAAGATTTTGTTAAGTTTGTCCTTTAAAAGAAAATCCTCAAATGTATATCTATTCCCTTCACGTCTGGCCTATTACCTAACAATAGGAAACTATTCATGCACATTTGGAAGCTACAGTTTCTTCACCTCAGTTGACACCATCAAGATGAAGCTACGCTGGATGATGCTTCTGGGAAAAAATTGCACTTTCTTATCTACAAAGCTCATACAATCATCAGCACAATCAATTTGCATTGGTGAGCCTATCATTTTCCATATCCTTCCTCATTTTCTACTTCACAATCCAAGAAAAGCAACGCACCGAGCTTCAAAAACTGACGTAAATCGTTTACATCCAAGTCTTCAAGCTTGAAACCTAGTTGAATTAAATGCAACGTTTTATAAATATAAAGATTTATTTCATGTAGTTATACGAGCAAACAAACATACTACCTTTGTTGATGAACAAGAAAGACGAAGGGTATGAAGAGTTTGTATTATAACGTGAATTCTCATTTACTGTTTGCAGGACCAACATCTTGATATGCTTATTGTTGGGATCTATGGACTTTGAGACCACTTTGGGGGACAAGGGTAGGTCCAAACGTAATATGCTCCATCCATCATTAGCACATGACAGGTCAACATTAACAGTCGGTGGACTAGCACTACAAGAAAACATACATATGGTTGCTTTTATTGGTTACATTTCATATGTAAATGTGTTGGAAATAAACTTGGTTTTAAGGAAACAAATAAATTTGGTTTTAATAGGAAACACTATGGAATAAAGTGACTTATTGTACAAAGGGAAGGTTAGAATATATGGTAAGAAATTTTAGATTTATCAAATGGAGAATTCCAGAATTGATTTGTTGAGGAAAGTAGAAATTAGAGAATAAAAGAAAACTCTAGAATAAGAAGACCCTAGATCCTTGAAATTTAAAAAAAAACAAAGTGCAAAGTAATGGCTTCTCCAAGCAATGCTTCAGCAAGCATCAACTCCACCTATAGCAATGTCCAAGTTCCTTTATTTGAAGGAGAAAATTATGATTTTCGGGCAGTAAAAATGGAGACTTTGTTCATCTCCTTGGATGTCTTGGAGTTCATCAAACAAGGATATGAAGACTCAACAGCTGCGGCAGAACGTACAGCAGCCCAAACTGAAGTATTAAAAAAGAAAAGAATCACAGATGCTGGAGTTCTTGGAATGATTCAAAGAGGAGTGTCGAACACCATATTCCCAAGAATTATGAGAGCAAAAACAGCTAAGGAAGCATGGGAAATCTTGCAACAAGAGTTTGAAGGAGATTCAAAAGTGAGAACTGTCAAACTTCAATATCTAAAGAGAGATTTTGAAAATGAAAAAATGAAAGAAAATGAAAGTTTGAATGAGTATTTTAATAGGTTGTCCGAATTAGTGAATCAAATGAAGTCTCATGGAGATGTAAGTGATGATCGTAGAATCATTGATAAATTTTTGATAAGCTTAACTGAAAAATTTGATCCTATGGTGGTTGTTATAGAAGAAACCAAAGATTTGTCAAACATGACCATTCAAGGCTTGATGGGTTCACTTAGATCCAACGAGCAAAGGTTGTTACGCCGTATGGAAAAGACGGTTGAAAATGCATTTCAGTCCAAACTCACCACTCAATGCAACCAAATTTGTAATCAAAAGGAAAGCAATGAAAATTTCCTCCCCATTAAAATAATCCTCTCAAAAATTCCTCCTTCTTCTCTTAAAAAATATTCCTAACAGTGGTATCAGAGCTCAGGATTAGAGCCAATGCAAAAAAAAAAATTAAAAAAATACGTATGTGCTTAACCGCCATACGTTCCCCACTCCATCCAAAATACTATATTGACGTAGATGGCTCAAATACGCCACACGTGAAGGGGGAGTGATGAAAATAATAGTCCCATATCAGATCTAGGTTGATGAGAGAGGATAGAGAGATTTCAAAAAAAAAAAAGAGAAAAGAAAAGAGAGAGAAAGTGAGAGAGAGAGATAAAGAGGAAGAAGAAGACCGAGAAGAATATCGAAGATGATATTGTAGAATACGTTGATGCTGAAGCATCAAAGAAGAAGAGCAAGAGAACATGACACAAGTGGCCGTGAAAGAAAAAATATTTTAGAGTTGTGGGTGAGAAGTGCACCATGGAGAGAAGTGCTCCAATATTCAAAGAGAAAGTTGAAGAGACGTGCTTCAACAATTGAAGGTGATGAGAGAGTGCATCACAAATCGAAGAGAAAGTGCTTCGTTAATTTTTGAAGGTGATGAGAGAGTGCATCACAAATCAAAGAGAAAGTGCTTCGAATCAAGGAATCTGTATGGAATAGTAAAACCAAGTTTAAGGGAGGATATTGAAAATAAACTTGGTTTTAAGGAAACAAATAAATTTGGTTTTAATAGGAAACACTATGGAATAAAGTTACTTATTGTAGTAAGGGAAGGTTAAAATATATGGTAAGAAATTTTAGATTTATCAAATGGAGAATTCTAGAATTGATTTGTTGAGGAAAGTAGAAATTAGAGAATAAAAGAAAACTCTAGAATAAGAAGACTCTAGTTACTTGACTATGTTATAAAAGAGTTGTACTCTCTCATTTGTAATCAAGTTGAACGAAGAAAAGTGAAGAAATAAAATGTAGTCATTCAATTTATTCTATGTTTAATCTCTCTCCTCCTCTCTATATCCATATTCTAACAAAATGTAACCAATGTGGTTTTTAATTTTGTATTTAGGGGTTTTGTAACGTCTCGGATTTTTAATCGGTTTGTTTTTGAATATTTAAATTAGTTTTAAATATTGATTTGGAATAATAAATGGATTTTTAATTTAAATTTATCGATTTAATAATCGATATGTGATTTAACTTTGAATATATTGAAATATCGTGATACTGACGAAAAAATGAAATAATTAATGTCGAGTTAAAACTAAATAGAAACCATTCAGTTGGTTCGTATAACTTTTATATTGAATAAGAACGATAATTGTAATTTATTATCGAAGGATTTGACTATGTGAAAAACGATTTACGCATTTAAATCAAATTTAATTTAATTCATTAATTTAATTTGTTATCTCTTCTATACGGTCAAATTAGATTTTTGAAACCGTTTTGTTGAATTCAGAATAGTGAATAACATTGGAAACATCAGTCCTTACGGTTAAATAGTGGTTTGGTGTTTTGAATCAAGGGCAATGAGATATTTTTAGTATAAAGTTTAAATAAATTAAATCAAATTAAATTTAAAGTTTCAAATCAGCCACCCCTATTTCATATAAGCCGACCTCTTCTTCCGAAGCAGACCTACCATCTACCTCGAGCTGAAGTATTTGCTCCTTTTCTTCATGACAAAGTAAAACAACTAATTAATGGTGCTGTACAATTTGTTTCCCCTTCGCATTCTATATAAACGAGCCGAGCCTCGTGTACTTCATTCCAAAACAACCCAGTTCCTCTCATCCTCCGTTGTTTCTCCTTTTTCCCCTAATCAATGAAAACCGATCCGATTATATATATTAAGAAAAAAAAGAGAAAAGGGGGAAACCAATTCGAGTTCGATTTCAGTTCGTACCCGAGGCTAGATTCTTGAGCGACGCAAATTCCAACGGCCCCTCTTCGAGCAATGGTCGACCTAAAGCAGACGTCTTCACATGAATGGAGTGAGCCGTGGGGTTCCACAGTGGAGCATATAGGAGGTTCGCGAGTTCAATTTGGTGGTGACTGGGAATATACGGGAATCGAACTGGTCTAAAATGGTAGGGTTCGAGTCTGCAGAGATTTGTATATGGTGCGACTTTACTGATGTCAATTTGGGGAAAAAGCGATGCAGTGTTGAAGGACTTGGTTTGATTTGCTAGTGGAGAGGATACGGTTCGATATTGGTGCAGTAATTGAGGTGCGATAGTGGAAGATGAGGTTTGCTTGGGGTTCGGTCTGGAGCTCGATGGACTTGATGATGGCCTGGAGTTCGACTGAATAAACTAGGGTTGCGGAAATTGAAGGAACGGGATGATCAGATGTAATGGTTATCGCAAAGATGTTGGGTGGTGGGGTTGATATGGATGCTGACGGTGGAAGGGTTGTTGATGTGGGGTGTTGGTTTGCTGTCAGGTGGAGTGTCAGTAAGGTGCTCGACGATATGCCAAAGTGGATAAGTCAATGTTTTAGGGCTGTCTTAGGAGACGTGGATCGAGTGATCTTTTTCAGCATGCCTCGTAGACTTGATTTATTTAAAGACAGCAAAGGTATACATCTTTTTCGAAACATAAATTACTTAGAATAATTTATGTCAAAGGTTAATTTAAATGAGTAAAAGTTAATCGATATTTATAATTATTAATCGATGAATTAAATCGAACAACCGTAGGTACAAGGCATATTCAACTCGAGTAGTTCGTAGATGATGATATGGAAATTAAATTGGATATTCAGCAAAACGAAATTCAAGGTGAGTAAAGCTCACTCACCGTTTTATATTTAAATTTATTTTTATCGTAAAAATAAATGTGTTGGTTGCTTGGGTGCATGAATGAATTGTTGAATTATTGTGGTTATTGAATTTCCCGCAACACTATTAGCGGATGCCCGCAGTATCATTAGCGGATGACACTACGCCCACGTACATAAGTGGATCCCCTTTTATACCGCGATATCCTGCCTTGAAGCAGGATGGGTATTATCTATGTGACTAACATCTGTGGATGCAGGAAAACAGGTTGGAGGGATCCAACTGGATTCCTCAAATTTATTTAATGTTGTTCACATATTTATATATGTATGTGATGTGTGAATTGAATGGATGATTTGTGTGTTAGATATTAGAATATCACTGGCCCTAGATATTTACAATATCATAAGAAGTTACTTTTAGATTCGAGAAGGAAATTTTATTTTATTGAAATAAAATTTGAGTTTCAAATAAACTAAGAAAACAATAACTTGTTCAAATGATAAAACAAGTCCTGAATGTATAAATGATTTGCAAGGAAATTATCATTTGGTAATATTAGATTTTAAATTCAAGTTTGAATTTAAAGAGGAAATTTTAAATTCCGGAAGAGAAATGGGATTACAAATAGGTTCGGAAATATTTACTTGTTTAAAAATAAAAATAGGTAATTGAATTTATAAACTATGTTTATAAATGAAAAAGGAGATTATCATTTGATAAATTTTGAAACGTGAATGCAAGCGTGATTTTAAAAGGAAGTTTATCCGCCCAAAGTAGAAATGAAATTTCAAAGGGAATTTGAAATAGAACTTGTGTTAATATTTAAACAAGAAGTATAGTTTATAAACGATGTTTCAAATAAATGTGAAAATCATCATTTGGTACTTTATAAATTCTAAATTCAAGTATGATTTGTTTCCGAAGTGGAAATTAGATTTCAAATGTAATTTGAATTGAAATGTGGCTTAATACTTAGGACAAGAAGTGAAATTCTAAACGATGTGTTTAAATAAAGAAAAATAACTAGTATGGGATTTATTTAATTTTTGATGAAGTTAAAAAGTGACTTTGAATAGGTTCAAGAAGAAAACGATCAAATTTATTCCGACATTCGGAATATAATTTGAATTGAAATAAGTCCATCTGGTTTGTTTTAGAATTCGACTATGTCCAATTTACAAGTGCAAATTGTTTCCAGAAAGGTGAATTTTACCTTTCGAAATAGAAATGGTATTTCGAATAAATTGAGAAGATTTAACTTGTTTTTAAATTAAAAACAAGTTGCTGGAATTATAGACGCTGTTTATCAAGAAAAAATATATATTATCATTTGATAATATTAAACTTTAATTTCAAGTAAGGGATGTAAAGCAGGAAATTTATCTTTCAAAGTGGAAATTTGAATTTCAAATGGAATATGAAATATAAGCTTGTTTTAAATGGTTAAAACAAGAAGTAAAATTTATAAACGATGTTTATAAATAGAAAGGGAAAATCATCATGGGATGATTTGGGTATTTGAATTCTACTTGGGATTTAAAAGGAGATTTATAACTTGAAATCGTTTCAAAAGGAGACGATGAAATCAAATGAAGAAGTAAATTTATATACAAGGGTTATATAGGTGACGAAGTAATTGTCGTCGAGTAATTTGGAAATAAATTTCCAAATGAAAGAAATGGGATCGAATGTGAGATTTAAATCAAGTTTTGATATTACAAGCTTTTATTCGTCTCAAAATAAGAACGTCGTCGATCAAGGTCTGAGAGGTAATTAAAATACCCCAACTTGAACGACTTCACTATTGTCAAGAGACGATATTAGTTTGTAATGGTAAAGGGATATCGAAATGAGTTTATCTTGAAGTTTGTTTAATCTTCGAAATTTGAAGTTGGATAAAGACGTTTGGTTTATATACCAATTTATTTCCAAAGAATAGAAATCTAATATAATGTGATTTGAGTTTGAATAAATTCATAACCGAGTTATGAATATGACGAATATGGATAATTCGAATTTGTGAAGTTAGATTTGGAAAATAGACTTAATTTATTTTTAAATATTAAGAATGGAGTTGGAATTTAATTATAAACAAAGTTTTTAAACGTTTATATTTAATTTAATTAAAACGAACTCGCAACGACGCGGTAGTTCGTAAATTGACGATTCGAACTTCAGTTGAGTATATAGAACTCAATATAAGTCAGAATTTGATGAAACAAGAAATGCCAGGACCGATTGAACGATAGTTTTCTAAAGGAAGAGAAAAATCTTGATTTCATCGTATAGATTTTGAGTTATGTCAAAATCAAATTTTCAGAAAAACAGCGCCAGAATCGTTTTTAAACCATAATGGTTTATTTAATAAATTTAGAGGATTTTAAGTAAATAAAATCCGTATCTTTTTAGGAAAAATCCGAGTTTGAGTTATCCAATAAATACGAACTCAAATCGAGTAAATGAATTGATTTTTGAAATGAAAAAAATCAGATTTTAATTATCAGATGAAGTTAACGAGTTTCAAAAGAAATTGTAAATACGGTTGGTCGAACCTAACTTTTGTTTAAGTAAACAGAATTGTAAATTGAATCAAGGTATGAAAAAGGGAATTAGAATTGGAAAGTGAGCAAGGAGTTGAGTTTGATTTGTCTATAAGCGAATACAAATACATTTGAACGTGATATGTTCAAATTAAAAGTATATGAAACCAAAAAGCTAATTAGAAAATTTAATCAGCGAATGGTAAGCGAATCGTAAGCGAATCAAATTGATTGAAAACGAATTGGAAATGGGCGTATATATGTCAAACAGGTATGGGGTGGAGAATATGAAGTGGATGAAGAATATTATTAAGTGCCCGACAACAAGGTACATGTTTCAATTTCCATATGAGGTTTTATGCGCCGAATCGGCAAGCCGCTTGGCTTTTTGATTGTTCTTTTTGAATGGAGAGGCATGTGTGGCGGTTTGGGGATTTTCCCGATGCTCCCGGTACAAAGGAGGTTATGGCGAATTTTTCCGGAAATTTAAGGAGTTAGAATATTTTTAAGAAATTTTGATAATAGATATCGATATAACGATATATATCGAATCCGATAAGGAAATGAATCTAATAGTGAAATATTAGAAAGGGCCAGTGATTGTGAAATTGTTTGATGGATGTTTATTTTTCCTTTGATAGTTAAAACACCGGCTATCAAAGATTTTTACCATCGTTGTCAATACGGAGAGACCGGTTGGATTTAATATCCGAGAACCACTCCGTATAGACATAGGCGTTGCGAATTAGATTATATTGAAGATAATCGAAGACAGAGTGAAGTTCAAAAGAGCTGTGTTGTTGTCTAGTCCCAGGACAACTTGTATGGACGAATGTCTGACAGAGTATTCCTAACGATCGCATAAGACGATCTTTTCAAGGCATTACGTCTGGTGGCGGAGAAATTCGTTTCTCTTAGCTTTTATACCCGTAATATTTTTGGAAAGATCAACTAGTGATTTGACGGGTTTGACGAGGTGGCATTCAAAGTGTATGGTGGCCAGATGTTCTAAAAGATAGACGTAGCCTCAAGCATCACAACCGGGAAATGACAAAAATCGGGCAGGCAGCATGGCTATGTGGGTCGCACCCATTAGGGTGTATAGTCACCTATCTAGAGAAATTCCTTTTGTTTCTTAATCTATCGATTCTGCCCATTCGGGAAATGGTGGTTTGAGTCCAACCGTTGGTGATATACATTCGATACACTCAAGCGAAATGAGTGGTCGGTCATGTGTGGGCCGGGTTGCAAGACGTTCTTGTTGAACCCAGGTGTATTTGCCTCTAGAGATACAATGTCGGAAGGTGGTCCCATACCTTGTCATGGTTGGAATCCAATCTCCAATAAGCGCCCTGCGGTTTTTGATTTTATACTATATATGTAGAGCGTGAGATGCAAGCGTTCTACTATTTGGTTATTTATTTGATTAGACATTATTATAATATCACTGGATTTTGATACCAAAAATGGTTTGGGTTATAGTAAGGTAAAAACCATCCGTATTTATGTGTGGACTGGTCTTACTATTATCCTTTTCTTTCGAAAGATCTTTGAAGTTAAACCATATGGTTGGAGTTTACTCACACCAGTCCCATGACTGACCCAGAGTTTGTTTTGTTTTGTTTTTCCTAAACTCTTGGGTGCCCAAATTTGTACAGGCAGTCGAGTGTTTCAGGCTTTTACAGATACCCTTGAAGGAGCTGGAAGCAGGAGGCTTCATCGCTAGTTATTTTAGAGTTATTTCCGCTGTATCAAATGTTATGTTGTACTCTGATGTTGGTATGTATATATATGTACAAAACAGATTTATATTTCAAAGCTTATGTTATATAATATATTTTATTCGTTCCGCTGTGAGATTCGTGTTTACTTTGATTATGCTCAGTTGTGTTCTTCTTCTTCTATTCTATTAGTTCTATCTTTTCTATCTCACCCTCTAATTTCTTTCTATAGATGATTCGGTATTTTCGATGTCTGAACAGTCGACGCTGGGTTTTGTGTCGATTTTCAGAGTCGAAAATCCCGTGGTCGTTACAGGTTTTGGTTGCATTTATTTAACAATTGACTTAAATACTGGTTAAGCTTCTCACTTCCCTCCCTTTGCGTTTCATTTCCCCCCTCTATTTTTCTTTTTCCGTCTGAACCTAAATTACTTTGCTCCTCTTCTTCCCCGTTTCAACCTTTATTGTCTTCATACGAAGTTTTGCCTCCCACGTTAACCACTACACCATTCCCATTACCTTCAACCGCACATCACACAATGCTTTCCCCAATCTTACTACTTTCTGCTAAAATTAAAATCGACTTCTGCTCTTACAATCCTCACTGCGCTGAAAATTGAACCTTCGTCAGACGATATCCTAATTCTTAATCGTTGCGTTTTCGAATCAGTTGCAATTTTGGCAGCTTTATCCTTTGTTGATTTATGCTGATCTATGCTCTTATCTGTATTATGTTGATTTTAAGGTATTATCCTTTGTTGCCTCATTCAAATAGGAATTTTCTCACCGCATATTTGATTCCTACTCGGTAATCCTACGTATGCCCTATGATGTATGGCGCTATTTAAAACTAAAATTTGTTTACCATATTCTTCAGTTTCGTTAGCTTCCTATTTCCACCGCTAACTCAGTTTTTGTGTGTTCTTTATTTCATCAATCGAAGTGGTGACAAATCTCATAGATCTTATGAATGCAAAGAACCTGTAAGATGTTTTAAATGTGTTTATTTATGCATAAACGATTATCTTGTTCTTGGTTTATTGATCGATCTCTTCCCCATTTCTTGTTTCTTCATTTTAATAGAAACATAATTTTTTCTTATGTCTCACATTCTTGCTTTTAAAGAATATTTTCTTGTAACAACCCGGAAATGCGAGCCAGTTTAAAATTTTTATTTTGGCAATTTTAACGAATTTTGAATATTTAAAATGAATAATTTTAAATAATATCGACGAGAAATTTATTTTGAATATAAATAGAACGTATATATTATATACATCGTCGTTAGAATATAAATAATTATATATAATTATAAATAGAATTGAAAATGACGCGGTAGTTCGATAATTCGATTTCAAACTTCAATTGAATGTACCGAGTGCAAAACAATCCGGATTTTAGTGAAACCAAAAACATTAGGATCTAATTGAGAATATCTTTCCAAAGAATCCGAAAAATCAAAATTTCATAGCGGGAATCAAAAGATATGTCCAGTTGAAAATTTTGAATAGTCGCTATGGAATTCAGGCCCTTAAAAATGGGAATTTTGCAAACGACCTCGGATTTCGACGAAACCACTTTTGTTGGGTCCGTGATGTCAAATTATTGCTAGATTCCAAATTTCATAATTTTTCGAATCAATATGTGAGTGTGGCAAAGGAAAACGCGTTTGACCAATTTCAGTTGATTTTAATCGACTGGAAAATGGCCATTTTTCCAACGGTCTCGGAATTCGACGAAACTAGTTTTGTTAGGACCGTATCGTCAATGCGAAGCTATAAAATATTTTTCGGGAATTTTTAGAGTTAGTATGTGACCCCAATAAATTGAAATGCGCGTTCAAATTCAATATATAGAGTTATATGTTGATTTTGACGAAAACTGATCGAAACAGCCGAATCAGCCTGTGATACATATCCCATTTTGTTCGGATGGGGGTAATTAGCTATGGACGACAGGCGGTGGGCCTCGTTTTGAAGTCGAAAATAAAAGTTGCTTTTTGGTGGAGAATAATATAATTAAAAATTATAAAAAAAACCTCTCCCCATTATACTCAGCCCCCCCCCCCCCCCCGATTAGAAAAAATCATTTCAAAAAAAATAGAAAGAGGAATACGGGGGGGGGGGGGGGGAGAACTCGTCGCCCCCCCCTCCCCCTCCCCAGATCGATCGCGACGCCGCCCACGGGGCCCCCAACCACCGCTGCTCCTTCATCTTCTTCCCCCTCTGCCTCGACCGCAGCACCCCCTACCCTATGCTCCACCGATCGAAGACCCCCTCCCCCCAAGCCGTTGGAATCTGCCGCGCCCACACCCCCCCAAGGACCACCGCCGGTCAACAACCGCTCCCCCACCGCTCTGGCCACCGCCGGCAACCCATACCTCCTGCTCCGCCCAAACCTGTAAGCTTCCTTTGTTTTTATTTATTTTATTTATTTTATTTTCTTTATGAAGTTTAAATTCAGATTTTAATAGGCAACAACGTTGTTTAAACTGCAGATTTTGTGCAAAATGATATAGGAATAAAAATGAGGTTTTTATCAATGAAAAGACGAGGTTTTTATTTTTGGGATACAGAAAAGATTAGATTTTTAAAAGGAAGAAAGGCGATATTTTTAAATGGAGAAAGGCGTAATTTTTACATATGTAATGAATTAAAATTTTGATTTTTATATATTGAATAGCAAAGTAAAAATTCGATTTTTATATATTGAATAGAAAAGTAAAAATTCGATTTTTATATATTGAATAGCGAAGTAAAAATTCGATTTTTATATATTGAATAGCGAAGTAAAAATTCGATTTTTACATATGTAGAGAATACGGGCAATGAAGGTGATAAAAAGGCGAGAACGATGAAGATTTCTATCAATGAAGAGTCGTGATATTGGATAGCTGTCGGTGAGAATTTCTCACTCTTTAATTTCTTTTTTTAGTTATATATATATATGCTAGGATGCATACGGTGTTTAGTAGCACCCGACACCCGTCATCCACAGACTATGGATGGCTTGTTTGTTTAATTGTTTGGTTGTGTAGTTGGTTAGATTATTTGGTTTGAATTGAATTGTTTGGTGAAATGGAATGGATTTGATTGATGTGTGAATGGCGTGGGCCTTCACTAGACCGGGGATAAGGCTAGGCCTCGTCCCGTTTCTAGTATCGTGCCATTATGCCGCCGAAATTTTCTAAAATAAGTTAGAAAAATAAAAATATCATTTTATTTAAAGAATGAACTGAATAGAAATTCATGTGTTAAAATAAAATATTTTATCGTTAAAAATATAATTTTTAACGTGAAATGTGAATAAATAAATATTCATTTACAAACCGGACGGTTTGTTTATGTACACCTATTTGAAGGACGTTGATTGGGACGATAAATTTTACACATCGCCCAACTGCACAAATAAAATCTGTGTTTGTTGATTTGAAACCCCACACGGGTGTTGGGATGAAATTTGAAGTTCACTCATCCTGATTGATTAAATATGTCGATCGATTGATTGACAGGCTGTTATAAGCGTTAGATATCTATATTTGATGCTTATACAGTGTAGTGCACTTTGGTTGATGGTTGATTATTTTTCAATGCTATTATATACATGTGTTGTATGGAATCCATATAATTAACATTATATGGTGATTGATTGGGCCTCATTCCAATTTAGAAAATAAAGAATATTATAATATAAAGGTTCATGTGTTGACTGTACTCATCCGTTGAGATTAGTCTTGTGTTGAACGAAATATTTTAATAATAAAATTTACATCTTTAATATTATAATATAAAGGTTCATGTATTGACTGTACTCATCCATTGAGATTAGTCATGTGTTGAACGAAATATTTTAATAATAAAATTTACATCTTTATCAATATAATATAAAGGTTCATGTGTTGACTGTACTCATCCGTTGAGATTAGTCATGTGTTGAACGAAATATTTGAAATAGAATATTTGAAATAGAAATATTTGAAATAGAAATATTTAAAAAGGAAATATTTGAAATAGAATATTTGAAAATAGAAATATATGAAGCCGGGTTGATTAGATTTACGCCATTTTGACGTGAACGATATTTATATCGATTTTATTCATTTTAAAATGAATTTTGAAAAGTGATTTCGAAATCGAATATTTTGAAATGGAATTCGAATTGAATTGAAAAGAAAACAAATTTGATTTCAATTAAATATATAACGAATTTGATTTGAATTGAAAACGAATTCGAATTGAATTGAATAGAAAACGATTTCGAATTGAATTGAAAAGAAAACAAATTTGATTTCAATTAAAAATATAACGAATTTGATTTGAATTGAAAACGAATTCGAATAGAATTGAATAGAAAACGATTTCGAATTGAATTGAATATATAACGATTTCGAATTGAATTGAATATAAAACGATTTCGGATTGAATTGAATATATAACGATTTCGAATTGAATTGAATATATAACGATTTCGAATTGAATTGAATATATAACGAATTCGAATTGAATTGAATAGAAAACAATTTTGAAATGAATTGAATATAAACGATTTTGAATTGAATTGAATAGAAAACAAATTTGATTTCAATTAAATATATAACGAATTTGATTTGAATTGAATAGAAAACCAATTTGAATTCGAATTGAATAGAAAACGAATTGAATTCAAATTGAATAGAAAACGAATTGAATTTAAATTGAATAGGAAACGAAATGAATTCAAATCGAATTAAAATCGGTTTGAATTGAAATCAAATAGAAATGAAAGTAAAAAGGATTTATAATAGAAAATTCAATTTTTGATTTGAATTTGAAATAAAGGTTGAAATTGTTTTTGAAACGAATTCAAAACTATTTATAAAATTCGTTTTGAATAGTAATCGACGAAATATATATTATATATATATTATAACGGCTTGAATAGGACGCGCCGCGCTGCGGCAGTTCGTGAATTTCGACCATTTATTTCAAATGGACATTACGGGAGATCCGCCCATCGGATTCTCCTAAAACCGGAACCGTTGGGTTCGTATCGAAAAGAGCTTTCTAACGAATATTAGAAATTTGAAATCTAACAGTTGGATTTGGAGATACGTCCAAATCAAATTTGGAAAAGGTCGGTGTAAGTGCAGTTCGATGGTCGTTGATGGAAATCGACTGTACGGGCCTTGATAAAATTATTAAAAATAGTATTAATTTGTGTAAAATCATAAGAAATGATTTGGGAAAAATTGGGACGAAAAACTCCATATTTGAAAAGATAAAAATAGATTTTTATCGAAATGAACTAGTTTAGAACTAAAGTAACAACCCATTTATTTTTAAATAAATAAATTAGATTTGAAATGGGTTTTAAACAAAATTGATTTGTGGGTTTATCGTGAACGGTGTTTTAAATAACATTAGTTCTTTAACCCGGTAATAAATAGAACGTGATTTGGGTTTGTCGTGAACTGTGTTTTAAATGACATTAGTTCTTTAACCCAGTAAAAGGAGTTTTAATGAATCTGCAATTAGATTGAAATGTGCATTGATAATCTAAATTATCAAATCTGGAAAATAATCGAGAATGGAGTATTAACAGTTTTGCTCCAAAGCGATAGTTAAATCTTTAGTTAGATTTGAACGTAAAATGGTAATTAATTTTACCAATAACACCACGGTGTTAGATATGGAGTATTACCAGTTTTGCTTCATGGGATGAATAGGTTGGGATTGGGAAATAAAATAAATAATTACTTCGGTGTGGTTCGCTAATCTCGACTAGTTTAGAAAACCATAATTTGGTTTGAAATGACATCCAAAGGAAGATTAAAGGATAAATTTTAAAGAATTTATCTTTGATAAAATTAATGGGAACCTTTCCCTAAGAATTGGAATGAGGCGTATGTTGGGTTTGTGTAACATTCGTTTTTAATATACGCGGGTTGTTCGGAAAGGCCGGGTTTACACCCATTCTGAATAACCGATTCGACGATATGTCGAAGATGAAGACGGTGGTTGAAGACCGGAAGTCTTCACATCGTTTGGATTATTACTGACGATCCTGATTTGGCTGTACACCCAAGAGGATGGAAATAGTTGTTGGTCGTCCAGACGTACTTGGAGATGGATGGATATGCGAGGAAAGTGCCTCCGGTTTCGTTCAGACCCAGAACGGACTTATAACTGGATTGTGTGTCTGACATTGGATTTTATTCTGTGTTGATTGATTTCTATTAAATATACATCTGCTTGGCGACGGAGAATTTATTCTTTTGCTTAACGCCCTTCTCTGAGACGTACGAGCTCAGAGGTTGTATATCAATGGACATCAGTCGCATGGCATGAATTGCCTGTATGGCACGCTAAGATGCAATGATCAAGGCTTCTGTTGAAAAGCAAAGTCTTGTGGTCGATGATCAAAGCACGCCTACGTGGCAGCTTTGTGTATAACGTGAATTCGTGAGCCTCACACCTCGGTATGAGTTAAAAACGGGATACGGGCCGTTGGGAGAACACGACGTTTCTTTGTAGCTTTGGTGGTGTCAGTGACTTACCAGCCCTGACATTTATATACTTTTCACCTTTGTGGTTGTTGGAATGAGGCGCCTCGATTATAGGTCTGTAAGGACCGAGAAACGTGTGTTCAGGAATTTCCAATCCTCTAACGTAACTGAGGACCGGCCCAACCGATCCAAGTGGCTGCCCAGAGTGTGTAGTCCTGAGCATTTGCTAGAGTGTCTCGAAGCGGAGAGGAGCTTGCCCCTTGCCTCGACTCATGACGAAAATCCAATTTCCAATACGTGTATTGCGGTTTTAATTGTAGAACTAGTATGGCGACATAGTGGTATGGGACATTCATGCCGCCTATGATTTATATTCATGATTGAAATTGTTTTGACACTATACACTTATTATAGTATCAAATGATTTGTTTTAAACGTACCAAGCATGTTTGGCTGTTAAGGTAAAACCCTATCCTCCGGCTTGCGTTGCATTGTGTGATGGGACCTGGGTCTTATAATAGCTTCAATTTTCGAAAAAGCATTGCGTTGTTTATTCTATGCACTGGTATTCTTGGGAGGAAACCCGTTCCGTGTTATACGGCGTGGTCCCTTGAATTACTCTCTTTTAAAGTAAAGTTTTAAATAACTGTTTTAGTCCTCACACCAGTCACATGACTGACCTGGATTTTATTGTTTTAACCTAAACTCTGGGTGCCCCTATTTTCCGCACGGGCAGCTAGTAGTTTTGGTTTTGCAGATTTATATTCACAGGATCCTGGTTTACAGCTGGAATGATATCCGGAAAGCTCTGTATCCGTATATCACCTTCAGTTGTGCTTTGTATTATTTTCCGCTGCTATGTAATTAATTGTAATCTCTGATATTTATCGAATGTAATTTATTCATTTATACTCTGTATATTCTTGTATCTGATGGAATTGTTGTAATAGCAATGAAATGTTCTTCCGTCTGCGTTCTGATTTGTCCTGTTCTCAAACGATCAGGGGTTTCGAACGGTCTAGATCGGTTTAACAACTGATTCGGATCGAGCGAAATTCCCGGCCGTCACATTTCTCTTCTTAATTATCTTTGGGTAAAGAAAATGGTCTTTATCTATTTGTGAATCATTATTGCACCTCAACACGTTTAATTCAGCATCTTTATTCAATGTTTTCTGAACCTGTTGACAGTTCAGTTTCCCCCCCATTTACCAACTCCTCTTGATTTGAAACATGGATTTCTGTTTTGTTTGGTATTCTTGAAACTTAGAAATATTTTTCTAGACAGTTTTTCTTTTGAAAAAACAGGTCTTAAATTATTTGATGATTTTTTTCCATTTTAATATTTAATTTCGGCTGTGAATTTTCAATCTTGTTTTACGTATGCTTCTGTCTCAATGAGTAGTTTGAATCCCTATGTAGATATCGTAGAGGGAGACTCTGTTGAGTTCATAGTAGATTGTTCTAAACGTGATGAATGGGCTTCTCTGTTGAATGCTCTTCCTTACAGTAGCTCACTTGATTGTATGATGTTGGATCCTGATGTTTTAAGGCTGATGTGGTTGGGCAGAATTCATTGTCTGCTTATTTATCTTTCTCTAATTAAATCATATTGTTCCTGATTGTTCTTCCTTGTCAGGCGGTATTTCCTTTTCTCGGATTAATGCTAATGAGTTTCATAGTGATTCGGCTATTGTTTCGACTGAATGCAAAGTGTGTTGTCTCCTCCTATTAAAGATTTCTTGATGAATGATATTATAAAAGGTGGTTTAAAGGGAATTGTTGATTCAGTTTGTTTTAGTCAATAGCATAGACTTTTCTGTTGCTAAAGTCAAATTTAATGCCAGGAAGATGGTCAAACCCGTTCCTAATATTTCTTTGTCTAACAAGCTCGATTCTTTGTCGTATTATGAAGATAAAATTAAGTTTGATCAATCTTTTTTATGTATGGCTTACGTTGCTATGTACCTGATTTTGCTCAACTCATACTGAATAATAATAACAAGATCGCAAATCAACCAGTCTTCAACTTCATAGCATCACTGTAAGTTCATGTCTGGATAAAACTTTTAAGAAATTATTGACATCTACTTATTGTGTTCATAGATTAGGAATGCATATGTTGATGATATATCAAGTATAGAAGGAATCTACGAGTTCAAATGGGCTCATGTATTAGTTTCAGACGATACTTATGCAACCATTAAGGACAACTGTAACTATACAGCTGGAAAATTGAACACTAAATGCACTGATGCAATGGATTTAGTAGATAGTGAAGTCGGAGATATTGATGCCTATAATATCTATGCTCCAACATGTGATGGCTTAAATAGAGAATACAGTGTTGCCGTGAGTATTTAGCATTATATTTATTTTTTATATCCAGCATTGATCTGAATATATCATATATATTTCTGTTAATTTTTAGATGGCTGATTTCGATCTCTGTTCAGACAATTATATTCGTGCTTATCTGAATATGCCTGCAGTTCAAAGGGCTCTTCATGCAAAAGTAACAAATTTGTCACATGACTGGAAACCCTACAGGAAAATATATTATTTCCATGAAATCCATTTTCCCCCCACCAATATCATATATCCTAATTATGGCTAGTAATGTTTATATTCAGCGACTTTATAACCTATCCCCAAAATCTCGCACTATGTTTCCTGTCATTAAAGATCTTGCGGCAAGTGGCTTATTTTTTTAGCTAGTTAGGTATATACATTAATATTTATGCTGGTTAATAAACAGTGAATATGATCAGCTTAAAATGCATGATACTAATTAATAACATTGATGCATGCCGTGACGATGATGACTCTGTTATTCTAGTAACATCAAAAAAGTACTTTATCAAAAAGCTTGGTTTTCCAATCAAGAAGCATTGGCAAGCCTAGTATCATTATAAAGAGGTAACATATTTATAATATGAACCATATGATAAATATTTTGTCTATATGTTGACTGCTTGCAATTTGTACATTAGTTTATTCTAACTTTAAATATACTCGTTTTTTGTGGTCGTGGATGCGCAGAGTGGTAGTTCTATCGATTTGGAGATCAGTTGTGATTGATTTGAAGGACTAAGAAAGTTTAGAGCAATTGCAAGGTAAATTATACTGAAAAAGTTTACAGCAACATATTAGGTTTCTATTTTTTCTCTTCTAATTTTTTTGAAGTATTGTACTCATCACTCATATGTACACACATTAATTTATAAGACTTAATAATATATAAGATGATGTTCATTGCAGCAAGTATGTATTATTTGCATGTTATACGTGTTTTAATTTAAAAAGTTTATTTTATTTTATTTTTTTATTTTCTGGAAATGCATTCTTTTGCCCAGGAAAGGGTTCTTGTTGTATTTGATGAGGATATGAGCATGTTTACTAATGGTATGTTATCCATATCTGCAAAGCAATTTCAATTTGGATACAATTTTAGGACTGTGGCTTCTGAAGAAACTCAAGGGATCTCATGTCATTCATCTGCTAACTTTCAGTGATGATAGGACCTTCAAAATACATTTTTTTACATGCTATGTAAGGTAAGTTTCTTTATGAAAAGTTATTAATTACTTGAATTCAAGATGTAATAGTGAACTGTGTGCTTTTGTTTAGTACTCATTAGCTAAGGTTCACATATTCATAGTAAACTGTGCAGTATGTCTAATGTTTGTTATTTTTTTTTAGTAAAAAAACATTGGAAAACTTTTAAAACATCCTTCTATTATCATAATCTACTATGTACAAGAGTTGGGAATGCTAAGTAACTGGCCATCATCTCACCAGCTGGTGTTTACCAGTCTAGGGAAAATGAACTCTGATTATAATGGCATATTTGTAACATAACAAATAAATCGATAAATATGTTATTTTCATGTCTTAGGTGTTCACGTCCAAAACCTTTAAAACCTCTTTGTAGCATTGTAACAACCCAAAAATCTGGGCTAGTTTAAAATTTTTATTTTGGCAATTTTAGCGAATTGTGATTATTTAAAATGAATTATTTTAAATAATATCGACGAGAAATTTATTTTGAATATAATTCGAACGTATATATTATATACGCCGTCGTTAGAATATAAATATTTATATATAATTATAAATAGAATTGAAAATGGCGTCGTAGTTCGATAATTCGATTTCAAACTTCATTTGAATGTACCGGGTGCAAAACAATCCGGATTTTAGTGAAACCAAAAACATTAGGATCTAATTGATGATATCTTTCCAACGAATCCGAAAAATCTAAATTTCATAGCGGGAATCAAAAGATATGTCCAGTTGAAAATTCTGAATAGTCGCTATGGAATTCAGGCCCTTAAAAATGGACATTTTGCAAACGACCTCGGATTTCGACGAAACCAGTTTTGTTGGGTCCGTGATGTTAAGTTATTGCTAGATTTCAAATTTCATAATTTTTCGAATCAATATGTGAGCGTGGCAAAGGAAAACGCGTTTGACCAGTTTCAGTTGATTTTAATCGACTGGAAAATGGCCATTTTTCAAACGGTCTCAGAATTCGACGAAACTAATTTTGTTAGGACCGTATCGTCAATACGAAGCTAGAAAATATTTTTCTGGAATTTTTCTAGTTAGTATGTTGCCCCGGTAAATTGAAATGTACGTTTAAAATTGAATATATAGATTTGAATTTTAATTTAAGCGGAAAACCGATCTAAACAGTCGAATTGGCTTACGGGGCATATCTCATTGTGTCCGGAATAGGGGTGTTTAGCTAGGGGCGACAGTCGTTAGGATTCGTTTAGAGTTCGGGATTTTAAACTTCAAAAATTGGAAATAATTCAATTAAAACTAATTAAATAATCTCTATAAAAGGCTAAACCCTAACCAATCCATTTAGAAAAAAAAAAACCAGCCGCCAAGGATAAAATCAACGGGCGAAACCACTCCGACTTTCCACCCTCGTTCCTCCTCCTCCGATCATCAATTCATGAAACCCCAATGGGGAACTTCGGGAGCGAGGCAAGACTGACATATTCAACGGTCAGGATCGGAAATGGGGTATCGGTTTGGGCAAATTCCTTGGAGAAATAGTGGCCGTTCGATGGGGTTTTGGGCCTACCTGGGGCATTCGATTTTCTCATCGTTCAAGGAAGGGGTGGCGTGGGTGAAGGCGCTCACGCCAGTGGTGGTTGATCTCTCTCCGATGGTCGGAGATGGAAGAGGCGTGAAGCCCTAGGATTGGAGGCATGCGCGTTTCGGTTGAACAGAGAACAGTGAAGAAGAAGGTCTAATAGTTTATTTATTTATTTTCAGTTTTATTTTATTTATTTTCAGTTTTATTTTATTTATTTTCAGTTTTATTTTATTTCATCAGTTTTTAACAGTTTTTAAATTCAGTTTAAAATCAGTTTTAAACAGTTTTCAAAATCAGTTTTTAACAGTTTAAATTCAGTTTAGAATTCAGTTTAAAATTGTTTTGAAAATCAGTTTAAATTTGTTTTAAAAATAAATAGACCATTGTTTTTTTTATATATAAATAGTTGTGTTTTTTTTAAATAAAAATGCGATTGTTAGAAATAAAAATGCCAAAGTTTTTAAAAAGAAAAATTAGGATTGTTTTAAATAGAAATATGCTTTGTTTTCAAAATAGAAATTAGCGATGTTTTAAAAAAATAAAAAGATACATTGTCATTAGAAAAAAATTAACATTGTTTTTATGGCATAAAGATAAAATTAGCATAGAGATTTTTGAACTATAAAATTTGCTTTGTTTTGAACTATAAGATATACATTGTTTTTAAAAATAGAAGTCGCAGAATAAAAATATGATTTTTTTTTATTGAAATAAATAAGTAAAAATTCGATTTTTACATATGTAGTGACTACGGGCGACGAAAGTGATAAGATGCGAGAACGACGAAGACTTCTACAGAAGAAGAGTCAAAATGATTGGATAGCTACCGGTGAGAATTTCTCACTCTTCAATTTCTTTTTCTAGTTATATATATATACTAGGATGCAGACGGTGCTTAGTAGCACCCGACACAATCGTCCACAGACCATGGACTTGTTTGTTTGGTTGCATAGATTAGTTAGATTATTTGATTGAAATTGAATTGTTTGGTAAAATGAATGGATTGGATTGATGTGTGAATGGCGTGGGCCTTCACTAGACCGGGGATAAGGCTAGGCCTCGTCCCGTTTCTAGTATCGTGCCGTTATGCCGCCGAAATTTTCTAAAATATGTTAGAAAATAAAAATATCATTTTATTTAGAGAATGAACTAAATAGAAATTCATATGTTAAAATAAAATGTTTTATCGTTAAAAATATATAATTTTTAACGTGAATATGGATATAGTGAAAGTGTATAAATAAATATTCATTTACAAACCGGACGGTTTGTTTATGTACACCTATTTGAAGGACATTGATTGTGACGATAAATTTTACACATCGCCCAACTGCACAAATAAAATATGTGTTTGATTGTTTGAAACCCCACACGGGTGTTGGGATGAAATTTGAAGTTCACTCATCCTGATTGATTAAATATGTCGATCGATTGATTGACAGGCTGTTATAAGCGTTAGATATCTATATTTGATGCTTATACAGTGTAGTGCACTTTGGTTGATGGTTGGTTATTTTTCAATGCTACTATATACGTGTGATGTATGAAAATCCATATAATTAACTTTATATGGTAATTGATTGGGCCTCATTCCAATTTGAAAAATAAAGAATATTATAAAATAAAGGTTCATGTGTTGACAGTACTCATCCATTGAGATTGGTCATGTGTTGAACGAAATATTTTAGTAATAAAATTTACATCTTTATCAATATAAAATAAAGGTTCATGTGTTGACAGTACTCATCCATTGAGATTGGTCATGTGTTGAACGAAATATTTTGATAATAAAATTTACATCTTTATCAATATAAAATAAAGGTTCATGTGTTGACAATACTCATCCATTGAGATTGGTCATGTGTTGAACGAAATATTTTGATAATAACAACTATTTTGAAAAAGAAATATTTGAAATAGAATATTTGAAAATAGAAATTTATGAAGCCGTGTTGATTAGATTGACGCCATTTTGACGTGAACGATATTTCTATCGATTTTATTCATTTTGAAATGAATTGAATTGAAAACGATTTCGAAATGAATTGAATTGAAAACGATTTCGAAATGAATTGAATTGAAAACGATTTCAAAATGAATTGAATTGAAAACGATTTCAAAATGAATTGAATTGAAAACGATTTCAAAATGAATTGAATTGAAAACGATTTCGAAATGAATTGAATTGAAAACGATTTCGAAATGAATTGAATTGAAAACGATTTCAAAATGAATTGAATTGAAAACGATTTCGAAATGAATTGAGTTTAAAACGAATTCAAATTGAATTGAAAACGAATTGAAATGAATTCAAATTGAATTGAAATTTGAATTGAATAGAAATGAATTTTAAAACGAATTTATAAAGAAGAATTCAATTTTGATTTGAATTGAAAAGGAAGTTGAAATTGCTTTTGAAACGAATTTAAAACTATTTATATAATTCGTTTTAAATGGAAATCGATGAAATATATATTATATATATTATATATATAATATAATGGCCTGAATAGAACGCGCCGCGCCGCGGCAGTTCGTGAATTTCGACCATTTATTTCAAACGGACATTACGGGAGATCCGACCGTCGGATCCTCCTAAAACCGGAACCGTTGGGTTCGTTTCGAAAAGAGCTTTCTAACGAATATTAGAAATTAGAAATCTAACGGTTGGATTTGGAATTATGTCCAAATCAAATTTGAAAAAGGTCGCTGTAAGTACAGTTCGATGACCGTTGATGGAAATCGACTATACGGGCCTTGATAAAATTATTAAAAATAGTAATAATTTGTGTAAAATCATAAGAAATGATTTAGAAAGGATTGGGATGAAAAACTCCATATTTGAAAAGATAAAAATAGATTTTTATCGAAATGAACTAGTTTCGAACTAGGATTATAATTCTATTTTTTTTTAAATAAATAAATTGAATTTGAAAAGGGTTTTAAAAATAACCAGAATTTCCAATGATTGCATTGGAGTGGATTTGAATCGAAATTGTCTTCGGAATATTTCGATGTTGGAATTCGTGATTATACAGATGTTGTTATGGAAATTTGAAAGATATATATTTATATCGTTATTTCAAATACGACATTTGTTAATCGTAGAATTTGATATTGAATATAAGCCGATATATTTTCTATTCAGAGCCTTGTATTGAATATCAAATGTGAGTTGGGTTTGTCGTGAATGGTGTCTTCACTAACACTGTTCTTGAACCCAGTTGAGAAAAGATTAAATCTTTTTATTTAGATTTAATGAAGTGTACCAATTAAACAACATTTAATTGGAATTGAATCGATATTGATTTTTGGGTTTATCGTGGACAGTGTTTTAAATAACACTTGTTCTTTAACCCGATAATTAATGAATGTGATTTTGGGTTTATCGTGAACCGTGTTTTAAATGACACTGATTCTTTAACCTAGTTAGAGATTAAAACTAAGTGGAGTTTTAATGAATCTTTAATTAGATTGAAAAGATCGAGAATGGAGTACCACCAGTTTTGCTCCAGGCGATAGTTAAATCTTTAATTAGATTTGAACGTGAAATGGTAATTGAATTTACCGATAACACTGTGGTGTTAGATATGAAGTATAACTAGTTTTACTTCATGGGATGAATAGGTTGGGATTGGGAAATTAAAACAAATGATTACTTCGGTAAGGTTCGCTAATCCCGACTAGTTTGAATTGATATTCAAAAATAGATTAAAGAATAAATTCAAGAAATTTATCTTGGATAAAATTAATGGGAACCTTTCCCTATGAATGTGAAATTTAGAAACTAACTGTCGGTTAGCCAAGCAGAATGGTTTTCTGGATATTGATCTGATGTTGGTTTCGGCCTTCGGGGTTAATATTTGGGAAATTATTCTCTTGATTAATTTACGGTTAGTGACTGATGAATTGGAATGAGGCATATGTTGTGTTTGTGTAACACTTATTTAAAATATACGCGAGTTATTCGGAAAGACCAGGTTTATCCCATTCTGAATAACTGATACGACGATAAGTTGAAGATGAAGACGATGGTCGAAGACCGGAGGTCTTCACGTCGTTTGGGTGATTACTGATGATCTTGATTGGGCTGTACACCCAAGAAGATGGAAACAGTTGGTGATCGTCCAGACGTACTTGGAGATCGATGGATATGCGGGGTACTAGGTGCCTCCGGTTTCGTTCAGACCCAGAACGGACTTGTAAATGGACTGTGTGTCTGACATTGGATTTTAGTCCGTGTGATTGATCTCTATTAAATATATATCTGTTTGGCGGCGGAGAATTTATTCTCTTGCTTAACACCCTTCTCTGAGACGTACGAGCTCAGGGGTTATATATTGATGGATATCAAACGCATGGAGTGAATTGCCTGTGTGGAATGCCTAAGTGGCAATTGATCGAGGCTTCTGTTGAAAAGCAAAGTCTTGTGGTGATGATCAAAGCAAGGCCTTTGTGGCGTAGCTTTGTGTAACGTTTGCTTCGCGAGTTTCACACCCGGTATGAACCAAAAACGGGAGAGGACGTCAGGGAGGGCATGCGTTTCTTTCTAGCTAGAAGTGGCGTCAATGGTTTTACACGCCCTGACGAGTTTGACTTAAGTGGTTGTTGTTGTTGCGAGGCGCCTCGGATTGATCGGTCGTTCTCGAACCGATGGAGTCATTTAGTTGGCTCATTTACGCCCCATAGGGCGGGGAAACGCATGTTCAGGGTTTAAGTTTAATCCACATTGGTGGACTGGCCCTGAGGATCCAAGGGTCACTCGAGCTCTGATCCTGAGACATGGGCTAGATTGTCTCGAATCGGTTGAGGACTATCTTTTGCCTCGGTTCATAGACGGAAATCCAATTTCCAAATACGTGACTTTGCGGTTTTATTTGTAGAGCCTAGTATGACGACATGATATATGGTACCCATGCCGCCTATGATTGATACTTATGATTTGAAGTTGTTTTATACACTATGCACTTATAATAGTATCAAATAATCTGTTTTAAACGTATCAAGCATTCTTTGGCTGTTATAAGGGAAAACCCTATCCCCCGGCTTGCGTTGCATTGTATGATAGGACCTGTGTCTTATAACAGCTTCATTTTTCTCTATTTAGCATTGCGCTGTTCGTCTTATGCACTGGTATTCTTGGGAGGAAACCCGTTCCGTGTTATACGGCGTGGTCCCTTGATTTACCTAACTTTAAAAATAAATATCAATAACTGTTTTAGTTCTCACACCAGTCCCATGACTGACCTGGAGTTTATTGTTTTAACCTAAACTCTGGGTGCCCCTATTTTGACACGGGCAGCTAGTAGTTTTGGTTTTGCAGATTTATATTCACAGGATCCTGGTTTACAGCTGGAACGATATCCGGAAAGCTTTGTATCCGTATATCTACTTCTAGTTGTGTATTGTATTATTTTCCGCTGCTATGTATTTAAATGTAATTTAAATCTCTGATATTTCTGTGTAATATTCATTTATACTCTGTATATTCTTGTAATCTGATGCATTGTTGTAATATACAATGAAATGTTCTTCTGTATGTGTTCTGTTGTGGCTTGTTCTCGAACTATCCGCTCTTTCCTTTACGGGGAAGTTACGGGTTTTCACAAGCATGTCTTACACTTCTGTAATAAATTTGAAATATAAATTTCTTGCTTGGCTTCCCTGTAATAAAACAAACAGTGCAACAAATATCTAAAATGTATGGTAGCTCGTAATATGTACATTACACCACATATGCTGATTAGACTGTGTTTTTAGCTGTATCTAAAACACTTGGGCACGGTAAATAGCCGTATCAAAAAGTGGCATGTTAAATTATTAGATACGGCTACAAACCGTATCTCAATATTTTAAAATGCGGTTATTAGCCGTATCTAAAGTCTAATCAGATACGGTCTTTAACCATGTCTAATTATATGTGTGTGTGCACATCTATATACGTGTATATATATATATGTATATATATATGTATATATGTGTATATATATATATATATATCATATATGTGTATATATATACAAACAGAAGCTGTATCACATATCTTTCATAACACAGAGCATACATACTACAAAGTATACACGGGAATAACACTATATATATATATATATATATATATATATATATATATATATACTCAAAGCATTACAAGATTTGTCATAACATGATGTACAAAGGAAACTGTCAAAGATTTTCATCACATTACAAAGTAACAAAAATGAGGTAAAAAGATAACAGCCTGGTAAACAATCCAGTCGAGGCCGGGAAGATTGAGCGCGATAGCCAGCCTGGAGTTCAAGCTTCATTTGGCAGCAAAACTGAATCGTGATATATAGCCTACAGCCTAAGTTCCAGTAACACAAAAGTACCATAATCTCCAACAGGACTGCCTATAAAATACAAGAAATAAGTTACAAATACTTCACAGTTGGACAGTAGATCGACATTGCAACTCACTGTGACTGAGATGCAAACATGGATACAGAGCTAAGTGTATGTTAATACAGATATAACAGTGAAGGATTAGAATGCGCCATTGAATGTTAATTCTGGTAGAAAAAGTGATAACAACAATGGTTCTAACAATGAAGGATTAAATGATAATTTCAATATTTTGGACTTGTGTAATTTCACTAGACACCAATAATAGTGAAGGGCATATCGTGTCAATCAGTGTGTTTGTGTACTTTAACTGTACATAGTCGATCAGTGTGTTTGTGTGCAAATACTTCACTGGGAACCAATAACAACCTAGTCGAATCGACTAGTCGATTAGTCGACTAATTACTACCCATGTAGCCTAAATTCATACAACAACCAAGTTGATAGTCATTAAAAATGCAAACTCAAAAGAAGAATCACCTGCAGTGTAGTCCATATGCAAACCCTTGGAATGTTTAGAGATATCTTTAAGCTGCAAGATAATTAGAACAATTAAAATTACAAAGCATAACATGATTATATATTGATTTTTCCATACACTGCATATATGTGAATAAATTGCAAATAGGCTGACAGCTGACTAGTGATCACTTACACCAAAATTCTTCAGATTACTCGCAACATCATGTTGTTGCTTCGTAGAGTGGTTTTTAACTGTGCGAAGTCCTAAAAAAATTGATTCATACAGACACACACAAAACATAAAGTTCCATAATATATGTGTGATGTCTATTAAAATTTTGAAATGAATAATAGTTTTACCAGTGATAAGTTTTCTAATTCTGTTTCAAATTGCTTCTTAAGCCCTGAAAACTCTTGCATATTTCATATCAGAAAACAAACGTAAATTACCAATAATTAAAATGGTACAACTTGCTAAGCATTAATGTGTATGAAGCAAGAGAATTAATAGAATTAGTAGTGTTTCACCAGTGATATTTAAGCTCTCTATATTATTAGTTATCATGATCTGTTTTTCTTTTCTAAGAAACAAATTTCGATCAACTATCTTTATTTCTCTCAAAGATATGTATCATATGAATTGTTGAAGTCTATTTAAAAAACTAAAGCTGACAGTTGTCCACATTCTTTCTATTAAGGTCGTTGATGTGCACACAAGTACATGTCCATTCAATTCTTATGTAAGATACAACATAGAGATAAGTGTAAAATAACATATACCTGCTCCAACGGCTAAAGATATCGAATCATGACACATACTCGACTTTCTGATTAAGAATTTAGTGGGCGATCCACCAGGTGGATGCATTTTAGCTCACACGTAGGGTCATGCATTCATGCTAATTAGTTTTATCCAAATGTCGAATGCCGCTTCATTTAACCATTGGAAAAAGCTGCTTTCACTTGCAACTTTCAGATTCTTTGAAGCGAACTGTGTAGTGCAAGGTAACATGCGCTACAGTCTCTGCTACAAAGTAAGGGAAAGTTGTTAGTGAAAGCAGCTTTTTACTAAGGTTAAGTGCAACAGCATCCGACATTTGGATAAAGCTAATAAGCATGGATACCCGACCCTACGCGTGAGCTAAAATGCATCCACCTTGTGGATCGCCCGTTAAATTATTAACTAGAATGTCGAGTAATCATCCATCTTCTCAGGTTTCAGCAAACCTGTTATTATATTTTCAGTAAACTTGTTATCTCTCAAAACAGAGTAAACTTGTTATAAGACAACCCAATTTAAATTTCAAGCATAAGACAAACAAACAGTCAAATGACGATACATGTTTCCAATAGCAAACAAACAGTCCAATGACATACAGTCAAGCATAAGGTTATTGCATCCTTATGACTAACTCATTGTTATTTCTTTGTTTCATGGATATATATACCGCAATCTAAAATTATACCATACATGTTTCCAATAGCAATTCAGATGTTTTTTACATTATCATAAAACATGGTTCAAATTTGACTTCTCTGCTTCCAGAGTATAACAACCAGCTAACACACTAGTACATAACAATTCAATTGAAATTGCTAACACACTAACACAAAGTAGAAATCGTCTTACGCACAAAGACTTCAACTTATTCCCTAATCCCTACTATCAGGCATGCACAACACGATTCAATTGAAACAACAAACAAACTTGAACAAAGCAAGGGCCACCTAACACACAAAGACTTCAAATTGTTCCCTAGTCCCCACTATTAGGCATGCAAAACACATTTCAATTAAATACATACTTGTGTTCAACGGAGGGCTAGGGACTAAGGATTGCTGCATCGAATGAGAGGATTGTTCATCTCTGTCGATAGGGGAGATTCGAGAGAAAGGTGGAGGCATGATTTGGTGACCGAAAACCCTAATTTGGATTTTTGGTCACCATTAAAGTAAAACATAAGGAAAAGGGAGCGGCTAAAATTTTAAATCCGAGTGCCTAATGGGGTGCACAATATGATACGCATTCGATTTGGCCAAAAGTCATATCAAATTAACTGATCCAGAGCTTCGTCGATGGACAGTTAGATGTAGGGTGTTTAGGGTGGTGTGGATCGCAAAATGTAGTTTGATACGGATCTTAGCACTATCAAATATGATACGACTTTAAACCGTATTAATCGTCCACAACGTGGTGTATCAAATTGGTTGTTATGGTGTAGTGGTACATACAAATGTATGGGTTTTATTATACTGCTTTGGTATTATATTCGACACTACTTGTCTACAAATATTTCTGACAGATATTCAAATTAAAATGGGAAAAGTGCGCCAATGATGGCAGACAAGACAACTACCAGTTACAACTGTCATCAGGTTGTTTCAAATTCCAAGGGCGGTGCAACTGTTGGATTTTCCAAGATAATAAGGAAAGATTGTGATTCCTTGAAATCACGTTTGTGTACACTGATTCCTAGACCAAGTAAATGTCACTTGCTCACTGCTCCATTTACTGTCATATTATATTCATATCTTGTTCCCACTGATAATTGTAACATTGCAGATCGTTGTCTTAATATAATTATTAATTTCTCAGTATATGAAGCACAGAGATCTTACCGGCAATTACGAAGGTAGATTTTATGTACTTCAAATATATTGTTTTGCTTGTTGTGGTTTGTTTAGATGGTTTTCTAGTGAGAAACCACTATTTTTCATGCTTTATCACTGTCATTGTTATCTACGTGCATTTTAAACATTCAAAATATAATAGGATGAACCTTTTATCAAGTGTAAAAGTTGTCAGCACAATTCATCTATTTGCTATATTTCTCAGTCTTGTTTGTTACTAAAACCATATATTGACTTTATCTTTAGCAATATACATATTGGTTTTATGTAGGCAAAAAAGCTTGATTTTAAAATTCATGTGTTATGTATAGGTGATATTTCTTAATGCAGACGCTTACATTATATAGGCTGAATAAGGGAATTAAGGAATCCCAAATGTTGATTTACGTGCTGTAGTTGATTGGTTGAGTAGTTAGGTTGCTGAATTACTGCATGAATCAAAGGAGGAAGAGTTTTATTGCATGATGAAGTGGAGAAACATATATGAAATGAAGTTGGGCAGATAAAATGGTTGAATTATAAGGCAAGCACCATGATGCATGGATTGTACTTATTGAGCTTGATGCAATCAAGGTGTAAACCAATGAAATTATAAGATAGTGAACTATCACTGTTAATGAAAGGTGTACTGGTATTGTGGCTTGCAAAGGGAACAAAACATCATGCTACGAGCTAGATTGAAAGCAATTAAGCTGAGAATTGTAAGAATAGGAAGATTAGTGTAGAAGCGCAGATATGCACAACTATTGCGACCCAAAACTGAAGCCCTTGCATGGGAGGCACTGTTGCTGCAACTTGGATCTGCTCTTATAAAGGATGTATTATTGCTGAAGCTACTTCCCTTGGCACAGCTTTCTTTGTTCTCCCTGTCAAAGTCACTGGAAGTTTATCAAAAATACAGTCGTAGGATAAATGTCTTCTCCAGATAAGGTAGGCAGAATGATATTGACGCCACCTGTTTATAAGTTTATTAATAGATGCCTTTTGTTAAAAAAAATTGTTCATCTTAGTGAATGTTGTCATGAAGTATGCTCAAAAATTGAGCGTGGTCAAAATCCATATGAACATTGTTATGTGAACCCAGGGCGGCTTGCTCATTTGGGTTGCCCTAGGAAAATCATCATACAGCAAGGGAATTTTTTTCCAGGAAAAGTGTAAAATAGCAAAACTATCAAACCCAAGAATCGATCTGTAGATCTCAACAACAGCATTCCAACAACCAACCACCACACTAAGGATTCCTTTAGCAACCCGATGTACAAAATGTTAATCTATAGTAGACTTTCTGTTGATCACCACCCACCACCTCCTCCACATTGCCTCCCACATGGGGGTTGCCCTAGGCGGTCGCCTGCTTGGACTAGCCCTAGAACCGGCTCTGTGTGAACCTAGTTTGAAGACGGGCACGGAGTCTGTTGGAAAGACTGAGATAAGACATGATGAGTTTCTCGGGAGAAACTGGGTACTTGAGGTAGGGCACATACGCATTGCTACGAAGACAAAATGGGAACGGATTGAAGCACAACCGCATTGCTGGCGCCCGTAAAGTATACTGGGCTCAAGTAAAATATTGAACTGCAGAGAGTTAATATTGCACGTGCCATATCATTAAACACTACTACAACCACTGATTTTTAGCATGCTTTATTTGGGAACGTTCCTAAACAATACCCCAATCCCTTTCTTCCTTTTTTGAATGCTGCTTCCAGTGATATAGTAATCATAGACTCTTAATCCTTGATTTTGCTCATGTCCCTCTGTATAAATAACAACCTTTAGCCCACTGCATATTTGACTTCCGTAGTAAAATTTATTGGTGAAAGTTATTTTCCACTCTAAGTTATTCAATTTTATGATTTTAACTTTTTACTGGTTTTGTCAATTAATTTTGACCTTGACTAAATATATATACTCTTTACCAAATTTACATCTGTCTTATTGTTTATTATTCTTCCACTGATTGTTTGTGATTAAGACAATATCAGCTAATTTGCTTTTAACAACTTATTATCGATTTATATACATTGATCACATACCCATTACAATTTTACCATTATATGACCATTTACAATGGCATAATATCCCACATACAAATATATAATGGTATTGTTATTGTTTCCACAGCTTCCATCTGTCCAATTCCATTTTACAATTATAAAATATATGTGCATATTTTAATAATAACTGTTTTCAACATCTATTTTAATAATATTCAATATGCAAATTTCTAGAGGTAAATCTGGGAAAATTAACTAAGTCTAAGCTAACTAAAATTTACAAATAATAACAATATAACTATTTAACAAATTTTATAAATAACGATGGTGATGAATTAATTAAGTTATAAAATTTAACTAAGTTTATAATAATAATAATGATAGTAATGTAATTAAGTTAATTGAGTTTTAAATTAATTAACTTAACCAAGTTAATAAAAATTAACTGAGTTTAAGTTAACTAAATTCTAAATAATGATAATATAACTAATTTGAAAAAGTTTTATAAATAATAATATTGATGATGAAATAACTAAATTTGTAAAAAGTAACTAAGTTTATAATAATAATAATAAATTTAAGTTAACCAGGTTTTAATAATAAATTAACTAATTTATTTAAGTTAATAAAAATTAACTAAGTTTTAAAACATCAAACAATTTTATAAAATTAACATAGTTTAAATTACTATTTTATAAACTTCAACAAAGTTTTATATATAAGTATAAGATTGTTTGACTATATTTTGTGTTTATACCTTTGTAGGTTTCGAACTTTCGAAGAGAGAAAAATTGGACTTTTATGGTAAACCTATAAATTTGCTTAATATATTTGGATGGATTGACAGTTTATGTGCTTGTTTTAATAACAATCAATTAATATTGTTTGAATGTTACATGGTAATTCATGATAAATTCTTGTTGTTGACTGTCGAACATGTTTATAGGTAACTAGCGTTTCCGGAGTGAAGACCATAAACAACAATGGACATGACTTCAATTGTTATATGTATTATGATATTAGTTAGTATTTGTTGTGTAAACCTTTTTGTGAATGCTTGTGGTATGTGAAATTGCTCATTTTGTCAAACAACTATTATCTAAATGGTTATGAATAATATTTATGTGATTAATGTATTCTTAATTAATTGAATATGATGATTATATGATTAATTGATTGTTGGTTTGAATATGGCAATTATATGATTTTTGCTTATATTAATATGATAATTACACAATTGGATGTTGAAAATAATATAAGTCGTTAACATTATATAGCAGCATTTAAAATATGTTACAAAACAATCAATACCTTTTAGTAGCATTTTAGAAACACTATAGAAACATATTGTAATAACCCGGAAATTCTGAGTCAGTTTAAAATTTTTATTTTAGCAATTTTGGCGAATTTTGAAAATTTAAAATAGATTATTTTAAATAAAAATCGACGAGAAATTTATTTTGAATATAATTAGAACGTATATATTATATACGTCGTCGTTAGAATATAAATATTTATATATAATTATAAATAGAATTGAAAATGGCGCGGTAGTTCGATAATTCGATTTCAAACTTCAATTGAATGTACCGGGTGCAAAACAATCCTGATTTTAGTGAAACGAAAAACATTAGGATCTAATTTATGATATCTTTCCAACGAATCCGAAAAATCGAAATTTCATAGCGGGAATCAAAAGATATGTCCAGTTGAAAATTCTGAATAGTCGCTATGGAATTCAGGCCCTTAAAAATAGCCATTTTGCAAACGACCTTGGATTTCGACGAAACCAGTTTTGTTGGGTCCGTGATGTCAAATTATTTCTAGATTCCAAATTTCATAATTTTCCGAATCAATATGTGAGCGTGGCAAAAGAAAACGCGTTTGACCAGTTTCAGTTGATTTTAATCGATTGGAAAATGACCATTTTTCTAACGGTCTCGGAATTCGACGAAACTAGTTTTGTTAGGATCGTATCGTCAATACGAAGCTAGAAAATATTTTTCAGGAATTTTTAGAATTAGTATGTGACCCCGGTAAATTGAAACGTGCGTTCAAATTCAATATATAGAGTTATATGTAGATTTTGATGGAAACTGATTCAAACGATCGAATCAGCTTGCGATACATATTCCATTGTGTTCGGAATGGAGGCAAAACGCTATGGACGATAGGCGGTGGGCCTCGTTTCGAGGTCGTATGTAAAAGTCAACTCTTTGCAAAATAAAATAATAAAGAAATTAAAAATTAAAAAAAAAAACCCCTCTTCCTTTATCTCTGCCCCCCCCCCCCCCCCCCCCGTTCAAAAATCGAATCAGAAAATAAAAATAAAAATAAAAAAAAGGAAAAAGAGAAAGGGGGAGCGACGATCGCTGCCACCCCTCGATTCTCCTCTTCCCCTTCCTCCGCGTCCCCTTCTTCCTCGAAACCCCCCCCCCCCTCGACTTCATCGGCCGCCGCCGCCTGCCCCTTGACCCACATCCGACGCCCGCAACCGCCGCACTCCTCCCCCTGGCCACCTGAACGCCACCGCCCTAACCACTCTCCTCCGGTTGACGCAGAACCCCCCCTCCACTCCTCTGAAAACAGAAAGCAAAGTAAGTTTTTACCTTATTTAAATTCATTTGTTTTAATTTAAAGCAATTAGGGAATAGCGAATTAAATATTCGAATTTAAATAAGGAAAGTTTGATTTTTTTTTTAAACTAATGTGTTAATTTATTAGTTAATGATAAGTTAGAGGTGTTATAAAAAATTATGATTTTGATTTATAAGGAAGATTATACTTTTATATAATAGAAATGTCAAAGATATAATTTTTCTATAGTAGAAATATTAAAAATGTTATTTCTATATTGTATAGATAATAAAGATATAATTTTTATATTTTATAGATGGTAAAAATATCACCTTTATATAAGTAGCAAAATAAAAATGTGATTTTTATAGTGATAAATTAAAAAGGCGAAATCTTTATAATTAAAAAGGCGAAATCTTTATATTTGAAAAGGCGAAATCTTTATATTTGAAAAGGGCGAAATCTTTATATTTGAAAAAGGCGAAATCTTTATAATTGAAAATGCGAAATCTTTATATTTGAAAAGGGCGAAATCTTTATAATTAAAAAGGCGAAATCTTTATATTTGAAAAGGGCGAAATCTTTATAATTAAAAAGGCGAAATCTTTATATTTGAAAAGAGCGAAATCTTTATAATTAAAAAGGCGAAATCTTTATAATTGAAAAGGCGAAATATTTATATTTGAAAAGGCGAAATCTTTAAAAGTAAAAATTCGATTTTTATATATTGAATAGCATAGTAAAAATTCAATTTTTATATATTGAATAGCATAGTAAAAATTCGATTTTTATATATTGAATAGCATAGTAAAAATTCGATTTTTATATATTGAATAACAAGATAAAAATTTGATTTTTTATATATTGAATAACAAGATAAAAATTCGATTTTTATATATTGGATAGCGAAGTAAAAATTCGATTTTTGCATATGTAGTGGCTACAGCAACGAAGATGACAAAAATGCGATAACGATGAAGATTTCTATCAAAGAAGAGTCAAGATGATTGGATAGCTATCGGTGAGAATTTCTCACTCTGCAATTTCTTTTTCTAGTTATATATATATATATATATATATATATATATATACTAGGATGCAGACGGTGCTTAGTAGCACCCGACACCCGTCATCCACAGACCATGGATGGCTTGTTTGTTAAATTGTTTGGTTGTGTAGTTGGTTAGTCTAATTGGTTTGAATTGAATTGTTTGGTGAAATGGAATGGATTTGATTGATGTGTGAATGGCGTGGGCCTTCACTAGACCGGGGATAAGGCTAGGCCTCGTCCCGTTTCTAGTATCGTGCCGTTATGCCGCCGAAATTTTCTAAAATATGTTAGTAAAATAAAAATATCATTTTATTGAAAAAATGAACTGAATAGAATATTCATATTTTAAAATAAAATGTTTTATCGTTAAATATAATTTTTAACGTGAAAGTGAATAAATGAATATTTATAAACAAATCGGCCGATTTGTTTATATACACTGATTTGACTGATATTGATTGGGTCGATAAATTTTACACATCGCCCAACTGCACAACTAAAATCTGTGTTTGATTGTTTGAAACCCCACACGGGTGTTGGGATGAAATTTGAAGTTCACTCATCCTGATTGATTAAATATGTCGATCGATTGATTGACAGGCTGTTATAAGCGTTAGATATCTATATTTGATGCTTATACAGTGTGGTGCACCTTGGATGATGGTTGATTGTTTATTATTGCTATTATATACATGTGTTGTATGGAATCTATATAATTAACATTATATGGTGATTGATTGGGCCTCATTCCAATCGGGAAAATAATGAATATTATAAAGGAAAATTCATGTGTTGAATCTATTCATGTGTTGAGTGAAATATTTTAATAATAAAATTCACATCTTCATCATATTTACAATTAGAATCTACTTCACGGTGGAGTCTAATTAAAAACAAATGATAGATACCATAGTGTTATAAAATATTTTACATAACAAAAATAGTGATGTGTTGACAGTACTCATGTGTTGAGATTAGTCGTGTGTTGAAAGAAATATAAATTCATGTGTTGAATAGAATAAGTATTCATTTGTTGAATAGAATAACGAAGTGATTGAAATATATAAAGCCGTGTTGAATAGTTTTGCGCCATTTTGACGTGAATGATATTTATATCGATTTTATTCAAATTGAAATGAATATTATAGTGAATTGAATTGAAAAGAAAACGAATTTGAATTGAATATAAAATGACTTTGAATTGAATTGAATATAAAACGAATTCAAGTTGAATTGAAAACGAACTGAAATTTAATTGAAATCGATTCGAATTGAAATCAAATAGAAATGAATTCGAATCGAAATTGAATTGAAATCAATTTGAATTGAAATCAATTTGAATTGAAATCAATTTGAATTTCAATTTGAATTGAAATGAATTTGAATTTGAATTGAAGTGAAACGAATTTGAATTAAATAAAATTGAAATGAATTCGAATTGAATTGAAATCAAATCAATTTGAAATTGAAGATGAAGTTGAAATTGTTTTTGAAACGAATTTAGAACGATTTATAAAATTCGTTTTAAAAGGAAATCGACGAAATATATATATTATATATAATGGCCTGAATAGAACGCGCCGCGCCGAGGCAGTTCGTGATTTTCAACCATTAACTTCGAATTGACATTACGGGAGATCCGACCGTCGGATTCTCCTAAAACCGGAACCGTTGGGTTCGTATCGAATAGTGCTTTCCAATGAATATTATAAATTTGAAATCTAACGGTTGGATTTGGAATTATGTCCAAATCAAATTTAGAAAAGGTCGCTGTAAGTGCAGTTCGATAGCCGTTGATGGAAATCGACTGTACGGGCCTTGATAAAATTATTAAAAATATCTATAATTTGTGTAAAATCATAATATATGAATTGGAAAGAATTGAGCTAGAAAATTCCATATTTGAAAAGATAAAAATAGATTTTTATCGAAATAAACTAGTTTTGAACTAGGACTAAAATCAATTTATTTTTGAAATAAATAAATTGAATTTGAAGGTGATTTTAAAAATAATCAGTATTCCCAATACGTGGATTGGACTAGAGTTGAATCGAAATTATCTTCGGGATATTTCGATGTTGGATTTCGTGACTATACAGATATTGTTATGGGAATTTGAAAGATATATTTTATATCGTTATTTCCAATACGATATTTGTTGGTTTCAGAATTTGATATTGAATATAAGCCGGTATATTTTCTATTCAGAGCCTTGTAATTAATATCAGATGTGATTTGGGTTTATTGTGAATCGTGTTTTAGATGACATTGGTTCTTTAACCCAGTTAAAGGCAAGATGTTGATTTTTGAAAAGATTAAAACTAAGTGGAGTTTTAATGAATCTTTAATTAGATTAAAATGTGAATTGATAATTTAAATTATCAAATCTGAAAAGTGATCGAGAGTGGAGTACCACCAGTTTTTCTCCAAAGCGATAGTTAAATATTTAATTAGATTTGAACGTGAAATGGTAATTAATTTTACCGATAACACCGTAGTGTTAGATGTGGAGTATTACCAGTTTTCTCCATGGGATATATAGGTTGGGTTTGGGAAATAAAATAAATAATTACTTCGGTGTGGTTCGTTAATCCCAACTAGTTTGAAATGATATCCAAAGGAGGATTAAAGAATAAATTTAGAAGAATTTATCTTTGATAAAATTAATGGGAACCTTTCCCTAAGATTGTGATTTTGTGAATAAAAGAATATTCTGAATTGGAATGAGGCGTTTGTTGTGTTTGTGTAACATTTGTTTATTATATACGTGGGTTATTCAGAAAGGCCGGGTTATACCCATTCTGAATAACCGATTCGACGAGATGTCGAAGATGAAGACGGTGGTTGAAGACCGGAAGTCTTCACATCGTTTGGGTGATTACTGATGATCTTGATTGGGCTGTACACCCAGGATGAGGGAAACAGTTGGTGATCGTCCAAACGTACTTGGGGATGGATGGATATGCGAGGAAAGTGCCTCCGGTTTCGTTCAGACCCAGAACGAACTTGTAAATGGATTGTGTGTCTGACATTGGATTTTATTCTGTGTTGGTTGATCTCTATTAAATATACATCTGTTTGGCGGTGGAGAATTTATTCTCTTGCTTAATGCCCTTCTCTGAGACGTACGAGCTCAGAGGTTGTATATCGATGGACATCAGTTGCATGGAGTGAATTGCCAGTGTGGCACGCGTAAGTGGCAATTGATCAAGGCTTCTGTTGAAAAGCAAAGTCTTGTGGTTGATGATCAAAGCACGGCCTGTGTGGCATAGCTTTGTGTATAACGTGAATTCGTGAGCCTCACACCTCGGTATGAGTCAAAAACGGGATACGGACCCAAGGAGTGCACGACGTTTCTTTCTAGCTAGGGTGGTGTCAGAGACCTACCAGCCCTGACATTTATATACTTTTCACCTGTGTGGTTGTTGGATACGAGGCGCCTCGGATATAGGTCTATAAGGACTGGGAAACGTGTGTTCAGGAATTGCCAATCCTCAAAAGTAAGAGAGGACCGGCCTTGGAGGTTCCAAAGGATCAAAGTGGGGTCCTGAGGCATTGCTAGAGTGTCTCGAACGCGGAGAGGATCTTGCCCCTTGCCTCGGCTCATGATGGAAATCCAATTTCCAATACGTGATATTGCGGTTTTAATTGTAGAACTAGTATGGCGACATGATATATGGTACCCATGCCGTCTATGATTGATATTTATGATTGAAATTGTTTTGACACTATACACTTATAATAGTATCAAATGATTTGTTTTAAACGTACCAAGCATGTTTGGCTATTATAAGGGAAAACCCTATCCTCCGGCTTGCGTTGCATTGTGTGATGGGACCTGGGTCTTATAATAGCTTCATTTTTCCAAAGAACATTGCGCTGTTTTGTTATATGCACTAGTATTCTTGGGAGGAAACCCGTTCCGTGTTTTACGGCGTGGTCCCTTGAATTACTATCTTTAAAGCAAAGTTTTAAATAACTGTTTTAGTTCTCACACCAGTCACATGACTGACCTGGAGTTTATTGTTTTAACCTAAACTCTGGGTGCCCCTATTTTCTACACGGGCAGCTAGTAGTTTTGGTTTTGCAGATTTATATTCACAGGATCCTGATTAACAGCTGGAACGATGCTCGGAAAGCTCTGTATCCGTGTATCACTTCTAGTTGTGTTTTGTATATTTTTCCGCTGCTATGTAATTTATCGTAATCTCTGATATTTGTTGAATGTAATTTATTCATTTATACTCTGTATATTCTTGTATCTGATGGAATTGTTGTAATAACAATGAAATGTTCTTCTGTGTGCGCTCTATTGTAACACCCCACTCCCGCTATGATCACTCACTAAGGGAATGCCATAGCATCGGTGGAGTATTTTAGTGAATATAGAACAGAAAAATTACAACAAGACAGATATAAATAGTACTTGAAATTTTAAAACATCATCTCATAACAGCGGAAGTAAAACATGTCTGGTTACATCATAAAACCACAATAAAGGTCAAGTACAATATCCATCAAAATAAAGAAGTACATAATCCCACTCTCATACAATAGCCAAACAAAAGAAAAGATAACTGGATAACTGGAGCTTTACATCTATCCAAGCTCCTAAAGACTGGAACAGCAATCCGATCAAGCTCCACTACTGCTAGGATCCACCGTAGGACCTGAGGGTTGGGAAAAAGATAAAAACAACAGGGTCAGACATAAGTCTGAGCGAGTCCTATAACTTTAACAATACAATCGTTAAAGTAACCAGAGAAGACATAAACTGATATACGGTAATATATAGGGATGAATGGCTACCCTAAGCAGTCAACTAAACGAAGATAAAGGATAAAGACGCATCTACCCTCCCTAAGGTAAATTACTAAACTGCACCACACCAGTCGTTCCTAACTTAAAGGTTGATCCCACCCAAGGACTTATAAAATTTACTAATTAGTACCTGCGTACCCCTAGGTGACCAAGTAGGCGCCACGGGGCCCTACAATCCACTAGGTGTACACACTACTTCCCATTCGATCGGCTCCCTAACGTAGATACCCGTGCTGGCCCCACCGTGGGATGTATCATTCCCCAATGTGGCAACCTGATGAAACTAAAGGTGCACGGCTTATATCTACTCGATGCAACAACGGCTTACCTACCAGCCCGGGCCCACTCACGCATATGAAGCCCGTTGGACTTGCGTTGCCACCGCTAACCCGTTTGCCTCTTACAGTCAAGCCCAGTATGCGTGTCCCGTCCTCGACATGGGTCGAGCCCACAAAGATACGTATGGGTTACTGGTTGAAATGGGCCTCCACAAGCTACCCACCTAAGCTTGTCCCTTTTTCTAGTATATCCCACTTAACCCTTTAATCATGTTTTAATTACATGTTCTATTTTGGTTAAGTATTCTAATCGTATTTTCTATTGCCACCCAAGGCAACCACTAGATTTTCTCATGCCACCCGAGGCACCCACTTAACCCCTCATGTCCCTCTACATGCTAATGTGGTTAAGTGTTTCTTAATTAATTAATTAAGAACGTAACCTTTGTAAAGACCTCTCACATTAGACTGTCTTTTATGACCGCTGGTTAAGCCGGTTGGGTCCGGGCAGCCTTATGTCATAACAGAGTCTAACCTCGTGTCTTTACATTAATTACGTATTTAGTTTGTGCCTAAGACCTCTCACATTGGGCTAACATTTGTAGCAACTGGTTAAGCCGGTTGGGTCCGGGCAGTTTTACGCTACAACTGAGTCCAACCTCGTGTCTTAGTCAATTAATTACACCTAATTAATCACCCTCATAATTTTATATTAATTATCCCTAATTAATCAAGTTTTCTTAACATGGGTAGACCTAACTTAATAGGTAAATTCCCATGGGGTAGACCTAACTCAATAGGTAAATTCCCAACACATAGTATGGGTACACCTAACCAAATAGGCAAATTCCCATACTATGTTTATTTATTTTGTGTTATGCATAATTATATTAATTTCACACAATCTTATTAACTTATGCATTTAATTACCCCATCGTTCCCACGTAATTTCGTTCATGATATAACACATATAAAAGGTGTCAACTTGCATATGAATGAACATGTTTCAAAGGTGTCATCTTGCATATTAACAAACACATAACTTGCATATGAACTTGCATAACATGTCACATAACTTGCATATAATATGTCACATAACTTACATATTCATTTTGCATAACAAACTTGCATATTAGCTTATAGACTTGCATAATGTGTCATCATGAACTTGCATATTAATAAACATGTAACTTGCATATTTACATACATGTAACTCGCATATTAACAAACATGTAACTTGCATATAAAGAAACATGTAACTTGCATATTTACATACATGTAACTTGCATATTAACAAACATGTAACTTGCATATTAACAAACATGTAACTTGCATATTTACATACATGTAACTTGCATATTAACAAACATGTAACTTGCATATTAACAAACATGTAACTTGCATAGCATATTACCATGAACTTGCATAACATGCATATGATTACATAGCCCACAACTTGCATATTTAGCATCATGCAAACATAACATACATCATATTAAACTTGCATAAGCTTACATACTCAACATGCATAAACATAAGATTAATGCTAACATCATATCATATGATTCAAAGCTCATTAACCCACATACAAAACCATAAATCTCATCACATCTCATCTAATTAGTTTAGCAAAAGATCATCAAAGTGATAGAAACTCACAACTAGCAACTTTGAACACCAAATGAAGAAGATTAAGATGCTAAGAAGGGATTAGAAGTTGATTAGAGAGTGATTAGTATGCAACCCTCTTCATAAAATTAGTGGAGGCCATGAGAGCTAGCATTTTGCCATAGTTTAGTCACTAGGTTTAATTATGAATGAATTAGGGTAGGTTAGGGTCTTATTTATAGATTAGGCAAGTGTTTTAGGCCATAGGATTAACCCTAGATTCAATCCAAGCCATCAAAGCATGTCTTGGGGAAGAAGTCAAGTGTAGGAACCATCTAGGGCCTTTAGATTAAAGATGGACCATGAGAACCATTCAAATGCAAAATCTGCACTTGAGCGAATCGGCCCACGGGTTGACAGCCAAACACCCTGGATTAACCCCTAGTCGACCCAGCGGGCTCGGGTCGACTTCAAAAATCGGCCGGTTCGGTTATTCCCCTCTCCCAATTCGCTGTTTTGAGCATTTTTGCATATTTATTTATTAAATTTTCAATTATATATATATATATATATATATATCAATATATATATATATATATATATATATATATATATATATCTACACAACCCATTTCACTTAATTAAGTATACTTTAATTTGGGAATTTTCGTGAAACTTCGCGAGGCCATATCTTGGTCATACGGACTCCGATTTTCGAAAACTCGGACTCTATTTCGCGTATTTTTCCGAGACGAACACAATGGCATAGCCCGTTTCCCTTGATTCCCATTTTAGAATTAAATTCTGCCTCGATTTATGTTATTACAGGTTATTGAAAATACGGGTTGTTACATTCTCCCCTCCTTAAAGGATTTCGTCCCCGAAATCTTCAAGTTAGGAAGAACGTATCCTACCATCCAATCATCCATCTACTCAAAGCATCATCCACGAGCAATCATTGTCCTTACAAGATTCTAAATGCTGGATGGATATATGCAAAAGTGTGTGTATATGTACTTACCTAATGCGAAAATCAGGCGGTTACTGATACAGTAAACCTCCTTAATGCAAACCATGATAGTGCCATGCATCCAATATGTATGCGAAACCCTATTGACACATACAAATTTCTACATGCGTGCACAACCATACACAAAAATGCATCATCCATATGATAACACAGCCATGATACATCCATCAATCTAACTACCACATCCATTTATGCAATATGCAACATGAAGTGACTGAGCCGATCTAGTGCCTAATGTGTGTGTATATGCATCCACGAGCAACCACTAGCAAACAATTGCATCCATATGCATCCATCAACCATAACATGTTTCAAACACATGTTTCAACCATAGGTTTTACCCTATCTAAAGGTCATAGGTATTAGCGAGAGGATATACTAAAGATAAGATAAGTACTAGACAAGCAATAAAGGAGAAGTTAAAAGACATACTCTCAAAAAGAAATGGATACAAAGAACGCATCTTTGCTTCCGTCTCCCAAGTAGCATTGCTTTCGTCATCTCCCCATTGCACTTTAACTAGCTGAACTTCTCTGTTCCTCAACTTCCTAGTTTCTGACCCAAGGATGCGAGTAGGAGCTCGTCGAATCGTCGCATCACGCTCTACCTCTACATCTCTAAGCAAGCTCGGCTCTACCACCTCCGCGGTCTCATGTAAGCACTTCCTCAAATGTGATACATGGAATACATCATGAACACCACTAAGTCTGTCGGGCAACTCCACCCTATATGCCATCCGTCCAATCCTTTCCTTAATAGGAAACGGCCCAACAAATCTCGGTGCTAACTTCCCTACGGACCCAAAGCGAACAACATTTCTCAATGGAGATACTTTGACAAAAACCATGTCCCCAACCTCAAACTCAAGATCCGTCCTTCTCCGATCCGCATAAGATTTCTGTCTATCTTGCGCTGCTTTCATCCTTTTTCGAATTAAATCAATCTTCTCTGAAGTCTCTCTAACCATATCCGGCCCAAGCAAGATCTTATCCGTAGATTCCCACCAACATGTAGGAGATCGACAAGGCCTTCCATAAAGAGCTTCGAAAGGAGCCATACCAATACTGGACTGAAAGCTGTTATTATATGCGAACTCCACCAAAGGAAGATGTTCTTCCCATGTACCTCCAAAATCCAAGATACAAAGCCTCAAAAGATCTTCTAAGATACGGTTCACCCTCTCGGTCTGACCGTCCGTCTGAGGATGATATGCGGTGCTCAAACACAACTGAGTCCCTACCGCCTCTTGCAAACTTCTCCAAAACTCACTAGTGAAAATAGGATCTCGATCACTCACAATGCTGGATGGTACGCCATGCAATCTAACAATCTCTCTAACATAGACTGAAGCAAGCCATGGAGCGGTCCTCTTACTCTTTACGGGTATAAAATGGGCACTCTTGGTAAGTCTGTCTACCACAACCCAAATTCCCGTATTGCCCTTCCTCGATCTCGGTAACCCGTCGATGAAATCCATCGAGACACTATCCCACTTCCACTGTGGAACTTCCAATGGGTGTAGCAACCCACCGGGTTTCCTTTGCTCCACTTTAACTTGTTGGCACACTAAGCATCTAGCCACATACTCGGCCACATCTTTCTTCATACCGGCCCAGAAGAAAACTCTCTTCATGTCTTGGTACATTTTGTCTCCACCGGGATGAATAGTCATTCTTGAACGATGTGCATCATCCAAAATAGCCTTCTTCAAACCCTCATCTTGCGGTACACAAAGTCTACCGTCTCTATGCAACCATCCCTTATCATCTATGGTGTATCTACCCAAATGGCTGGACGACTCCCCTCTTATAAGCTTCTCTACCAACACAACCAACTGTGGGTCGTCTCGCTGAGCCTCGCCAATCCGTCTCAAAAGAGTAGGTCTAACCTCCAAGGATGCCAACAAACCAGGTACAAAATCAACAGAAGGTCTGAAGTCAAACAAAGAAAGAAACTCCAAGCTTCGTCGTTCCACGAACAATGGACTCAAAGATAGCCTTTTTCTACTTAAGGCGTCTGCCACCACGTTACCCTTACCAGGGGTATACGCTATCTCGAAATCATAGGATGCTAAGAACTCCATCCACCTTTGCTGTCTTAAGTTTAAATCCTTCTGAGAGAATAAGTACTTCAATGATTTATGGTCGGTGAACAACTCGAATCTCTCACCAAGAAGATAATGGCGCCAAGACATAAGTGCGAAAACAATCGCGGCCAACTCTAGATCATGGGTAGGGTAATTCTTCTCATGCACTCTCAATTGTCTCCCTCCATAGGCTATTACCCTTCCCTCCTGCATCAAGACTGCGCCTAATCCTGTTCCACAAGCATCGGTATAAACAACAAACGGCTTACTCCCATCTGGAAGCACTAAAACTGGAGCGGTGGTCAAAGCTCTCTTTAACCGTCGGAAAGCATCATCACAATCTACATCCCATGAGAAAACCAGATTCTTCTTCGTCAAGCGGGTTAATGGGGCTGATATCTTCGCGAAGTCTTTGATGAACTTCCTATAATATCCTGCCAACCCCAAGAAACTTCTTACCTCGGTAGCATTTCTAGGAACTTTCCAATCCTGGATAGATACTATCTTTGCGGGATCCACAGCTATCCCTTCCTTAGAGACCACATGCCCTAAGAATCGCACTTCTCTTCTCCAAAAATGGCATTTAGAGAATTTAGCTTTAAGACTATGCGCTCGAAGAGTCTCCAACACTTCCTTGAGATGTAAGGCATGCTCTTCTTCATTCTTGGAAAAGACCAAGATGTCATCCACAAAAACTACTACAAACTTATTCAGATACTCTCTGAACACTCTACTCATGAGATCAACAAAGTATGCGGGGGCGTTTGTCAACCCAAATGGCATCACTAGCCACTCATAAAAACCATCCGGAGTCCGGAAAGCAGTCTTCTCTATACTGTCCTCCGCCACTCTTAACTGATGAAACCCTGTAGCTAAGTCCATCTGCGAAAATACTGACGCGCCAACCAACTGATCAAAGAGATCATCTATCCTCGGTAATGGGTGTCTATTCTTCTTCGTGAGCTTATTAAGTTCCCTATAATCCACACAAAGTCTAAGGGACCCATCCGCCTTCGTGGCAAACACTACTGGAGCTCCCCACTCCGATATACTTCGCCTTATGAACCCCTTCTCAAGCAACTCCCCTACTTGCTTATGAAGTTCTCTTCTCTCACGAGGAGCCATGTGGCGTACTGGCAAAGACACTGGTTTGGCATTATCCACCAAATAAATTCGGAAATCTATCTCCCGCTTCGGAGGCAAACCCTTTACTTCTTCAAACACATCCGGATATTCCCGGACTACTCTGACAGAACACAAACTTTCGACCGAAGCATCGAGCGATTCAAGATAACTTAGCAAAACAGATTCCATGGGATTGCAAGAGATCTCGAGAGTGTTACCCAAGCGGGTCATGAGCCTGACAACTCTCCTTTCGCAATCAAGAACGGCACCATTACTGGATAACCAGTCCATGCCCAAGATCAACCCATAGCCCGTGAAGCCCAATACAAAAGCATCACATCTAAACTCAACGCTAAGTATAGAAATCTTCAAACCCAAACATATCATAGACAGATATATGGAGCCCCCAATTGGGTTTGAGACAACCAAGGGATCATCAACTAGACTGGTGTCTAAGTGCAGTGACTCAACTAACGATGATGAGATAAAAGAATGCGATGCGCCAGAGTCAAACAAAGTACGAACTGGATGATCAAACAGAAAAACCAGACTTTCAACGGAAATAGTTCTACCTCTCTGCTGAATCGGTGGAATTGAGAGAACCTGAACTTGCCCCCCTGACTGAGGTGGTGCTATAAGAGCTTGCACCTGGCCTCCTGAGGTAGACCCCGTCTTCTGCCCCTTCTTTGGGCAGTTTTTCACAAGATGCCCTGCTTCACCACAATGAAAGCAACCGGTCTTCTTCTTTTTGCGACAATCCTTACTGAGGTGTCCTGGTGTTCCACAATTGAAGCACTTCTTCTTCGTCTTCTTTTTGTCACCATTGCCTTTTCCGCCCTTGCCTTGTTGTTGCTGTTGCGGTTTCTTCTGATCCCCCTTTTTCTCTGGTGCCTTAGAATTCTTATCATCCTCATGCATAAGTGCCATGTAGACAAGCTTCTCAAAAGTGGCCCCCATAGGAATGTGAGTCATAGCTATTCCTTGCAATGGTTCGTTCAAGCCTCTAACGAACCTCAAAGCCTTCTTCTCCGGTGTATTCACCAACTCTATGCCAAACCTTGCTAATTGATTGAATTTGTTGACATATTCTTTCACCGTGAGATTCCCTTGCTTCAAATTCAAGAACTTCTCCATAAACAGATTCTCTTCCGCCCTTGAGAGAAACTTAGCCCCAAACCTTTGCTTAAAATCTGCCCAAGAGTCAACAGGGCGTTCTCCATTAGTGACCTCCCACCAGAATGAGGCCTCTCCCTTCATTAACCAAGCCGCCAACTTGACTTTCTTTCCCTCTTCCACTTCAAAGATATCTAGCAACTCTTCCACTTCCTTAAGCCAATCTCTAGCCTCTACGAAAGTCTCTGAACCAAGAAAAGGTTTTCCTCCTATAGCCTTGAACTCCTTGCAAACCTTAGCAAAATTATCCACTCTAGGCTGAGGAGGAGGAGCGGTTGTCTCTGGTGTAGTAGCATTGGCCGGACCCGCAGCCGCGGCCCTAGCCTCTTGCAACCTCCTATACCATAGTGGTATAACTAAACCCTCCGGGATGTTAAGATCTTCAGCCATGCTGAAACGAAAGAGGAAAGATTCAAAAAGGAGATTCCGAAAGATAAAGATATGGCTATTGGGGATTATGCTTTTCTTTTTCAAAAACTTTTTCTCTTAGAAGACATGCTTTTAAAAAATACTTTCTTCGAAAATACTCTTAGAAAGTAGTTTTTCTCAAAAATTTTATCTGTTCTGGTAACCTTAAGCTCTGATACCACGTGTAACACCCCACTCCCGCTATGATCACTCACTAAGGGAATGCCATAGCATCGGTGGAGTATTTTAGTGAATATAGAACAGAAAAATTACAACAAGACAGATATAAATAGTACTTGAAATTTTAAAACATCATCTCATAACAGCGGAAGTAAAACATGTCTGGTTACATCATAAAACCACAATAAAGGTCAAGTACAATATCCATCAAAATAAAGAAGTACATAATCCCACTCTCATACAATAGCCAAACAAAAGAAAAGATAACTGGATAACTAGAGCTTTACATCTATCCAAGCTCCTAAAGACTGGAACAGCAATCCGATCAAGCTCCACTACTGCTAGGATCCACCGTAGGACCTGAGGGTTGGGAAAAAGATAAAAACAACAGGGTCAGACATAAGTCTGAGCGAGTCCTATAACTTTAACAATACAATCGTTAAAGTAACCAGAGAAGACATAAACTGATATACGGTAATATATAGGGATGAATGGCTACCCTAAGCAGTCAACTAAACGAAGATAAAGGATAAAGACGCATCTACCCTCCCTAAGGTAAATTACTAAACTGCACCACACCAGTCGTTCCTAACTTAAAGGTTGATCCCACCCAAGGACTTATAAAATTTACTAATTAGTACCTGCGTACCCCTAGGTGACCAAGTAGGCGCCACGGGGCCCTACAATCCACTAGGTGTACACACTACTTCCCATTCGATCGGCTCCCTAACGTAGATACCCGTGCTGGCCCCACCGTGGGATGTATCATTCCCCAATGTGGCAACCTGATGAAACTAAAGGTGCACGGCTTATATCTACTCGATGCAACAACGGCTTACCTACCAGCCCGGGCCCACTCACGCATATGAAGCCCGTTGGACTTGCGTTGCCACCGCTAACCCGTTTGCCTCTTACAGTCAAGCCCAGTATGCGTGTCCCGTCCTCGACATGGGTCGAGCCCACAAAGATACGTATGGGTTACTGGTTGAAATGGGCCTCCACAAGCTACCCACCTAAGCTTGTCCCTTTTTCTAGTATATCCCACTTAACCCTTTAATCATGTTTTAATTACATGTTCTATTTTGGTTAAGTATTCTAATCGTATTTTCTATTGCCACCCAAGGCAACCACTAGATTTTCTCATGCCACCCGAGGCACCCACTTAACCCCTCATGTCCCTCTACATGCTAATGTGGTTAAGTGTTTCTTAATTAATTAATTAAGAACGTAACCTTTGTAAAGACCTCTCACATTAGACTGTCTTTTATGACCGCTGGTTAAGCCGGTTGGGTCCGGGCAGCCTTATGTCATAACAGAGTCTAACCTCGTGTCTTTACATTAATTACGTATTTAGTTTGTGCCTAAGACCTCTCACATTGGGCTAACATTTGTAGCAACTGGTTAAGCCGGTTGGGTCCGGGCAGTTTTACGCTACAACTGAGTCCAACCTCGTGTCTTAGTCAATTAATTACACCTAATTAATCACCCTCATAATTTTATATTAATTATCCCTAATTAATCAAGTTTTCTTAACATGGGTAGACCTAACTTAATAGGTAAATTCCCATGGGGTAGACCTAACTCAATAGGTAAATTCCCAACACATAGTATGGGTACACCTAACCAAATAGGCAAATTCCCATACTATGTTTATTTATTTTGTGTTATGCATAATTATATTAATTTCACACAATCTTATTAACTTATGCATTTAATTACCCCATCGTTCCCACGTAATTTCGTTCATGATATAACACATATAAAAGGTGTCAACTTGCATATGAATGAACATGTTTCAAAGGTGCCATCTTGCATATTAACAAACACATAACTTGCATATGAACTTGCATAACATGTCACATAACTTGCATATAATATGTCACATAACTTACATATTCATTTTGCATAACAAACTTGCATATTAGCTTATAGACTTGCATAATGTGTCATCATGAACTTGCATATTAATAAACATGTAACTTGCATATTTACATACATGTAACTCGCATATTAACAAACATGTAACTTGCATATAAAGAAACATGTAACTTGCATATTTACATACATGTAACTTGCATATTAACAAACATGTAACTTGCATATTAACAAACATGTAACTTGCATATTTACATACATGTAACTTGCATATTAACAAACATGTAACTTGCATATTAACAAACATGTAACTTGCATAGCATATTACCATGAACTTGCATAACATGCATATGATTACATAGCCCACAACTTGCATATTTAGCATCATGCAAACATAACATACATCATATTAAACTTGCATAAGCTTACATACTCAACATGCATAAACATAAGATTAATGCTAACATCATATCATATGATTCAAAGCTCATTAACCCACATACAAAACCATAAATCTCATCACATCTCATCTAATTAGTTTAGCAAAAGATCATCAAAGTGATAGAAACTCACAACTAGCAACTTTGAACACCAAATGAAGAAGATTAAGATGCTAAGAAGGGATTAGAAGTTGATTAGAGAGTGATTAGTATGCAACCCTCTTCATAAAATTAGTGGAGGCCATGAGAGCTAGCATTTTGCCATAGTTTAGTCACTAGGTTTAATTATGAATGAATTAGGGTAGGTTAGGGTCTTATTTATAGATTAGGCAAGTGTTTTAGGCCATAGGATTAACCCTAGATTCAATCCAAGCCATCAAAGCATGTCTTGGGGAAGAAGTCAAGTGTAGGAACCATCTAGGGCCTTTAGATTAAAGATGGACCATGAGAACCATTCAAATGCAAAATCTGCACTTGAGCGAATCGGCCCACGGGTTGACAGCCAAACACCCTGGATTAACCCCTAGTCGACCCAGCGGGCTCGGGTCGACTTCAAAAATCGGCCGGTTCGGTTATTCCCCTCTCCCAATTCGCTGTTTTGAGCATTTTTGCATATTTATTTATTAAATTTTCAATTATATATATATATATATATCAATATATATATATATATATATATATATATATATATCTACACAACCCATTTCACTTAATTAAGTATACTTTAATTTGGGAATTTTCGTGAAACTTCGCGAGGCCATATCTTGGTCATACGGACTCCGATTTTCGAAAACTCGGACTCTATTTCGCGTATTTTTCCGAGACGAACACAATGGCATAGCCCGTTTCCCTTGATTCCCATTTTAGAATTAAATTCTGCCTCGATTTATGTTATTACAGGTTATTGAAAATACGGGTTGTTACATCTATTGTGTCCTGTTCTCAAACGATCAGGGGTTTCGAACGGTCTAGATTGGTTTAACGACTGATTCGGATCGAGCGAAATTCCTTGCCCTCACACAGATGTAAAAATACCAAGTACCTTTATAGTGGCATAAAATAAATCCAACGAAAAGTTTTGGTAGCGATTGAAAAATGCAGTCATACAAATTATTTGGTAGCGTTTATCAAAACGCATTTAAAAAACAAACTTTTAGTTGCGTGACTTGTAGTAGCGTTCTTTAAAACACTGCCAAATGCATTGCTAGAGTATTTTAAACGCTACTAAAGGTCTTTTCTGGTGTAGTGTAGGAGGTGTAATTCGACTTCTCAGTCAAAACATCGGCGAGCTTATTTCAAGTTTTGTGATAGATGACGCATCAGCTCTTATAAGATGCAGAAATACTGACAAAAAAAGATGCAGAAATATTAATAAGTATGTTCGCATATGGAGATTCAACAATGAAAGCTAGCTCTCTCTCTATTTATCTTTGCTGCTATTGTTGGAATATCTAAGTTTATGTGTGCATGGAGTTGTAGCACCAAGAAACTCTTGGATTACATATATTTGATTTAATGTAAGCGCCAAAAAAAAAAGAAGAAGAAAAAACTGGAAAGATGGGAAAAGCTAAGGGTTTCAGCCATTGTTAACATGACCCAACCGGAACACTGGTCGGACATTCAAAACCGCCGACCCTTGGCCAAGGCGGCCCGTAGGTCATTAAAAGCGCTATTTACATTGAATGACGATCTAACAGCCGAAATCATTTCGGGATCTCCTCACAGCCGCGGTTCAACGAGGTATAACTGGATAATTGTGACACTCCACGTCTGTTAATGTCACTCATTAAGAGAATGCATTAAGTTTTGTGAAGTGTTATAGGTACAGAAACAGAAACATTACAAGATAAATTAAAATAGCTGCGGAATTAAAAAAAATATTAATTATAAAGCATCGTAGTTCAAAACATGGTTACATCATATGTCTTAAAACATTAAACACAGTACATCATAAAAATTCTGGCTTGCACTTAAAACATCAGAGTATAATAAAAGAAGCATATCCCTAAAACATAGCCATAGTGGAAGAGATAAGAACTCGAGCAATACATTTATGCAGCTCCAAGCAAGATGAAAGCAGAATCTTGACCAAGCTTAGGTATTTCCACCCTGAGAACCTTTGGGGTGGGGGGAATGGAGGAGAAATAAGAGGAAACAAAAAGGGTTAGACATAAAGTCTGGTGAGTCTAGTTTCTTTTAGCATAAAAATAAGTAAAAGTATCATGACAGGCATATAAAATGGATAAGAGAGGTAACATCATAAACAAGTCTTTAAATCTCGGATATCGATCGCGTTTTGTCTTGGGGATTTTATAGACTTGGTATCATATCGAGGGAGATCTCGGACGAGATGAGTTTAACTTGGTAGTTCATCTCAGATTTTCATCTCGGGTCTGAAAGTTCACATCGGAACAATCTCGGGGTACATGATATGTTAAAAATGATATTTTAACAAAATGATTTTTATGAATGCTATTAAAAACATAGTAACTTAAACTTAAAATGCAGAATAACTTTATTATTCTTTATTTTGCAAAATATCATTCATACTTTAAATCGTAACATGCTTAAAACAGAAATATTGTTAGACAGGAAACATTAAAAAGATCCAAAACATTAAAAAATTCAGCATAAATAGACCATAAAATACATAATTTCATAAGTAACATGCATGTAAAAAGATGAATATGAAAATTATAAGCATTGTAAAACATATACGAACATACAATATAGTCATTTAACATGCAAAATGTAAAATAACAAAAGATTCTTATGGCTAGATTTGAGTTTTTTTATAATTGTTCTAGTTCAGGCACAGATTTAAATCTCAACCAAGAAAAACTAAGATCTCGGACGATATTCTAATAATTCGTCTCGGTCGATATATCGTTGCATATTGCAATATCTCGGGCGATATATTCGAAAGGAGATTTACAGTGATATTTGCTGTTTCGTTTCGGAAGGAGCCCAAAACGAGATCTCAGAGGAGGTCTCGAGCAATATTTCTGAGATTTGAAAAAATGATCATAAAAGGCAGGTATGACAAGGTAAACAGGATAAACATGATAGAGTATACTGCGCTTCCCTAACGATTTCTCTACCCCGATACTAGTATAACCAGAATGAGATGATTCCCAACATATATAAGATGGTAGACTTAGGTGTACTTTCAGTGAGAGGTTTTCACCCCATACAATCAACAAGTAGCTCAACATACCGGAGTTACCCCTAAGGTTATTAACGGGCTCCCAAACATACCAGAGTCTAAGTGTACCCTAATTACTACCCTAATCGATCGGCTCCCTACTCCGTAGATACCCTATGCTAGCCCCACAGTAGGGTGCATCACTCCCTAAAGTGGAAACCCTTCATTTACAGGATGTGCACAACCATATCTACAGGTGCCACGACGTCTTATCTTCCTCTGTCCGGACCATGCACGCACATGACCCGGTCGGTATGCACCTCCCACACCGTCCCCCACTTTTGGATCTCTTACAATCAGCCCAGTAAGGGTGCCCCGACTCCGACCTAGTTCGAAGTACTCATTTGATACCGATATATAGGTTACTGACTGAAATGGGTCCCACACTCAAGATGATGCAAGATCTCCTCTTTGTGTTGCATCCCCACTAGGTTTTCCATAGATTATGCCTACCTACCGGTGTCATAAAATTGCATTATTCCAACAGGTTAAGTTTGTGGGCCTACATATAAATATTACCCACCAACCCAAGATTTACTTAACCCCCCCACGGTTTCAACCAAGTTTACTTAACCCCTATTCAATTTATCATATTCATACAATCCCTATGGATTCAACTAGGTTAAGTATTCAACTTCATAGCCATAGTCATTTATGGCACTAGTTCAAAAGTGTGCATATTCGACACTAATTTGTGTGCGTTGCATGAAAAGTGTGGCGAAAGCTATGCTTTATTTGATCTTCTGCAACAATATTCATATACTGTTGCATTAGATGTGAATGCACTATTGCGGTTGGAATTCTTGTGCTGTGACATGCAACACCAGTTCAAAGCATTGTGTTACACTAGTTAAAAATACATCTCATCAATCCATGCCCTCATAAATTAAATATCACAACCGTTCATCCACATTGATGAATCCACGTTTCACTTCCCTAGTTCCCGCTAAGATTTTCATTTCCACTACCACGAAACTTCTTTTCACTTCGTTCCCACCAAATCTCATATTCCCACCCTAGTCTAATCTGTCGCACCCCTAAATTTTCCCAAACCCTCAAATCGAAAACCCTAGTGATTTATAAAATCTTTTGAATCGAAGTCCAGGTGCATGGCAAATACCTCGGGGTAGTGTAGATGATGGAGAGAACGCTTAGGTAAGCCAGCGACCCATGTTAACCAACATCCAACTAAGCGACTCCATCTGCAGGAAGCCTTCATCTTGGCGAAGGCGACAACTGGGGCTCAAGGCTTCAATTTATCTCGGCAACAACAGCTATCAGGTAGGGCATGTATCATCCTGCTCCAACTGTTGATTCAAGTATTAACAATTTGGATTTTATACGCTTTGAACTTTAAATTGTTATTTACTGGGGGAAATTTAGTTACTATATTGTAGTTTGTATTATTCCACAATTTGTAAAATGATTCAGTGAAGAAGAACGTCCATAATTTAGTTACTTCTATAGTCTACAGTCTACAGTTAATTGAATAATTAAGGCATGTCCCTACACCTTTAACTCTAAGATAATTATAATGAAACAGTGGAAACCTGGAATGAAGTTCACTAGAGACTATTTCGATTCCAATCTGGATTAAATTACATGATTTGAGTCTGGAGATGTGGAATAAAGATGCATCCACGCTTGGCAAGCCTATTCGAACGGACTCGAATACAATGAAAGAGACCCCTTTAAATTGTGCAAGAATTTTGCTTGAAATTGATGTTAGTTTCACATACCCTCACACGGTTCAGGGCATCAATTACAGTGAAGAAGAATTTGAAGTTCATGTGTCATATGAGTTTAAGACAATACCTTGTGGTAATTGTAATGTTTTCGAGCACAACACTCGAAACTACACTGTTGTTTTCTCGAAAGTTTGGCAATAGAAGCATGTTGCATGTCATCAAGCTCAATCGTCGAATTCCTTTTGTTCAAAGGATTCATGGTTATTTGGAGCGGTTGGGATGTTTAAGAGCTGAATGCTAACTGTTTGCTTCTCTGTCTCTTCAGCTTTTACCAAATCCTTAGTTTTCCTCCTCAGTTCTTCTTGTCTACCTATCTCTCTATCTGCCCTATTTCGTCGCTTGAAACAAGTGCAATGTCTAGTTGTTCCAGTATCATTTGCAGTTAGGTTCTGTTAAGTCCAAATTTTGGTGCCACCTGGCTGCATGTATAACTATTGGTTGTTTTTGGTCTTTGTAAATCATCTCTCTGGCTTAAACAAGTGAAGCAGCGTATTTTGTATAGTTGTCAATGATGGTAAATAAAAGCCATAAATCAAGTCAATTTTTTGAGAGAAAATTTTCCATCAATGCTAAAGACTACAAGTTGTGTGAAGAAGTTGGTGAAGGTGCCAGCGCAACTGTACATAGAGCCATATGTACTCCTTTTAATGAAGTTGTAGCTATTAAGGTTTTAGACCTTCAAAAGTGCGACAACGACTTGTTGTGTTCTCTATAGGATGGCATCCGAAGGGAAGTTTAGACGATGAGCTTGATCGATCATCCCGATTTATTACGCACACACTGCTCTTTTACTGCAGACCACTGTCTTTAGGTTATGATGCCTTACATGGCTGGTGGATTATGCCTTCACATAATGAAATCCAATTATCCAGAGGGCTTTGATCAACCTGTATTGCAACATTATTACTTGAGGTGCTAAAAGCTTTAATATATCTGCATCGTCACAGACATATCCATAGGGATGTAAAGGCTGGAAATATCTTGGTTGATACCAACGGATCGGTTAATTTTGCTGACTTTGGAGTCTCAGCTTGCATGTTTGATACAGGGGTTAGATAGCGCACCCGAAATACATTTGTGGGAACTCCATGCTGGATGACCCCTGAAGTGATGCAACAATTGCATGGATACGATTTCAAAGCAGACATATGGTCATTTGGCATAATTGCGTTGGAATTTGTGCAAGGCCATGCCCCATTCTCTAAGTATTTAGTCTTAGCAAAGAGTTGCAGAGATTGAGGACCAAAAATGCCCAGCTCAAGTGGCAAATCAGTGCTTTATCCAACAAAGAGGGAAGGATAGAGAAAGATAAGGCACCAAATATGTAATCTGAACATGTAAATATCCCAATCGTCGAAGCTGCAAATTTTACCTTATCATCATAGAACAATTTTCGAGTTCTATGTTGCATTAGGCGATCATCGGTTACCTCCCATAAAATATTTAGTCTTTTTTGTCTTGCCTAAATAGTCACAGTTGCAATTTTATGCATTATTCGTATCAGCATCATGTGTTACTGTAAAATTCCTTTATTCTGTATTTTTGTAGAACAGCAAGTCAAACTAGTTGATGTTGCTATGCACAATAAGTTCGACTACTTGCGGACAGGTGATGATGCTAAAATAGATACCAATTTTGATCTGGATGAAGACCGTGTGTTAGTGGAAGATGTAAATGCTGTTAGTTCAAGCTCAGAGGACATTCTTCTATGACGGTGAGTCTGATGCTATTCCGGACCTCGGTAGTAAACATTACGACGGTGAGATCATATTTTCAACATGTTTCATAATTTATATTCACAATTTATTAATATAATGTGATTTCACAGTTTATATAATCCTACTGTTTTGGTCCTTGATGCAGAAACGTTTTGTGCTTGTTATGGTTACTGGTAAACATATGAAGTCTTGTTCTGTAGGGCATGGTTATGAACTACTTGGTAAGTTTTACTTGTTTTTTAGTTTCAATACCATACAAATTTAATATTTACCTACATTATTTTTTGGTAAGATTTAGATTTGTTCATTTCTTGGAATGCAATTTTGTATTCTTCTCAATGGTTAATAGTAAAGGTGATTCTTTTCCTCATGGTACTTTGTTTCAAGTATCTTAACATCGGTATAAAACTACATATACTAGTGTAAGCCTAGTTATTGATTTTCGTTGTAAATTAATAGCCATGACACTTGCCATATTGTTTGCTGGACTTGTTGCTATAACTGAGAACTTTGGCAGTTTGCCAATTTCACCTTCCTGTCCTAGCTTTCGTGGTTGATGTTATTACTTATGTGTCGTGTAACACTCATTAACACTCTTTCTTGTCTGCGCTGGTTCATTTCTCGAGTTGATGGCCATGTCCACTCTGAGTTATCACTATGTATTCAAAGCCATCTTGTTGTCTTACCTTGACTTCATGCCACACACATGAATCCTGTCAATCTTACCGGCCTTGTTGAGCACCTGAAACTTGCACACTTGTCGCTCCGTTTATACAAGCCATCTGAACTTGCATTGACCGAGTTTATAATGTCCAACCTATTTGAATTGTTTCCATGCACCTAATTATATGTGTATATACACATACATATATGTATTCACATGTATTGTATTATTGCATTTAAAATATGAATACTTGCCTTATAAAACTTGCATTTAAAACTACATATATGCACCTGAAGCTCACCCATGTCATATATTTGATTCATATATATTTGCCTTGCTTGTCCTGTTTTGTACCCTTAAACACATAGTCTTATCGTGTAGTTGAAACAAAGGATTTGATTTTCTTGTACCCCTAAACACTTGCATTTTGACATTCTCTGCCATGCACAATTTACTGCCATGAATGTGATACATTTACTTGTGTATTTTGATTTTGTTATATGTGTATACATATGCAAGTATGTGCATACATTTATTTTTCTCGTACATTGAACTGGTATATACATAGTTATATGATGTTGATAACTGAATTGCCATATTTGGAAATGGCCTACTATTTGCATCAGACCCTGTGGTGCTGTTTACAACAAAACAGGTGCTGGAAGCGCTTCTGCTGTTATCAGATAGTTCTGTTGCAAACAATTGAACATGCTAAGTCGTTGCTGTAAACAACATCGTCGCTAATGTTTACATAAGCCCCTGTGTTGCGGTTTACAGGGCTTCAAACATCATAAAAGTGTTTCATTTCAACACTAAAAACAACACTAAGAGTACATGTAACTCATTGTAAGGTTAATCATGTTTTTATTCAGTCGGCTTCAGGTTATTTATATGTTTATCTTTAATTATTGTTGTTGTGATGATGGTACCAAGCAACACAAGTTATATAGCTTAATGTGTATTATAATAATTTTCAGGAATATGTATTTTTCTACATACAATATTGGGTACATGATAATATTTTTTCATACTAACATTGAATTTCCTTAGTCTGAAATGATTTCACACTAGATCCATCTCTTGGGGAGTTCATTCTGACACATCTAGATATAAAGGTTCATGCACCATACTAGTATTTACAAGCAACTAAAACTTGTTGCATTATGATATAATTTTAAATGACACAACACCAACTGTGATGCTCAAATAAGTCTAACTATGTTATGTAAATCTCTAAGCAAGTATCCAAGAGAGGTAGAGTATACTTTGTGAATGAAGGAAATGCCAAAAACTGGGATGGACCAACTGCATTTCAATCCATAAAGACAACTAAAAAGCCGAGAGTGAAAGCTTTTATCAAGGTTGTGAATTATCGTCGCTTCATGGCAACAAGGTATATGCTTGATGTAGATTTGAAGGATGTTGACACTCTTCTGATGAAGGATAAGAAAGTTGAAGCTTGCAATGAGGTGAAGAAGCACTTTGAGAAGAGGTTCAAGACTGGAAAGAATAGGTGGTTTTTTTACAAATTTGAGGTTTTAAATGTTTTACCAATTAAGGCTTAGTATTTGTGGTATGTAGAATTGGAATGGTATGTAGATTATTTTTGATGGTTTGAATGTGATGATGAATGTTTTGGATGGGTTTCTTCTATATACGAAATTGGTATTGGAATTTTTTTGAATAAAGCGTTGCATTTGATTTCTTCTAATGTAGCATTTGCCTTCTTCTGTTGTTGCATTTGCTTTATTCTGATGTTGCATTTCAAGATAATAGTGTTGCATTACATAATATAGTGGTGTTGCATTACATAAAATATTATTAATTCCACATGGCACGTGGACTCCACAGCTGATGTAGCGTGTGACACGTGAGCAGCTGATGTGGAGAGCTGACGTGGCGTTTGACACGTGGATAGCTTACGTGGAAAGCTGACGTGGCTCCACTACAGTGACCTGGCAGCCGTGCTCTAACTAATGCTTAAGGCAACGCTTAATAGTATTGCATTATGTGTAAATATTGTTGCATTACGGCTATAATGCAACATTTTCTTTCCGTGGCAGTAGATGGGCAAAAGCGTTGCCTTAAAGGGCTAATGCAACGGCTGCGGATGCCACACCCCCCTGGTGTTGCCTATTTGAAAAAATGGCCTGCGACAACGCTTTTCTGATCTACGACCATAGAAAAATAGTGTTGAATATGGCCACTTTTGTAGCAGTGTGGTTATAATGTACTAGACCTCCCACATTAAGCCTATTACTTGTGGATGCTGGATATGCCAGTCGGTTCTGGGTAGACTTCTTCAACAAGTCGGACTTAACCTCGTGGTTTTGTACGTCACATGTTTATGCACTTAGACCCCTCACATTAGATTTACCACTTGCAGTCGCTGGATATGCCGGGCGGTTCCTGGCAGACTTCCACCACAAGTGTAATCTAACCTCATGTCTAAGCACGGTTACAGTTTCTAATTAATGTAATCCTAAGCATTCCAATTATTAACCAATTATTCCTATGTCGTTAAAGGTTTTCATGCCCCTTTCCTAAGTTATATTCATAATGAACCATATGCCCCAAATTAAGGTCTTTAATCACAATTTGATTTATATCCCCAACTTCATGTTCATATATTCATTCAAGTTATGACGAAACTCCCAATTACAAGTTATGCCCCAAATTATACCGTTTTCCCCCTCGTTCCATTTTAACGCATTTGCATATTTTAGCGTCATGCCTAGGCTCGAAAGTATCCTGGCTATATAAAACAAAAGGGATCAAACGAAGGGAAGATGATAGAAATGATCATACTAACAAGGTTGACATGTAGTGGCATAAACATATAGTGGCATATTGACAAGATAAGCATATATGAACAGATCTGATGAACATGTGACAATAGAACTAATTCTAACATAATAGGGATGTCATAACAGACATGATAAGATCTAATAAATTAGATAACTAACTATAACAGATCTAATTTAGCCACAATATAATGGTAACAAGCACGATGTGATCTAAACAATGGACTAATCTACAAAAATGGTAGGTCTAACATAATAGAGGTTACGATCTAAGTCATAGTCATGTTACAATATCATAGATACACAAGTTATAATAGATATGATATGATTAAAGTAGTCACAAGCATAGATCCAAGTTATAGTCATGTCAAGATTAATTTTTTAAATATTTAGATCTAAAATTAACATAGACTCACAGTGTTTGGATCTAGAAAAATAGAAGAATCGAATCAAAGATCTCTAAGCTTGAATAACTTGATTGAAGAAGAAGAAAAGACTTGATTTAATCTGGGCAGAGGAAGCATCTACTTCTCCATTATTTTTGGTGTGTAAAAACATGAGAAATGAGGTTATATTTATAGCCGAACCCAAAACCCTAATCTGCCAGATCTGCCGTAGGGGGGTCGACCCATGGGTCGACACCCCCTTGAGGGGTCGACCTAGGGGTCGACGCCCTTGAGCGGGATTTTTGCCGCCTCCCCAAATTTTGAATTTCGAACTGATTTTTGAATTTTGAATTTAATTATATATATATATTCTTCTTGCTTGTATACAAACTTCAAACGTTAATAACTTCCTCATGTGGTGTCCGTTTTACGCAAACCAGGTGTCTATTTTGACCAGAATTCCGAGACGAACGCAATGGCGCAGTCCATTTTCCTTAATTCTGAATATTAAATTAATTATTTAATTTATCATCTTTTAGTGTTGTTAAAATATGGGGTGATACATTCTCACCTACTCAAAGGATTTCGTCCCCGAAATCTGCAAGTTAAGAATCCTTAAAAGATTTTAATGCTTATATAAACATATGCAAAGGTGTGTGTATATGTACCAATACTAATGCGAAGATCAGGGGGTCTACTGATTCAATCGACCTCCTTAATGCAATATATGTTAGTGCCATGAATCCAACATGTATGCAAATAATCCTATTATTACACATAAATTCTATATGTGTGCACACTCATCCATCCAAATGCAACATCCATATGATGATACACTCACTTTTATCCATAAAAGAAGAAAAATGCACACACATCTATATGCAGTATGAGAGTGATTGAGCGGATCTAGTGCCTAATGTGTGTGTATATGCATCCACAAACAACCGCTAGCAATCACTTGCATCCATCAAACATAACATGTCTCCAACACATGTTTACATCCATGGGATTTCTACCTAAAGGTCGATTTGATTGATGGGATATACTCAAATGATTGAAACAAGTACAAATAAAAGCATTGGAAAGGAAGTTAAGAACATACCCTCGAAAAGAAAAGGGTACGTAGCACGAATCTTGTCTTCGGTTTCCCAAGTTGCACCCTCTAGGTTATCTCCCCACTGAACTTTCATTAACTTGACTTCTCGGTTGTGTAGCTTCTTAACTTCTAATCCAAGAATATGGGTCGGAACTCGCCTAACTGTCGCCTCCCGTTCCACCTCTACTTCTTCTAATATACTCGGTTCAATAACTTCTGTAGTATCATGCAAACACTTCCGCAAATGAGAAACGTGGAAAACATCATGAACGCTGGATAGTCTCTCGGGTAGCTTTACTCTATAGGCCATTTGGCAAATCCTTTCTGTTATGGGAAAAGGTTCTACGAATCTTGGTTCCAGTTTCCCTACAGATCCAAAGCGAACCACATTTCTTAATAGTGATACCTTAACAAAATCCATGTCTTCTACTTTGAACTCAATGCCAGTCCTTCTCTTGTCTGCGTAGGACTTCTTCCTATCTTGAGCGGTCTTCATTTTCCTTCTAATAAGATCAATCTTCTCGGATGTTTCTTTAACCGTATTTGGTCTAAGTAGTAGTCTTTCTGTAGATTCCCACTGACAAGTTGGTGATATACAGGGTTGTCCGTATAATGTTTCGGAGGGTGCCATGCCAATGCTGGCCTGATAACTGTTGTTGTAGGCGAACTCTACTAAAGGGAGATTCTCTTCCCAAGTCCCTCCGAAGTCTAGGATACACAGCCTTAAAGGATCCTCAAGAACTCTGTTCACTCTTTCCATCTGTCCATCTGTATGAGGGTGATAAGCGGTGCTCAAACACAACTGTGTACCTAATGCTTCTTGCAAGCTCCTCCAAAATTCACTGGTGAAGACGGGGTCACGATTACTTACGTTGCTGGAAGGTATTCCATGAAGATGGACTATCTCACGAACATAAACTGTTTCCAACCATGTTTTCATCCTCTTGCTCTTAACCGGAATGAAATAAGCACTCTTTGTAAGTCTGTCTACTACAACCCAAATAATGATGTTGCCTTTATTTGATATTGGCAAACCTTCTATGAAATCCATAGAGACGCTCTCCCACTTCCACTGTGGAACCTCCAAAGGATGAAGTAAACCACTGGGCTTCTTTTTCTTAGCTTTAACTTGCTGGCAAATCAAACTTTGAGAAACAAACTCCGCCAGATCTTTCTTCATCTCAGCCCAAAAGAAAACCCTCTTCATATCCCTACACATCTTATCACCACCTGGATGAATAGTCATCTTAAAATGATGGGCTTATTCTAGGACTGCCGTTGACAAGCTCCCAATTCGGGGAACCCAAAGCCTTCTTTCTCATCGTAACTACCCATTGTCGTCTATGGAGTATATATGAGGTGACTAGAAGTCTCCCCTTTACCGAGCCTATCCAAGATGTCAAAAATGTGTGGATCTTCTCGTTGTGAAGCTCCTATTTGATCCATAAGAGTAGGTTGCACCTCCAGTGATGCAAATAAGCCAGGTAAAAACTCGGTAGAGGGTCTAAAGTCAAAAGTCGATATAAACTCCAAGCTTTTTTTTTTTCTACAAACAGAGTACTTAAGGCCATCCTCTGCCTACTCAGTGCGTCTGTCACCACATTACCCTTGCCACAGATATAAGCAATCTCGAAGTTATAAAATGCTAGGAACTCCATCCACCTTTGCTGCCTCAAATTAAGATCCTTTTGCGTGAACAAGTACTTGATAGATTTATGATCAGTGTACAATTTGAACTTCTCTCCAAGTAAATAATGACGTTATGCCTTAAGCACGAATACTATGGTAGCTAGCTCTAAGTCATGGGTATGGTAGTTCTTCTCATGAACCCTTAACTATCTACCCCCATAACATACTACCCTTCCCTCTTGCATTAAAACCGCACCAAGTCCTGTACCACAGGCATTAGTGTATACTGTAAACACTTAGTTTCCATCGTACAAAGTCAAGACTGGGGATGTTGTCAGAGCCCTCTTCAATCGCTGGAAAGCAACATCATAATCCGTATCCCAAAAAAACGTCAAATTCTTCTTCGTCAGCCTAGTGAGTGGGCCTGATATCTTTGCGAATTCCTTAATGAACTTCCTATAATAGCCTGCTAACCCCAGAAAACTTCTCACCTTCGTTGCATTCTTTGGGATCCGCCAATCCTGAACTACAACCACCATTGTGGGATCTACTACTACCCCTTCTTTACAAACCACATGCCCTAGGAATCTCACTTCTTTTCTCCAAAAATGGAATTTGGAGAACTTTGCCTTCAGCTGATGCGCACGCAGAGTTTTGAAAACCTCCCTTATATGTAAGGCATGCTCTTGCTTGCTCTTCGAGAAAATCAGGAAGTCATCAACAAAGACCACGACAAATTTATTTAGAAACTCCCGAAATACCCTACTCATCAGATCAACAAAATAGGCGGGTGCATTCGTCAACCCAAAAGGCATAACGAGCCATTCAAGGAAACCATATGGAGTCCTAAATGCGGTCTTACCTCTACTGTCCTCGACCACCCTCAATTGATGAAACCCCGTGGCCAAGTCTAACTGAGAGAATACTGATGCACCAACAAGTTGGTCAAATAGATCATCTATCCTCGGGAGTGGGTGCCTATTCTTCTTAGTGAGTTTATTCAATTCTCTATAGTCTACACACAAGCAAAGCGAACCATCCGCCTTAGTTGCGAATATCACTGGAGCACCCCATTCAAATAAGGTTCGCCTAATAAACCCTTTCTCAAGTAGCTCCCCTACTTGCTTGCTAAGCTCTCTCCTTTCCCTTGGAGCCATATGGCATACAGCTAATGCAACTGGCTTTGCATTGTCCACTAGATATATATGAAAATCAATCTCGTGCCTCGGAGGTAAGCCCTTTACCTCATCAAAAACATCAGGATAGTCTCGAACTACTGGCACAGATCGCAGATCAATGATAGATGCATCAAGAGTCTCTAGGAAATTAAGCATGACAGACCCTTGCGGGTCACAAGAAATCTCGCGGGTCCTTCCATGGCAAGTCAAAAGTCTAACGACCCTCCTCTCACAATCCAGAATGGCACTATACATGGCTAGCCAATCCATCCCTAGAATCAAACCATAGCCCATAAAACCGAGCACATATGCAATGGACTCAAACTCGACGCCTAACACAGATATTCTCAAATGCCGAAAAATCATGGACAAATGAGCTGAACCATCAATGGGATTTGAGACAACTACGGGATCCACTACCATACTAGTATTTAGGTGAAGAGACTCAACCACAGAATTAGATATAAATGAATGCAAAGGGCTAGAATCAAAAAGAGTTCTAATAGGATGATTGGAAAGAGAAATCAAACCTTTTACGGAAACTTTCCTACCTCTATCTGGAGCACTGGTAACGAGAGCATGCACCTGTCCTCCAGAAGCTCCTGCCTTTGACCTTATCCCTGTTTCTTTGGGCACACCTTAGCAAAGTGTCCAACCTCTCCACAATTGAAGCAAGTATTCTTCCTTCTTTTGCATTCCTTTACCGAATGACCCTGGCGTCCGCAATTATGGAACTTCTTCTTATCCTTATCCTTGTCACTCTTTCCGCCCTTCTTCTATTGCTGCTGTTGTTGTTGTCCTTTCTTAGGCCATACTTTCTTGTTTTGTGTTTCCTCAACCTTAACTTCCTTCTTGTCGCTTTTGTCTTCCTCATGCATCAAGGCCATATCAACAAGCCTTTCAAAAGTTGCTCCCATTGGAATATGGGACATACTAACCCATGAAGGGGTTCAATCAGTCCTTTAACAAACCGCAAAGCTTTCTTATGCGGATTATCCACTAGCCCTAACCCAAACCTTACTAGTTGGTTGAATTTGTTAACATATTCTTTAACAGTCATGCCTCCTTGCCTGAGTGCCAAAAATATCTCCATTTGCATGCTTTTCTCAGCTTGAGAAAGAAACTTCATTTGAAACCTCTGTCTAAAATCATCCCAAGTCCCATCGGACGTCCTGCTTGCATTACTTCCCACCAGAACGAAGCTTCATCTTTCAATAGCCAAGCGGCTAACTGAATCTTCCTACGATTGTCCACTTCGAAAATTCCAAACAGATCCTCCGTTTCTTTGAGCCAGTTCCTTGCCTCTATGAACGTCTCGGTTCCACGGAATGGCTTCCCTCCCATAGCACAGAAATCTTTGTAGATCTTAGAGAAGTTATTTGCACGCGGAGGAGGAGGAGGAATAACGGGTCAGTAGGTCCCGTGGCCTCTAGATAACTATGGAACCAGCCTGGTATCATAATGCCCTCTGGAATATTAGGTTTCCCAGACATGCTGAAAATAAAAGGAAAGGGATCTAGACAAGGGATCGAAAGATATTACATATCAATTGGGGAATATGTATTTCAAAACAGACTTTTCTTTTTGAAAATGCTTTCTTTTAAAACCTTTTTGAAAATAATTTTCAAAAAGTTTTATCTAATCTGGTAACCTTCATCTCTGATACCAAGTGTGACACCCCACGTCCGTTAATGTCACTCATTAAAAGAATGCATTAAGATTCGTGAAGCATTATAGGTAAACATAAAAAAAACATTACAAGACGGATTAAAATAGTAGCGGAATTAATAAAACTTTTATTAATCATAAAGCATCGCAGTACAAAACATGGTTACATCATATGTCTTAGAACATAAAACCCAGTACATCATAAAAATTCGATCTTGCACTTAAAAATACAGAGTACAATAAAAGAAGCATATCCCCAAAACCTAGCCATAGTGGAAGAGATAAGAACTCGAGCAATACATTTATGCAGCTGACATAAAGTCTGACGAGTTCAATTACTTTTAGCATAAAAATAAGTAAAAGTATCATGACAGACATATAAAATGGATAAGAGAGACAACATCATAAAAGGAAGGTATGACAGGATAAACATGATAAAGTATATTGCGTTTTCCTAACGATTTCTCTTCCCCGATACTAGTATAACCAGAATGAGATGATCCCCAACATATATAAGATGGTAGACTTAGGTGTACTTCCAGTGAGAGGTTTTCACCCCATACAATCAACAAGTAGCTCAACATACCGGAGTTACCCCTAAGGGTATTAACGGGCTCCCAAACATACTAGAATCTAAGTGTACCCCAATCATTACCATAATCGATCGACTCCCTACTTCATAGATACCCTGTGCTGGCCCCACAGTAAGGTGTATCACTCCCTAAAGTGGCAACCCTTCGTTTTTAGGATATGCACAACCATATCTACTGGTGCCACGGCGTCTTATCTTCCTCTGTTCGAACCATGCATGCACATAACCCGATCGGTATGCGCCGCCCACATTATCCCCCACTTTTGGATCTCTTACAATCAGCCCAGTAAGTGTGCCCCGACTCCGACCTAGTTCGGAGCACTCGTTTTATACTGATATATGGGTTACTGACTGAAACGGGTCCCACACTCAAGATGATGCAAGCTCTCCCCTTTGTGTTGCATCCCCTCTAGGTTTTCCACAGATTATGCCTACCTACTAGTGTCATAAAATTGCATAATCCCAACAGGTTAAGTTTGTGGGCCTATATATAAATATTACCCACCAACCCAAGGTTTACTTAACCTACCCACGGTTTCAACCAAGTTTACTTAACCCCTATACAATTTATCACATTCACACAATCCCCATGGATTTAACTAGGTTAAGTATTCAACTTCATAGCCATATTCATTTATTGTTATAATGTACTAGGCCTCCCACATTAAGCCTACCACTTGTGGATGCTGGATATGCTGGTCGGTTCTGGGCAGACTTCTTCCACAAGTCGGACTTAACCTCGTGTCTTAGCACGTCTCATGTTTGTGCACTTAGACCCCTCACATTACATTCACCACTTGTGGTCACTGGATATGCCGGGCAGTTCCAAGAAGACTTCTACCACAAGTGTAATCTAACCTCGTGTCTAAGCACGATTACAGTTTCTACTTACTATAATCCTAGGCATTCCAATTATTAGCTAATTATTCCTATGTCGTTATAAGTTTTCATGCCCCTTTCCCAAGTCATGTTCATAATGAACCATATGCCCCAAAATTAAGGTCTTTAATCACAAGTTGATTTACTCCCCCAACTTCATGTTCATATATTCATTCAAGTTATGCCCAAACTTTCAATAACAAGTTATGCCCCAAATTATACCGTTTTTTCCCCTCGTTCCCATCTTAACGCATTCGCATATTTTAGCGGCATGCCTAGTCTCGAAAGTGGACTGGTTATATAAAACAAAAGGGAAAGGATGAAGGGAAGATTACAGAAATGATCATACTAACAAGGTTGACGTGTAATGGCATAAACATATAGTGGCATAGTGAAAAGATAAGCATATAGGAACAGATCTGATGAACATGTGACAACAGAACTAATTCTGATATAATAGGGATGTCATAACAGGCATGATAAGATCTAATGAATTGGATAACTAACTATAGCTTACGTGATTTAGCCACAATATAATGGTAACATGCACGATGTGATCTAAACAATGGACTAGATCTTCAAAAATGGCATGTCTGACATGATAGAGGTTAAGATCTAAGTCATAGTCATGTCAGAATATCATAGATACACTTGTTATAACAGATCTGATATGACTCGAGTAGTCACAGGCATATATCCAAGTTATAGTCATGTAAAGATTAACTTTTTACTTATTTAGATCTAAAATTAGCATAGACTCGGTGTTTGGATCTTGAAATATAGAAGAATCGAACCACACGTCTCTAAGCTTGAATAATTTGATTGCAGAAGAAGAAAAGACTTGATTTAGTCTGGGCAGAGGCAGCATCTAGTTCTCCATTATTTTTGGTGTGCAAAAACATGAGAAATGAGGCCATATTTATAGCCGATCCCAAAACCCTAATCTTCCAGATCTGCCGCAGGGGGTTCGACCCCCCTTATGGGATCGACCCCTGGGCCGACGCCCCCCTTGAGGGGTCGACCCAAAGGCCGACACCACACTTAAGGAGTCGACACACCTGAGCGGGATTTTTGCCGTCTCCCCAAATTTTGAATTTTGAACTGATTTTTGAATTCTGGATTTAATTATATATATATATATATACACACACACACACACATTCTTGTGCGTATACAAACTTCAAACCTTAATAACCTCTTCATACGGTGTCCATTTTACGCAAACCAGGTGTCTGTTTTGACCAGAATTTCAAGACAAACGCAATGGTGCAGTTCGTTTCCATTCATTCTGAATATTAAATTAATTATTTTTTAATTTATCGTCTTTTAGTGTTGCTAAAATATGGGGTGTTACGATAATTTTTGTTTTGGTACCTTATTCGATAATATAAGGTTAAATGAAAATTGGGCTTTATCGGGTGGGAGAATAAGAACGAGAAGAAGACACTGTTTTGAGTGGAAATTTTGCATTATAAACCTCCAGAATTCTTTTATTTTGTGGAACGCTTTTTTCATATAGCCCCAATTAGGGCTATTATGGTAATGGTAAATTTACCATTACCATACCTGTACCAAATCCGTGGTAACGAATATCGAGTTGCATCAGTATACAAATGCTATCGGTATGGTAACGGTAAGTTTTACCATTATTAACGGTAAAATAGCAGTTAAGAAATTTCAATACCAGTGGTAACGGTAAATTTACAAGTTGTATTTTTTTTTTACTATTTTATTGAATTTCATCCTTTTTTTTTTGAAAGTTTATCATGTTTTATGTAGATGCTTATAGATTTATTTAGGATGGCAATTCTTTTTGGCTTTATTAACTTCAAATTTTAAGATTAACAAAATTATTATTTCACATATTGTTGTAAATATCTTGTGATAAGCTAAGTAAATTTTCTATGCCAATTAAAATAAGTTTAAATATTTATATAAACATTAATGGAGTTAGAATTAGTAAATATCTACAATGTCATTTGGTTTAAGAAATTAAGAATTCATCATAATAAACATCACTTAAGGACTGAAATTCGGTAAATGAATGGTTTTGAACTGATATGAACTAATTACAAACTGTTATCCAGTCTTTAACAATAAAAATCAAAGACCGTTTTTTTGAGTTACAAATCAGTCATTAATCACAAACCGAAAATTTTCAGTTTTTAATTTCCAGTCTTTATTTGATTATATTTGTGCAGTGTTTTCTCCGAGCTAACAGTGCAAGGTTATTGCATAGGAGAAAAAAAATTCACTTCTTTCCCTACTTTTCTTTCATAAAGCTAACAGTAACTTGTAATCTGCAGTATAATTAAAGATTGATTGCACTAGGTGGACGTAGACTTAATTGCCGAACCACTATAAAATATTACGTGTCTCCTTATTTTCTGCATTTTCTTGACTCTGAATTGCTATGATTTTGTGATATTAATAGATTTTAGGTGTTGGTCGCAAAAAAACCAATTTCTATGTCAGTATAAATAATGATGATTACCTTAATCGTATCACCCCTATTTAAAATTGTAACTGTGTGTTGGTCGCAAAAAACCCAATTTCTACGTCAATATTGTAACAACCCGTAAAATCTGGGCCAGTTTAAAATTTTTATTTTGGCGATTTTAGCGAATTTTGATTATTTAAAATGAATTATTTTAAATAATATCGACGAGAAATTTATTCTGAATTGAAATTCGACGTATATATTATATACGTCGTCGTTAGAATATAAATATTTATATATAATTATAAATAGAATTGAAAATGGCGCGGTAGTTCGATAATTCGATTTCAAACTTCAATTGAATGTACCGGGTGCAAAACAATCCGGATTTTAGTGAAACCAAAAATAATGGGATCTAATTGATAATATCTTTCCAACGAATCCGAAAAATCAAAATTTCGTAGTGAGAATCAAAAGATATGTCCAGTTGAAAATTCTGAATAGTCGCTATGGAATTCAGGCCCTTAAAAATGGCCATTTTGCAAACGACCTCGGATTTCGACGAAACCAGTTTTATTGGGTCCGTGGTGTTAAGTTATTGCTTGATTCCAAATTTCATAATTTTTCGAATCAATATGTGAGCGTGGCAAAGGAAAACGCGTTTGACCAGTTTCAGTTGATTTTAATCGACTGGAAATTGGCCATTTTTCAAACGGTCTCAGAATTCGACGAAACTAGTTTTGTTAGGACCGTATCGTCAATACGAAGCTAGAAAATATTTTTCGAGAATTTTTAGAGTTAGTATGGGACCCCGGTAATTTGAAATGTACGTTTAGAATTCAATATAGTGATTTAAATGTAAATTCAACGGAAACTGATTGTAACGATCGAATCAGCTTGCGATACATATCCCATTGTGTTCGGAATGGGGATAAAGCGCTAGGGGCGACAGTCGTTGGGCCTCCATAGGTGTTCGAATTAAAAGTCAACATTTAGGGTTTTGAAAAATAAAATAAAAAAATATATAATTAAACCTATACCTACCTTTCTCCCTCTCTCTCCTTCATTTACCAGTCAACGCCCCCTTTATAAAAATAAAAAAAAAGAGAAAACAAGGGGCCACGAACTCGATCCCGTCGCCCAGCCTCGTCGTGCTCCCCAGACCCGCCGCTACCACCGACCTCACCCCCTCCCCGTCGCCGCCCAGCCGTGAGCGCAACCCCCTCCTCCTTCTTCCAATTCGAGATACCCGAAGCACCGTTCATCACCCAAGCGCCCCCCCCTTAAACCCTAGAGCAGCCCCCTGGAAGCCAGAGCCGCCTTGCCGCCTTGCCGTCGACGAAGACGAGTCGCCCCCCCCTTCGCAGGTACGTTATTTATTTTAGTTCATTTCTATTTTTAATTTAAAATTTTCGATTTTTGAACAGGTAATTAAAACTGAAATTTTTAAAAAGAAAACTGTAATTTTTAAAAAAAGATTTTAAACCTGAAATTTTTAGAAAAGATTTTAAAACTGAGATTTTTAAAAAGAAAACTGTAATTTTTAAAAAAAGATTTTAAACCTGAAATTTTTAGAAAAGATTTTAAAACTGAAATTTTTAAAAAGAAAACTGTAATTTTTAAAAAAAGATTTTAAACCTGAAATTTTTAGAAAAGATTTTAAAACTGAAATTTTTAAAAAGAAAACTGTAATTTTTAAAAAAAGATTTTAAAACTGAAATTTTTAGAAAAGATTTTAAAACTGAATTTGGAAAAAAGAAAACTGATTTTATAAAAGATTTTAAAACTGATTTAAAATTCGATTTTTATATATTGAACTTCGAAATAAAAATATGATTTTTATATATTGAACTTCGAGATAAAAATATGATTTTTATATATTGAACTTCGAAATAAAAATATGATTTTTATATATTGAAGTTCGAAATAAAAATATGATTTTTATATATTGAACTTCGAAATAAAAATATGATTTTTATATATTGAACTTCGAAATAAAAATAGAATTTTTATATATTGAACTTCGAATTAAAAATGTGATTTTTATATATTGAAAAGCGAAGTAAAAAAAAATTCGATTTTTACATATGTAGTGAAAGCGGATAACGAAGGTGACAAAAAGGCGAGAACGAAGAAGCTTTATATCAAAGAAGAGTCAAGATGATTGGGTAGCTATCGGTGAGAACTCCTCACTCAAATTCTACTTTTCTAGTTATATATATATATATATATATATATATATATATATATACTAGGATGCAGACGGTGCTTATTAGAAGCACCCGACACCCGTCCACAGACCATGGACTTGTTTGATTGGTTGTGTAGTTGGTTAGATTATTTGATTTGGATTTGATTGTTTTGGTGAAATTGAAATTGATATGATTGATGTGTGAATGGCGTGGGCCTTCACTAGACCGGGGATAAGGCTAGGCCTCGTCCCGTTATGCCGCCGAAATTTTCTAAAATAAGTTAGAAAAATAAAAAGATCATTTTATTGAATAAATGAATTGAATAGAAATTCATAGGTTGAAATAAAATGTTTTATCGTTAAAAATATGATTTTTAACGGGAAGTGAATAAAATAGAATATTCATTTACAAACCAGACGGTTTGTTTATGTACACCTATTTGAATGACATTGATTGGGACGATAAATTTTACACATCGCCCAACAGCACAAAAAAAAAATATGTGTTTGATTGTTTGAAACCCCACACGGGTGTTGGGATGAAATTTGAAGTTCACTCATCCTGATTGATTAAATATGTCGATCGATTGATTGACAGGCTGTTATAAGCATTAGATATCTTTATTTGATGCTTATACAGTGTAGTGCACATTGGTTGATGGTTGATCATTTTTCAATGTTATTATATATATGTGTTGTGTGAAAATCCATATAATTAATTTTATATGGTAATTGATTGGGCCTCATTCCAGTTTAGAAATGGAAATATTTGAAATAGAAATATTTGAAATAGAATATTTGAAAATAGAAATTTATGAAGTCGTGTTGATTAGTTTGACGCCATTTTGACATGAACGATATTTATATCGATTTTAAACGATTTCGAAATGAATTGAATTGAAAACGAATTCAAAGTGAATTGAAAACGATTTCAAAGTGAATTGAAAACGATTTCGAAATGAAGTGAATTGAAAACGATTTCGAAATGAATTGAATTGAAAACGAAGTCAAAGTGAATTGAAAACGATTTCAAAGTGAATTGAAAACGATTTCGAAATAAAGTGAATTGAAAACGATTTCGAAATGAATTGAATTGAAAACGATTTCGAAATGAAGTGAATTGAAAACGATTTCGAAATGAAGTGAATTGAAAACGAAGTCAAAGTGAATTGAAAACGATTTCAAAGTGAATTGAAAACGATTTCGAAATAAAGTGAATTGAAAACGATTTCGAAATGAATTGAATTGAAAACGATTTCGAAATGAAGTGAATTGAAAACGATTTCGAAATGAATTGAATTGAAAACGAAGTCAAAGTGAATTGAAAACGATTTCAAAGTGAATTGAAAACGATTTCGAAATAGAGTGAATTGAAAACGATTTCGAAATGAATTGAATTGAAAATGATTTCGAAATGAAGTGAATTGAAAACGATTTCGAAATGAATTGAATTGAAAACGAATTCAAATTGAATTGAAATTTGAATTGAATAGAAATGAATTTTAAAACGAATCTATAAAGAAGAATTCAATGGTGATTTGAATTGAAAAGGAAGTTGAAAATGTTTTTGAAACGAATTCAAAACTATCTATATAATTCGTTTTAAATAGAAATCGACGAAGTATATATTATATATATAATATAATGGCCTGAATAGAACGCGCCGCGCCGCGGCAGTTCGTGAATTTCGACCATTTATTTCAAACGGACATTACGGGAGATCCGACCGTCGGATTCTCCTAAAACCGGAACAGTTGGGTTCGTATCGAAAAGAGCTTTCTAACGAATATTAGAAATTAGAAATCTAACGGTTGGATTTGGAATTATGTCCAAATCAAATTAGAAAAAGGTCGCTATAAGTGCAGTTCGATGGCCATTGATGGAAATCGACTGCACGGGCCTTGATAAAATTATTAAAAATAGTAATAATTTGTGTAAAATCATAAGAAATGATTTGTGAAGATTTGGGATGAAAAACTCCATATTTGAAAAGATAAAAATAGATTTTTATCGAAATGAACTAGTTTTGAACTAGAATTATAATTCTATTTATTTTTAAATAAATAAATTGAATTTGAAAAGGGTTTTGAAAATAACCAAAATTTCCAATGATTGCATTGGAGTGGATTTGAATCGAAATTGTCTTCGGAATATTTCGATGTTGGAATTCGTGATTATACAGATGTTGTTATGGAAATTTGAAAGATATATATTTATATCGTTATTTCCAATACGACATTTGTTAGTCGTAGAATTTGATATTGAATATAAGCCGATATATTTTCTATTCGGAGCCTTGTATTGAATATCAAATGTGATTTGGGTTTGTCGCGAATGGTGTCTTCACTAATACTGTTCTTGAACCCAGTTGAGAAAAGATTAAATCTTTGTATTTAGATTTAATGAAGTGTACCAATTAAATAATATTTAATTGGAATTGAATGGATATTGATTTTTGGGTTTATCGTGAACAGTGTTTTAAACAACACTCGTTCTTTAACCCGATAATTAATGAATGTGACTTTGGGTTTATCGTGAACTGCGTTTTAAATGACACTGATTCTTTAACCCAGTCAAAGATTAAAACTAAGTGGAGTTTTAATGAATCTTTAATTAGATTGAAAAGATCGAAAATGGAGTATCACCAGTTTTACTCCAAGCGATAGTTAAATCTTTAATTAGATTTGAACGTGAAATGGTAATTGAATTTACCGATAACACCGTGGTGTTAGATATGAAGTATAACCAGTTTTACTTCATGGGATGAATAGGTTGGGATTGGGAAATAAAATAAATGATTTCTTCGGTGTGGTTCGCTAATCCCGACTAGTTTGAATTGATATTCAAAGGAGATTAAAGAATAAATTTAAAGAATTTATCTTGGATAAAATTAATGGGAACTTTTCCCAAAGTATAAGAATATTTGAATAAAAGAATATTCTGAATTGGAATGAGGCGTATGTTGTGTTTGTGTAACACTTATTTAAAATATACGCGAGTTATTCAGAAAGACCGGGTTTATCCCATTCTGAATAATTAATTTGACGTGGTGTCGAAGATGAAGACGGCGGTCGAAGACCAGAAGTCTTCACGTCGTTTGGGTGATAACTGATGATCTTGATTGGGCTGTACACCCAAGAAGATGGAAACAGTTAGTGATTGTCCAGACGTACTTGGAGATCGATGGATATGCGAGGTACTAGGTGCCTCCGGTTTCGTTCAGACCCAGAACGGACTTGTAAATGGACTGTGTGTCCGACATTGGATTTTAGTCCGTGTGATTGATCTCTATTAAATATATATCTGTTTGGCGGCGGAGAATTTATTCTCTTGCTTAACGCCCTTCTCTGAGACGTACGAGCTCAGGGGTTATATATTGATGGATATCAAACGCATGGAGTGAATTGCCTGTGTGGCATGCCTAAGTGGCAATAGATCGAGGCTTCTGTTGAAAAGCAAAGTCTTGTGGTGATGATCAAAGCACAGCCTGTGTGGCACAGCTTTGTGTAACGTGAATTCGCGAGTTTCACACCCGGTATGAACCAAAAACGGGAGACGGACCTCAGGGAGGACTTGCGTTTCTTTCTAGCTAGAAGTGGCGTCAGTGGTTTTACACGCCCTGACGAGTTTGACTTATGTGGTTGTTGCTGTTGCGAGGCGCCTCGGTTATATCGGTTTCGGCCGATGCATTCTGGTCGGCGGACGGACCAGACTTACACCCCATAGGGTGGGGAGACGTAGTGTTCAGGCATAATAATCCACATCGGTGGACCGGCCCTGTCGCTTCAAGGGGCAGTTGCGGCTGTTCCTGAGACACGGGCTAGAGCATCTCGAATCGGTTGAGGACTATCTTTTGCCTCGGTTCATAGATGGAAATCCAACTTCCAAATACGTGACATTTGCGGTTTTAATTGTAGAACCTAGTATGGCGACATAGTGGGATGGGGCATTCATGCCGCCTATGATTGATATTTATGATTGAAGTTGTTTTATACACTATGCACTTATTATAGTATCAAAGGATTTGTTTTAAACGTATCAAGCATTCTTTGGCTGTTCTAAGGGAAAACCCTATCCTCGGCTGCGTTGCATTGTGTGATGGGACCTGGGTCTTATAACAGCTTCATTTTTCTTTATTTAGCATTGCGCTGTTTGTTTTATGCACTGGTATTCTTGGGAGGAAACCCGTTCCGTGTTATACGGCGTGGTCCCTTGATTTACCTAATGATTTAAAGTAAAGATTAATAACTGTTTTAGTTCTCACACCAGTCCCGTGACTGACCTGGAGTTTATTGTTTTTACCTAAACTCTGGGTGCCCTTATTTTGACACGGGCAGCTAGTAGTTTTGGTTTTGCAGATTTATATTCGCAGGATCCTGGTTTACAGCTGGAATGATATCCGGAAAGCTTTGTATCCGTATATCTCCTTCAGTTGTGCATTGTATTATTTTCCGCTACGATGTATTTAAATGTAATTTAAATCTCTGATATTTCTATGTAATATCCATTTATACTCTGCATATTCTTGTAATCTGATGCATTGTTGTAATAAGCAATGAAATGTTCTTCTGTATGCGTTCTGTTGTGGCTTGTTCTCGAACTATCCGACGCTTTCCTTTACGGGGAAGTTGCGGGTCTTTACACGTGGTATCAGAGCTTTGGTTTACAAAGCTCAGAGAACAAGACACATTAGAACCGTACGAAAGAATTCATCAGAAATTGGATTAGTAATATCCAACGAGAATGACTCGTTAGAGATGGGATCAGTAGTATCCTAGAACGAGTGTGAAGAGTATATTTTTTTTTAAAATGAAAACAAATTTTGTTTTGAAAATTTAAATCAATTATTCGTATTTGATTATTTATTTATATTGATGTGGACAATCCAGTATATATAGATTTTGCGTATACGTCTGATCCGCGTGTATTCGAAGTTTTAATATATTGGATAGATATAGAATCACACTCTAGTCGCCCGGAGAAGGTACTGATGATAGCACGTGCATCATCAGTATTTATGTTCGTGTTTCGAAGGTGTGATTTTCTATATATTTCCTATTGACTGGTGTGAGAACCAAAATTAGATAGGGCTTATTGTGGTGATTTGGCATCAAAAATGTGATTTTTGACTATATATCAAAGTTATGAATTTCAAATGCTAATCAACTAATCGATTGATGTTTGTGTTGTTTGTTTATTTGTTTGCTAATTTTGAACCATTTAGCCTAATTGTATCAAATATTGAACGATATTGAAATTTGGTCGCATTTGCTTGCATACATGTATATCTTTTGAACAGGTCATAGCAGGGAGGCTAGAGCAGAGAATAAATTTTGTTTGCCCGACAAATAGGTACATGTTTGCTACATAATTTACTGTTTTGTTTGGGTGATGATGATTTTGTGAGCCTATTGGCTAGCCGCTTGGCTTTTTCTTTTTCTTTTTGAGATCTGAAGGACCGGGGAAGCTATTTGAAATTCCCCGATGCTCCCGGTGTAGGGGAGGTTATGGCAAAAATTTTCAAAAATTTAGGGTGTTAGCCAAATTTTTGAAGTTTTGAAAATTCTCAGAAACTAAAGAGTTGGAGAATGGAAGCCAGATCGAGCGTAGAGCTGATTAATCAATCCACTTTCGACTTTGTTCCTTTTCGGGGACGAAAAGTTTTAAGTGGGGGAGATTGTAACAACCCGTAAAATCTGGGCCAGTTTAAAATTTTTATTTTGGCGATTTTAGCGAATTTTGATTATTTAAAATGAATTATTTTAAATAATATCGACGAGAAATTTATTCTGAATTGAAATTCGACGTATATATTATATACGTCGTCGTTAGAATATAAATATTTATATATAATTATAAATAGAATTGAAAATGGCGTGGTAGTTCGATAATTCGATTTCAAACTTCAATTGAATGTACCGGGTGCAAAACAATCCGGATTTTAGTGAAACCAAAAATAATGGGATCTAATTGATAATATCTTTCCAACGAATCCGAAAAATCAAAATTTCGTAGCGAGAATCAAAAGATATGTCCAGTTGAAAATTCTGAATAGTCGCTTTGGAATTCAGGCCCTTAAAAATGGCCATTTTGCAAACGACCTCGGATTTCGACGAAACCAGTTTTATTGGGTCCGTGGTGTTAAGTTATTGCTTGATTCCAAATTTCATAATTTTTCGAATCAATATGTGAGCGTGGCAAAGGAAAACGCGTTTGACCAGTTTCAGTTGATTTTAATCGACTGGAAATTGGCCATTTTTCAAACGGTCTCAGAATTCGATGAAACTAGTTTTGTTAGGACCGTATCGTCAATACGAAGCTAGAAAATATTTTTCGAGAATTTTTAGAGTTAGTATGGGACCCCGGTAATTTGAAATGTACGTTTAGAATTCAATATAGTGATTTAAATGTAAATTCAACGGAAACTGATTGTAACGATCGAATCAGCTTGCGATACATATCCCATTGTGTTCGGAATGGGGGTAAAGCGCTAGGGGCGACAGTCGTTGGGCCTCGATAGGTGTTCGAATTAAAAGTCAACATTTAGGGTTTTGAAAAATAAAATAAAAAATATATAATTAAACCTATACCTACCTTTCTCCCTCTCTCTCCTTCATTTACCAGTCAACGCCCCCTTTATAAAAAAAAAAAGAGAAAACAAGGGGCCACGAACTCGATCCCGTCGCCCAGCCTCGTCGTGCTCCCCAGACCCGCCGCTACCACCGACCTCACCCCCTCCCCGTCGCCGCCCAGCCGTGAGCGCAACCCCCTCCTCCTTCTTCCAATTCGAGATACCCGAAGCACCGTTCATCACCCAAGCGCCCCCCCCCTTAAACCCTAGAGCAGCCCCCTGGAAGCCAGCGCCGCCTTGCCGTCGACGAAGACGAGTCGCCCCCCCCCCTTCGCAGGTACGTTATTTATTTTAGTTCATTTCTATTTTTAATTTAAAATTTTCGATTTTTGAACAGGTAATTAAAACTGAAATTTTTAAAAAGAAAACTGTAATTTTTAAAAAAAGATTTTAAACCTGAAATTTTTAGAAAAGATTTTAAAACTGAAATTTTTAAAAAGAAAACTGTAGTTTTTTAAAAAAGATTTTAAACCTGAAATTTTTAGAAAAGATTTTAAAACTGAAATTTTTAAAAAGAAAACTGTAATTTTTAAAAAAAGATTTTAAACATAAAATTTTTAGAAAAGATTTTAAAACTGAAATTTTTAAAAAGAAAACTGTAATTTTTAAAAAAAGATTTTAAAACTGAAATTTTTAGAAAAGATTTTAAAACTGAATTTGGAAAAAAGAAAACTGATTTTATAAAAGATTTTAAAACTGATTTAAAATTCGATTTTTATATATTGAACTTCGAAATAAAAATATGATTTTTATATATTGAACTTCGAGATAAAAATATGATTTTTATATATTGAACTTCGAAATAAAAATATGATTTTTATATATTGAACTTCGAAATAAAAATATGATTTTTATATATTGAACTTCGAAATAAAAATATGATTTTTATATATTGAACTTCGAAATAAAAATATGATTTTTATATATTGAACTTCGAAATAAAAATAGAATTTTTATATATTGAACTTCGAATTAAAAATGTGATTTTTATATATTGAAAAGCGAAGTAAAAAAAAAATTCGATTTTTACATATGTAGTGAAAGCGGATAACGAAGGTGACAAAATGGCGAGAACGAAGAAGCTTTATATCAAAGAAGAGTCAAGATGATTGGGTAGCTATCGGTGAGAACTCCTCACTCAAATTCTACTTTTCTAGTTATATATATATATATATATATATATATATATATATATATATATATATATATATACTAGGATGCAGACGGTGCTTATTAGAAGCACCCGACACCCATCCACAGACCATGGACTTGTTTGATTGGTTGTGTAGTTGGTTAGATTATTTGATTTGGATTTGATTGTTTTGGTGAAATTGAAATTGATATGATTGATGTGTGAATGGCGTGGGCCTTCACTAGACCGGGGATAAGGCTAGGCCTCGTCCCGTTTCTAGTATCGTGCCGTTATGCCGCCGAAATTTTCTAAAATAAGTTAGAAAAATAAAAAGATCATTTTATTGAATAAATGAATTGAATAGAAATTCATAGGTTGAAATAAAATGTTTTATCGTTAAAAATATAATTTTTAACGGGAAGTGAATAAAATAGAATATTCATTTACAAACCAGACGGTTTGTTTATGTACACCTATTTGAATGACATTGATTGGGACGATAAATTTTACACATCGCCCAACAGCACAAAAAAAAATATGTGTTTGATTGTTTGAAACCCCACACGGGTGTTGGGATGAAATTTGAAGTTCACTCATCCTGATTGATTAAATATGTCGATCGATTGATTGACAAGCTGTTATAAGCGTTAGATATCTTTATTTGATGCTTATACAGTGTAGTGCACATTGGTTGATGGTTGATCATTTTTCAATGTTATTATATACATGTGTTGTGTGAAAATCCATATAATTAATTTTATATGGTAATTGATTGGGCCTCATTCCAGTTTAGAAATGGAAATATTTGAAATAGAAATATTTGAAATAGAATATTTGAAAATAGAAATTTATGAAGTCGTGTTGATTAGTTTGACGCCATTTTGACGTGAACGATATTTATATCGATTTTAAACGATTTCGAAATGAATTGAATTGAAAACGAATTCAAAGTGAATTGAAAACGATTTCAAAGTGAATTGAAAACGATTTCGAAATGAAGTGAATTGAAAACGATTTCGAAATGAATTGAATTGAAAACGAAGTCAAAGTGAATTGAAAACGATTTCAAAGTGAATTGAAAACGATTTCGAAATAAAGTGAATTGAAAACGATTTCGAAATGAATTGAATTGAAAACGATTTCGAAATGTAGTGAATTGAAAACGATTTCGAAATGAATTGAATTGAAAACGAAGTCAAAGTGAATTGAAAACGATTTCAAAGTGAATTGAAAACGATTTCGAAATAAAGTGAATTGAAAACGATTTCGAAATGAATTGAATTGAAAACGATTTCGAAATGAAGTGAATTGAAAACGATTTCGAAATGAATTGAATTGAAAACGAAGTCAAAGTGAATTGAAAACGATTTCAAAGTGAATTGAAAACGATTTCGAAATAAAGTGAATTGAAAACGATTTCGAAATGAATTGAATTGAAAACGATTTCGAAATGAAGTGAATTGAAAACGATTTCGAAATGAATTGAATTGAAAACGAATTCAAATTGAATTGAAATTTGAATTGAATAGAAATGAATTTTAAAACGAATCTATAAAGAAGAATTCAATGGTCATTTGAATTGAAAAGGAAGTTGAAAATGTTTTTGAAACGAATTCAAAACTATTTATATAATTCGTTTTAAATAGAAATCGACGAAGTATATATTATATATATATATAATATAATGGCCTGAATAGAACGCGCCGCGCCGCGGCAGTTCGTGAATTTCGACCATTTATTTCAAACGGACATTACGGGAGATCCGACCGTCGGATTCTCCTAAAACCGGAACCGTTGGGTTCGTATCGAAAAGAGCTTTCTAACGAATATTAGAAATTAGAAATCTAACGGTTGGATTTGGAATTATGTCCAAATCAAATTTGAAAAAGGTCGCTATAAGTGCAGTTCGATGGCCATTGATGGAAATCGACTGCACGGGCCTTGATAAAATTATTAAAAATAGTAATAATTTGTGTAAAATCATAAGAAATGATTTGTGAAGATTTGGGATGAAAAACTCCATATTTGAAAAGATAAAAATAGATTTTTAGCGAAATGAACTAGTTTTGAACTAGAATTATAATTCTATTTATTTTTAAATAAATAAATTGAATTTGAAAAGGGTTTTGAAAATAACCAAAATTTCCAATGATTGCATTGGAGTGGATTTGAATCGAAATTGTCTTCGGAATATTTCGATGTTGGAATTCGTGATAATACAGATGTTGTTATGGAAATTTGAAAGATATATATTTATATCGTTATTTCCAATACGACATTTGTTAGTCGTAGAATTTGATATTGAATATAAGCCGATATATTTTCTATTCGGAGCCTTGTATTGAATATCAAATGTGATTTGGGTTTGTCGCGAATGGTGTCTTCACTAATACTGTTCTTGAACCCAGTTGAGAAAAGATTAAATCTTTGTATTTAGATTTAATGAAGTGTACCAATTAAATAATATTTAATTGGAATTGAATGGATATTGATTTTTGGGTTTATCGTGAACAGTGTTTTAAACAACACTCGTTCTTTAACCCGATAATTAATGAATGTGACTTTGGGTTTATCGTGAACTGCGTTTTAAATGAGACTGATTCTTTAACCCAGTCAAAGATTAAAACTAAGTGGAGTTTTAATGAATCTTTAATTAGATTGAAAAGATCGAAAATGGAGTATCACCAGTTTTACTCCAAGCGATAGTTAAATCTTTAATTAGATTTGAACGTGAAATGGTAATTGAATTTACCGATAACACCGTGATGTTAGATATGAAGTATAACCAGTTTTACTTCATGGGATGAATAGGTTGGGATTGGGAAATAAAATAAATGATTTCTTCGGTGTGGTTCGCTAATCCCGACTAGTTTGAATTGATATTCAAAGGAGATTAAAGAATAAATTTAAAGAATTTATCTTGGATAAAATTAATGGGAACTTTTCCCAAAGTATAAGAATATTTGAATAAAAGAATATTCTGAATTGGAATGAGGCGTATGTTGTGTTTGTGTAACACTTATTTAAAATATACGCGAGTTATTCAGAAAGACCGGGTTTATCCCATTCTGAATAATTGATTCGACGTGGTGTCGAAGATGAAGACGGCGGTCGAAGACCAGAAGTCTTCACGTCGTTTGGGTGATAACTGATGATCTTGATTGGGCTGTACACCCAAGAAGATGGAAACAGTTAGTGATTGTCCAGACGTACTTGGAGATCGATGGATATGCGAGGTACTAGGTGCCTCCGGTTTCGTTCAGACCCAGAACGGACTTGTAAATGGACTGTGTGTCCGACATTGGATTTTAGTCCGTGTGATTGATCTCTATTAAATATATATCTGTTTGGCGGCGGAGAATTTATTCTCTTGCTTAACGCCCTTCTCTGAGACGTACGAGCTCAGGGGTTATATATTGATGGATATCAAACGCATGGAGTGAATTGCCTGTGTGGCATGCCTAAGTGGCAATAGATCGAGGCTTCTGTTGAAAAGCAAAGTCTTGTGGTGATGATCAAAGCACAGCCTGTGTGGCACAGCTTTGTGTAACGTGAATTCGCGAGTTTCACACCCGGTATGAACCAAAAACGGGAGACGGACCTCAGGGAGGACTTGCGTTTCTTTCTAGCTAGAAGTGGCGTCAGTGGTTTTACACGCCCTGACGAGTTTGACTTATGTGGTTGTTGCTGTTGCGAGGCGCCTCGGTTATATCGGTTTCGGCCGATGCATTCTGGTCGGCGGACGGACCAGACTTACACCCCATAGGGTGGGGAGACGTAGTGTTCAGGCATAATAATCCACATCGGTGGACCGGCCCTGTCGCTCCAAGGGGCAGTTGCGGCTGTTCCTGAGACACGGGCTAGAGCGTCTCGAATCGGTTGAGGACTATCTTTTGCCTCGGTTCATAGATGGAAATCCAACTTCCAAATACGTGACATTTGCGGTTTTAATTGTAGAACCTAGTATGGCGACATAGTGGGATGGGGCATTCATGCCGCCTATGATTGATATTTATGATTGAAGTTGTTTTATACACTATGCACTTATTATAGTATCAAAGGATTTGTTTTAAACGTATCAAGCATTCTTTGGCTGTTATAAGGGAAAACCCTATCCTCGGCTGCGTTGCATTGTGTGATGGGACCTGGGTCTTATAACAGCTTCATTTTTCTTTATTTAGCATTGCGCTGTTTGTTTTATGCACTGGTATTCTTGGGAGGAAACCCGTTCCGTGTTATACGGCGTGGTCCCTTGATTTACCTAATGATTTAAAGTAAAGATTAATAACTGTTTTAGTTCTCACACCAGTCCCATGACTGACCTGGAGTTTATTGTTTTAACCTAAACTCTGGGTGCCCTTATTTTGACACGGGCAGCTAGTAGTTTTGGTTTTGCAGATTTATATTCACTGGATCCTGGTTTACAGCTGGAATGATATCCGGAAAGCTTTGTATCCGTATATCTCCTTCAGTTGTGCATTGTATTATTTTCCGCTGCGATGTATTTAAATGTAATTTAAATCTCTGATATTTCTATGTAATATCCATTTATACTCTGCATATTCTTGTAATCTGATGCATTGTTGTAATAAGCAATGAAATGTTCTTCTGTATGCGTTCTGTTGTGGCTTGTTCTCGAACTATCCGACGCTTTCCTTTACGGGGAAGTTGCGGGTCTTTACACGTGGTATCAGAGCTTTGGTTTACAAAGCTCAGAGAACAAGACACATTAGAACCGTACGAAAGAATTCATCAGAAATTGGATTAGTAATATCCAACGAGAATGACTCGTTAGAGATGGGATCAGTAGTATCCTAGAACGAGTGTGAAGAGTATATTTTTTTTTTAAAATGAAAACAAATTTTGTTTTGAAAATTTAAATCAATTATTCGTATTTGATTATTTATTTATATTGATGTGGACAATCCAGTATATATAGATTTTGCGTATACGTCTGATCCGCGTGTATTCGAAGTTTTAATATATTGGATAGATATAGAATCACACTCTAGTCGCCCGGAGAAGGTACTGATGATAGCACGTGCATCATCAGTATTTATGTTCGTGTTTCGAAGGTGTGATTTTCTATATATTTCCTATTGACTGGTGTGAGAACCAAAATTAGATAGGGCTTATTGTGGTGATTTGGCATCAAAAATGTGATTTTTGACTATATATCAAAGTTATGAATTTCAAATGCTAATCAACTAATCGATTGATGTTTGTGTTGTTTGTTTATTTGTTTGCTAATTTTGAACCATTTAGCCTAATTGTATCAAATATTGAACGATATTGAAATTTGGTCGCATTTGCTTGCATACATGTATATCTTTTGAACAGGTCATAGCAGGGAGGCTAGAGCAGAGAATAAATTTTGTTTGCCCGACAAATAGGTACATGTTTGCTACATAATTTACTGTTTTGTTTGGGTGATGATGATTTTGTGAGCCTATTGGCTAGCCGCTTGGCTTTTTCTTTTTCTTTTTGAGATCTGAAGGACCGGGGAAGCTATTTGAAATTCCCCGATGCTCCCGGTGTAGGGGAGGTTATGGCAAAATTTTTCAAAAATTTAGGGTGTTAGCCAAATTTTTGAAGTTTTGAAAATTCTCAGAAACTAAAGAGTTGGAGAATGGAAGCCAGATCGAGCGTAGAGCTGATTAATCAATCCACTTTCGACTTTGTTCCTTTTCGGGGACGAAAAGTTTTAAGTGGGGGAGATTGTAACAACCCGTAAAATCTGGGCCAGTTTAAAATTTTTATTTTGGCGATTTTAGCGAATTTTGATTATTTAAAATGAATTATTTTAAATAATATCGACGAGAAATTTATTCTGAATTGAAATTCGACGTATATATTATATACGTCGTCGTTAGAATATAAATATTTATATATAATTATAAATAGAATTGAAAATGGCGTGGTAGTTCGATAATTCGATTTCAAACTTCAATTGAATGTACCGGGTGCAAAACAATCCGGATTTTAGTGAAACCAAAAATAATGGGATCTAATTGATAATATCTTTCCAATGAATCCGAAAAATCAAAATTTCGTAGCGAGAATCAAAAGATATGTCCAGTTGAAAATTCTGAATAGTCGCTTTGGAATTCAGGCCCTTAAAAATGGTCATTTTGCAAACGACCTCGGATTTCGACGAAACCAGTTTTATTGGGTCCGTGGTGTTAAGTTATTGCTTGATTCCAAATTTCATAATTTTTCGAATCAATATGTGAGCGTGGCAAAGGAAAACGCGTTTGACCAGTTTCAGTTGATTTTAATCGACTGGAAATTGGCCATTTTTCAAACGGTCTCAGAATTCGATGAAACTAGTTTTGTTAGGACCGTATCGTCAATACGAAGCTAGAAAATATTTTTCGAGAATTTTTAGAGTTAGTATGGGACCCCGGTAATTTGAAATGTACGTTTAGAATTCAATATAGTGATTTAAATGTAAATTCAACGGAAACTGATTGTAACGATCGAATCAGCTTGCGATACATATCCCATTGTGTTCGGAATGGGGGTAAAGCGCTAGGGGCGACAGTCGTTGGGCCTCGATAGGTGTTCGAATTAAAAGTCAACATTTAGGGTTTTGAAAAATAAAATAAAAAATATATAATTAAACCTATACCTACCTTTCTCCCTCTCTCTCCTTCATTTACCAGTCAACGCCCCCTTTATAAAAAAAGAGAAAACAAGGGGCCACGAACTCGATCCCGTCGCCCAGCCTCGTCGTGCTCCCCAGACCCGCCGCTACCACCGACCTCACCCCCTCCCCGTCGCCGCCCAGCCGTGAGCGCAACCCCCTCCTCCTTCTTCCAATTCGAGATACCCGAAGCACCGTTCATCACCCAAGCGCCCCCCCTTAAACCCTAGAGCAGCCCCCTGGAAGCCAGCGCCGCCTTGCCGTCGACGAAGACGAGTCGCCCCCCCCCCCCCTTCGCAGGTACGTTATTTATTTTAGTTCATTTCTATTTTTAATTTAAAAATTTTGATTTTTGAACAGGTAATTAAAACTGAAATTTTTAAAAAGAAAACTGTAATTTTTAAAAAAAGATTTTAAACCTGAAATTTTTAGAAAAGATTTTAAAACTGAAATTTTTAAAAAGAAAACTGTAGTTTTTAAAAAAAGATTTTAAACCTGAAATTTTTAGAAAAGATTTTAAAACTGAAATTTTTAAAAAGAAAACTGTAATTTTTAAAAAAAGATTTTAAACCTAAAATTTTTAGAAAAGATTTTAAAACTGAAATTTTTAAAAAGAAAACTGTAATTTTTAAAAAAAGATTTTAAAACTGAAATTTTTAGAAAAGATTTTAAAACTGAATTTGGAAAAAAGAAAACTGATTTTATAAAAGATTTTAAAACTGATTTAAAATTCGATTTTTATATATTGAACTTCGAAATAAAAATATGATTTTTATATATTGAACTTCGAGATAAAAATATGATTTTTATATATTGAACTTCGAAATAAAAATATGATTTTTATATATTGAACTTCGAAATAAAAATATGATTTTTATATATTGAACTTCGAAATAAAAATATGATTTTTATATATTGAACTTCGAAATAAAAATAGAATTTTTATATATTGAACTTCGAATTAAAAATGTGATTTTTATATATTGAAAAGCGAAGTAAAAAAAAAATTCGATTTTTACATATGTAGTGAAAGCGGATAACGAAGGTGACAAAATGGCGAGAACGAAGAAGCTTTATATCAAAGAAGAGTCAAGATGATTGGGTAGCTATCGGTGAGAACTCCTCACTCAAATTCTACTTTTCTAGTTATATATATATATATATATATATATATATATATATATATATACTAGGATGTAGACGGTGCTTATTAGAAGCACCCGACACCCGTCCACAGACCATGGACTTGTTTGATTGGTTGTGTAGTTGGTTAGATTATTTGATTTGGATTTGATTGTTTTGGTGAAATTGAAATTGATATGATTGATGTGTGAATGGCGTGGGCCTTCACTAGACCGGGGATAAGGCTAGGCCTCGTCCCGTTTCTAGTATCGTGCCGTTATGCCGCCGAAATTTTCTAAAATAAGTTAGAAAAATAAAAAGATCATTTTATTGAATAAATGAATTGAATAGAAATTCATAGGTTGAAATAAAATGTTTTATCGTTAAAAATATAATTTTTAACGGGAAGTGAATAAAATAGAATATTCATTTACAAACCAGACGGTTTGTTTATGTACACCTATTTGAATGACATTGATTGGGACGATAAATTTTACACATCGCCCAACAGCACAAAAAAAATATGTGTTTGATTGTTTGAAACCCCACACGGGTGTTGGGATGAAATTTGAAGTTCACTCATCCTGATTGATTAAATATGTCGATCGATTGATTGACAAGCTGTTATAAGCGTTAGATATCTTTATTTGATGCTTATACAGTGTAGTGCTCATTGGTTGATGGTTGATCATTTTTCAATGTTATTATATACATGTGTTGTGTGAAAATCCATATAATTAATTTTATATGGTAATTGATTGGGCCTCATTCCAGTTTAGAAATGGAAATATTTGAAATAGAAATATTTGAAATAGAATATTTGAAAATAGAAATTTATGAAGTCGTGTTGATTAGTTTGACGCCATTTTGACGTGAACGATATTTATATCGATTTTAAACGATTTCGAAATGAATTGAATTGAAAACGAATTCAAAGTGAATTGAAAACGATTTCAAAGTGAATTGAAAACGATTTCGAAATGAAGTGAATTGAAAACGATTTCGAAATGAATTGAATTGAAAACGAAGTCAAAGTGAATTGAAAACGATTTCAAAGTGAATTGAAAACGATTTCGAAATAAAGTGAATTGAAAACGATTTCGAAATGAATTGAATTGAAAACGATTTCGAAATGTAGTGAATTGAAAACGATTTCGAAATGAATTGAATTGAAAACGAAGTCAAAGTGAATTGAAAACGATTTCAAAGTGAATTGAAAACGATTTCGAAATAAAGTGAATTGAAAACGATTTCGAAATGAATTGAATTGAAAACGATTTCGAAATGAAGTGAATTGAAAACGATTTCGAAATGAATTGAATTGAAAACGAAGTCAAAGTGAATTGAAAACGATTTCAAAGTGAATTGAAAACGATTTCGAAATAAAGTGAATTGAAAACGATTTCGAAATGAATTGAATTGAAAACGATTTCGAAATGAAGTGAATTGAAAACGATTTCGAAATGAATTGAATTGAAAACGAATTCAAATTGAATTGAAATTTGAATTGAATAGAAATGAATTTTAAAACGAATCTATAAAGAAGAATTCAATGGTCATTTGAATTGAAAAGGAAGTTGAAAATGTTTTTGAAACGAATTCAAAACTATTTATATAATTCGTTTTAAATAGAAATCGACGAAGTATATATTATATATATATATAATATAATGGCCTGAATAGAACGCGCCGCGCCGCGGCAGTTCGTGAATTTCGACCATTTATTTCAAACGGACATTACGGGAGATCCGACCGTCGGATTCTCCTAAAACCGGAACCGTTGGGTTCGTATCGAAAAGAGCTTTCTAACGAATATTAGAAATTAGAAATCTAACGGTTGGATTTGGAATTATGTCCAAATCAAATTTGAAAAAGGTCGCTATAAGTGCAGTTCGATGGCCATTGATGGAAATCGACTGCACGGGCCTTGATAAAATTATTAAAAATAGTAATAATTTGTGTAAAATCATAAGAAATGATTTGTGAAGATTTGGGATGAAAAACTCCATATTTGAAAAGATAAAAATAGATTTTTAGCGAAATGAACTAGTTTTGAACTAGAATTATAATTCTATTTATTTTTAAATAAATAAATTGAATTTGAAAAGGGTTTTGAAAATAACCAAAATTTCCAATGATTGCATTGGAGTGGATTTGAATCGAAATTGTCTTCGGAATATTTCGATGTTGGAATTCGTGATTATACAGATGTTGTTATGGAAATTTGAAAGATATATATTTATATCGTTATTTCCAATACGACATTTGTTAGTCGTAGAATTTGATATTGAATATAAGCCGATATATTTTCTATTCGGAGCCTTGTATTGAATATCAAATGTGATTTGGGTTTGTCGCGAATGGTGTCTTCACTAATACTGTTCTTGAACCCAGTTGAGAAAAGATTAAATCTTTGTATTTAGATTTAATGAAGTGTACCAATTAAATAATATTTAATTGGAATTGAATGGATATTGATTTTTGGGTTTATCGTGAACAGTGTTTTAAACAACACTCGTTCTTTAACCCGATAATTAATGAATGTGACTTTGGGTTTATCGTGAACTGCGTTTTAAATGACACTGATTCTTTAACCCAGTCAAAGATTAAAACTAAGTGGAGTTTTAATGAATCTTTAATTAGATTGAAAAGATCGAAAATGGAGTATCACCAGTTTTACTCCAAGCGATAGTTAAATCTTTAATTAGATTTGAACGTGAAATGGTAATTGAATTTACCGATAACACCGTGGTGTTAGATATGAAGTATAACCAGTTTTACTTCATGGGATGAATAGGTTGGGATTGGGAAATAAAATAAATGATTTCTTCGGTGTGGTTCGCTAATCCCGACTAGTTTGAATTGATATTCAAAGGAGATTAAAGAATAAATTTAAAGAATTTATCTTGGATAAAATTAATGGGAACTTTTCCCAAAGTATAAGAATATTTGAATAAAAGAATATTCTGAATTGGAATGAGGCGTATGTTGTGTTTGTGTAACACTTATTTAAAATATACGCGAGTTATTCAGAAAGACCGGGTTTATCCCATTCTGAATAATTGATTCGACGTGGTGTCGAAGATGAAGACGGCGGTCGAAGACCAGAAGTCTTCACGTCGTTTGGGTGATAACTGATGATCTTGATTGGGCTGTACACCCAAGAAGACGGAAACAGTTAGTGATCGTCCAGACGTACTTGGAGATCGATGGATATGCGAGGTACTAGGTGCCTCCGGTTTCGTTCAGACCCAGAACGGACTTGTAAATGGACTGTGTCCGACATTGGATTTTAGTCCGTGTGATTGATCTCTATTAAATATATATCTGTTTGGCGGCGGAGAATTTATTCTCTTGCTTAACGCCCTTCTCTGAGACGTACGAGCTCAGGGGTTATATATTGATGGATATCAAACGCATGGAGTGAATTGCCTGTGTGGCATGCCTAAGTGGCAATAGATCGAGGCTTCTGTTGAAAAGCAAAGTCTTGTGGTGATGATCAAAGCACAGCCTGTGTGGCACAGCTTTGTGTAACGTGAATTCGCGAGTTTCACACCCGGTATGAACCAAAAACGGGAGACGGACCTCAGGGAGGACTTGCGTTTCTTTCTAGCTAGAAGTGGCGTCAGTGGTTTTACACGCCCTGACGAGTTTGACTTATGTGGTTGTTGCTGTTGCGAGGCGCCTCGGTTATATCGGTTTCGGCCGATGCATTCTGGTCGGCGGACGGACCAGACTTACACCCCATAGGGTGGGGAGACGTAGTGTTCAGGCATAATAATCCACATCGGTGGACCGGCCCTATCGCTCCAAGGGGCAGTTGCGGCTGTTCCTGAGACACGGGCTAGAGCGTCTCGAATCGGTTGAGGACTATCTTTTGCCTCGGTTCATAGATGGAAATCCAACTTCCAAATACGTGACATTTGCGGTTTTAATTGTAGAACCTAGTATGGCGACATAGTGGGATGGGGCATTCATGCCGCCTATGATTGATATTTATGATTGAAGTTGTTTTATACACTATGCACTTATTATAGTATCAAAGGATTTGTTTTAAACGTATCAAGCATTCTTTGGCTGTTATAAGGGAAAACCCTATCCTCGGCTGCGTTGCATTGTGTGATGGGACCTGGGTCTTATAACAGCTTCATTTTTCTTTATTTAGCATTGCGCTGTTTGTTTTATGCACTGGTATTCTTGGGAGGAAACCCGTTCCGTGTTATACGGCGTGGTCCCTTGATTTACCTAATGATTTAAAGTAAAGATTAATAACTGTTTTAGTTCTCACACCAGTCCCATGACTGACCTGGAGTTTATTGTTTTAACCTAAACTCTGGGTGCCCTTATTTTGACACGGGCAGCTAGTCGTTTTGGTTTTGCAGATTTATATTCACAGGATCCTGGTTTACAGCTGGAATGATATCCGGAAAGCTTTGTATCCGTATATCTCCTTCAGTTGTGCATTGTATTATTTTCCGCTGCGATGTATTTAAATGTAATTTAAATCTCTGATATTTCTGTGTAATATCCATTTATACTCTGCATATTCTTGTAATCTGATGCATTATTGTAATAAGCAATGAAATGTTCTTCTGTATGCGTTCTGTTGTGGCTTGTTCTCGAACTATCCGACGCTTTCCTTTACGGGGAAGTTGCGGGTCTTTACACAAATAGTGACAATTACCTTAATCGTATCACCCCTATTTAAAATTGAAACTGACCATGCGAATCAAGTATTATGAAAATAAATTATGCTCGTAGTAATAGGTGGTAAAAGTAGTTTCCCAAAAATTTAAAAAAAAAATTGCGTCTTATCTTGTTTAAGCTTAACGCAATAATCTATGATGATTGCTATAGACAAATATAATTAGATATTAGTTTTGGAACTCCCCATTATTACTAGTGAAAGGATCTGTTATACTTTATTTTAGATACATCTCGCTTCCCCTTTTGATTTCAAGATTTTCACTTCATGTTCTGATTTAAATGATAGGGTGAAATGACAAAAGAGTGAAAGTACAATTATTTTAATCGAAGCTAAACTTATAATAGAAATTAGAGAGAATTAAAGATGTAGCTTATCATTGCTCTTACAATTAAAAGTAAACCTAGGTGTCTTACGTAATAATTACATAAGCCAGTATCCTTTAAAGTTGCACCTAACATTATCTTCATCCAACAATTCATTTGACTTCAATCCTTAAAAAAGGGGACATTTTGTATATTTATTGAATTTAAGAATCCTTATTATGAAATTATCCTTGTATTCAACAGCATGTGTTAATGTTCAATTTTGTTTGTATATATGAGAGAGACATTACCTCATATTCACTGATTATGAACTTAAAGCATCTTAATTTCGAACATTTTGTTGTAACTAGAATTTTCTTATGGTTCCGATACAAAAATAAGCCTCTTATTTTATTAGGTCAAAATAATTTATTTTCCTTATATTCCTTAGTTAGCCCTCAATCTTTCTTTTTGCATGTTAATTATGAGATCCATTATAGTTGATCAAAATGTAACAAATCATATTTTTTATCTTATGGCATTTTCCCAAATATTATATTTATGTCCAAAAACGGAAGTAAATGTGTAAAAAAGAAGTATTTTGTTTCACAAGCAGCTCAAAAAAATGCAACAACGCGTATAAGAGATTAACGTGCGCAAAATATGTGGAAATTAGAATATGACAAACAATGAACGTTTGCATGGCAATCTCAACGTTTTCAACTATTTCGCACAAATGTACATATTTTTAGCTATACACAATGAAAGCTCTTAGAAAAACACGACCTTACAAGTTGGACATGTTCTAGCTATATCACTACATAGTGAAAGATTTTTGGTACCAAATATAGAGTTTGATCACCACATCGGACACGTCGGACGTTTGAGTGGTTAAACATAAAATTTTGATTGTTTCAAACAACGTTTCAAGAGTGTACATTGACGTTCAGCGCGTGGGACATCAATGGTAACATCCATTCAATGTCAACAAATTTCATCCCTTACGTCTCCTTGTCACCACCTCCATTGAGCTTCAACCCAAGAATTACCTCCAAAATCAATTTTTCTATATTCAGACGATCTTTGATTTAGATAAATTTTCATTTCTAAAACTATTTTTTTTTGTTATGTATGACTTATACTTTTTTCAAATTTTCTGACATTTCTTCCTTTTCACCATTTTTTCAAATATGTTGCACAATTCGTCAGCTTCTTCTCAGCTTATTGCCCTGTGAAACGATGAAAGCTTGCCTCCCTTACCTTCCCTTTGTGAACTCTCAAAATCCCAGCTCTTTTTTCAGTTAAAACAAAAAAAAATTAAAATCATGTGCTACCAATAAAGTAGCTTTCCTTTGTTTATTGGTAGAATAACCAAAGGTAGTGAAGTGTAATTTAGACACGCAAATGTGCATATGTTCGCCTACGGATCATCCGAGATTGTTCAAGTGTCGATGGCATCATGATTTGTATTAATCGGGTGTGAAAACTGTAGTAAATGTTAAAGCATGAGTGCTTGTATTATATATGCTTTGTTTTTGTGTGTTATGTTGTTCTTCTCACATGGTAACTAATAAATATGACTCGGGCGTATTGCATTTGATGTTTGTAACAGCTTTTTATCTGCATGCAATTGGGACGAGAATTGATCCTTATGTTTGTGTCTAATCATGTTGTTGCTAGATGTGCTGAGAGTGAAGAGGGGTGTTTATTTTATTATTGCCTTGGAGCAACTCAAATCATTTGAATGGTGTATGATGGTTTTAACGTTTCACACTTTTTCTGGTGGTTGCATGAAATAACCATGTTGTGTTTTTGTACTTTGGCTTTTATTTTAAGTGTTGTTTATATATTTTTATTTTACCACTATGAAAAACAGGATCAATTATAGCTAATAAATTCATGTTCAATCATGCATGAAATGAATTTTAGTGTTATGTAGATAGTGGAGGAAACTAAAGGATTGAATTTATTATTATATACTTATGATATAATTATTCTTAATCTTACTAGTTAGAATATCAAAATAAAAATAATTATACTAAAAGATATCGTAAAGAGATCCTATATTGTTAAATTTTGTTAGCGTGATTAGAACGCCAAACAAGAAATTGGTAAACTAAAATATATTGTAAGAATATTGTTTGGATACTCCGTTTCATGGTAGCAGAAGAATGGAATTACATATTTTGTTTAATTGTTTCAAAAAAAAACAATGAATTGAAAACTGTGCTTTATTTAAATTGTATTAATCGAAGCTAAACAAGTGATATTGGTTTTTATCAAAATGTTTACTAGCGATATTTAAAGAGTTTATTTGATAATTTTAAACTTATATTTTATGCTATATGTTTGTAATTTCTCCTTGCCCATTTCTTATGTTGTTTTCGTCTAAGCTGTTTATAAGTTATAATGATAAGAATCTAAATTTAGCATTATATGCCAAATAATTGTTAGGATTCTTGATTATGATAAATAAATAGATTGTGCCACCTATTCTGCTGCTAAGGTTATAGCTGGTCCACCTCACCTTTTGCACCACATGAAATGCTTGTTATGATTACCATTTTTCTTCAACTAAAAAAAGCTTGTTAATTGCATTTTAATGTTCGTCCACTTGTATATTTTCCTCGTATTTAAACTGACATTGCCTCAAACAAAATTGCCGTTGTTTGTAGTAAAAGATTCCACCATTGAAATTACTTTTTTTAATTTATTCCTGAAGCAGGAGCAACTTAAGTCACATGGCTGATCCACTTTTAAACGTGGAAAAGGATACTAAAGTATGTTTATTTAATCGAAAGAGGAAAATGAAAGGGAAAATAAATGGGTTGGAAAATGGGCAAGCTCGAAAGAGGACGTAAAAGAAGAAAAATGGGTTTTAAACGTGGACGGTTCACCTTAAAAACCGATGTGGTGGACGGTCCACCTTAAAAACCGAGGTAGCTGATTGTTAACTACAATCACGTGAATTATATTGTATTTTTTGTTATTAGTTATAATAAAAAGGTGTTTGTGGTCACTGTAAAAACCGGACGACTTTGCCAAAAAAAAGATTGGAATTATATCTGTTCATATCGGATATTTCGTATGCAGATGTGAACGAATAAAATTTTTCCATTCATTTTAAATGGCAGTTCGATGGAGCTCATCTCGATGCAGTTGTCAATGTGAACTTCCCTGGTTGGACAAGAACACCGCCTAAGGTAGCATTCTCTTTTCTTTTTGTGCAGTTCCAGTTCACATCTGTGTCCAACGCTTCAGATGTGAGACCTAGTGAACCGTCCAACTAATTAAAATATTGGAATATTATTCATTCGTGTCAGACGTGTCGGACGCAAGTCTGACGCGGAGTGTTAATACACCCATAGTCATATCTCTTCATCCTCTCTATATATACGATTCTGCTTAATTTGCTAACTCACCGAACATAACACATACAATTCGAAAAATCAAGTAAATATTCAAGCTTCGTCGTCGATCAATTTTAGTAAAAAAAATTACATCCACGTTTTTCATATTCTTATCTTCTATATATTTTTTTCTTCAATTTTTATTGAATTTCTTTTATTTTCGTATTTTTAGAATGTCCAACCAATCTGCTACTTCATCCACAAGCACCATCGTCGATTGGATCGTTGACCAAACGAACACGTTTATTGGTGTTTGTTACGATTACGAGAAGTAAGAGGTCACAATTTATTTGGCTGATTATGATAACAAAAATTACGATCTTTTTCATGTATTGTTGGACAACCCCGAACAGCTTAGGAAGACAATTATTTTTCTTGTTAGGAAATTGAGAAGGAGCATGTAGTTTGTTTTGTATTTTATTTTTAGTTTATGTTTTTTGTACTTTTATTTCTACATGTGTATTCTAGAATAATACTTTTTATTCCGTACACTACTACAAAAGTGAGCATATTCGATACTATTTTTCTGTGGTCGTAGATCAAAAAAGCTTTGCCGTAGGCCATTTTTCAAATAGGCAACACCAGGAGGACGTGACATCCACGGCCGTTGCATTAGCCATCTAAGACAACGCTTTTGCCCATCTACGTCCACGAAAAGAAAGTGTTGCATTATAGTTGTAATGCAACATTATTTGCATGTAATGCAACAATATACAACGTTTCCTTAAGCATTAGTTACAACCTGGCTGTCAGGTCACGGAAAGGGGGCCACGTAGCTTTCCACGTATGTTGTCTACGTGTCAGATGACACGTCAGCTGCGCACGTGTCATAGCCACGTCAGCTGTGGGACCCATACGTCATGCTGAATTAATAATATTTCATTTAATGCAACACCATTGTATTATGTAATGCAACACCATTACCTTGAAATGCAACATAAAAAAGGAAATGCAATAGTAAAAGAAGGCAAATGCTACAATAGAAGAAAGAAAATACAATGCCTTAATTAAAAATTTTGTAATGCCAGTTTTGTAAATAGATGAAACTCATCCAAAACATTCACCTTAGTATAAATGTTAGTCAAGGAGATACAGACTTTTACACTCATCTACTTGATCTTAAATAGTTAACTGATTATATATTTCAAGTTGGGAAAGTTCAATGTATAGTAAATTAGGGTGAGTTATGTGTGATAAAACCACTCGTTAAATTGGTTTTATTGATACACAAAAACTATAAAATATAACAAACACAGTTACTATAGTAAATCTAACCAAACTTTATTCTCATATCAGTTCCATATTAACTTTATTCTTATATCAGTTCCACACAATATTAGTGCTAACACAAGGTTCAACCCATACTTCCATAGCACGGTCTCCATAAACTTGAACTTTTCCTAGAACAAAATAATGCATATAACTCACATATTAATACATTTTTATTTGGGTCATAAAATTAAAACGATCATCAAAATGGGTAATATTAATATATTAGAATGGGTTAAATTATACATGTGATAACAAATCCATCTAAAAGGACTTGTAGTTTTTAAAAGATAAAGAACAATCTATACCTGCACATATACTCACATTAATCTTTTAGAACCCTAATAAAAAACCATGAGGTTCTCTAAAACACAAATACTGTGAAAAAAGAGCTCATGGCGTGCTTAATGTCAGTTTAGTTAATATATTGGAATGATGTTAATTATATATGTGATAACAGAGCTAATGGAATGCAAAGGGTTAGTTTGTAATGTGAAAATATATGGATAGGATCATTACTGTGAATTGCAAATGTATGAAAGAGAATTGTGAAATAAAACACATGAATGGGAAGTGTGATAATCAAATTATTAAAGTAAGTGAAAGAAAACAGATGAATCAGAATCGAGATAATCAGAGAAAGTGAAAGCATATGTATGTAAGAGAAATACGATAATAATACAAAGTGGAACAAGTAAAACATTACCTTCTGTATTGTTATATATACGAAGCTCAAAAAACATATAACCAAGCATAAAAGAAAAAGGGAAAAATAATTGCCAAAATGAGTAAGAATTACCCAGTCTCGATCTAAAATATGTGCTTCTTCTAAACCAAGTCTCCTTAGGTGCTTGACTAGGACAGCTAGATCTAAAACATCTAATGATATGTTTTTCCCATCAGCTACTCTCGAAAAAGGAGTGCTCCGTTGAGATTCCCAAAGAAATATCAGCAATCTATGTAGGTTTGATGGATATAGAATGAATAGGAGATGCCAGCACACTATATTTGTCCACACACACTCCATAATCTTCCTGGTCATCATCGGAATACTCCTCTTTGTTGTCCACATCGACTACTTTATCTTCATCCTCCGAATTGGAGAAAAAATAGATACAGCAATTCTAGAGTTTACACAAGGTACCACCAGCTTTGGGGAAGTCATCGTGATCTATTTGTCATTGTTGAATTATTCATGAGATAAAGCACTAATTATTTCGCTGTCACCATGCTAGATCGACTTCAACATCACAGGTCTATCCATATCACCCTTTATTTCATCAGATCAGCATCCCCTTCCCAACTGAAATCCAAGTTTATGCATTTAGTTTGGGAACTAGGAATAGGGCATTTTGATTTACCTTAAAGTAAATCATTTTGTTTAGCGTTAGTAAAAAAAACTAACATAAGCGAAATCAGCAAATTGACTCACCTAATTTAGGAAATTAAGGCAAATGAAAATCAAGGAATGAACAGGCGGACTGGCAACCACCAATCATTGAAGAAGACCATGAACTGACTCCAAGCGAGGTTGTTGGCCATTAGCGGCGAGGAGGCGAGACGGCGAGGAAGCCGTTGGCGTGAAGAGGCATTTTAGAAGAAAGCGATTTTTCGGTTTTGGTTGTCCTTCGAGCATTGATGCCCAAGGCAAATGACTCCCTTGCCTGTGGCTAGGGCCAACTCTGCCTGTAGAGTTGAAGAGAATCGATTTATGTTTTTTATTGAAAGCAATGGGAATAAGGGAAGGGAAGGATTCGGTGATTCAAGGAAAATAAAAGGAGAAATCGGCAATGGATGAAAATTAAGTAGGAATTACCGAAAAATATGCTGGAATTAACGCGTACTTCTAAATAATATAATATTACTTATGAATCACCAGACATGTCTATTAACTAATTTGTATTTACAAGTTTTAATTCTTTTTCTTAAAGGTAATAAAACATCCAACATCGAAAGATGTGGATAGATGAGCTGGATTGATTTGAACCGTTGAATTAATCATTCATCTATGGTTGTCGGTTTATTTATGTTGATCACACGAATTGATGAGCTGGATTGTATATACGTAAAGCTACGCTTTTAATTGGTGTCGCATGTCAGAACACTAGAATTCCCACCGTAACAGTGCATTCACATCTAATGCAACAACATATGAATATTGTTGAAGAAGATCAAAAAAAGCATGGCTTTCGCCACACTTTTCATGTAGCGAACACACGTTAGTGTCGAATATGCCCACTTTGGTAGTAGTGGTATGTCGTAGTTTGTATTATGTATTTTGTATTACGTATTATGTATTTAAAAATAATTAATATAAATTAGGGTTTTGTTTAGAAGGACAAACTTTCTAAAATATTTTGTTTTAAGGACAAGCTCTTCAAAATTTAGTCATAAAGACAACATATAAAAAATGAAATTATACAAGTTTATTATACGAAAAGGTTATGCAAAATTGATACCATGCATATTGTTCTTCTCACCGAGTTTTTGTCCTTATGGCATATTTAATCGAAAATTTTGTCATTTTCACTATAAAAAAAAAGTGGAAGCATGTCCTTAAAGCTAAAAAAATGATGAACTTTGTCCTCCATACTACTTTCCTGAAAGGAGGAACAAACAATAAATTAATAATTTCTCCTTTTCGCTTTGCCCCTTTCGTTAAAAAAATGCATTTCTAACAATTTTCCAGGCCATTTCATTTTCCTTCTTTCATTTGCGAAGTTACCCATTTTCAATACTTTCATTTCGCCCTTTCAGATTAAAAAAACGGATACTAAAATACAAAATTCAAAAGAATCTCCTATATGGCTCGGTTGGAAAACCGAGTAAAATGTGGGAAACGATATAAAATGTGGACATTGGATGTGAATTTGATAATATGGCCAGAATTTGTGGCGGGGTCATTCATGTCCCATTCCTAGAATAATTTTGACAAAAATTAGGAAAGACAGACGCTCCAGCATTTCTGAAATTCAATACAGCAAAATTTTCCCATCAGATCATTTTATATTTAAAAGGTGGAAATCAAAAGGGGATTGTTAAGGGAACTCCACATTTGCTTAAGAAGGGAATAATTATAAAGGGACTCTAAAGACAGACGCTCCAACATTTCTGAAATTCAATACAGCAAAATTTTCCCATTAGATCATTTTATATTTAAGAGGTGGAAATCAAAAGGGGATTGTTAAAGGGACTCTACATTTGGTCAAGGAGGAGATAATTTTAAAGGGACTTCAGTTTAGTTTTTTGTTAAGTAGGGATCTAGTTTTTTTTTAATTCCCAACTACCCTTGACTCATCGCTTATGTTAAACCCTAACTTACTAAATTCAGCGCAAGTAACAAACATGTGAATTACTAAACATCTCAATTACACAAACTCGATATAGCATATTTGATCAATTTTTTTTTGCATTTATTTTAAATTAACCATGTTAATTTCAATATGGAATTATAGTTAATTACCTAATCCGATGCCTTTTGATCATCCACTAAACTTTCTTGTGTCTCCATTACATTAACTATATTCATTTTATACTTTTATGTACAACATTAATTAAGGTTTAAGTTTTATGGTATATATTAATGAGGATAAAGCAGTTAATATCAGAATTTTAATTTATATGTTTAATGGGAGGCTTATTTATTTTGTCATTTCCATAACAATTATATAGTAAATAAAAATTGGTCCTCCCCTTAACCAAATGGGGAGTCCTTTTAACAATCCCAAATCAAAAATAGATTTAATTAGATAATCATTGTTAACTATATTGGCATACACGAATTTTATAATACTATTTAATACTAAAGTATAAAAATTGTTAATTTAAGTTAAAGGAAAGCCTATGTATTAAAAATATATGCGTTCATGAACTATTTTTTTTTGCATATTCAGTTGTTTTATAAACAAATATACAAATTTGTTAAAAAAAACAGCTAAAACTATGTTAATTTATCATCAATAATGCATATAGTTAAAAAATTATATAAATGCTTTAAAATAAAAATATAGAGATTAACCATTATAGATGGTCGCGCTAGCACACCAAGAACTTGTAACTATCGACAATAATTATGGTTACGGTTAGTAGCAATACTGCTGATTGCCGCAACCGTAATACCTTTGTTTAATATGTGTAACTAACCACGCGAATCAAGTATTATGAAAAAAAATATTCTTTAAGCAAATAGGTGGCTTAGTAATTTTCCAACAATTGGAAGATAAAAAATGTGGTTTAACTTGTTTATTCTTAATGCAACAATGTATGATGGTTGCTATAGATAAATACAACTAAATGTCAATTTTGTAGCTCCCCTTTTTAATTAGGGGAAGGAACTGCTATATCTTATTTCATATACATCTCACTGCCCCTCTTTCTTAAAAGAACTGAACCATACGTTTTGAATTAAATAACAGTGTGAAGCAACAAGAGAGTGGAAGTCCAATTATTTCAATTGAAACTAAAATTGTAATAGAGGTTAGACAGAATTAAACGTGTAGCTTAAGGTAAACCTAGGTGTCGTACCTAGTAATTACATAAATTAAGTCCCTACTCTTTAACATTGCACCCAACATTATCTTCCTCTAACAATTCATTTAATTTCAGTCTTTAAAAATTGTAACCTTTTGCAGAATAATTGAATTTGAGAATCCTTGTTATGAAAGCTATACTTTTATTCACCAACTTGTGTTAATGTCCATGTTCATTTGAATGTATGAGAGTGAAGCTACCCTCACATTCATTGGTTATGAACTTAAAAGCATTTGAATTTCAAACATTTAGTTGTAACTGGCATTTTATTCTGGTTTCAATCATTGTTTTCATGACCGAACCAGACCAACAGCCCAACCACGGTTAACCGTGGACCGCCAAACTTCACGGTCCAAAAGTAAGTTGGACCTACATATTCAAAATCCAACCCAAAACCGTAAGAACTGGTCCAAACCACGGTTCTATAGCCCAAAAGCCGGACCAAAATTTCTCTTTTTTTATACAAAACATATTTAAAGCTGATCTACAGAAGGCCCAGCCCACTCCATCAAGGCTTCTGTAATAACCCGGAAATCTGAGCCAATTTAAATTTTTTATTTTGGCAATTTTAGTGAATTTTGAGTATTTAAAATGAATTATTTTAAATAATAACGACGAGAAATTTATTTTGAATAAACTTTGAATGTAAATATTTATTTGAATCGACGTTAGAATATAGATATTTATTTTTAATTATAAAAGGAATTGAAAATGGCGCGGTAGTTTGAAAATTCGATTTCAAATTTCAAATGAATGTACAGGATTCAAAATAAACCGGATTTTGGCAAAACCAAAAATATTAGAATCTAGTTGAAAATATCTTTCCAACGAATCCCAAAAATCAAAATTTCATTGCGGAATTAAAAAGTTATGTCCAGTTGAAAATTCAGAATAGCCACTATGAAATTCTGGCCCTTAAAAATGGAAATTTTGCAAACGACCTCTGTTTTCAACGAAACCACTTTTGTTGGAACCGGAATGTCAAATTATTGCTAGGTTTCAAAATTCATAATTTTCTGAATCAATATGTGAGCGTGGTAAAGTTAACGTGTTTTAACAATTTCAGTTGAATTCCATCGACTGGAAAATGGCCATTTTTTAAATGGTTTCAGAATTGGATGGAATTAGTTTTGTTAGGACCATATTGTCAATACGAAGCTAGAAATAATTTTTCTGGAATTTTTAGAGTTTGTATGTGGGCCCAGTAAATTGAAATGTGCGTTCAAATTCAATATATAGATTTATATTTTGATTTTGACGGAAACGGATCGAAACGATTGAATTGGCCTACGTGACATATCCCATTGTGTTCGGAATGGGGGTAATTAGCTGAGGAAGACAGTCGGTGGGTTGGATTTCGAGTTATAATAAAAGTTGCTTTTTGAAAATAAAATTAATTAATTATATATTCCCATTCCCTCTCTCTCCCTCTATTTACAGTCAACGCCCCCTCCGTTCATTTTAAAATCAGAGACAAAAAAACCCCTCAACGTCGCTCTGCTCCGAAGCCTCGCGCCAGCCACCACGTCGCGGGCACCGGTGCCGCTCACCTCCGGCGTCGCTCACCTCCGGCGGCCCCTGGCAGCACCTCCCTTCCCCTTCCTCTGTGCTTCTCTCTCCATTTCTTCAGCCCCAGTCCCCTAAATTGAACGGGATCCGCACCCCATAACTGCTCTGGCCACCGCCTCTGCCGGCGTCTCCCCCCTGCGCACCCCACTCCACACGCACGACTTCCCTCTCGCGCTGCTCTCTCCCTCCTCTTGATTTCAACGCATATCCCTTACCCACGATTCGAGCGCCACATCCCAAATATCCCAACTCCGCCGCCTCCTCCTTTGGAAGCGCGCAACAACCATCTCCACCCTCCCCTCTGAGAAAACTGTAAGCCCTTTTGTTTTATTTTTATATTTTTTTTACATTTTTTTTCATATATATATGCAAGGAATCGTTTATAAATTGAATTTACATATAAAGTTAGGATTTTTACTTGTATAAAAATATAATTTTTATCATAGTAGGAAGTTAAAAATATAATTTTTATCATAGTAAGAAGTTAAAAATATAATTTTTATCAGAGTAAGAAATTAAAAATATAATTTTTATCATAGTAAGAAGTTAAATATATAATTTTTGTTCATATGAAAAATATTATTTTTATAATGAAGTAGCGAATATAAAAATACGATTTTTATCGTCTTGAAAACGAAGTAAAGATATGAATTTTATTATCTAGAAAGAGAGATAGAAATATGATTTTTATCTATATAGAAGAGTACAAAGATATAATATATATATATATATATATATATATATATATATATATATAGAGTCATAGTATAAGAATGTGATTCTAATGGCATTGATATAAAAATGTGTTTTTTATATATGTAGCGAATACGAACGACGAAAGTGACAAAAGGCGGGTACAACGAAGATTTTCTACTTATGAAGAGTCGTGGCGTTTGGTTTAGCTCTAGGTGAGAACTTCTCACTTTTAATTTATTTTTCTAGTTAAAATATATAGTGGGATGCAGACGGTGCTTAGCAGCACCTGACACCCGTCGTCCACAGACCAAGGAGAGCTTGTTTGTTTTATTGATGTGTTGTGAAAAATGATTGTGTGTAGTGGAATGAAATAAAATAATTTATCGTTATAAATATATATAGTTAAAAATATAATTTTTAACGTGTATATAAAATAAATATTTATAAACAAATTGGACGATTTGTTTATATACATTGATTTGACTGATATTGATTGGGACGATAAATTTTACACATCGCCCAACTGCACAAATAAAATCTGTGTTTGTTGATTTGAAACCCCACACGGGTATTGGGATGATACTTGATGTACACTAATCCCGATTGTTTAGTTGTATGTCAATCGATGGGTTGACAGACTGTGTAAGCGTCAATTATTTATATTTAATGCTTATGCAGTTGTGTGGTGCACTCTGGATGATGGTTGATTATTTATCGTTGCTATTATATACATGTGTTGTACGGAATCCATATAATTAACATTATATGGTAATTGATTGGGCCTCATTCCAATTTGGAATATAAGGAATATTATAAAAGAAAATTCATGTGTTGAATAGAAAGAAAATTCATGTGTTGAATAGAAAGAAAATTCATGTGTTGAATAAAATAAATATTCATGTGTTGAATAAAATATATATTCATGTGTTGAATAAAAATATATATTCATGTGTTGAATAAAAATATATATTCATGTGTTGAAGAAAATATTCATTTGTTGAATAAAATAATGAAGTTATTGAAATATATAAAGCCGTGTTGATTAAATATGCGCCATTTTGACGCGAACGATATTTATATCGATTATATTCGTTTTTATAATGAATATAGAAAAGGAAGTGATTTCAAAACATAACGTTTTGAAAATATTATCATTTATAGATTAATGATATGGAATATTCAATTTTTAGTTGAAACTGAATGTGAAGTTGAAATCACTTTGAAACCAATTTAAAACGATTTATAAAATACGTTTTAAAAGGAAATCGACGAAATATATAATATATATATATATATATATTATATAATGGCCTGAATAGAACGCGCCGCGCCGCGGCAGTTCGCGAATTTCGACCATTGAATTCGAATGGATAGTACGGGAGATCCGACCGTTGGATTCTCCTAAAACCGGAACTGTTTGGTTCGTATCAAAAAGAGCATTCTGACGAATATTAGAGATTTGATATCTAACGGTTGGAATTGGAATTATGTCCAAACCAAATTTGGAAAAGGTCGTTGTAAGTGCAGTTCGATGGCCGTTGATGGAAATCGACTGTATGGGCCTTGATAAAATTACTAAAAATAGTAATAATTGGTGTAAAATCATAAGAAATGATTTGTGAAGAATTGAGATGAAAAATTCCAAACTGAAAAGATAAAAATAGATTTTTATCGAAATGAACTAGTTTTGAACTAGAGTTAAAATTCATTTATTTTTTTTGAAATAAATAAATTGGATTTAAAAGGGTTTTGAAAGTAATCAGGATTTCCGATAATTGAATTGAAATGGATTTGAATCGAAATTATCTTTGGAATATTTCGATGTTGGATTTCGTGATTATACAGATATTGTAATGGAAATTTGAAAGATATATTTATATCGTAATTCCAATACGATATTTGTTGGTCGTAGAATTTGATATTGAATATAAGCCAATATATTTTCTATTCTGAGCCTTCTATTTAATATCAAATGGGATTTGGGTTTGTCGTGAATGGTGTCTTCATTAACACTGTTCTTAAACCCAGTAGAGAAAAGATTAAATCTTTTTATTTAGATTTAATGAAGTATACCAATTAAATGATATTTAATTTGAATTGAATAGAATGTGATTTTGGGTTTATCGTGAACCGTGTTTTAAATGACAGTAGTTCTTTAACCTAGTTAAAGACAGGATATGATTTCCCAAGTTAAAGAATCATTGATAGTGATTATTGGGAAGATTAAAACCAAGTGGAGTTTTAATGAATTTTTAATTAGATTGAAACAATCGAGAATGGGGTATCACCAGTTTTGCCCCAGGCGATAGTTAAATCTTTAATTAGATTTGAACGTGAAATGGTAATTGAATTTACCGATAACACCGTGGTGTTAGATATGAAGTATTACCAGTTTTGCTTCATGGGATGAATAGGTTGGGATTAGTAAATAAAATAAATGATTACTTCGGTGTGCTTCGCTAATCCCGACTAATTTGAATTGATATTCAAAAGGAGATTAAAGAATAAATTTAAAGAATTTATCTTTGATAAAATTAATGGGAACCTTTCCCAAAGTACAAGAATATTTGAATAAAAGAATATTCTGATTTGGAATGAGGCATATGTTGTGTTTGTGTAACACTTGTTTATTATATATGCGGGTTATTCAGAAAGACCGGGTTTATCCCATTATGAATAACTGATTCGACGATGTGTCGAGGATGAAGACAGTGGTCGAAGACCGGAAGTATTCACATCGTTTGGGTGATTACTGATGATCTTAATTGGGCTGTACACCCAAGAGGAGGGAATCAGTTGGTGATCGTCCAGAAATACTTGAAGATCGATGGATATGCGAGGTACAAGGTGCCTCTGGTTTCGTTCAGACCCAGAACGAACTTGTAAATGAACTGTGTGTCTGACACTGGATTTTATTCTGTGTGATTGATATCTATTAAATATATATCTATTTAGCGGTGGAGAATTAATTCTCTTGCTTAACGCCCTCCTCTGAGACGTACGAGCTCAGAGGTTATATATTGATGGATATCAATGGCATGTAGTGAACTGCCTGTGTGGCATGCCTAAGTGGCAAATGATCAAGGCTTTTGTTGAAAAGAGAAGCCTTGTGGTTGATGATCAAAGCACGGCCTGTGTGGCATAGCTTTGTGTAGCGTTGATTCGCGAGCCTCACACCCCGGTTGTGAACCAAAAACGGGAGAGGACCTCAGGGAGGACATGCGTTTCCTTCTAGCTAGGGTGGTGTCAGTGACCTACCAGCCCTGACATTTATATTATTTTCACATGTGTGGTTATTGCTGTTGCGAGGCGCCTCGGATATACCATGTGGAGCCGATGGAGTTATAGGACTCATTTACACCCCAAAGGGTGGGGAAACGCAGTGTTCAGGTATTTTAATCCACATCGGTGGACCGACCCTGACGATCCAAGGGCTCACCCATGTCTGGGTCCTGAAGCTCGGGCTAGAGAGTCTCGAATCGGTAAGGACTATCTTTTGCCTCGGTTTACAGATGGAAATCCAACTTCCAATACGTGATTTTGCGGTTTCGATTGTATAAACTATATATGGCGACATAGTGGTATAGGGCATTTATGCCGTCTTTGATTGATACTTATGATTTGAAGTTGTTTTATACACTATACACTTATAGTAATAATAAAACATGAAATTTCACGTACCAAGCATTCTTGGATATTATAAGGTAAAAACCATATCCTTCGGTTTGCGTTGCATTGTGTGATGGGACCTAGGTCTTATAATAACTTCATTGTTCTTTATTTAGCATTGCGCTGTTGTTTTATGCACTGGTATTCTTGGGAGGAAACCCGTTCCATGTTATATGGCATGGTCCCTTGATTTAGCTAACTTTAAAATAAAGATTAATAACTGTTTTAGTTCTCACACCATTCACATGATTGACCTGGAGTTTATTGTTTTAACCTAAACTTTGGGTGCCCTTATTTTGACATGAGCAGCTAGTAGTTTTGGTTTTGCAGATTTATATTCATAGGATCCTGGTTTATAGCTGGAATGATATCCAGAAAGCTCTATATCCGTATATCTCCTTCAGTTGTGCTTTGTATTATTTTCCGCTGTTATGTAATGTACTGTAATCTCTGATATTTATCGAATGTGTAATATTTATTTATACTCTGTATATTCTTGTATTCTGATGAATTGTTGTAATTAACCATGGAATGTTCTTCTATTTGCGTGCCGATGTGGCTTGTTCTCAAAGCAATCCGTGCTTTCCTTCACGAGGGAAGTTCGGGTCGTTTCAGCTTCTAAAGCCTGAATGAATTAGAATGGAGGGTGCCTATTTATATATAAAGAATGCGGAACAACACTTCTCCTGGTTTATGATGTGGGTCATTTAATCCCCTTTGTGCCTTCTCTTCACCTTCAAGTTCTTAGTTCTTTTAATTGAATTTTTGTTGTTTTAAAACTTTACCTAATAAGTACACCAAGTTTCATTAAATCCAGAGCTAACTTTGATCAAAATCATTTCATGAATATGAATCATATATATTTAGATAATTAAAATTAATGGAAACTAACTTTTTTAATCAAAATTGTTAACAACCATATGTATAAAAAATATGGTTCTGATGGTTCAACCGGTCTGACCTCCAAGACCTTCAACATGTGTCACCATGGTTCGACTCACGGTCCAATCATGAAAACTATGATTTCAATACAAAAGTAAGCTTCGTATTTTATTAGGTTAGAGAAAAATAATTTATTTTCTTTATATCCCTTGGTCTGCCCTCAATTGTATATCATTGCATCTTCAACAAAACCGAGGTACAAAATTATAAATTTTGCTATTACAAAATTTAATCGTAACGTTTTCCCAACAGAATATGGGCCGATGCTTGTTGAATAGGAGTCTGAGCTTCAGACCTCTATTCAATAGGTGCTTGAGAAAAAAACTTCCGGTGCTTGGAGCTCAGGCGACTGTTTAATTGATGCCTGAGACTTTTTTTCCTTTGAAAACATATAGGCGCTGTTTGAACTGATGCCCTACCCCAGACACCTGTTCAAACGCCGCCTTGGCCGGTTACATTTTTGTAACAAAAAACAATGAATTTTCCATTGATTACAAAATATACACTCAGTTAGAGAGGAAATTGAGTATATATATTACATATTTGTAATAATGGACCATTGTTGGAGATGCTCTTAGCTATGAACCATGTAGTGATGCATTATAGTTCACCAAAATGTAACAAATCATTTTTTGGCCTTATGGTGTTTTCCAAAAAGCATATTCATGGCCAAATATGGGAGTAAATGTGTAATAAAGTAGCATTTAATTTCTCAAGCAGGCCACAAAATGCACTAATATGTCCAAGGGCTTAATGTAGCAAAATTCATGGAAATTAGACTATGACAAGCAACTAAATTTTACATGGCAATCTAAAAGTATTCAACTATTTCATGCAAATATACATATTTTTATCTATACAACAATGAAAGCCTTTAAAAAATAAGATCTTATAAGTTGGGCATGTAACAACCCGGAAAATCGGAACCAATTTAAATTTTTTATTTTGGCAATCTTAATGAATTTTGAATATTTAAAATGATTTATTTTAAATAATAACGACAAAAAATTTATTTTGAATAGAATTAGAATGTATAAATTTATTTAAATCGAAGTTAGAATATAAATATTTATTTTAATTAACAAAGGAATTGAAAATGGCGCAGTAGTTTGAAAATTCGATTTCAAATTTCAAATGAATTTATAAGATTCAAAATAAACCGGATTTTAGTAAAACCAAAAAAATTCGAATCTATTTGAAAATATCTTTCCAATGAAGGCGAAAAATCTAGATTTCATAGCGGGAATAAAAAGTTATGCCCAGTTGAAAATTCAGAATAGTCGCTATGGAATTTTATATAATATGTAGCCCTTAAAAATAGCAATTTCGCAAATAACCTCCGTTTTTGACGTGACCACTTTCGTTGGATCCAGAATGTCAAGTTATTGCTAGATTTCAATTTTCATAAATTTTGGAATCAATATGTGAGCGTGGTGAATTTAAACGTCTTTGGTCGATTCAATTTGAATTTAATCGGCTGGAAAATGACCTTTTTCAAACGGTCTCCAAATTAACGAAATTAGTTTTGATAAGACTGTATCATCAAAACATAGCCAAATTTATTTTTCTGGAATTTTTGGAGTCAGTATGTGGCCCCGGTAAATTAAAATATGCATTTGAATTTAAAATATAATGATTTATATTTTAATTTTGGTGGAAACTGATTGTAACAGCTGAATTGGGTTACGAGATATATCCCATTGTGTTCGGAATCGGTGTAGTTAGCTAGAGGCGACAGTCGTTGGGTCTCGTTTGGTGGTTGAATGGAAAGTCAACATTTTTGGGAAAAAAATATATATATATATTTACATAATACCCCCCTTTTCCCTCTTCTCTCTCCTCGATAACAGATATTAGAAAAAAACAACCCGGGGAGGGGGGGGGGAGAAAGCCGTCGCCGCGGCCACCAAGGTAGCCGCACCTCCGGCGCCACCCCTTCCCCTTCCTCTCTCTCTTTTCGTCCTCCATCTCCATTCGATTTTCCCCAAATTCCTTGAAACCGTCGCCGTGGCCCACCACACTCCCTCCACCCACCTGCCGCTGCCCGCTACTCCTACCGCTGCAACACCCCCTTGTCGCGCCACCACTACACACCACCTCTGGAAAATCCCATTTAACTGTAAATTTTTTTCCTTTTCCTTTTGATTTATTTTTATTTATTTATTTAAGGTAATCAGTTTTTATATATATACTAGCATATAAAAAAATTCGATTTTTATATATAATAGCGAGAAAAGAATTGATTTTTAAACAAGAAAAGAATAGATTTTTAAACAAGAAAAGAAGTGATTTTTAAAATAGAAAGCATAGTATAAAAAATAGATTTTTAAAATAGAAAAGATAAGATTTTTAAAATAGAAAAAAAAATCCAATTTTGATTATTTGAATAGCGAAATAAAAATTTGATTTTTATTATTTGAATAGAGGTATAAAAATTCGATTTTTATTATTTGAATAATGATATAAAAATTCGATTTTTATTATGTGAATGGCGATATAAAAATTCGATTTTTATTATTTGAATAACGATATAAAAATATACTTTTTATATATGAAGTAGCAGTTTAAAAATATGATTTTTATGTAGGTAGCAATATGAAAATATGATTTTTATTTATATGGTAGCAATATAAAGATATAATTTTTAACAGTATAAAAATGTGATTTTTATATATGTTGGCTAGCTTTTTGACCAAGCCACCAAAGTCTACACACACGAAGAGAATGTGGAACTTCACTCCTCTGGCCATCGAAGACCCGATCGGATTACCTTACGTCACCACATTCGCGATCGCCACATGTATCGCGATTCGATCCGTCCAACACTAGCTCGACCCGATCGAATACCCGAAGCCAGAAAATGAAGACCACGACCTGTTCAACCACGATCCGAAATGCATGGATCTCGCGACACCTGCCAACAACTATCATGTTGACCAATTCTCCATCAAGATACGAGCCAGTACAAGGTCCTCGGGATGTGTGCCACGTATGACCGCGATCTGTCTGAAGAAATCAGCTATAAATAGCCCAGAGCTTGGCATTTTTAGGGACACTTCTGGCAATTGAGAGATCTGACTCCACCATTATCATATCTTCATTGTTTTTACTTAGAGTTACCCCGAAATTATTGAGAGAATCATAATTGTTAGAGTGAGATTGAGTGAAACCATTGATTGTACTTGCATTTAGCATATAATCAACTACATATAAAGTGGACGTAGGCTCATCAACTACATATATCTGTTCTTTGTAGATCAGAACAGCTTGGGTGTTAGACCCAATTTTTGATCTAACATTTTGGTGTTTTCACCGAGAAAGAATTTTTAGCACATTGGATTGTTGTTCCGTTGTTTGGATACTCAAGTCCGAAGAAAACAGTCCAAAACCCCACTATTTCAGTTTTTGAATATTCCAGCGCAACTCAGATATCATGGCTGGAAAGAAGTCTAAGGAAACATGAGCTTCGCAGGCGAACGAAGCTGAAAATGATGCAATCGAAGAAAGTGTGCACGAGCAGCCCGAGGTGGAGGTCATGGATCGCCGAGAGGAGGGGGCGAACCGATCCGTTGAGGGGACCGCGACCCAACCAGCTGAAGGAGTTGCCACACGCTCCCATGACCACGTCTCGAACCGTCCCCATAACGCCTCCGCGATCCGATCCCGGGGGGCGCTCCGAGCCATCGAGGTAAGGATCCCGCGATCCAAAAAGACAAGCAGACTACGACCCGACCTGGAAAGGAGGTTATGGCTCGATCCTCCTGTGCTGTTACATCTGCTCGACTTGGCACAAGCTCTTTACGTATATGATAGAATGTTGGCGACCAATTTGACCCTTCTGCCCCGGCTAATGAAGGGGATCTCTCTCGCATTATCGACATGTGGGAAAGATTATTTGACGAGTTAGCTGCTCAGCGGCTAGAGAGTTCAGTATTGCGACAGAATCTGACTGTTATGGACAGGCGAATTGACGACCTCATAAGACAGAGGGTTTCCTCACCAACCCGTGTTCCTTCCCCGGAACACACATCCTCGTCTGAGGAGCCCCGAAGAAATCGACGTTGGCCTCCACTAGAAAGAGTTTAGAACATTGAACAACTTCGATCTTGGGAGGAAGAAGTGCTTAACCAAGAAACTAACAATCGTAACTTGAACGAACCTGCTTTACCGCTGAGGAATGGAAACGTGGTTGACCCTGCTCAGAATCGACCTAATCCCCCCGCTCTTCGCCTAGTTGACCTCGGCAACAGGGGGCAAGGAAGCTCCGCCCGAATCCCAGACTTTGTAGCTGCACGTCAAAGAAATGCTGAAGAAGCCCATCTGGCAAGAAGTGTTGATCCTGAGTCCACCTTGACCCGGGCAGATGTTGAAGCAATGATCTGGGAAAACATAATAGCTAGCCGAGGGTATAGGGATGAAGATTGGGGCATAGATCGTAGTCATACGCCTTTTACTGATGATATATTGGAGGTCACATTCTTGAGACGTTTTAATATGCCGACAATGAATCGTTATGCGGGCAAATCTGACCCAATCCAGCATTTGATGCGATATTCCTGGTCCATGAATGCCGCCGTAGCTACAGACGAGATAAAGTGTAAGGTGTTCCCTATATTTCTGGAAGATATGGCATTAGTGTGGTTTACCCGCTTGCCAGCCCGGTCGATATCTAGTTTCAGGGAATTGGGTGAGAAGTTCGTGAACCAATTCCGCCTTTACGCTCAGAGATCTAAAAATGTGATTGAGCTGTCTCTTATTAAGCAGTTACCAGACGAAAGCTTGAGGTCGTACTTGGATCGTTTTAATTTAGCAGTCACAGAAGTTAAAGATCCGCATGAGCAAACTGTGTTAATGGCTTTAATTGATGGTGTCGATAAGGATACCGAGTTTGGAAGATATTTAGCCGGCAAACCACCTCCGACCAGAGAAATATTTTATGAAAAAGCTAATGTCCGTTTACGACGGGAAGAGATATATGCTAATCGAAAAAGGAAGGCTAATGAAAAGGAAGATATCTAGAGCATTGTGGTCGTCAATCAGACAGGAGATAGCTCAGGAAAGGTTGAAGTCAATGTTGGGAATAAAAATCAAGGAAATGGTTGCCAACCGGGAAACAATAATTGCAGTAATCGGAAGAGAAACCGAGGAAATGATTCCCAAAGAAGATCTCGACCCATGCCATTTGAGAGTTTCACACCGTTAAATGATACATTGGAAAATATCTTCCATACTTATAGTGTCCTTCCATATAAAAGGACTCCCCCGAGAGAGTCGACAGACAAAGAGCGTGGACCGGAAAGTTCTGTCTATTTCACCAAATCCATGGTCATTCCACAAATGAATGCCGTCATCTGAGAGACCTGGTTGAGAGGCTTCTCCAAGAAGGAAAACTTGATGAGTACAGGGTCACACCCAGAGACAGGGGGCAAGCCGCATCTGCCCCAAACCAAAACCAAAATCAAAATCAGAGCCAGTCTACTCCCCGGCTGACTGCTCAGCAAAAGGGGAAGAACATTGTCATTAACACTATAGTACGAGGGCTTCATCTGGCCTGGCATAGCTTTAGGGAAATGGACCAGTATGTCAACGCAGCTAAACAACCCCTCGTGGCAGGAGAAGGCAGTAACCCTGAGGACATTGCTCCAGCCAAACAACAGAAGACAATGACCGATGACATCATATTTCATGACAGGGATAGCATTGGCGTTCACTCCCCAACCGAAGATCCATTAGTAATCACAGCCGCAATTGGTCCGGCCATAGTCCATAAAGTTCTGGTAGATAACGGAAGCTCGGTCAACATTTTGTTCAAGAAAACGTTCGACCAGATGAAACTTGAGCCGAAGGATTTAAAACCATGTGAGGGGTGGATACGTGGATTCAATGGAGCCTCAACTGCTCCAATGGGATATGTAGAGTTGTCGGTAACCCTTGGGGAGGGGGAGCTCCAGAGAGTAAGAATCCTTCCTTTTGTGGTTCTGCATGTCGAGTCCCCATACAACGCATTTCTTGGCCGACCGGCCCTAGCAAAGTTCAGAGATTGTATAGCCCCCTGGTGTTTACTAATGAAGTTCCCGACTGAAGCTGGTATAGGTATAGTAAGAGGAGATCAAGTCGTGGCCCGAGCATGCTACATTGCAGAGTTGAAGATGCTCTGCAAAGGAAAAGATGTAGAGACCAAAGGCGCTTCCTCCCCGGCAAGGGAGGAAACGTTATAGCAACTAAAGAAAATAACCATGGGAGAGTCACCCAGAGAACTGCCCGAGGACATAGATCCCAGAGAGGACGAAGAGACAGGGGCAGAATGGCGACTCCCAATGAAACAACTATGGATATTCCAATAGATGATGGAGACCCAGAGAAGGTCCTGAAGATTGGATCCCAGCTAGACCCTATTCGAGCCGGAGAGCTGACGGATTTTTTGAAAGCCAATTTAGATGTATTCGCTTGGACCCACTCGGATGTGTGTGGGATATCTCGTTCGATCATGAGTCATTCGCTAAGCATCAACCCGAAGCATCCTCCTGTCAAACAGAAAAGGCGAATGCTTGGCCCGGAGAGGTCGGTTGCTTTGAAAGAGGAAGTTGAGAAATTGAGAAGTAATGGGTTCATCAGAGACTCAACATATCCAGATTGGATTTCCAACCCAGTCTTGGTAAAAAAGGCCGATGGATAGTGGCGCATCTGTATTGATTTCTCGGACCTGAATAAAGCTTGCCCGAAGGACAGTTTTTCGTTGCCAAGAATTGACCAGCTGGTGGATTCGACAGCTGGCCATGAACTCCTCTCTTTCATGGACGCTTACTCGAGATACAATCAGATCCCTATTCACGTCCCCGATCAAGAACACACAAGCTTCATTACAGATCTAGGATTGTATTGCTATGTAGTGATGCCTTTTGGCTTGAAGAACGATGGTGCTACATATCAGCGATTGGTCAATAGGATGTTTTATAACCAGATTGGGAAGACGATGGAGGTGTATGTCGGTGACATGTTAGTGAAGTCCAAACAATCATCCGATCATACTGCCGATTTAGCAGAAATGTTTGAAATTCTCTGCAAGTATGGAATGAAATTGAACCCTTTGAAATGTTCATTTGGGGTAGCATCGGGAAAATTTTAAGGATTTATCGTCAATTCGCGTGGGATCGAGATTAACCCAGATCAGATCGCAGCAATCCGGAATATTCAGAAACCTAGACAGATTAAAGATGCGCAAAGCCTCGTAGGGAAAGTAGCAGCATTGAGTAGATTTATCTCCAAAGCTACAAATAAATGTATCCCATTTTTTGAATTAATAAAGCAAGGAAAGCGCAACTTCGAATGGACCCCTGATTGTATTGAAGCATTCCAGAATCTCTTGAATCATTTAGAAAAACCCCCAATTTTGTCTAAACCCGTAGATCATGAAGAATTATTCGTATATTTAGCGGTATCATCCAATGCGGTCAGTTCGGCTTTGGTTAGAGAATAGGATAAGGTGCAAAGACCAGTATATTATGTGAGTAAGAAGTTGGCGGCAGCTGAACGAAATTATCCAAGGGTAGAAAAGCTTGCGTATAGTTTGCTGATTGCATCAAGGAAGCTTCGCCACTATTTTCAAGCTCACCCGATTACTATATACTCTTATCACCCGTTAAAACAAGTTCTTCAAAGGCCAGAAGCTTCGGGAAGATTACTTAAGTGGAACATTAAACTAAATCAGTTCGATTTAAATTTTCAAACGCGGCGATCAATAAGGAGGCAAGTGCTGGCAGACTTCATAGCAGAGTTTACCATCCCAAAAGATGACCCAATAAGCGAAGAAGTCGATCCTCCAAGTCTACTCCCCGATCCCAATGCCTGGAAGTTGTTCACTGACGGAGCAAAGAACGATAGACGATCCGGAGCCGAAGTGGTGCTCGAAACTCCAGAAAAACGACCGATATACTATGCTCTCAGATTGGAGTTCCACGCCACTAACAACAACTCAGAATACGAAGCCCTAATTGCTGGTTTGAAACTCACAAAGGAGTTGAAGATTCCGAAGTTAGACATCTTTTGCGACTCCAAAATAGCTGTGAACCAGGTCATAGGAAAATTCCAGGCCAAAAGTCCTAGGCTGATATCATATTTAGAAAAAGTGAAAAAGTTGCTAGGTGGTTTTGACCATCACACCATATCCCACATTCCTCGAACAGAGAACCAAAAAGCAGATAAATTGGCTAAAATGGCCAGTTCTGATAGTCCTGAAAATACAGAACTGGTCCCGATGGAAGTCTTACAGTCACCTAGTATAGATCAGATGGAAGTTGATCTGGTACTAGATGTTGAACTTGAAAGGGAGTCATAGATGACCCCTTTGAAGAATTTCCTAATGTATGGAACGCTACCTGCAAAGAAAAGTGAGAGGCATGCAATAATTCGGAAGGCCTCTCGGTATGTGTTGCAAGAGGGAGTCCTGTATAGACAAGGATTTTCGATGCCCCTCCTCCGGTGTATTGCCAACAGCGATATTCAACGCGTATTGCAAGAAGTATATGAGGGAGATTGTGGAGATCACATGGGAGGTCAAACATTGGCAAAGAAAATAATACGATATGGTTATTTCTGGCCAACCTTAAATAAGGATGCGGCCAAATACGCGAGACGTTGTGACGATTGCCATAAATTTTCTAAGATCCATATGGCCCATCAAGCCAGCTGAAGTTGGCGACGAGTCCTTGTCCTTTTGCTATGTGGGGAATCGATATCATTGGAAGCCTCCCCATAGCGAAAGGTGGAGCAAAATTCGCTATCGTAGCCGTGGATTATTTTACCAAATGGGTAGAAGCAGAACCATTAACCACAATAACAACCAAGCGAGTAATCAGCTTCGTTGTTAGAAACATTATATGCCGATTTGGAATCCCAAGAATCATCATAATGGATAATGGAACTCAGTTTGACAGTACCAAGTTCAGAGATTTTTGCCGAAAATACTATATCGAGAAAAGGTACACCTCCGTGGCATATCCGCACGCGAACGGCCAAGTGGAGGCGGCAAATAAAACGATTAAATCTATCCTGAAGAAGAGATTGAAGCGGGCCAAGGCCATGTGGGTCGACGAATTTCCCTTGGCACTATGGGCTTATAAAACGACCTACAAATCGGCAACGGGACATACACCATTTTCCCTCGCCTTTGGAACTGAAGCGGTCATCCCGGTCGGGTTAGAAGTACCTTCTCACCGAGTCACCTATTATGACCCGATGACCAACAATGAGTTGCTTCTTGAGTCCTTGGACATGATCGAAGAAAAGAGGGATGAAGCCGATTTACGTGCCTTAAGACATAAGCAGCAGATAACTCGATATTATAACAAGAAAGTCTGAGCACGAACCTTTGAACCCGGAGACTTGGTTCTAAAACGTGTCTTCCCAAACTCAGAGCATATGTGTTCGAAATGGGAAGGACCATATTCCATCCTGCGAAGACTTGATAATGGAACCTTCAAGCTAGCAACCATAGATGGAGATGAAGTCCCCAGAGTATGGAATGCCCAGCATTTGCGGCCTTACCTGACGTGAAATCGTCAGTTTCATTCTTTTGTTTTTAGGACCATGTAAAAAGGCACGACTTGCCTAGAATAGTCTGGTTACTTGAACAAAAGATTATAAAATGGACGTAGGTCATGATTCGACCGAACCACTATAAAATGTCGTGTGTCATTTACCTTTACTGCACCATTACCTATATGCTTTATCTCGATTAATATAAATTGTTTTTGTCTATTTGAGTCTGTCGCAGATTATGCAGCAATATTGGAGCACCTAATGCACCGTGCCACAAGGTGAAAGAGGAACCATAATCGAGGACCACAAGGTGCGGCAAAGTAAATCGTCCCATGATCAAACTCTAACTCCCCAGAATCAGGAGAGAGTATAAAGGATATGAAGATGACGTCCGCAAGGCGTGAAGGTGCACCATGATAAAACCGCCTTGCCACCACTCTAACCTGCTGAAGGATCGGGAGAGTATAAAGGCGCCAGAGATTTAGCGCCCCCAGAATTTCTGCCCCGCTGAAGGATCGGAGGGCAGACTTGAAACGAGCTCGAACTCTAACCCGCTGAAGGATCGGAGGGCAGACCTGAAACGAGCTCGAACTCTAACCCGCCGAAGGATCGGGAGAGTATAAAATTGTTAGAAATTTAGCGCTAAAAGAATCCTTACCCCCCACCTTTCATGATAGGGGGCAACACACATGACTCTAATCAATCATTAATAAGCCCTGGCCAGGCATCATATTAAATGATTGATTGGGGGCATATACACACACATCACATCTCTGCACAGAAATTTTAAAATTTTGCTAATGTGATTCATGAATTAATTTTTGGTTAGTTATGGTTTAAATATTTGTGGCTAATGCGATAAATTAAAATTGCAGGTTCGCTGGTTTAGTTCTCCATTTTATGTGACTAATCTGTCTTGAAGGGAAACTCTTGTTCGTATTACGACAAGGATGAAAGTCAAGGTCGACAAAGGCGAATCATCCCCCCATGCCGTTATATTGGCTGCTCAGGAAGTTGCACAGAGATGCAAGGAACTTGGAATCACCACATTACATATTAATTTAAAGGCAACAAAGATCAATTTTTATTTACTAAAATGCAGGGATGCAAGATGTGATAGCTAAACAAAAGCGAGGGCCATTCTCGCAATTACATTTTCTGGCCAGTGGAAAGTTTAAAAATCCTAATAACAAAATATGAACTAAAATCTGCATCCTACTCATGCTTGGGGGGTTATTTTGGCTTCTTGCTCTTCTTCTGCTTCCCCGACTCCTCCTTGTCAGCATCTGAACGATCACCTTTTTTCCTCTTCCTCTTATCAACAAGAGGCTCTGGCAAAGAACTAGAAGAATGGGAGGCTAGTTGTGAAGTTATTGATCGGGAGGAAAATCTTATGACCAACCCAGTTTTGGGATCGATTTCGGAGATGGGGGCACATACACTGGGTCCTGTTCCCCTTTCATAAGAAGCAACTGCCACTCCTCCTCATCCCGTTGATCAGCCAAGGTATCACCACTACCCTTGATTTCGTCTGTAATAACAACGTCATCCTCTTCATCCCCATGACCACCGTCCGTGTCCTTCAAAGAAGCAATGACGTCGGCATCTGCAGGAACATCAGTGCTGGGTACCACAGATGCCATGGTTACTTTTTCACCACCCTCAGTTTGCTTTGAAATCTCAGAGATTTCAGCATCAGTGGCTGAGGGGATATCAACTTTCTCTGCCTCTGCTTTCTTTTCTCTCCCTTTCACGGTCAATGTGTCACCTGTATTATGAGAGGCACATGTTAGTAACTCAATCGGATGCTCCACAGAATGGCGAAAAGTCATAACTGCTTTGGAAAATTGCGGGGAAAATATGGATATACCTTCAGCTGATATTTCATCCAAGTTTACAGTAGAAGCTCCGACAGCCGGAGGAGTTGGGCGTAAGGGAATTAACGGATCGTCAGGATTATATTCCTTGACTTCGGGAGCCTTGAGTTCTGCCGCTGAGCTTGAGCCCTCGTCAAGTTTGCTCTTACCTTTGGCCTCACTCTTCTCCCTTTCCACCTCTTCTTGGATTAGGCGTCTCCCCTCTTCCAAATCCTCGGGTTCTTTTCCTTTGAGGAGCCTCTGCATTAGCTGGCCTTCATCAATCTCATTGACCTTCAATCGCTGCTTCTCATCCTCGACGATTGCATCCCATATGTTGGCAAGAGTAACGTGATAGTCTGGGATCCAAGAAATGTCTCGAGTTTTGATGACTTGGCCTAAGAAGTCGAATATCAACTCACCAAAACCTTCTATTTATTTTTCGGCTGATTCAAGAATGCTGTTAGCATTAGTCTCGGCAAGAACTGCTCGCCCCTCAGCCTGAACAAGTTGGTCACTCAAGACCTCTTTTTCTTTCCTAGCAGCCGCAAGACTGTTTTTCAAGTCCGCTCTCTCCTTCTCCCAAGCAGCCTTCTCAGCATCAAAATGACTCTGCGCTGTCCTCAAATCAGCATTGGCCATTCTAAGATCCTCTATTTCCTTTTTCAAAGATAATCGTTCTTGGCTGTTAGAATCCAGCTCACTACGAAAACGCTTCCTGGCTTCCTCCAATTCTGTCTTGTAATTTTCTGAGTCTCGCTGAGCTAAAGCCAGCTGGGCCTGTGCATCCTCCAGTTCCTTTTCCATTTTGCTTCTGGCCCTTTCATTATTCTCAATTCTCACTTTGGATTTGGCCGCGTTTGTTTCTAGTTGATGGATGGCATTCGAAAGGTTAACGGCGTGCTTTTTCATTACCTCATACTGTTTGGCTACATGGCACACATATCCTATCACCTCAGTATCCCAGTCCCTAGGAACCGGCTCAAGATCCGGTACAAACATCATCCTCTCAAAGAAAATATCGGGGAATTCCTTACGCAAGCGAGCCAATCTAGCCTGGTTTTTAGGACTATGGGTAGCATCTCGTGCAACGAGACTGTCGGAGTCGTGATCATCAGGGGAGGCCAGAGCTTCTTTTCCTTTCTTCACGATCTTGCCGTCGTCTTTATTTTTGTCCTCTGACTCACGCTGTTTTTTGGAAGATTGGATGTGAGAAGGCGTACTTTTTTGATGGGTTAAGTCCCTAGGATGCTGCTTACCCCTAGCCGGTGGCAGTGGACGACTGTGAGGTTTCCCGGAACCATACCTGGAAGGAGATCGAGATCGTGGAGGACAAGTTTGAGGAGGGTCGTGAGGCCGATAACTCTCCCTCCCCCGACTATCACTGCGAGCAGGATTTGGATGAAGACTAGGTGTGCCTTTACGAAGGGAGTGATAAGAATAAGATCGTTTGCGAGTCATCTTTCCTGCAAGAGAAACAAGTACAAATTAAGACCTTGAATACTATTGGTATAGAAGTGTGGGGTCAGACAGTGCATGTGATTTGTGCATCATATATAATTCCCCCTAACAGACCAGGGCCCGAAGTTAGGCTCGCCTTGGTAGTTTCTCGTTCTTCAACTGGAGCACTTGTTTCCTCAGAGATAGGAAAAACTGGCTCCCCTTCGAAATCTTCCTGTGTATATACATCGTCGGGTATAGGAATCTTGTTCAATTCTTTAAATAACTGCTCCTCTGTTAAATCAACGGGAGTGGCAGGCTCAACCGGTAGAGAGGCCCTTGAGGGGGAACCCCTCAGAGAGGCTGGGTTTTCCTTAAGCTCGTCAACACGGGCCTCATCTCCTCTATATACATTTAAATCTTCATCGTCCTGGTTAATTATCGGCGAAGGACTCTTATGAAGTTTAGTTGTCTCTGCTGCTTGTGACGTTCCTTCTCCCTTGGCGGGGGGTACATATTTGTAAGGTTTGCCACCCGCGCTAAGTCCAAATCTTATATCCAGAAGGCGGTGTTTGTGAAGATTCTTGTCAGTAATACATTTCTTGATCCTTATGAAGTTATATTTTCTTTTCAGAAGAAGGGATAGTCGATTATTATACACCGAGCCTTCTGTCTTTGGAAAAGTGTGATCTGCATAGAGGAAAGAAGTATGTTAGCGCTTCGATTTTTTAACAGATTATTCATTCAAAGGTTCAAAATTTACTCGATTTAAGCCATCTTCTCGCGCACCCAGCCTGTCTCTTTATAAAGAACCAATCGGCCTTGGGATTCCCTATGTTGCTATAACCATCAGACAAGACCTTCCTATTTACTACCGACTCGAAGAAAGAAAAATTTGGGGTTGCTGTAGATCGATGCTTGAAAAGATAATAGAATTTCAAGTCTTTAAACGTGAGCTCAGTCTGCAGGATTTCCGCATACGCGATGTATAAAGTGTATAGGGCTGCGTAGGCATTGGGATGAAGCTGCATCGGAGCAATACCCAATCGTTTTAAGGTTTCAATGATGATTGGAGGAAACAGAGGAATAGCACCTACCCAGCACATGAGTCGGCTGACTGTCATATACCCCTCCAGAGCCAGATGAGGTCTATCTTCGCTTCTAGGTGTTCTCACATCATCCCAGGGGATCCCGTGTTTCAAGCAGATTTTCTTAAGATTTATGTCATCTAGTTTGGAAGCTAAAGGTCAGTGAATTTCTCTATTTCTAGTGCACCAGGAATCTCATTGGGAGCTCGGTCATCTACTTCAGACTCCTCATCAAGCGAGGTACTCTCAGATGAATCCGATTCCGTTTCACCCTCATATTCGGATTCAGAATCCTCACCCTCTGGATTAATTGGAAGAACCTCGGGGTTGTGGTGTTCGGACGTCTCGGGATCCATCTCTGTTTCAGATCTTGAAGGAGAACGATTATCCGACATTACTTTTTAGGAAAGTAAACATGAGAAATTAGAATATAATTACCTGTCCCCCGTGTGTGCAAGTGCAAGTGTGTGTTTGTGCATGCATAGGAAGAAATCATAAAGGTTAACAAGATTATCAAGATATTAGTAGTTGTCCACTGTTAAGTTATGGTGCTGATCAGTCCAGAAAGTTCGTCTTAAGGGCTCTAACCTAAATGTCCGTTGATATAACCAGAGTTAAGTTGCATTGTTTATTTAAGGTTTATCGGATCGTTCATCATCTGGATCGTGACGCGATGTCGGGTCGTGGTGCATCTCTGGATCGCGGAACGGGCATGGATTCATAGCGAAAACAGTGGCTCGTGGGAGAGACTCGGATCGCGTAGAGGCTCCGGATCGTGGAGGAGCATCGGACCATGAAAGGCTGAAGTACTTGACCTATTACGGAATGGATCGTGATGGACTCCCAATGATCCGCTCTACTTCCCTCCCCTACGAACCGACTCTCCAGTCAGATCGGTGCCTCATCTTTATCCTTTCTCTCACCGTCTGACCATCACCACGACTCGAGCCGTATCGTCATTCACGGAGAGGCCTGTTTTCCCACTTCTTCTTCCTCACCACCACCTTCTTTCCACCATAGACTAAGCTCGCCAATACCAGTTTCAAAACCCCGGGATAGCTAACTCCACTATCCTCGCGCCAGTAAACATTTAAGCAAAGCAAAGAGATACAACCCGAAAACATTTGCAGCGTAATTACCTTTTTTAATTCAAATTAAAGGGAGAAATTACTGGGGAAAATCACGGTTAGGGTTTTGAGAAGGAAAGCCAAAAGTAATAATGACAGGAAAGTAAAAGAAGGAAAGTGGAAAAGGGGCCGGGGTATATATAGACACCACGATGACCCTTGCTCTTCCCGTTTTTGTTTTATTCGGACCATGAATGTTCAATGGGCTGGGGATGAAAGCCCATCGTGTCTTGCATAAGGATATGTTCCACCGCGATATCGTGACGTGCATCAATTACCACGGTCCGTAAGAGGTTCATGGATATTTGGGCGCGTACCTGAAGAATTAATTGCGATGAATTCTAGAATCCGTGAGATTGAAATCCACCAACATGCAAAGGAACAATCGGAGATCCAACTTGATATTTATATCCGTCAAGCGACGATACAGACGGGCAGACATGACCTCTGATTTGCACCACTTCGTAAAAAGACAATTCAGAACTTTCGAAGCATGTTCCATCCTTAATAGAACATACTTCGAGGGGGAAAAATGATGGCTAGCTTTTTGGCCAAGCCACCAAAGTCTACATACACGAAGAAAATGTGGAACTTCACTCCTCTGGCCATCGAAGACCCGATCGGATCGCCTTGTGTCACCACATTCGTGATTGCCCCATGTATCGCGATCCGATCCATCCAACACTAGCTCGACCCGATTGAATATCCGTAGCCAGAAAATGAAGACCACGACCTGTTCAACCACGATCCGAAATGTATGGATCTCGCGACACCTGTCCACAACTATCATATTGACCAATTCTCCATCAAGATACGAGCCAGCACGAGGTCCTCGGGATGTGTGCCACGTATTACCGCGATCCGCCTGAAGAAATCGGCTATAAATAGCCCAGAGCTTGGCATTTTTGGGGTCCCTTCTGGAAATTGAGAGATCTGACTCCACCATTATCATATCTTCATTGTTTTAACTTAGAGTAACCCTTAAATTATTGAGAGAATCATAATTGTTAGAGTGAGATTGAGTGAAACCATTGATTATACTTGCATTCAGCATATAATCAACTACATATAAAGTGGACGTAGGCTCGTTAACGCAGAACCACTATAAATTTCGTGTGTTTTCCTGCTTTTTCTTCGTATTGTAGTTATAGTTCTTTGTAGATCAGAACAACTTGGGTGTTAGACCTAATTTTGGATCTAACAATATATATTGTAGTGAGATAAAAATGTGATTTTTAAATATAATTATCGTTGATTAAAAATATGATTTTTAATGTATAAACATCATATTAAAAATGTGATTTTTATTATGAACAGCGTGAAAAGGGATTGCGTTGACATTACGGGAAAATCCAAACTGTTCAGAAATTCATAAACAAAACTGGAGGAGTGGATCCCAAAGGTGAGAACTTCTCACTCTAGTTTATTTTATGGTTAAATATATATGCAAGGATGCAGACGGTGCTTAGTAGCACCCGACACCTTTGTTTGAAATCAAGTTTATTTGGTTGATTGGTTTATTTTTCTGAATTTGGTTTGGGATGTGAAACAAACTGATTAGAATTGGTATGTGTATGGCACGAGCCAGTATTAGGCGAGGGATAAGGCCAGACCTTATTCCAGTTCTAGTATTGCGTATGCTGCCAAAATTTCCTAAAATATGTTAGAACAATAAAAATATCATTTCTATTGTATAAACAAATAATATAAAATATTCATGTGTTGAAATAAATATTTTATTGTTAAAAATATTATTTTTAATGTGTATACGAATAAAATAAATATTCATTTACAAATCGGACAATTTGTTTATGTACACACATTTAACTGATATGGATTGGGACAATATATTTTACACATCGCCCAATGGCACAAATAAAATCTGTGTTTTTTGGTTGAAACCCTACACGGGTATTGGGATGATATTCGACATACACTAATCCAATTGTTTAGTGGTATGTCAATCGATGGGTTGACAAATTGCTGTAAGAATTAATTATTTATATTTAACGCTTATGCAGTTGTGTAACGCACTCTGATTGATGGTTGACTGTGTTTGATTATTGTTGTGTGCATGTGTGTATGAAATCCATATAAATAAAATTATATGGTAATTGACTATGTCTGATTCCAGTTCGGAAAGAATGAATATTTTAAAATGACGAATAATGAATATTTTAAAATGACTAATATTTTAAAATAATATTTAGTAATGGATCAAAATATGATTTTGATGTCCGATTTGGGATGGACACGAAAATATTTAAATATATGAAGCCGTGTTGATTTGATATGCGCTATTTTGAAGCGAACGATATTTATATCGATTTTATTCATTTTTATAATGAATATCGAAAAGGAAATGATTACAAAATCTAATGTTTTGAAAATATTATCATTTATATATTAATGATATGGAATATTCAATTTTGATTTAATATTGAATATGAAGTTGAAATCGTTTTTAAAATGGATTTAAGACGAATTTATAAAATATGTTTTAAATGGAAATCGATGAAACATATGTAATATATATATTATATATATATATATATATATATATATATATATATTTAAGAGCCTGAATAGAATGCGCCGCGCTGCGGCAGTTCGCGAATTTCGACCATTGACTTCGAATTGACATTACGAGAGATCCGACCATCAAAAACTCCTAAAACGGGAACTGTTCGGTTCGTATCGAAAAGAGATTTACAACGAATATAAGAGATTTAAAATCTAATTGTTGGATTTAAAATTATGTCCAAATCAAATTTGAAAAAGGTCGTTGTAAGTGCAGTTCGATGACCATTTTTGGAAATCGACTGTACGGGCCTTGATAAAATTATTAAAAATATTGGTAATTTGTGTAAAATCATAATAAATGATTTGGAAAGAATTAGGATGAAAAATTCCACGTTTGTAAAGATAAAAATAGATTTTTATCAAAATGAACTTGTAACACCCCGAATTTCAATTAACACTAATGGTTAGTAATTAAAGTATAATTAATCTCAGATGTGAGAATCAGGGGAAACGGGCTGCGTCATTGCGTTCGTCTCGGAAAAATACGTGAAATAGAGTCCGAGTTTGCGTAAAACGGGTACCGTATGAAAGAGATATGGACGAACGAAGTTAGGCAGAGAAACCCGAAACAGGCCAGAAATGCACTGGCGCACTTGTGAAGTGCGCCAGCACAAAAATACACTGGCGCACTTAGGAAGTGCGCCCATGTCGGGACAGGAAACCTGCACAGTTTCTAGAGAGTTCTGTGGTTGGGTGCACCAGTTTAGGGTTTGGGCTTGGTCTTAGGGCTGGTTTCTGGAAGGTTCCGAAATCTAAGGGTCCTAATCTAATTTAGGGTTAATCTAAGGGCCTAAAACACTCACCTAATCTATAAATACACCCTAATACTACCCTAATTCATACTAAAAATAGAAATGATGCCACCATGCCGCTAAAATCAAACTTGAGAGGAACCTCCACTAGTTTATGAAGAAAGTTGCAAGCTAATCAACCTCTAATCATCATCTTCTTCTTGTATAGCAACTAGTTCTACTACATAAGTTTGCTAATCTTGGTTTTGGTGAGTTTCTATCACTTTAATAACCAATTGCTAAATTAAGTAGATGAGATATGATGAGATCATGCGGTTTTGTATGCGGATTTGTGGGTTTTAAGTCATATGATATGATGTTAGTTTGCTAATCTATGTTTAATGTTAACCCTATGTTTATGCAAGTTAAGTATGTGGGTTTATGCAAGTTAAGTGATGGGTTTCATGCATGCTAAGCATTGGGTTTTATGCATGCTAAGTATTTGATTTTATGCATGCTAAGTATTTGATTTTATGCATGCTAAGTATTTGATTTTATGCATGCTAAGTATTTGATTTTATGCATGCTAAGTGTTTGGTTTTATGCATGCTAAGTATTTGATTTTATGCATGCTAAGTGTTTGGTTTTATGCATACATTATGACATGCAAGTTTACCCTTTTTCTAAATAAGATGCATACATATGCAAGATGACACCTTTGTATGCTATGCATACATATGCATGTTTACCCTATTATGATGCAAGTTCATATGCAAGTTTGTCTATTTTTTTATGATATGCATAACATATGCGAGTTTGCCTCTATGTATGACATGTTATGCAAGTTCACATGCAAGTTTATGTGCAAGTTCATATGCAAGTTTATGTGCAAGTTCATATGCAAGTTTGTCTCTTTTTATGACATGCATAATGCAAGTTTGGGTTAAATGCTAGTTGGGTTTAATGTATGCTCATATATGCAAGTTGACACCTTTTGAACCCATGATAAAGTTATAAGCTATGTTGGTTAAACCCATGACATTTGTGATGAATCTTCCCTTTTATTATGTCACGTTACGAGAACGAATTACGTGGGGAACGATGGGGTTAATATGCATGTTAATAAAATGATGTGGAATGGGTATGCTTAAGAGTAACATAAATTAAATGGACATAATTGGGAATTTACCTATTGAGTTAGGTCTACCCATATTATGGAGTTAGGAATTTACCTATTGAGTTAGGTCTACCCATACTACGGAGTTGGGAATTTACCTATTGAGTTAGGTCTACCCATATTCTGGAAAACATGATTAATTAATTAGGGATAATTAATATAAATTATGAGGGTGATTAATTAGGTGTAATTAATCGACTAAGACACGAGGTTGGACTCAGTTGTAGCGTAAAACTGCCCGGACCCAACCGGCTTAACCAGTTGCTACAAATGTTAGCCCAATGTGAGAGGTCTTAGGCACAAATTAAATACGTGATTAAAGTAAAGACACGAGGTTAGACCCTTTTTATGACGTAAGGCTGCCCGGACCCAACCGGCATATCCAGCAGTCATAAAAGACGGTCTAATGTGAGAGGTCTTTATGAGGTCATGATCTTAATTGATTAATTAAGAAACACTTAACCATATTAGCATGTAGAGGGACATGAGGGGTTAAGTGGGGGCCTTGGGTGGCAATAGAAAATACGATTAGAATACTTAACCAAAGTGGAACATGTAATTAAAACATGGTTAAAGGGTTAAGTAAGTGCTTTGGGTGGCATGTGGAAATCTAGTGGGTGCCTTGAATGGCAATTAAAATATGATTAATGACTTAACCAGAATTTATAACATGTAAGTGGACATGGTTAAAGGGTTAAGCGGGATTCACTAGAAATAACAAGCTTAGGTGGTAGCTTGTGGGGGCCCATTTCAACCAATATCCCAAACGTATCTTAGTGGGCTCGACTCTAGTCGAGTGACGGGACACGCATATTGGGCTTGACTATAAGAGGCCAAAATGGGTTAGCGGTGGCAACGCATGACCAACGGGTTTCATATGCGTGTGTGGACCCGGGCTGGTAAATAAGACGTTGTTGCATCGTGTAGATATAAGCCGTGCACCGTTAGTTTTATCAGGTTGCCACGTTGGGGAATGGTACACCCCACGGTGGGGCCAGCACGGGTATCTACGTTAGGGAGCCGATCGAATGGGGAGTAGTGTGTACACCTAGTGGATTGTAGGCCCCTGTGGCGTCTACTCAGTCACCTAGGGGTACGCGAGAACTATTAAGTTAATTTTATAAGTCCATGGGTGGGATCAACCTTTAAGTTAGGAATGACTGGTGTGGTGCAGTTTAGTAATTTACCCTTGGAAGGGTAGATGTGTCTTTACGTTTCTTAGTTTATCCTAAATCTACCAAGCTGCTTAGTGTAGCCATTCATCCCCAGACGACACCGTATATCAAGCTTAGGTCTTCTCTGGTTACTTTAATGATTGTATTGTTAAAGTTATAGGACTCGCTCAGACTTATGTCTGACCCCGTTGTTTTTATCTTTTTTTGCCAACCCTCAGGTTACCAGAGTGGGCCCAGTACGAGTGGGCTTTGATCAGGCTGCTTTATTCTCTTTTGGAGCTTGGACCATAGATGTAGAGCTCAGCTTACCCTTTCTTTTATGGCTATCAGTTCATGTATTGGGATTATGTACTTTTATTTATCAGGATGGATATTTTGTACTTGACTCTTATTATGGTTTTGTGATGTAACCAAACATGTTTTACTTTCCGCTGCAATGAAATGATGTTTTAAAATTTTCAAGTATTACTTATATCTGTCTTGTTGTAATTTTTCTGTTCTATATTCACTTAAAATACTCCACCGATGTTATGGCATTCCCTTAGCGAGTGACCATAGCGGGTGTGGGGTGTTACACGTGGTATCAGAGCTTAAGGTTACCAGAACAGAAAAATATTTTTAGAAAAACTATTTTCTTAGAATATTTTTGAAAGGAGTATTTTCAAAAACATGTCTTTTAAAAGAAAAGTTTTTGAAAGAAAAGCATAATCCCCAATAGCCATATCTATATCTTTCGAATTCTCCGTTTTGAATCTCTTCCTCTCTCGTTTTGAGTTTCCCCTCCGCGTATAGATGACCTTTCTAAGATAGATAAGAATGGAAAACCACTTCAAGGGACTTAGACGTTAGTCAGATTAGAAGTTGGTTCAAGAAGGAGGAGGACTGGTAGGTATCTATTGGATAGACGAAGGGAGGAAGGCTCAAATAGTTGTTTGGTTAATGAAGGATGAAACCTCATTGGTGGGAGGTTACGAGTGGAGAATGGGATGAAGAAGGCGAGTAGTTATCCTTTTGGGAGGAATAGGACACCTTATTAGGATTGTCCAAAGAGGCAAGGGCAAGGTACGGAATCTCCTAGAGGGTAGTTGTATTCCCTCACGACTAGGGTACCAAAGGGGGATAGACCGTCTAGGTTGGAATTTGGATTTCTTTATTATCCGATTCGAACTTTATTTAATTCTGACGCATCGAGTTCGTTTATCTCATCATTGTTAGTTGAGTCACTGCACTTAGACACCAGTTAGTAGATGATCCCTTAGTTGTTTCAAACCCAATTGGGGCTCCATGAAGTGTTTGGGTTTGAAAGTTGCTATACTTGGCGTTGAGAGTAGATGTGATGCTTTTTGGGCTTCACGAGCTATGGGTTAGTTTTGGGCATGGTCTGGTTATCCAGTAGAGGTGTCGTTCTTGATTGTGAAAGGAGAGTTGTCAGGCTTATGACCCGCTTGGGTAATACTCTCGAGATCTCTTGTAATCCCATGGAATCTGTTTTGCTAAGTTATCTTGAATCGCTCGATGCTTCGGTCGAGAGTTTGCGTTCTGTCAGAGTGGTCCGGGAATCTCCGGATGTGTTTGAAGAGGTGAAGGGTTTGCCTCCGAAGCGGGAGATAGATTTCCGAATTTATTTGGTGGATAATGCCAAACCAGTGTCTTTGCCAGTGCGCCACATGGATCCTCGTGAGAGAAGAGAACTTCATAAGCAAGTAGGGGAGTTGCTTGAGAAGGGGTTCATAAGGCGAAGTATATCGGAGTGGGGAGCTCCAGTAGTGTTTGCCATAAAGGCGGATGGGTCCCTCAGACTTTGTGTGGATTATAGAGAACTTAATAAGCTCACAAAGAAGAATAGACACCCATTACCGAGGATAGATGATCTCTTTGATCAGTTGGTTGGCGCCTCAGTGTTTTCGCAGATGGACTTAGCTACAGGGTTTCATCAGTTGAGAGTGGCGGAGGACAGTATAGAGAAGACTGCTTTCCGGACTCCGGATGGTTTTTATGAGTGGCTTGTGATGCCATTTGGGTTGACAAATGCCCCTGCATACTTTGTTGATCTGATGAGTAGAGTGTTCAGAGAGTATCTGAATAAGTTTGTAGTGGTCTTTGTGGATGACATCTTGGTCTTTTCCAAGAGTGAAGAAGAGCATGCCTTACATCTCAGAGAAGTGTTGGAGACTCTTCGAGCACATAGTCTTAAAGCTAAATTCTCTAAATGTCATTTTTGGAGAAGAGAAGTGCGATTCTTAGGGCATGTGGTCTCTAAGGAAGGGATAGCTGTGGATCTCGCAAAGATAGTATCTATCCAGGATTGGAAAGTTCCTAGAAATGCTACCGAAGTAAGAAGTTTCTTGGGGTTGGCAGGATATTATAGGAAGTTCATCAAAGACTTCGCGAAGATATCAGCCCCATTAACCCGCTTGACGAAGAAGAATCTGGTTTTCTCATGGGACGTAGATTGTGATGATGCTTTCCGACGGTTAAAGAGAGCTTTGACCACCGCTCCAGTTTTAGTGCTTCCAGATGGGAGTAAGCCGTTTTTTGTTTATACCGATGCTTGTGGAACAGGATTAGGCGCAGTCTTGATGCAGGAGGGAAGGGTAATAGCCTATGGAGGGAGACAATTGAGAGTGCATGAGAAGAATTACCCTACCCATGATCTAGAGTTGGCCGCGATTGTTTTCGCACTTAAGTCTTGGCGCCATTATCTTCTTGGTGAGAGATTCGAGTTGTTCACCGACCATAAATCATTGAAGTACTTATTCTCTCAGAAGGATTTAAACTTAAGACAGCAAAGGTGGATGGAGTTCTTAGCATCCTATGATTTCGAGATAGCGTATACCCCTGGTAAGGGTAACGTGGTGGCAGACGCCTTAAGTAGAAAAAGGCTATCTTTGAGTCCATTGTTCGTGGAACGACGAAGCTTGGAGTTTCTTTCTTTGTTTGACTTCAGACCTTCTGTTGATTTTGTACCTGGTTTGTTGGCATCCTTGGAGGTTAGACCTACTCTTTTGAGACGGATTGGCGAGGCTCAGCGAGACGACCCACAGTTGGTTGTGTTGGTAGAGAAGCTTATAAGAGGGGAGTCGTCCAGCCATTTGGGTAGATACACCATAGATGATAAGGGATGGTTGCATAGAGACGGTAGACTTTGTGTACCGCAAGATGAGGGTTTGAAGAAGGCTATTTTGGATGATGCACATCGTTCAAGAATGACTATTCATCCCGGTGGAGACAAAATGTACCAAGATATGAAGAGAGTTTTCTTTTGGGCCGGTATGAAGAAAGATGTGGCCGAGTATGTGGCTAGATGCTTAGTGTGCCAACAAGTTAAAGCAGAGCAAAGGAAATCCGGTGGGTTGCTACACCCATTGGAAGTTCCGCAATGGAAGTGGGATAGTGTCTCGATGGATTTCATCGATGGGTTACCGAGATCGAGGAAGGGCAATACGGGAATTTGGGTTGTGGTAGACAGACTTACCAAGAGTGCCCATTTTATACCCGTGAAGAGTAAGAGGACCGCTCCATGGCTTGCTTCAGTCTATGTTAGAGAGATTGTTAGATTGCATGGCGTACCATCCAGCATTGTGAGTGATCGAGATCCTATCTTCACTAGTGAGTTTTGGAGAAGTTTGCAAGAGGCGGTAGGGACTCAGTTGTGTTTGAGCACCGCATATCATCCTCAGAAGGACGGTCAGACCGAGAGGGTGAACCGTATCTTAGAAGATCTCTTGAGGCTTTGTATCTTGGATTTTGGAGGTACATGGGAAGAACATCTTCCTTTGGTGGAGTTCGCATACAATAATAGCTTTCAGTCTAGTATTGGCATGACACCTTTCGAAGCTCTTTATGGAAGGCCTTGTCGATCTCCTACATGTTGGTGGGAATCTACGGATAAGATCTTGCTTGGGCCAGATATGGTTAGAGAGACTTCAGAGAAGATTGATTTGATTTGAAGAAGGATGAAGGCAGCGCAAGATAGACAGAAATCTTATGCGGATCGGAGAAGGACGGATCTTGAGTTTGAGGTTGGGGACATGGTTTTTGTCAAAGTATCTCCGTTGAGAAATGTTGTTCGCTTTGGGTCCGTTGGGAAGTTAGCACCGAGGTTTGTTGGGCCGTTTCCTATTAAGGAAAGGATTGGACGGATGGCATATAGGGTGGAGTTGCCCGACAGACTTAGTGGTGTTCATGATGTATTCCATGTATCACATTTGAGGAAGTGCTTACATGAGACCGCAGAGGTCGTAGAGCCGAGCTTGCTTAGAGATGTAGAGGTAGAGCGTGATGCGACGATTCGACGAGCTCCTACTCGCATCCTTGGGTCAATAACTAGGAAGTTGAGGAACAGAGAAGTTCAGCTAGTTAAAGTGCAATGGGGAGAAGACGAGGGCAATGATACTTGGGAGACGGAAGCGAAGATGCGTTCTTTGTACCCATTTCTTTTTGAGAGTATGTCTTTTAACTTCTCCTTTATCGCTTGTCTAGTACTTATCTTATCTTTAGTATATCCTCTCGCTAGTACCTATGACCTTTAGATAGGGTAAAACCTATGGTTGAAACATGTGTTTGAAACATGTTATGGTTGATGGATGCATGTGGATGCAATTGTTTGCTAGTGGTTGCTCGTGGATGCATATACACACACATTAGGCACTAGATCGGCTCAGTCACTTCATGTTGCATATCGCATAAATGGATGTGGTAGTTAGATTGATGGATGTATCATGGCTGTGTTATCATGTGGATGATGCATTTTTGTGTATGGTTGTGCACGCATATAGAAATTGTATGTGTCAATAGGGTTTCGCATACATATTGGATGCATGGTACTATCATGGTTTGCATTAAGAAGGTCGACTGAATCAGTAGACCGCCTGATTTTGCATTAGTATACGGACATATACACACACTTTCTGCATATGTTCATACATCATTAGAAGTTTCTAAGGATAATGGTTGCTTGTGGTTGATGGTTTAGTAGATGGTTGTTTGGTTGGTAGGATACGTTCTTCTTGACTTAGAGATTTCGAGGACGAAATCCTTTAAGTAGGGGAGAATGTAACACCCCGAATTTCAATTAACACTAATGGTTAGTAATTAAAGTATAATTAATCTCAGATGTGAGAATCAGGGGAAACAGGCTGCGTCATTGCGTTCGTCTCGGAAAAATACGCGAAATAGAGTCCGAGTTTGCGTAAAACGGGTACCGTATGAAAGAGATATGGACGAACGAAGTTAGGAAGAAAAACCCGAAACAGGCCAGAAATGCACTGGCGCACTTGTGAAGTGCGCCAGCACAAAAATACACTGGCGCACTTGGGAAGTGCGCCCATGTCGGGACAGGAAACCTGCATAGTTTCTAGAGAGTTCTGTGGTTGGGTGCACCAGTTTGGGGTTTGGGCTTGGTCTTAGGGCTGGTTTCTGGAAGGTTCCGAAATCTAAGGGTCCTAATCTAATTTAGGGTTAATCTAAGGGCCTAAAACACTCACCTATTCTATAAATACACCCTAATACTACCCTAATTCATACTAAAAATAGAAATGATGCCACCATGCCGCCAAAATCAAACTTGAGAGGAACCTCCACTAGTTTATGAAGAAAGTTGCAAGCTAATCAACCTCTAATCATCATCTTCTTCTTGTATAGCAACTAGTTCTACTACATAAGTTTGCTAATCTTGGTTTTGGTGAGTTTCTATCACTTTAATAACCAATTTCTAAATTAAGTAGATGAGATATGATGAGATCATGCGGTTTTGTATGCGGATTTGTGGGTTTTAAGTCATATGATATGATGTTAGTTTGCTAATCTATGTTTAATGTTAACCCTATGTTTATGCAAGTTAAGTATGTGGGTTTATGCAAGTTAAGTGATGGGTTTCATGCATGCTAAGCATTGGGTTTTATGCATGCTAAGTATTTGATTTTATGCATGCTAAGTATTTGATTTTATGCATGCTAAGTATTTGATTTTATGCATGCTAAGTATTTGATTTTATGCATGCTAAGTGTTTGGTTTTATGCATGTTAAGTATTTGATTTTATGCATGCTAAGTGTTTGGTTTTATGCATACATTATGACATGCAAGTTTACCCTTGTTCTAAATAAGATGCATACATATGCAAGATGACACCTTTGTATGCTATGCATACATATGCATGTTTACCCTATTATGATGCAAGTTCATATGCAAGTTTGTCTATTTTTTTATGATATGCATAACATATGCGAGTTTGCCTCTATGTATGACATGTTATGAAAGTTCACATGCAAGTTTATGTGCAAGTTCATATGCAAGTTTATGTGCAAGTTCATATGCAAGTTTGTCTCTTTTTATGACATGCATAATGCAAGTTTGGGTTAAATGCTAGTTGGGTTTAATGTATGCTCATATATGCAAGTTGACACCTTTTGAACCCATGATAAAGTTATAAGCTATGTTGGTTAAACCCATGACATTTGTGATGAATCTTCCCTTTTATTATGTCACGTTACGAGAACGAATTACATGGGGAACGATGGGGTTAATATGCATGTTAATAAAATGATGTGGAATGGGTATGCTTAAGAGTAACATAAATTAAATGGACATAATTGGGAATTTACCTATTGAGTTAGGTCTACCCATATTATGGAGTTGGGAATTTACCTATTGAGTTAGGTCTACCCATACTACGGAGTTGGGAATTTGCCTATTGAGTTAGGTCTACCCATATTCTGGAAAACATGATTAATTAATTAGGGATAATTAATATAAATTATGAGGGTGATTAATTAGGTGTAATTAATCGACTAAGACACGAGGTTGGACTCAGTTGTAGCGTAAAACTGCCCGGACCCAACCGGCTTAACCAGTTGCTACAAATGTTAGCCCAATGTGAGAGGTCTTAGGCACAAATTAAATACGTGATTAAAGTAAAGACACGAGGTTAGACCCTTTTTATGACGTAAGGCTGCCCGGACCCAACCGGCATATCCAGCAGTCATAAAAGACGGTCTAATGTGAGAGGTCTTTATGAGGTCATGATCTTAATTAATTAATTAAGAAACACTTAACCATATTAGCATGTAGAGGGACATGAGGGGTTAAGTGGGGGCCTTGGGTGGCAATAGAAAATACGATTAGAATACTTAACCAAAGTGGAACATGTAATTAAAACATGGTTAAAGGGTTAAGTAAGTGCTTTGGGTGGCATGTGGAAATCTAGTGGGTGCCTTGAATGGCAATTAAAATATGATTAATGACTTAACCAGAATTTATAACATGTAAGTGGACATGGTTAAAGGGTTAAGCGGGATTCACTAGAAATAACAAGCTTAGGTGGTAGCTTGTGGGGGCCCATTTCAACCAATTTCCCAAACGTATCTTAGTGGGCTCGACTCTAGTCGAGTGACGGGACACGCATATTGGGCTTGACTATAAGAGGCCAAAATGGGTTAGCGGTGGCAACGCATGACCAACGGGTTTCATATGCGTGTGTGGACCCGGGCTGGTAAATAAGACGTTGTTGCATCATGTAGATATAAGCCGTGCACCGTTAGTTTTATCAGGTTGCCACGTTGGGGAATGGTACACCCCACGGTGGGGCCAGCACAGGTATCTACGTTAGGGAGCCGATCGAATGGGGAGTAGTGTGTACACCTAGTGGATTATAGGGCCCTGTGGCGTCTACTCAGTCACCTAGGGGTACGCGAGAACTATTAAGTTAATTTTATAAGTCCATGGGTGGGATCAACCTTTAAGTTAGGAATGACTGGTGTGGTGCAGTTTAGTAATTTACCCTTGGAAGGGTAGATGCGTCTTTACGTTTCTTAGTTTATCCTAAATCTACCAAGCTGCTTAGTGTAGCCATTCATCCCCAGACGACACCGTATATCAAGCTTATGTCTTCTCTGGTTACTTTAATGATTGTATTGTTAAAGTTATAGGACTCGCTCAGACTTATGTCCGACCCCGTTGTTTTTATCTTTTTTTCCCAACCCTCAGGTTATCAGAGTGGGCCCAGTACGAGTGGGCTTTGATCAGGCTGCTTTATTCTCTTTTGGAGCTTGGACCATAGATGTAGAGCTCAGCTTACCCTTTCTTTTATGGCTATCAGTTCATGTATTGGGATTATGTACTTTTATTTATCAAGATGGATATTTTGTACTTGACTCTTATTATGGTTTTGTGATGTAACCAAACATGTTTTACTTTCCGCTGCAATGAAATGATGTTTTAAAATTTTCAAGTATTACTTATATCTGTCTTGTTGTAATTTTTCTGTTCTATATTCACTTAAAATACTCCACCGATGTTATGGCATTCCCTTAGCGAGTGACCATAGCGGGTGTAGGGTGTTACAGAACTAGTTATGAACTAGAATTATAATCCAATATTTTTAAATAAATAAATTGGAATTGAAATGGTTTTAAAAATAACCCAAATTTCCAATATATGAATTGGAATGGATTTGAATCGAAATTATCTTCGGAATATTTCAATATTGGATTTCGTGATTATACGGATATTGTTATGGGAATTTGGAAGATAGATATATATCGTTATTCCCAAAACGATATTTGTTGGTTTCATAATTCGATATTGAATATAAGCCGATATAATTTCTATTCAGAGCCTTGTATTTGATATCAAATTGGATCTTGGTTTTTTTTGAATGGTGTCTTAAATAGCACTGTTCTTAAACCTAGTTGAGAAAAGAATAAATCTTCTAATTAAGATTTAGTGAAGTTTTCCAATTAATTAATATTTAATTGGAACTGAATAAAAGAATTGGATTTTGGGTTTGTTGTGAATGGTGTTTAAATAACACTGTTCTTAGACCCCATGTGGAAAGAATAAATCTTTTAATTAAGATTATTAGTGTTTTCAGTTAATTGACATTTAACGTGAATAAAATGGGATGTGAATTGGGTTTATTATGAACTGTGTTTTTAACGACATTCATTCTTTAACCCGATTTACAGTGAAATGTGATTTGGAATTTATAAATCTTTTATTAAGATTTGATGGAAATTTTCCAAAGTAAGGTTTTCCAATTTAAAATATTAAATTGGAATTGAATGGAATTCGATTTGGCAATAATTGAAATGAGCTTCTGTGGTGGACGATTGTTAGTATATATGAAATTTAAAAGTTTTTGTTGTTATTCCATTTATATTATTAGTCGGATACGGAAATTGATATCGATTATATATTGATCTGTTTTCCGTGAAGATTCCATAATTAACGGAATGTGATTTGGGTTTATCGTGAACTGTGTTTTAAATGACAATAGTTCTTTAACCCAGTTAAGGATAGGATTACATATCTAACATTGTATTTCGAACTATATGGTTGATCTCTGCTAAATATATATCTATTTGATGGCGGAGAATTTATTCTCTTACTTAACACCCTTCTCTAAGACGTACGAGCTTACAATTATATATAGGCAAAAATCAATAGTACGGTGTAGATTGTCGATGCGACATGTTTGATTTCCCAAAGTTAAATAATCATTAATATTGATCTTTTGCAAGATTAAAACTAAGTGGAGTTTTAATGAATCTTTAATTAGATTGAAATGTGAATTGTTAATTTAAATTATCAAATTTGGGAAATGATCGAGAGTGGAGTATCACCAGTTTTGCTCCAAGCAATAATTAAATCTTTAATTAGATTTGAATGGGAAATGGTAATTAATTTTATCGATAACACCGTTGTGTTAGTTATGGAGTAATACCAGTTTTTCTCCATGGGATGAATAAGTTGGAATTGGGAAATTAAATAAATGATTAGTTCGGTAAGGTGCGTTAATCCTGACTAGTTTGGATAACCTTAATATGGTTTGAATGATAACCAAAGGAAGATTAAAGAATAACTTTAAAGAATTTATCTTTGATAAAATTAATGGGAACCTTTCCCAAAAGATAAGAATATTTAAATAAAAGAATATTCAAAATCGGAATGAGGCGTTTGTTGTGTTTTTAAAGCACTTGTTTATTATATACACGAGTTATTCAGAAAGGCCAAGTTTATACACATTTTGAATAACTGATTCGACGATAAGTCGACGATGAAGACGGTTGTTGAAGATCGGAGGTCTTCACATCTTTTGGATGATTACTGACGTCTTGATTGGGATGCATACCCAAGACAAGGTAATAAGTGGTGATCGTCCAAACATACTTGGAGATCGACCGGATATGCGAGGACCTCTCCCCTGTATTGGACATATGGGACGAGGAATAAGGTGCCTCCGGTTTCGTTCAGACCTAGAACGAACTAGTAAATGGATGTGTGTCTGACATTGGATTTTATTTTGTGTTGATTTGTCTCTATTAAATATATATCTGTTTGGCGGCGGAGAATTTATTCTCTTGCTTAACGCCCTTCTCTGAGACGTATGAGCTCAGCGGTTATATATCAATAGACATCAGTCGCATGGCGTGAATTTCCTGTGTGGCATGCTGAGATGCAAATGATCTAGGCTTCTGTTGAAAATCAGAGTCTTGTGGTTAATGATCAAAGCATGGCATTAAAGGGCATAGCTTTGTGTATAGCGTTAATTCGCGAGCCTCACACCTCGGTATGAGTCAAAAAGGGATCGGACCGTTGGGAGAACATGTCGTTCCTTTATATCTATGGGTGGTGTCGTGGTATGGAGGCCAGACATTTATATTTTTTTACCTGTATGGATGATGGATAGTGAGGCGCCTTGGATATATCCGTTACTATAGAGCCGATGGATCGGTCTGATAGGATCGAGAATCGTGTGTTTAGGAATAACTAATCTACAAACGTAAGGGAGGACCGACCAATCGATCTAAGGGTTGCCGAGAGTGTGTAATCCTGAGACATTTGCTAGAGTGTCTCGAAGCGGTGAGGAGCCATGTAACGACCTGGATTTTTCTGCTATTTGATTCGAATATTTAAATTTATTTTAAATATTTTATTTGGAATTTAATATCGAAATCATTAATCAAATGATGAATGAACGTTTAATTTATATTTATGTTATAAAACGAATTAGAAACAGCGCGGTAGTTCGTAAAATTTAATTTCAACTTCAATTGACTATATTGAATCCGTGTTAAGTCGGATTTCGGTGAAACAAGAAGCGTCTGAATCTAGTTGATAATATTTTTCTAATGGAAGAGAAAAATCGAGGTTCCATGTTATAGATTTTATTTTACGTCCAATTCAAATTTTGAAATAGTCGCTGTGTAATCGTTTATACGCCATAACGGATTATTTAATATAATTAAATATTGGTGTCGAATTAGAACAAGTCCTTTGAGGCGTAGTTATAATTTAATTTTTAGAATTTTACTGAAATTTTTAATTTGAAAAATAAGCAACTTTTATTTGGAGTATTTCGCACCCTATACAGCATTTTAGGATTTCACGATATAAGTTAATATACCAATATTTTTATATATTTGTGATCGTGGCACACTGCTGAGCGCAATGGTATTTTTATTTTTGTCGATAGCATATCCGAATGATGTAAATATCGGTAGGGTAATTTAACCGCAAAAACACAATGAACCTTTAGCTTGAAAAGGATTAGTTCATCAAAGGAGTGTAGTTGGAGTTCCTCGAAAAAATGACAGGGTTGAAAGGAAACATACTTATAAGGTGTTAATAGAAGAAAACTTGCTTATGGTCACTTATGGATGTTTAGAAAATCAATGCTATGAATGGAGACAAACCAAAAGATAAGTTTGACCATAAGGGAAACAAAATGTTTACATATGGTATCTTTATTTCAAAAAGGCACTGTACCTAATTAATGTAAGCATGTATGACACCATATACAAATATAAATACATCACTTTTCAAATCTCAGCACATGATCTGAGTTGCTGCTCTATTCAGAATTTTCAGAAAATCCTATCCTTAGTCAAAAACAAATCTTCGGCCGATACTGTTTCCATCCATTAGACATATGCTGGAAAAAAATCCGATTCGATATATTCAAATCTTTACCCATATGTGAACAGTGAAGTGCCCACCTTCACAGTAAAAGATTTCGGCTACTATAAAAAAAAAAGAACATGCGTGCCAATCTAAATCAATGAAGCAACACAACTCATAACAACTAAATGAAAAGAAAGAACACAGCACCCTATTTTCATTCTTCTCAACACCCTACCCCAAATGGCCATGCTGCACCTAATGTACACAGCTACCTACGGAGATTTGACAACGGCTACACAGCAACGTTGGAAATATAAGAAAAACATTGGAAATACAAGAGGATGTTGGAAATATAAGAGAAGACACAGCCTATGAAATATAAAGTAAGATGCCTTGGCCACCAATCCATCCATGCCGTGCGCCCCACGCTTACTTGGCCTCCACGGAGACTCCTTTTCTATAAATACGCAGCTCCTTCTCGTCTGAAACCACACCATTTTCAATCCTTCTCTTTCTCTCTTCTTGTTCGCACCAGCAAATCTTTTGTTGCCGTCCTCTTCAAAAATTAAATACCTTAACGTAGCTCCATCGAATAAAGAACCTACCTGGGGTTGCTGAAATATTTGGTATGGCGTTTGGGGTGAAAGGGCATATGAATGGACTGAGTTAAGGAAAGTTTATAAGGGGGAAAAGTGAGATGGAAGGAGTATTAGCAGGTGGATGCATGCACAGTTTTGCATGACAGCATAGGGTAGAAGGAGTAGGATGGTGGGAGAACGTGGTAAGGGGTAGTTCCCGCAAGGGCCGGTGGTGGTATTCCAGTCACGCACGGGTTCAGACCTTGGGGAGCACGCTAGGAAGTAAGGAGGAGAGGCGATGGGTTCTAGTGGAGGTGAAGTGTGACGTGATTTTGCCTAAGCTTTCATGGTACTGGGTATGTTTTGTTAATACTGGCAAAGTATGGTGTGGCTTCTAAAATGAATGGGTGCAGGCAAGTTCAAAATGAGGTGGCACGGTGGCTTTGAACTGTGGTGGCAACGTGTAGCAAGGGGAGCAGCAAAACGGAATTGGGACGTGGGAAAGAGATGAAGACAGTGTGGTGTGCACACGTGTTCAGGGCTTGTACTGCAGGTACAGGATAGGCTTTGGGAAGAAAAGAAAATATATAATAACAGAAGGATTTGAAAGTAGTAGGGAGGCCGACAGTATTTATGTGATAAGTTCTTGGGCCGTAGCCCATTCGTTTGTCGAAAGAGAAAAATAAATAGAAGAAAATAAACGGGGCCCTGGCAACAAGCAAAAGAGGAGTCGGCTGATGTTAAAGACGGGTTGGATCATCTTTGAAGTGGGATAGAATGGTGGTAAGTTTAATAATAAGAATTAAGATAATTAAAAGTAATTAGTGATTTTATATTTAATTTGTTCGAAACTAGTCAAAACTTATAACGAGCACAACTTATTGATTCGATACCAGAATCACGTGAAACCGGACACCTTGGAATCGCAGTGAAGATCACTACACTGCTGTACTAATTCGGAGAGGATCAGAGTCAATTGGATTTTTCGTTTAATTTTAAACGCCAGTTTAAAATTAACGCGTGAACCGACGACCGAAAACAAAGGTGAGTTAATTCTCACATATTTCTGAAATACTGGATGTGCTAAATTCATATAATTAAATTTAATTGGTTGATCGAATGCTTTGGATGCCTATGGTTGCTTTAATGGTTGACGTTAATTATGTTATCGTCGTTTAAAATATTTCTATGTACTGATGTGAAATATTATAATGGTCTGTGTTGTAGGGAAGAACGGATAGGAGGAATCAAACCGGTTCCTCAAACATTTAATATGCTGTTATTTCATATTTTATGAACTGTTTAAAACCTGTCGACTTTAAACCCTTTTGGTTGTTGAATGTGGTTGAGACTGAACCAATACATATAGTATTGGTTGAGAAAGAGATGGCAGATGGCCAAATATACACCATTTTATTAAGATCGATTCACCGTCAGGTGAATCACTAAATATAAAGTTATGAAATTTATTTAATCGAATATAGATTTTAAAATATATTATTATTTTAAATGAAATCCAAAAAGTGGAATAAACCAACCACATGAATACGTTGATTGGTTTAACCAAATCTACCGTGCGCGGAGCACGTGCCTGTTAAGTGATTATTAAAAACGGTTTTTATTTAGCTAATTCAAATGACCAGAATTGACGTAATGTGTTTATACTAATATTGATTTGATTAAATCAAAGTGAATAGAATTATTTAGATTAATTAATTATTAATTAATTTAAATGGCAGGATCGATAATGATTGACTAACGGGTTAGTCTGGTTTAGAGAAAAACTAGTTAACAGCGTTAGATGAATTTGTTATTAAATTAGTTCATTAATTTTGAAGGGGATAGTTAATGGTAATGAAACCAATTTTATTTTAAATAAATGTGGACAATTGATTATTAACCATTTATTAATAATCGAAGTGGTAATTTGGAATGTGAAATATATTAAGGAAAGTTTGTGAAGTTTAAAGCCATGTTCATAATTTATAAAGTGATTTAATATTTATGTGAAATCGAAGTTTTAACTTGATTTTAACGGAATTATATTTAAGTAGAATCTAGGAATCCAAGTTACACAAAGTTAAATAACCAAAGTTTATTGAATATAAATGGGACGAGTTATTAGAAGTGACAAGCCAGTATTGAAAATTTAAGTAAACTGGCGGAGATAGGAAAGGGGAAATCAACCGTTTGAATCAGAGTAATTAAACGAGGTAGGTTATAAAGGTGCGATATAGTACCGCTATTGTAAAGAAGAAATGGTATTTCATCAAGAAGGAAAACAATGGGATTTGTGGTGATATGGGAAACGAGTGTCGGTTTTATTTCAACTGATATCTATCTTACGATAAGAACATTGTTGATCAAGGTCTGAGAGGTACATAAAATACCCCAACTCGAACAACTTCAGGACTATCAAAGGATGATGTTAGTTTAATGGTGAAAGTGTTAGAATAAAATATTTTGGGAAAAATATTAGTGTAACGTTATTAGAAGGATTTGGAAACATATTTAGAAGGAGATTCCAAAAATAAAAGGAAATAATAAGGGGCTTGATGGTATGAAAGGATTGGTGGGATTATAACGATACTTTCAAAGTTATGGAAGGAGATTTTAATGGAATTATTCTAAAAGGGTAACGGGTAACTTTGGTATTCAAATAACGAATCCAAAGAAGATGTCGTAATGATTGTTGAATCGATAAGATAACAAGAAACATCACAGCAGTATTTGAAGTATTAGTTGAAGGTTAAATTAGATATGATTTTAAGATATTTTCTAAGTATATAAGTAAAAGGATTTGAGTATAATTATATATTAAACCAATATATTATATATTGGGTATTTCATTTGAGATATTGTTTTTTTTACGGTCAAGTGATGCTGTGTATAAACCTATGGATTTGTTTATTTTATGGTTGTTTATTTTGATAGTTAAATAACCGACTATCAAAATCTGACCCAACGTTATTGGTACGGGAAGACCGGGATCGAATTTTTATTCGAAAACCATTCTGACCAATAAATGCGAATACGTCGAAGATGCTGACAGAGATGGAGCAATTGAAGACCGTAAGTCTTCATGAGCGGAACAACTATTGTACCTCTGGCTGATCCCCCGAGTTAACGATGATTCTGTCGTGATTGAAATCTACGGATTGCAAGGACTTCTCGCTGGTGATCCATGGGGTGATTCCTATATTGGATGCAGTAGGAGAGTACCTTCGGTTCATCCTGTACCTGGATTATGTATATGGACGATGTGAATGGTGGCCAGATTTTTCAAAGGTCGATTTTAGCCTCAAGCCTCATCAACCGGGAAATGACAAAAATCGGGCAGGCAGCATGGCTATATGGGTCGCACCCATTAGGGTGTATTGTCATCATCTAGAGAATATTCATATTTGTTACTTCTTTTCAATTCTGTGTCTCCCGGGGATTACGGTGGTCGCGCGACAAAAAAGCCGTAAGGTGACAATATACTCGATACACTCAAGAGAAATGAGTGGTCGGTCATGTGTGGGCCGGGTTGCAAGATATTCTTGTTGAACCCAGTATATTCGTCTCTAGAGATACACCATCGGCAGGTGGTCCCATACCTTGTCATAGTTGGAAGTTCAATCCCCAATAAGCGCCTGCGGTTTTGATTGTATACTATATATGTGGAGCGTAAGATGCAAGCGTTCTGCTAGATTCTATTTACTTGTATTTAGACACTATTATAATATCAGAAAAGATATTGATTTCAAAACGTTTTGGGTTATAGTAAGGTAAAAACCGTCCGTGTTTATGTGTGGACTAGTCTTACTATTATCCTGTTATTTCAAAAGCATTTCAAAGTTAAACAAGTTGGTTGCTGTATGAATTAATCACCGAAAGTATTTCAGACTGATCCGGGTGAATTTTTGTTTTAAATCAAATGTGCTCGGGTCAGACCGAGTATATTATCAGGTTAGGTATCACTTGGAGCTTCAGAAGAGGAGTTGAAGTCGAGACGTATTCCATATATATACTGGTACTGGTTTATTTCCGCTGTATGTTGTATTGATCTGAATGTATACTCTGATGTTGTAATATACAATTTTTATATAAAGTATTTCTGATTATTATATTTTGTCCATTCCGCTATGAGACTCTGATCTACTTATTCTTCTATTCTAATATTTCTTTCTTTCTTTTCTCACCCTCTAACTTCTTTCTATTAGCTTTCTGGGTTTTCGATACTTGAGTTTGGACACAGGACGTGTTAGTGTCTGGATTCGAGTGTCGGAAATACCCGGGTCGCTACAGTTGGTATCAGAGCAATGGTTTAGGAATAACCTTGGCTCTGTGGTGTAACTCGATAGAGATTGGGCTAGGAATACCCTAGATCGAGTTGAGTGTATAAATACGAGAGCGCCTATTTGTAATTTGAATATAAAAGTATTTTTATATTGTTTCGACCAAAATATTTTATAAAAAGGTAGAATTTATAATTTTCTCAAATTATTGTTTAATTCAAACTTGTATGAAGTTGGAAAACATTTCAAATATGAAATTTGTTATAGAATTAAATAAATCAGAATTTAACTTAAACTAAGTTAAATATTGGGTGATTTGTTTGTATTGTGCATGATTTGATTTATTGAGTGATAGTTGGTTGAGTAAAATTCGACAAACAAGTTAATAAGAATTAAATAAATTAGAAACAGAGAGATATATCCCAGTATAATGAATTGGGAATATTAACCTTGGATTGTTACCTATATTGTAAGTGGAGCTAAGTACAGATTGCAAAGGGCTATGAAGTTGATTTGGTTACACAGATTGAGAGTATAGCTTGACAGACGAAGAGCAGTTATTTGGGGTGTTTTGAAATTGGAATCGAGTTGCCCGAAAAAAAGGTAAACCTTAATATTATTGATTGGGTGTTCGAATTTATACCCGAGACGGGTAGCCGCTTGGCTTTTATTTTCATTTGGTCGATATGTGAGGCCGAAGAGGCGAATTGTAGTTGTTTCGATCGAACCGTGCAGAGGAGGTGCTGGCGAATTTTCCGAAAATTTTATAACTTGAAAATATTTTTGAATTAATTATTTTGAAAATAATTGGGGTTGGAGCATTCTTTTTACCTAGCAATTTCGAGGACGAAATTTATTTAAGGGGGGAAGAATGTAACGACCTGGATTTTTCAGCTATTTGATTCGAATATTTAAATTTATTTTAAAAATTTTATTTGGAATTTAATATCGAAATCATTAATCAAACGATGAATGAACGTTTAATTTATATTTATATTATAAAACGAATTAGAAACAGCGCGGTAGTTCGTAAAATTTAATTTCAACTTCAATTGACTATACTGAATCCGTGTTAAGTCGGATTTCGGTGAAACAAGAAGCGTCTGAATCTAGTTGATAATATTTTTCTAATGGAAGAGAAAAATCGAGCTTTCATGTTATAGATTTTATTTTACGTCCAAATCAAATTTTGAAATAGTCGCTGTGTAATCGTTTATACGCCATAACGGATTATTTAATATAATTAAATATTGGTGTCGAATTAGAACAAGTCCTTTGAGGCGTAGTTATAATTTAATTTTTATAATTTTACTAAAATTTTTAATTTGAATAATAAGCAACTTTTAGTATTTCGCACCCTATATCAGCATTTTAGGATTTCACAATATAAGTTAATCTACTGATATTTTTATATATTCGTGATCGTGGCACACTGCTGAGCGCAATGGTATTTTTATTTTTGTCGATAGCATATCTGAACGATGTAAATATCGGTAGGGTAATTTAACCGCAAAAACACAACGAACCTTTGGCTTGAAAAGGATTAGTTCATCAAAGGAGTGTAGTTGGAGTTCCTCGAAAAAATGATAGGGTTGAAAGGAAACATACTTATAAGGTGTTAATAGAAGAAAACCTGCTTATCGTCACTTATGGATGTTTAGAAAATCAATGCTATGAATGGAGACAAACCAAAAGATAAGTTTGACCATAAGGGAAACAATTGTTTACATATGGTATCTTTATTTCAAAAAGGCACTGTACCTAATTAATGTAAGCATGTATGACACCATATACAAATATAAATACATCACTTTTCAAATCTCAGCACATGATCTGAGTTGCTGCTCTATTCGGAATTTTCAGAAAATCATATCCTTAGTCAAAAACAAATCTTCGGCCGATACTATTTCCATCCATTAGACATATGCTAGAAAAAAATCCTATTCGATATATTCAAATCTTTACCCATATGTGAACAGTGAAGTGCCTACCTTCACAGTAAAAGATTTCGGCTACTATAAAAAAAAGAACATGTGTGCCAATCTAAATCAATGAAGAAACACAACTCATAACAGCTAAATGAAAAGAAAGAACACAGCACCCTATTTTCATTCTTCTCAACACCCTACCCCAAATGGCCACGCTGCACCTAATGTACACAGCTACCTACGGAGATTTGACAAAGGCAACTCGGCAACATTGGAAATATAAGAAAAACATTGGAAATACAAGAGGACGTTGGAAATATAAGAGAAGACACAGCCTATGAAATATAAAATAAGATGCCTTGGCCACCAATCCATCCATGCCGTGCGCCCCACGCTTACTTGGCCTCCACGGTGACTCCTTTTCTATAAATACGCAGCTCCTTCTCGTCTGAAACCACACCATTCTCAATCCTTCTCTTTCTCTCTTCTTGTTCGCACCAGCAAATCTTTTGTTGCCGTCCTCTTCAAAAATGAAATACCTTAACGTAGCTCCATCGAATAAAGAACCTACCTGGGGTTGCTGAAATCTTTTGTATGGCGTTCGGGGTGAAAGGGCATATGAATGGACTGAGTTTAGGAAAGTTTATAAGGGGGAAAAGTGAGATGGAAGGAGTATTAGCAGGTGGATGCATGCACGGTTTTGCATGATAGCATAGGGTAGAAGGAGTAGGATGGTGGAAGAACGTGGTAAGGGGTAGTTCCCGCATGGGCCGGTGGTGGCATTCCAGTCACACACGGGTTCAGACCTTGGGGAGCACGCTAGGAAGTAAGGAGGAGTGGCGCTGGGTTCTAGTGGAGGTGAAGTGTGACGTGATTTTGCCTAAGCTTTCAGGGTACTGGGTATGTTTTGTTAATACTGGCAAAGTATGGTGCGGCTTCTAAAATGAATGGGTACAGGCAAGTTCAAAATGAGGCGGCACGGTGGCTTTGAACTGTGGTGGCAATGTGTAGTAAGGGGAGCAGCAAAACGGAATTGGGACGTGGGAAAGAGATGAAGACAGTGTGGTGTGCACACGTGTTCAGGGCTTGTACTGCAGGTACAGGATAGGCTTTGGGAAGAAAAGAAAATATATAATAACAGAAGGATTTGAAAGTAGTAGGGAGGCCGACAGTATTTATGTGATAAGTTCTTGGGCCGTAGCCCATTCGTTTGTCGAAAGAGAAAAATAAATAGAAGAAAATAAACGGGGCCCTGGCAACAAGCAAAAGAGGAGTCGGCTGATGTTAAAGACGGGTTGGATCATCTTTGAAGTGGGATAGAACGGTGGTAAGTTTAATAATAAGAATTAAGATAATTAAAATTAATTAGTGATTTTATATTTAATTTGTTTGAAACTAGTCAAAACTTATAAGGAGCACAACTTATTGATTCGATACCAGAATCACGTGAAACCAGACACTTGGAATCGCAGTGAAGATCACTACACTGCTGTACTAATTCGGAGAGGATCAGAGTCAATTGGATTTTTCGTTTAATTTTAAATGCCATTTTAAAATTAAACGGAACAACGCATGAACCGACGACCGAAAACAAAGGTGAGTTAATTCTCACACATTTCTGAAATAATGGATGTGCTAAATTCATATAATTAAATTTAATTGGTTGATTGAATGCTTTGGATGCCTATGGTTGCTTTAATGGTTGACGTTAATTATGTTATCGTCGTTTAAAATATTTCTATGTACTGATGTGAAATATTATAATGGTCTGTGTTGCAGGGAAGAACAGGTAGGAGGAATTAAACCGGTTCCTCAAACATTTAATATGCTGTTATTTCATATTTTATGAACTGTTTAAAACCTATCAACTTTAAACTCTTTTGGTTGTTGAATGTGGTTGAGATTGAACCAATACATATAGTATTGGTTGAGAAAGAGATGGCAGATGGCTAAATATACACCGTTTTATAAAGATCGATTCACCGTCAGGTGAATCACTAAAAATAAAGTTATGAAATTTATTTACTCGAATATAGATTTTAAAATATATTATTATTTTAAATGAAATCCAAAAAGTGGAATAAACCAACCACATGAATACGTTGATTGGTTTAACCAAATCTACCGTGCGCGGAGCACGTGCCTGGTAAGTGATTATTAAAAACGGTTTTTATTTAGCTAATTCAAATGACCAGAATTGACGTAATGTGTTTATACTAATATTGATTTGAATAAATCAAAGTGAATAGGATTATTTAGATTAATTAATTATTAATTAATTTAAATGGCAAGATCGATAATGATTGACTAACGGGTTAGTCATGTTTAGAGAAAAACTAGTTAACAGCGTTAGCAGAATTTGTTATTAAATTAGTTCATTAATTTTGAAGGGGACAGTTAATGGTAATGAAACCAGTTTTATTTTAAATAAATGTGGACACTTGCTTATTAACCACTTAATAATAATCGAAGTGGTAATTTAGAATGTGAAATATACTAAGGAAAGTTTGTGAAGTTTAAAGCCATGTTCATAGTTTATAAAGTGATTTAATATTTATGTGAAAACGAAGTTTTAACTTGATTTTAACGGAGTTATATTCAAGTAGAATCTAGGAATCCAAGTTACACAAAGTTAAATAACCAAAGTTTATTGAATATAAATGGGACGAGTTATTAGAAGTGACAAGCCAGGATTGAAAATTTAAGTAAACTGGCGGAGATAGGAAAGGGGAAATCAACCGTTTGAATCAGAGTAATTAAACGAGGTAGGTTATAATGGTGCGATATAGTACCGCTATTGTAAAGGAGAAATGGTATTTCATCAAGAAGGAAAACAATGGGATTTGTGGTGATATGGGAAATGAGTGTCGGTTTTATTTCAACTGATATCTATCTTACGATAAGAACGTTGTTGATCAAGGTCTGAGAGGTACATAAAATACCCCAACTCGAACAACTTCAGGACTATCAAAGGATGATGTTAGTTGTAATGGTGAAAGTGTTAGAATAAAATATTTTGGGAAAAATATTAGTGTAACATTATTAGAAGGATTTGGAAATATATTTAGAAGGAGATTCCAAAAATAAAAGGAAATAATAAGGGGCTCGATGGTATGAAAGGATTGGTGGGATTAAAACGATACTTTCAAAGTTATGGAAGGAGATTTTAATGGAATTATTCTAACAGGGTAACGGGTAACTTTGGTATTCAAATAACGAATCCAAAGAAGATGTCGTAATGATTGTTGAATCGATAAGATAACAAGAAACATCATAGCAGTATTTGAAGTATTAGTTGAAGGTTAAATTAGATATGATTTTAAGATATTTTCTAAGTATATAAGTAAAAGGATTTGAGTATAATTATATATTAAACCAATATATTATATATTGGGTATTTCATCTGAGATATTGTTTTTTTTACGGTCAAGTGATGCTGTGTATAAACCTATGGATTTGTTTATTTTATGGTTGTTTATTTTGATAGTTAAATAACCGACTATCAAAATCTGACCCAACGTTATTGGTACGGGAAGACCGGGATCGAATTTTTATTCGAAAACCATTCCGACCAATAAATGCGAATACGTCGAAGATGCTGACAGAGATGGAGCAATTGAAGACCGTAAGTCTTCATGAGCGGAAGAACTATTGTACCTCTGGCTGATCCCCAGAGTTAACGATGATTCTGTCGTAATTGAAATCTACGGATTGCAAGGACTTCTCGCTGCTGATCCATGGGGTGATTCCTATATTGGATGCAGTAGGAGAGTACCTTCGATTCATCCTGTTCCTGGATGATGTATATAGACCATGTGAATGGTGGCCAGATTTTTCAAAGGTCGATTTTAGCCTCAAGCCTCATCAACCGGGAAATGACAAAAATCGGGCAGGCAGCATGGCTATGTGGGTCGCACCCATTAGGGTTTATAGTCATCATCTAGACAATATTCATATTTGTTACTTCTTTTCAATTCTGTATCTCCCGGGGATTACGGTGGTCGCGCGACAAAAAAGCCATAAGGTGACAATATACTCGATACACTCAAGAGAAATGAGTGGTCGGTCATGTGTGGGCCGGGTTGCAAGATGTTCTTGTTGAACCCAGTGTATTCGTCTCTAGAGATACACCATTGGCAGGTGGTCCCATACCTTGTCATAGTTGGAAGTCCAATCCCCAATAAGCGCCCGCGGTTTTGATTGTATACTATATATGTGGAGCGTGAGATGCAAGCGTTTTGCTAGATTCTATTTACTTGTATTTAGACACTATTATAATATTAGAAAAGATATTGATTTCAAAACGTTTTGGGTTATAGTAAGGTAAAAACCGTCCGTGTTTATGTGTGGACTGGTCTTACTATTATCCTTTTATTTCAAAAGGATTTCAAAGTTAAACAAGTTGGTTGCTGTATGAATTTATCACTGAAAGTATTTCAGACTGATCCGGGTGAATTTTTGTTTTAAATCAAATGTGCTCGGGTCAGACCGAGTATATTATCAGGTTAGGTATCGCTTGGAGCTTCAGAAGAGGAGTTGAAGTCGAGACGTATTCCATATATATACTGGTACTGGTTTATTTCCGCTGTATGTTGTATTGATCTGAATGTATACTCTGATGTTGTGATATACAATTTTTGTATAAAGTATTTATGATTATTATATTCTGTCCATTCCACTGTGAGACTCTGATCTTCTTATTCTTCTATTCTAATATTTCTTTCTTTCTTTTCTCACCCTCTAACTTCTTTCTATTAGCTTTCGGGGTTTTTGATACTTGTGTTTGGACACAGGACGTGTTAGTGTCTGTATTCGAGTGTCGGAAATACCCGGGTCGCTACAAGCCATCCCTGGTCTCGACTCATATATGCAATCCAATTTCCAATACGTGACAACTTGGTTTTAGTTGTATACCTATATGGTAACATAGTAGCATGGGATACTATGCCATCTATGATTGATACATTTATATTTGAAGCTATTTTTGACACTATACATTTATTACAGTATCAAATGATTTGTTTTAAATGTACCAAGCACGTTTGGCTATTATAAGGGAAAATCCTATCCTCCGGCTTGCGTTGCATTGTGTGATGGGACCTGGGTCTTATAATAGCTACATTTTTCCAAAAAGCATTGTGCTGTTCATTTTATGCACTGGTATTCTTGGGAGGAAACCCGTTCCATGTTATACGACGTGGTCCCTTGATTTACCTAACTATAAAATCAAGTTAATAACTGTTTTAGTTCTCACACCAGTCACATGACTGACCTGGAGTTTATTGTTTTAACCTCTGGATTCCCCTATTTTCCACATGGGCAGCTAATAGTTTTGGTTTTGCAGATTTATTCTTACAGGATCCTAGTTTACAACTGTAGCTATATTCGGAAAGCTCTGTATCTATTTATCTCTTCTAGTTGTGCTTTATATTATTTTCCGCTACATAATAATTTGTAAATTACTGATATTTATCAAATATATATTATTTGCTCATACTCTGTATATTCTTGTACTCTGATGTAAATTGTTGTTATAAGCAATGAAATGTTCTTCTATTTGTGTTTTGATTTGTCATGTTCTCAGACAATCCGTTCTTTCTCTTCTCTTTGGAGAGCGGGGAAGTTTGGGTTGTCACAACGTGGTATCAGAGCTTTAGTTTACAGAGCTCGAGAACAAGAAACATTAGAACCAAACGAAAGAATCCATCAGAGATTGAATTAGTAATATTCAATGAGAATGACTCGTTAGAGATGGGATCAGTAGTATCCTAGAACGTGTGTGAAGAGTAGTGTTTTTAAAATAAAAATGAAAAACCAATTTTGTTTTGAATACTTAAATCTTATTATACGTATTTGATTATTTATTTCATATTGAATTTGGACAATCTAGTATATGAAGATTTTGCATATATGACTTGCAAACGTGTATACGAAGCCTCAAATATACTGGATAGAAATAGAATCACACTCTAGTCGCCCGGAGATGATTCTGATGATTGAGATCACATCATCAGAATTTATGTTTGAGTTTTGAAAGTGGGATATCTTTATGATTCCAATTGACAGGTGTGAGAACCAAAACTAGATAGGGTTTATTATTGTGAATTGGCAAAAAAAATAAGACTTTTGACTATGTATTAAAGTTATGTGTTTGAAACATTAACCAACTAATTGATTGCTGGTTTTGTTGTTAGATTATTAATTTGACTAATAGAATTGTTGAAACCAACATGTGAATGTAAGGTAAATTTAGCCAAATTGAATTTATTTTCGAACTGAATTGAAATTGGTTGAAATTGCATGCATATACATGTATATACATTGAACATGTTGTGGCAAGGAGGCTAGAGAAGAGGAATAAAATTGTATGCCCGACAAATAGGCAAATGTTTATTATATTTATTGGGTTTGGATGATTTTATCAGTCGACTGGCTAGCCCCTTGGCTTTTTCTTTTTGGACGATGAGGGCCCTGCACGGCTAGTTGAGGTTTTAAATGTCTCCCCGTACAAAGGAGGTCATGGCGAAATTTTTAAAAAATTTAGGGTGTTAGCCAAATTTTTGAGGAATTTGAAAATTATTAGTAACTGAAAAGTTGAAGAATGAAGGCCAGAATGAAAGTTGAGCTGGTCAGTTAAACAACTTTCAGCTTCGTTCCTTTTCGAGGACGAAAAGATTTAAGTGGGGGAGATTGAAACAACCCGGAATATCAGAACCAATTTAAAATTTTTATTTTGGCAATTTTAATGAATTTTGAATATTTAAAATGATTTGTTTTAAATAATAATGACTAGAAATTTATTTTGAATAGAATTATAATGTATAAATTTATTAAAATCGAAGATAGAATATAGATATTTATTTTAATTATAAAAGGAATTGGAAATGTTTGAAAATTCGATTTCAAATGAATGTACAGGATTCAAATTAAACAGAATTTTAGCAAAACCAGAAAAATTTGAATCTGTTTGAAAATATCTTTCCAACGAATGTGAAAAATCCAGATTTCATAGCGGGAATAAAAAGTTATGCCCAGTTGAAAATTTAGAATAGTCGCTGTGGAATTTATATAATATATAACCCTTAAAAATAGCGATTTTGCAAATGACCTCCGTTTTCGACGAGACCACTTTTGTTGGATCTGGAATGTCAAGTTATTGCTAGATTCAATGTGATCGTGGTGAATTTAAACGTGTTTGGTCAATTCAGTTTGAATTTAATCGATTGGAAAATGACCGTTTTTCAAACGGTCTCCAAATTCGACGAAATTATTTTGATAAGACCGTATCGTCAAAACATAGCCAGATTTATTTTTCTGGAATTTTTGGAGTCAGTATGTGGCCCCGGTAAATTAAAATGTGCGTTTGAATTTAAAATATAATGATTTATATTTTAAATTTTGTGGAAACTGATCGTAACAGCCAAATTGGGTTACGAAATATATCCCATTGTGTTCGGAATGGGGGTAATTAGCTATGGGCGATAGTCATTGGGTCTCATTTGGAGGTCGAATGGAAAGTCAACATTTTTGGGAAATAATAATAATAAAATATATATGTTTACATAATACCCCCCTTTTCCCTCTTCTCTCTCCGCGATAACAGATATCAAGAAAAAAACGTGGGAGGGGGGGAGGAGGGAGGAAACCGCTGTCGCGGCCACCTGGGGCACCGCACCTCCGGCACCGCCACCGAAGGGGACCGCCACCCCCTTCCCTCTCTCTCTTCTCCTCCTCCATCTCCACTCGATTTCCCCCCAAATCCCTGAAACTGTCGCCGTGGCCCACTGCACTCCCTCCAACCACCTACCGCCGCCCGCTACTCCTATCGCCGCCACACCCCCTTGCCGTGCCACCACTACACCCCCTCTGGAAAATCGCATTTAACTGTAAGTTTTTTCCCTTTTTCTTTTTATTTATTTATTTATTTATTTTTATTTATCTAAGGTAATCAGTTTTAATATATATACTAGCATATAAAAAAACTCGAATTTTATATATAATTGCGAGAAAAGAGTTGATTTTTAAACAAGAAAAGATTTGATTTTTAAACAAGAAAAGAACTGATTTTTAAACAAGAAAAGAAGTGATTTTTAAAATAGAAAGCATAGTATAAAAAATTAGATTTATAAAAATAGAAAGGATAAGATTTTTAAAATAGAAAAAAATTCGATTTTTATTATTTGAATAGCAATATAAAAATTTGATTTGATTTATATTATGTGAATGGCAATATAAAAATTTGATTTATATTATGTGAATGGCAATATAAAAATTTGATTTTTATTATTTGAATAGTGGTATAAAAATACACTTTTTATATATAAAGTAGCGGTTTTAAAATATGATTTTTTTATAGGTAGCAATATAAAAAATATGATTTTTTTTTATATGGTAGCAATATAAAGATATAATTTTTAACAGTATAAAATGTGACTTTTATATATATTGTAGCGAGACAAAATGTGATTTTTAAATATAAATATCGTTGATTAAAAATATGATTTTTAATGTATAAACATCATATTAAAAGTGTGATTTTTACTATGAACAATGTGAAAAGTGATTGCGTTCACATTACGGGAAAATCCAAACTGTTCAGAAATTCAGAAATAAAACTGGAGGAGTGGATCCCAAAGGTGAGAACTTCTCACTCTAATTTATTTTCTAGTTAAATATATATACTAGGATGCAGACTAGGGCTATCAATGGGTCGTGTCGGGTCGGGTTCGGGTCGGATCAAGTCGGGTTCGAGATGATTTATAAACGGGTCGGGTCAACCCATTTATTAAACGAGTCATATTTTCCCAACCCTAACCCGACCCGTTTATAAAGGGGTTGACCCGACCTGACCCGACCCGCGTAACCCGTTTAACTAAATGGGTCGTGTCGGGTCGTCTTGGTTCGGTTTTACCCGTATGACCCATTGATAGATATTGCCTACTAATATAAGCAACAAAAGAGCCAAATCACCAAAATGCACACTATTATGTAATCACCAACATGCAATAAGTTGCAAAATCACCAATAGACAACACATATAAACATTGAAATCACCATATCCAAAAATCAATTTCTATACATTAGTATATATTCCCATAGTGAATAAATTAAAGACTACCAGTATGAAAGGGATAAAGTTGTTATACGTAAATTATAACTAACAACATACAAGAATAAATAACTAAAATATAACAGCTTTCAATACGAGTATGCTGATTACTGCATACATAAAAGATTAACACTAATAGTATACATAAAAGACTAACAGTATGGAAGAGATACAACATATAATCGGGTTTGGGGGATCAAAATCGGGTTAACGGGTCAACCCTAAACCCACCATTTATAAACGGGTCAAATTCGGGTTGACCCGAAAATGACCTGCTAACTAAATGGGTTGGGTTAACCTGCTAATTTCTGTGCGGGTTTCGGGTTGGGTCACCGGTCGTTTAGGAAATTGACAGCCCTAATGCAGACGGTGCTTAGTAGCACCCGACACCTTTGTTTGAAACCATGTTTGTTTAGCTGTTTGGTTGATTGGTTTATTTGTTTGAATTTGGTTTGGGATGTGAAACGAATTTATTAGAATTGGTATGTGTATGGCACGAGCTAGTATTAGGCGAGGGATAAGGCTAGACCTTATTCCAGTTCTAGTATCGCGCCATTATGCTGCCAAAATATTCTAAAATATGTTAGAACAATAAAAATATCATTTTTATTGTATAAACGAATAATATAAAATATGCATGTGTTGAAATAAATATTTTATGGTTAAAAATGTAATTTTTAACGTGTGTATGAATAAAATAAATATTCATTTACGAATCGGACGATTTGTTTATGTACACCCATTTAACTGATATGGATAGGGATGGTATATTTTACACATCGCCCAACGGCACAAATAAAATCTGTGTTTGTTGACTGAAAACCTACACGGGTATTGGGATGATATACGACATACACTAATCCCAATTGTTTAGTGGTATGTCAATCGATGGGTTGACAGATTGTTGTAAGCATTAATTATTTATATTTAATGCTTATGTAGTTGTGTAATGCACTCTGGATGATGGTTAACTGTGTTTGATTATTGCGTACATGTGTGTATGAAATCCATATAAATAAAAGTATATGGTAATTGAATGTGTCTGATTCTAATTCGAAAAGAATGAATATTTTAAATTAACGAATATTTTAAAATAACGAACAGTGAATATTTTAAAATGACTAATATTTTAAAATAATATTCAGTAATGGATCAAAATATGATTTTGATGTCCGATTTGGGATGAACACGAAAATATTTAAATATATAAAGCCGTGTTGATTTGATATGCGCCATTTTGACGCGAACGATATTTGTATCGATTTTATTCATTTCTATAATGAATATTGAAAAGGAAATGGTTTCAAAATCTAATGTTTTGAAAATATTATCATTTATATATTAATGATATGGAATATTCAATTTTGATTTAAAATTGAATATGAAGTTGAAATTGTTTTTAAAACGGATGTAAAACGAATTTATAAAATACATTTTAAATAGAAATCGACGAAATATAAATAACATATGTATATTTAATGGCCTAAATAAAACGCGCTGCGCTGCGGCAGTTCGAGAATTTCGACCGTTGACTTCGTATTGACATTACGGGAGATCCGACCATCGGATTCTCCTAAAACATGAACCGTTGGGTTCATATCGAAAAGTGCTTTACAACGAATATAAGAGTTTTGAAATTTAACAGTTGGATTTAAAATTATGCCCAAATCAAATTTGGAAAAGGTCGTTGTAAGTGCAGTTCGATGACAGTTTTTGGAAATCGACTGTACGGGCCTTGATAAAATTATTAAAAATATTGATAATTTGTGTAAAATCATAATAAATGATTTGGAAAGAATTGGGATGAAAAATTCCACGTTCGTAAAGATAAAAATAGATTTTTATCAAAATAAACTAGTTATGAACTAGAATTATAATCCAATATTTTTAAATAAATAAATTGGATTTGAAATGGTTTTGAAAATAACCCGAATTTCCAATATATGAATTGGAATGGATTTGAATCGAAATTATCTTCGGAATATTTCGATATTGGATTCCGTGATTATATGGATATTGTTATGGGAATTTGGAAGATAGATATATATATCGTTATTCCTGAACTAGTATTTGTTGGTTTCAGAATTTGATATTGAATATAAGCCGATATAATTTCTATTCAGAGCCTTGAATTTGATATCAAATTGGATTTTGGGTTTGTTGTGAACGGTGTCTTAAATAACACTGTTCTTAAACCCAGTTGAGAAAAGAATAAATCTTCTAATTAAGATTTAGTGAAGTTTTCCAATAAATTAATACTTAATTGGAACTGAATAAAAGAATTGGATTTTGGGTTTGTCGTGAATGGTGTCTTAAATAACACCGTTCTTAATCCCTGTGTGAAAAGAATAAATCTATTAATTAAAATTATTAGTGTTTCCAGTTAATTAACATTTAATTGGAATAAAATGGGATGTGAATTGGGTTTATTGTTAACTGTGTTTATAATGACATTCGTTCTTTAACCCGATTTACAGTTAAATGTTATTTGGAATTTATAAATCTTTTATTAAGATTTAATGGAAATTTTTGAAAGTAAGGTTTTCCAATTTAATATATTAAATTGGATTTGAATGGAATTTGATTTGGTAATAATCGAAATGAGCTACTGTGGAGGAAGACTGCTAATATACATGGAATTTAAAAGACTTTGTTGTTATTCCATTTATATTATTAATCGGATATGGAGATTGATATCGACTATATATTGATCTGTTTTCCATGAAGATTCCATAATTAATGGAATGTGATTTGGGTTTATCGTGAACTATGTTTTAAATGACATTAGTTCTTTAACCCAGTTAAAGATAGGATTACATGTCTAGCATTGTATTTCGAACTGTATAGTTGATCTCTGCAAAATATATATCTGTTTGGTGGCAGAGAATTTATTGTCTTTCTTAACACCCTTCTCTAAGACATACGAGCTTAGAGGTTATATATAGGCAGAAATCAATAGTACGATGTAGATTATCGATGCGACATGTTTAATTTCCCAAAGTTAAATAACCATTAATATTGATCTTTAGGAAGGTTAAAACAAAATGGAGTTTTAATGAATCTTTAATTAGATTGAAATGTGAATTGATAATTTGAACTATCAAATTTAGAAATGATTGAGAGTGGAGTATCACCAGTTTTCTACAAGCAATAGTTAAATCTTTTATTAGATTTGAACGGGAAATGGTAATTAATTTTACCGATAACACTGTGGTGTTAGTTATGGAGTAATACCGGTTTTGCTCCATGGGATGAATAGGTTAGGATTGGGAAATTAAATAAATGATTACTTCGGTAAGGTGCGTTAATCCCGACTAGTTTGGAAAACCTTAATATGGTTTGAATGATATCCAAAAGAAGATCAAAGAATAAATTTAAAGAATTTATCTTTGATAAAATTAATGGGAACCTTTCTTAAAGGATAAGAATATTTAAATAAAAAAATATTCTGAATTGGAATGAGGCGTTTGTTATGTTTTTAAAGCACCTGTTTATTATATACGCGAGTTATTCGGAAAGGCCGGGTTTATACCCATTCTAAATAACTGATTCGACGATAAGTCGACGATGAAGACGGTGGTTGAAGACCGGAGGTCTTCACATAATTTGGATGATTACTGATGTCTTGATTGGGCTGTACATCCAAGACAAGGTAATAAGTGGTGATCGTCCAGACGTACTTGGAGATCGACAGGATATGCGAGGACCTCTCTCCTGTATTGGACATATAGGACGATGAACAAGGTGCCTCCGGTTTTGTTCGGACACAGAACGGACTAGTAAATGAATATGTGTCTAACATTGGATTTTATTCTGTGTTGATTGATCTCTATTAAATATATATCTGTTTAGCGGCGGGGAATTTATTCTCTTGCTTAATGCCCTTCTCTGAGACGTACGAGCTCAGAGGTTATATATCGATAGAAATCAGTCGCATGGCGTGAATTGCCTGTGTGGCATGCTGAGATGCAAATGATCAAGGGTTCTGTTGAAAATCAGAGTCTTGTAATTGATGATTAAAGCACGACCTTAAAGGGCATAGCTTTGTGTATAGCGTAACTCGCGAGCCTCACACCTCGGTATGAGTCAAAAATGGGATCAGACCGTTGGGAAAACATGACGTTTATTTCTAGCTATGCGTGGTGTCATGATATGGAGACCAGACATTTATATTTTTTACCTATGTAGATGATGGATAGCAAGGCACCTTGGATATATCAGTTACTACGGAGGCGATGGGTAGGTCCAATAGGACCGAGAAACGTGTGTTTAGGAATAACTAATCCTCAAACGTAAGGGAGGACCGGCCCAACCGGACCAAGGGTTGCCCAGAGCATGTAGTCCTGAGACATTTGCTAGAGTGTATCAAAGCGGTGAGGAGCCATCCCTGGCCTCGAGTCATAGATGGAATCCAAATTCCAATACGTGACATTTCAGTTTTAGTTGTAAACCTATATGGCGACATAGTAGCATGGGATACTATGCCTCTATGATAGATACGTTTATATTTGAAGTTGTTTTTGACACTATACACTAATTATAGTATCAAATGATTTGTTTTAAACGTACCAAGCATGTTTGGCTATTATAAGGAAAAACTCTATCCTCCGTCTTGCATTGCATTTTGTGATGGGACCTGGGTCTTATAATAGCTTCATTTTTTCAAAAAGCATTGCGCTGTTTTTCTTATGCACTGGTATTCTTGGGAGGAAACCCGTTCCGTGTTATACGGCGTGGTCGCTTAATTTACCTAACTTTAAAATCAAGTTAATAATAGTTTTAGTTTTCACACCAGTCATATGACTTACCTGGAGTTTATTGTTTTAACCTAAACTCTGGGTGCCCCTATTTTTGTAATAACCCGGAAAATACGAGCCAATTTAAAATTTTTAAATTGATTATTTCAAAGCAATTTGAACCATTGAAATATAATATTTCAATAAATTAGTGAATTAGAAATAGTAAGTCAGTTTGAAAATTTGAATTCAAACTTTGACCGACTGTGCAAGGTGGAAAATATAACGGATTTTAGTGAAACCAAAAATATTTAAATCTGTTAGTCAGTACCTTTCTAACGAATCTGAAAAATCGAAGTTTCATAACGGGAATCAAAAGTTATGGCCGAATGAATTTTCAGAAGAGCTGGTATATAGAATATATAGGCCTGGAAAATTGATATTTTGCATACGGCCTCGGAATTCGACGAAACCACTTTTGTTGGGTCTGGGATGTCAAACTATTGCTAGGTTTCAAATTTCATAATTTTTCGAATCAATATGTGAGCGTGGCAAAAGAAAACGCGTTTGACCAGTTTTTGTTGAATTTAATCGACTGGAAATTGGCCATTTTTCAAACGGTCTCAGAATTCGACGAAACTAGTTTTGTTAGGACCGTATCGTCAATACGAAACCAAAAATATTTTTCTGGAATTTTTCTAGTCAGTATGTGACCCCGGTAATTTGAAATGTACGTTTAAAATTCAACATAAGGATTTAAATGTAAATTCAACGGAAACTAATTGTAACGATCAAATCAGCTTACGATACATATCCTATTGTGTTCGGAATGGGGGTAAAACGCTATGGGCGACAGGCGGTAGGCCTCGTTTCGGGGTCGTATGTAAAAGTCAACCTTTTTGCAAAATTAAATAATTAAATAATAAAAAGGAAAAAAATATATTATTTTAATTCCCTCCCTTTCCTTCTTCTTCCCCCCCCACCCCCGATTCATTAATCAGAAACGGAAAAAAAAAGAGGAAAAACCTAAACCTAGACCGCTTCCCCCCTCAAGACATCGCCGCCGACGAAGACATCGCCGCCGCCCCCCTCCGTCCAGCCTCCTCCTCCCAGTGTCGAAACCCTCGAACCCCTCGCGACGCATACGCCCCCCCCCCCCGTCGAATCAAATCGAGCAGCCCCCTGAAGCCTCGACGCCGACACCACCGAACACCACCACCCTGCCGCCGACGCCTTCTTCTTCCCCCCCCCCTTCGCAGGCTACGGTGAGCATTTTAGGTTATTTTATTTTTATTTTTATTTTTGTTTTGCAAAAACTGATTTTATAATGAATTTAAAAACTGATTTGATAAAGATATAAAAACTGATTTTTTTAAAGATTTAAAAACTGATTTGATAAAGAATTTAAAAACTGATTTTTTTAAAGATTTAAAAACTGATTTATAATGAATTTAAAAACTGATTGATAAAGATATAAAAACTGAATTTTTTAAAGATTTAAAAACTGATTTATAAGAATTTAAAAACTGATTTATAATGAATTTAAAAACTGATTTATAAGAATTTAAAAACTGAATTTTTTAAAGATATAAAAACTGATTTTATTTTAAGGTTTAAAAAGGGTTTAAACTTTGAAATAGAAAAAGGTTTAATCTTTTAAAAGAAAAAGATTTGAACTTGCAAAAATAAAGATCATATTTTTAAAAATAGAAAAGACAGAATTTTTGTTAAGTAGAAGAAGTAAGATATGATTCTTATATTTTTAAAGCAATAAAAATATAATTTTTACATCATAGGAATATTAAAAATATAATCTTTGTTTTTAGAACATGATCTTTATATATTGAATAACATAGTAAAAATTCGATTTTTACCTATGTAGAGAATACGGGCAACGAAAGCGACAAGAAGGCGAAATAGACAAAGATTTCTATAAAGGAAGAGTCGTGTTATTGGATAGCTATTGGTGAGAATTTTTCACTCTTCAATTTCTTTTTTTATATATATATATGTATGGAAATAAAAGTGAATTGCTATATATAAATATTTATATATATATACGCCCCCTCGTCCACAAACCATGGACGATATTTATTGGTTGAAATTGTTGTGAAAATTGGTTGACGGCAAATTGTTGTTTGGGATTGTTTGTGGTTGATATTGAATTGATTGTGGTTGAAAAATACCCGTTTGTGATTGGAAAATATTTGGTTGAAACCACATAGGATTAGTTTGTGGAAATGAAATAAATATATACATGCCGCCTGCGTGCGAATTAGATGCATGAATCCCATTGTCAAAAACCGCGAGGTTTTAAGGTAGAGCGAGGAGCCGTACTAGGGACGGTGCCGGTTTTAACTACCCTGCCGTTATGCTGCCGAAATTTTGAATAATATTTGTGTGTTAGAATTATTTTCATATGTTGAAATTATTTGCATGCATAGAAATTAAAGCCATATATTGAAACTATATCCATGTGTGGAAATTGTTCATGTGTTGGAAAGTGTTGTGTGAAAATTAAATTCATTTGTGAATGAATGAAGTGTATAAACAATAAAAATCACATTTTTATATATATATATGAAGTATCAAAAATATTCGCCTTATATGAATAGTTTCAACAATCAAAATTTCATCTTTTTAATAAGAACAACATAAATAAGATGTCCATGTGTGGAAATGCTCATTTGTTGAGAAGTGTGTGTAGTGGAAAGGTTCATGTGTTGAATAAAAAGATTGAACGATAAAAATTACATTTTTATTGAAACTATGAAGTGTTGAAACCATACATTGGTTGAATAAATATTTTAAATGATAAAAATATCATTTTTATCATATGTGTGGTATGCTAAAGATATGCAGACGTTGAAACAAATATTTGTGATAGAAATATTATTTTTAACATGCATAGGAACTAAATAAAATAGTCATGTGTTGAAATCTACTTTAGTTCGCCAAAATTATCATCTTTGAAATGTGAAGTGTTAAAAATAGCCACTGGTTCGAATAAACGTGCATGAGTTGAAATATACATTAACTAGCTAATGATATGATTTTAGCCTATGCATGCGATATTAGAATGAATGGTGTTTTTAGACCAAAGCAAGTCAAATATGAAATTGAATGGAAAATGATAAATGTTAGAGATTGTATATATGTGCATGCATATCTATTGAACAGGTTAAAGAAAAAGGGGCTAGAGAAGAGGAATAAAATTTTGTGCCCGACAAATAGGTACACATTTACTGTTTTGTTTGGGTGATGATTTTATGAGCCTGTTGGCTAGCCGCTTGGCTTTTTCTTTTTCTTTTTGAGATTAGAAGGACCGGGAACGCTATTTGCGATTTCCCGATGCTCCCGGTGCAGGGGAGGTTATGGCGAAATTTTCCAAAATTTTAAGGTGTTAGAAAAATATTTGAAGTGAAAACGATATGGAAATCATTGAATGAACTATATTTATATAAATATATAAATATAAATATAATTAAAACGAAACGTGGCCGTGCAGTTCATATTTTGAAACCGTGATTTCAAATGATTAGTGCGGAAGATCCGACCATTGGATTTTCCCGAAACCTCAACCGTTGGGTTCGCCTTGGAGATATCTTTCCAACGGCACCAACTTTGTGAAGATTTGACGGTTGGATTGTCTGGAATGTTTAATTCAAAATTAGTGAAAAACAGCGCCAGAAACGATTATATTTATATATATATAAATATAATTAAATTAAATCGAATAACGACGCTGCAGTTCGTAAATTGAAATCGTAACTTCAAATGGTTAGTGTGGAAGATCTGACCGTCGAATTTTCCCAAAACTGGAACCGTTGGATTCGTTTTGAAAAGACCTTCCTAATGATGTAAAAATTGTGAAGATCCAACGGTTAGATTTTCCTATATGTGTAAAACAAAATTAGTGGAAAGCAGCGCCATTGCATCGACACGACCTGAAACGTCGTTTAATTAAATATGGTCGTTTTAAATTAAACAAAAATGGCGATATGTCGTTATAAAGTGTTATAGACGATATAGAGTGAAAATGAACCAATTTTGTTGTGTTGGCTTGAGATGTGATGGCTGAATGTGTTTGACATGAAAATTTTAACTAAATAACTGAAATGTGAATGTTGAATAGTTCAACCATGTGATTAATTGGTTTGAAAATCTAAATATACGTGGATTATTTGAAAAGGCCGAGTTTATCTCATTTCAAATAATCGATCGACGTTGAGAAGTCGAAGAGTCGAAGACGACTGAAGACCGACGATCTCCACATTGGATGGATGGGCGCTACTGATGCTCGTGATTGGAGTAGCTACCATGAAGGAATTGAAGTAGTAGCCGTCCAAACATATTGTTGATTGTACGGATATGCGAGGAATTGGTGCCTCCGGTTTCGTTCAGACCCAGAACGGACTTGTAAATGGACTGTGTGTCTGACATTGAATTTTGTTCTGTGTTGATTGATCTATGTTAAATATATATCTGCTTGGCGGCAGAGAATTTATTCTCTTGCTTAACGCCCTTCTCTGAGACGTACGAGCTCAGAGGTTATGTATTGACAGAAATCAGTCGCATGGAGTGGATTGCCTGTGTGGCACGCCTAAGTGGCATATGATCAAGGCTTCTGTTGCAAAGCAAAGTCTTGTGGTTGATGATCAAAGCATGGTCTGTGTGACGTAGCTTTGTGTATAACGTGAATTCGCGAGCCTCACACCCCGGTATGAGTCAAAAACGGGAGAAGGACCCAAGGAGTGCATGACGTTTCTTTCTAGCTATGGTGGTGTCAGTGACCTCCCAGCCCTGACATTTATATCTACTTTTCACCTGTGTGGTTGTTGGAATGCGAGGCGCCTCGATTATAGGTCTGTAAGGACCGGGAAACGTGTGTTCAGGAATTGCCAATCCTCAAAAGTAAGAGAGGACCGGCCTTGGAGGATCCAGGGGATTGCTGTGTGCGGTCCCGAGGCATTTGCTAGAGTGTCTCGAACGGAGAGGAGCTTGCCCCTTGCCTCGACTCATGAAGGAATCCAATTTCCAATACGATATGTGCGGTTGTGATTGTATTACTAGTATGGCGACATAGTGGTATGGGTCATTTATGCCGCCTATGATTGATATTTATGATTGAAATCGCTTTTGAAACATATATGCACTAGTAATAATATCAAGCACTTTTGTTTATTCGTATGAAGCATCTTTGGCCATTATAAGGTAAAAAACTCTATCCTCCGGCTTGCGTTGCATTGTGTGATGGGACCTGAGTCTTATAATGGCTTCATTTTATAAAAAGCATTGCGTTGATTTAATCATTTATTTTATCTCATGCACTAGCACTCATTGGAGTAAACCCGTTCCGCGAAAGTGGCGTGGTCCTTTGATTTGCCTTATTATTGTTGTTAATAAGTTGAATAGATTTCTCATACCAGTCCCATGACTGACTCGTAGTTTGTTTCACCTTGCAAACTCGGGTGCCCTTATTTTCACACGGGCAGCCTAGTTACAGGTTTCTGACGCACCTTTTGGCTCATGGCGAGGCTTGACTACACCGTGCTGACTTGGATTTTCTCCGCCATTATTGTATCTATATTATGATTCCACCACTGGCGATGTAGACTGATATTCCTTTTGTGTACTCTTTATGTATGATTCCGCCTCAGGCGATGGTGACTGATTATGTATCATTATGCACTAAGTTGTATCCTGTACTGTGCTTCTCTGATGTGATGTTATCTATATGATTCCGCTGTCATATGTGTGTAAATTATTCTAATTTCTGTTTATGCTATTATCTGTGATCTGCTAATGATGATTAATGTGTTATATTCCAATGATTATCCTTAACACCGTGTCACGGGGTTTTGGGATCGTCACAATTTTCCACACAGGCGGCTAGTATTTTTGGTTTTGTAGATTTATTATTACAGGAACCTGGTTTACGACTAAAGCTATATTCGGAAAGCTCTGTATCTGTTTATCTCTTCCAGTTGTGTTTTGTATTATTTTCCGCTGCATAATAATTTGTAAGTCTCTAATATTTATCAAATATATATTATTTGCTCATACTCTGTATATTCTTGTACTCTAATGTAAATTGTGTAATTAGCAATGAAATGTTCTTCTGTTTGTGCTATGATTTGTCGTATTCTCAGACAATCCGTTCTTTTTCTTCTCTTCGGAGACCGGGGAAGTTCGGGTCGTCACAGGGCATTTCCTAGCTACACCCACACAAAGTGAAAGCTATTATGATATCTACACCAATATTGTAGCAAATGTTAAAGAATGTGTACGTAGTTATACTATATATGTCTGTTTTAATTTTATTATTATGTATTTTTTCGTGTTTTAAATTGTTCTTCTTGCTAGACAATAATGGATAGGAACAAAGAAAAAATAACATAATACAGTGTTGTCATGGATGAAGGGGCTGTCTTGAAAGTAAAATTTGAATCATAACCGCGCAATGGATAATTGTAGTCTGCACCCTCATAGTTAACACAACCATCCTTCAAACATATACATTGAAGTTTGAAAGATTTGTATAATACATCGGTGAGGATTTTAAGTATTTTGATTGAAAGTTTTAATTTCAAATAAAAAAGAAAGGAGGAGGAGATTGGAGAAAATGTTTCTTTGCAGAATTTTTGGCTTCTTCCAGAGGAAGGAATGAAATAAACATCAAATCTTATTTGGTAACTAATAAGTATGACTCAGGCATAGGGACGAAGGCACTCAATGGTTGGTGAGGTCACGTGACCTCACTAGGAAACCAACGCAACATTAAAAAAAACACTTACTCAACGCGGCCGAACTTCTTATACAAAAACACGGATAGAAGAAACATGAAAACTAACGGAAGGAAAAGACGAAAGAAAAAAGTAAAGGAAAAATCGATCGTTCCCTGTTTCTCTTCAAATCGCGCGGCTTCAATAATTCAATCATTTCTCAGAATCTTCACTGATGGGTAATCAACTAACTCTAATTTTAATTTTTGCTACTTTGAATTTTATTTATCAGGATTTTGAATCAATTACGCAATCAATTGTGGATTTTGTTTATCTTCTGATGGGTTTGGTCATCTTCTGCAATTAGCAAATTTATCGTTTGGACGATTTTATGTGTTCCCCTTTTGATGCTGTTAAAATTCCAAGAGTTGTCCAAGAGTTTTGCCACTATTAAAAAATATTTTTATTTATAATGAATTAATTGTTTTTTAGATTTGCGAATTTTTTTCAAATGATCATTTGAAAAGTTCTCAAATGAAGTGGGTTCTTCTACAATTTCTACTCTGACGGATAATGTCCCTAAAAATAATAGTCAAAACACCGCTCTTCCAAGCTTAGTAAATCGAAGTCGTCTTGAAATTGATTTATCAGATCTTCCTTCCGATCCTAGTTTACGACATCAAATTTATGACTATCATCCAAACGATCAATACATAATCCGAAGAGCATATTTATTGAAAGGTCCTTGTCACCTTCTTTGCAATCATTTCTCTAAATAATAATTGGTGGTAAAGCTCGTCGTTTTAATCAATCAGGGTTTAACGATTACAAAAATTGATTGGAATATATTGAGAAAGAAGATGCTATACATTGCTTTCCATGTTATTTATTTGGTCCTCAATCAATGAGTAGAAATACAAGTGACACATTTATCCCAGGTGGGTTTAAAAACTGGAAAAACTATCAAAGGCTTCAAGTTCATGCTAATGCGGATACTTATATTGCTGCATACATGAAGGGTGAGAACTTAATGAATCAAAACCAACGTATCGAGATGGTAATTGAGTGACAATCAACCCAAAGTCAAATTGATTATCGAATTCATTTAGAATCAACTCTTTCTTGCATTCGATATCTTTTACATCAAGATTTGTCATTCGTGGTAACGATGAATCCGATGAATCAGTGAATAAGGGAAATTTTCTTGAACTTCTGTAATGGTTAGCTAATGAAAAAGCCACAGTCAATGCGGTTGTGTTAAAAAATGCACCACAAAATCTTAAAATGGCATCATCGGATATTCAGAAGGATATTGTGAATTGTATTGCAGTTGAAGTTGTAGATGTTATTTTATAGCAACTTTCTGAAGGATTATTTGCATTGTTAATTGATGAAGCTCGTGATTCTTCAATTAAAGAGAAAATGGCAATTTTCCTGCGATTTGTGGATGAAATAGGAAGTGTTGTTGAAATATTTGTAGGCATGGTTCATGTTCCTAATACAACATCAATTTCTCTTAAAGCATCACTTGAAGAATTGTTTAGCAAACATAAACTGAGCATGGCAAGATTACGTGGTCAAGGTTATGATGGTGCAAGTAATATGAACTTATGTTCAATGGCCTTAAAACACTTATTTTGAATGATAACAAGTCCGCATTTTATGTTCACTATTTTGCACATAAACTCCATTTAGCACTTGTTCGTGTTGCTAAAGATATAGGTTACATCTCCGAGCTTTTTTACTTAGTTAATAATTTGGTTAACCTTGCCGGAGCATCATGCAAGTGACGAGACATTCATAGAGATAGAGAAGCAAGTAGAATATGTAATCAACGAGGAAGTGGTGAATTATCTAGTGGGCGAGGGTTAAATCAAGAGCGGAGTTTGAAATGACCAAGTGATACACGTTGGGGATCACATTATGGTACACTACTTAATTTAATTGTTATGTTTCCTTCGGTTATTGATGTCCTTATGGATCTTGTAGAAGATTTATCCGGTGATAAAAAAGGAGAACCTTTAAATTTGATATAAGTGCTACAATCTTATGATTTTGTATTTATTTTGCATTTGATGAAGAATGTACTTGCCATTACTAATGATCTTTCCAAAGCACCCAACGAAAAGATCAAGATATTGTAAATGCTTTGATGTTGGTAAAAATATGCAAATAATGCTTGCACAAAATGAGAGATGGTGGATGGGATATTCTTTTGGATGAGGTGGTATCTTTTTGTAGGAAATATAATATTCCCATTTCAAATATGGATGACAATTATCTTCTTTTGGGTAGATCAAGAATTCGATTATTAAAAACTTACATCATTATCGAGTTGATTTGTTCAACGTATGTTTGGATAAGAAAATCGTTGAATTTAACAATCGTTTCGATGAAGTGGCTTCGGAGCTTCTTCTTTTTATGTCGGCACTTAGCCCAGTTGATTCATTTGTTGCTTTTGATAAAAGTAAAGTTGGATCATTTATCCGAATTTTATTTAGATGATTTTTCTAAAGCTGAGCACATGGATCTTTCTAATCAATTGGAAAATTTATGAGATTGATATGAAATCCAATGATAGATTTAAAGAAGCAAAATGCATTGGTGATTTGGCTAAGATAATGTTATTAACAAGAAGAAATGTTGTATACAAATTTGTGTACAAGTTCATAACTTTATCACTTATTTTGATAGTTTCTACCACAAGTGTGGAGAGAGCATTTTCTGCAATGAATATAGTGAAAAATAATCTACGTAATCAAATGGGAGATGAATGGTTAAATGATAGTTGTGTTGCATACATTGAGAAAGATATATTTAATCAAGTTACCAATGACACAATTATCAATCATTTTCAAAACATGAGAACTTGACGTGGACAACTTTAAATTATTATAACATTTTGCATAGTTGTTTTGTTTGAAAAGACCAATATTTGTCATTTTTGTAATAGAATATTATTATATGAATATGAAATATTATTTATAGCTTTTAGTACGTTTGTTGTGAGTTTCAGTTTGATTCAAACTCATTGTAGATGTTCATATCATGACATTTTGATTCAGGCTCATAAACTAATTGGTAAGTTCTTTCTTATTAGGTATTTTTTCATTTGTTATTAGCTTTTCATTCAAATAATTATGTTCTATTTTATTTTGTTTTTCAGGTTTTTGAAAAGAAAACTACAATATTGTGCACATCAGAAGAAGAAATGTAAGTAAATGTACAAATTATATTATCTGTTATATTTTATCGATAATTTTTTTCCAGAGCCTACCGCCTCCGAACCCCCATCATTTTTCATGTTTGTGACCTCACCAACATTTATTTCTGGCTCCGCCACTGCTCAGGCGTATTGCATTCGTTATAGCTTTTCATCTACATGCAATTGGGATGAGCTTTGATTCTTAAGTTCTTGTTTAATCATGTTGCTGTTCAATGTGTTGTTAGTTAAGGGGCATTTAATTTATTATTGCCTTGGAGCAACTCAAATCATTTGAATGTTGCATGATGGTCTTAATGCTTCACACTTTTTCTGGTGGATGCATGAAATAACTGTGTTGTTGTACCTTGTCAATTTTTCAATGTTGTCTATATATATTGATTTTCCCATACATATGTTGGAGCTAAAAAAACACCCATTTAAATAGTGTATGATGGAGCAGCTTGGATCATTAAAACCATCTAATAATAACTATGTTGGAGCTAATAATACATGGAGTTAAAACCATCATGCAGTTTTAAAACCATTATACACCATCTAATAATACACATGTTGAAGCTCAAAAATTATTGTTTATTTTGGTATGAGGTGAATGTCAATGTTTTTTGGATAGTGGAGAAAACTGAATGATTAAATTTGTGACCGCATACTGTTCCGGCCCAAAGGCAAGCCTGCTAAGACATTTGTCTAGAGCAACGCTCTGACGGTGGCGGGGAGGACAAAAATGGAGGCATGGTGCCTGATAATTTATTTATGTGAAAAAGCAACAGGACAAAATTTCCCATAAATAATGGTTGGTGCAATGGTGTGATGTCCGCATATTCCTTGAAGGATCAAAGGTCGAATCCTTCAGCTTGCTTTTCTCCCTCAGTTTGTCACTTCAACAACTTATTTGCCTAGGGCAACAAATCTTCTCACTGACTATATATGCATTTTTATTTAGTTAATTGTGGTATTGTTTGTAAGGTATGAAAGAATAATTTCCGTATGAAAATATGCCATGAGTGGATCGAATATGTAAAATCTTGTTTGTATTATCAAGATATAAAAAAAAATTAACAAAATAAGGAGATTATATATTATATTGTTTCGAATACTATATCTCTCTAACCAATTATTGAATTAAATATTTTGTTTTATTATCTATAAAAGAGTTTATTAAGATGTATTGGTGGTGCTTTAGGAGCAGCGTTCGAACCCGGGAGGGGACATCATTCATGTATCTCTACGCTTAAATTTCCATTATGCATTTGCGTATTGGCCAGCAAATTCCTTAGGTCTGGTCTGATTATGCTATGAATCTAAATTTAGCATAATATGATAAATAATTGGCAGAATTCTTAAACTATGATAAATATCTTATGTCAACTATTCTGCTAAGGTTAGATATGATCAACTCAGTGTTTTAAAGACCCAATACAACCTCGATTCGACCGCGGTTAATCTTCAACCTTGGAAAGTCACGGTTCTGAAAATGAAATAAACTTGCGTAGGGTTGAAGCCATGAATTTGGCGATGGTGGAGGGGGGCTAAAATCAAACAACAATACTAAAAGAGATGTCTTACTAAACAATTTGCTCATAAAGCCAAAAATTTACTATCATGTTCAACATGTAATACACGCTAGCTCATAAAAACAATAAAAATGCCCATATAACAGCCACTAAAGCTTTATAATAGAAAGATTTATATAAAAACAATTTAAAAAAAAAGCTTAAATGGTCAACCTGATGAAAGAAAATTAAGGTCTAGTTTCATCAATAAAATTGTCAGGTATCATTGATTGGCAGCAAAATGATCAAAGCTCATTAATTAGCAGTAATGTATGTGAGCAATGTGATCCATAATTGACATCGAAGTTAAGGATGAAACTGAATTGTGATAGCCAGCCTGAGCTACACCAGCACAAAAGCACCAAAATCTACATGAAAAAAAGAATCATTTTTTTTACTTGATTGCACACAAGTCTTGAAAGCAAATATTACTAAGGCACACTACATACATGATTAATTAACTTAACAAAAGAACTAGGAATATCATTACAGCAAATAAATAAATTACTTCTGCATAAGTTGCACTCGAGGGGTTTTAATCTTATCAAACTCTTCGACTATTGAATCATTGTTGAGCTGAATTACAATCTCTTTTTCGATATAAACCGTCATAATATTTGCAAGAAACTCATCTCCCATTTTGTTGTGAAGACTAGTTTAAACTAGCTTCATTGCTGAAAATGCTTTTTCAGTAGTCGTTGTGGAAACCGGAAGAGTTAATATAAGACGAATTAATCGACCTACTAAGGGATAAATATTTGACTTGTTTGTCCTAGCCAATCCTTGATAAAGTTTAGAACTAGTTGATAAGTGTTTTAATTTGATTATCGTTAGGCACATCTAAACCATAATGTTGCAATTGATATCTAAGATGAAGTTTTTATTGCTGGGAAAAATCTTGTGGGTAGAATGTATCGACTAATTCACAAATATTTGGGATATTTAATTATTTGTATGCATCTTTTGGCTCCAAAGAAGAACTATGAGTTGTAGCATGTGCTCATTAAATTGAAGTTGCCATTGAGTGTCAATTGTTTCATGAAATATATCAAAGCAATAATAGTGTTCAACGATTACTTTATCTTTTTCTCTCAAGCACTTCTTGATATACCAACTATACAAGGCGAGAACAAGGATTTTTTTGTTTGCGGTAAAATGATGTAACTTTGCTCATTGGTTTGCTTCTCAAAAATATTTTCAATGTGTTGGGAGGATTACATTAAATCTTTGCAAGCTTGTTCTGCATCATTATGAATTGAGTTAGGATACTTTCCAATATGATTTAAAAATGCACACTCATTACCTTTATTGACCTTCTTCCAATTTCGAAAACCTTTGATTATAAATGCATTTGATCTATATCGATCATTTGTCCTCTCATTGAAAATGAAGCAAGGTAAGCAAAATGTTGCATCTTTTGCAGATGATACTTCAACCAAGGAAATGACTTATACCAGGAGGTATTAAATCGTCGAAGATGTATTCCTTTCTCCGACAATGGAAACTCTTTAAAGATGGGTTGATAAGCTCGAAAATTAACATAAGCACGTCTAATTTCATCTTGCATATGTAAAGGTAAATCGTATATTTGGGAGCGCAATCCTGTATCACGTTCTAAAGCATTTTTTTAACCTCTCTACTTTCAATTATTTGATATTTGGAGTAGGGGTTGGAGTAGAAAAAGCATCTACTAATTGATCATCATTGGATTGTAACAACCCGTAAAATCTGGGCCAGTTTAAAATTTTTATTTTGGCGATTTTAGCGAATTTGGATTATTTAAAATGAATTATTTTAAATAATATCGACGAGAAATTTATTTGAATAGAATTCGAACGTATATATTATATACGTCGTCGTTAGAATATAAATATTTATATATAAATTATAAATAGAATTGAAAATGGCGCGGTAGTTCGATAATTCGATTTCAAACTTCAATTGAATGTACCGGGTGCAAAACAATCCGGATTTTAGTGAAACCAAAAATAATGGAATCTAATAGTGAATATCTTTCCAACGAATCCGAAAAATCAAAAGTTCGTAGCGGGAATCAAAAGATATGTCCAGTTGAAAATTCTGAATAGTCGCTATGGAATTCAGGCCCTTAAAAATGGACATTTTGCAAACGACCTCGGATTTCGACGAAACCACTTTTGTTGGGTCCGTGGTGTAAAATTATTGCTAGATTCCAAATTTCATAATTTTTCGAATCAATATGTGAGCGTGGCAAAGGAAAACGCGTTTGACCAGTTTCAGTTGATTTTAATCGACTGGAAATTGGCCATTTTTCAAACGGAGTCAGAATTCAACGAAACTAGTTTTGTTAGGACCGTATCGTCAATACGAAGCTAGAAAATATTTTTCAGGAATTTTTCTAGTTAGTATGTGGCCCCGGTAATTTGAAAAGTATGTTTAAAATTCAATATAGTGATTTAAATGAAAATTCAACGAAAACTGATTGTAACAGCCGAATCGGCTTGCGATACATATCCCATTGTGTTCGGAATGGGGGTGAAACGCTATGGACGACAGGCGGTGGGCCTCGTTTCGAGGTCATATGTAAAAGTCAACTTTTAAGGAATAAAATAAATAAATAAATAAAAATTTCAATTCTCTCTCCTCCCTTTTATCTATCTGGCCCCCCCTCTTTTTATAATCGAATCAAAAAAATAAAACAAAAGAAAAAAAAACCCCGATGCCCCCTGTGAACCGCGCCGCCCCTCGATCGTCGATGCTCCACCTCCGTTGACCGTCGCCCAACCGGAGCGCCGCCCCACCTCCCCGAGCTCCACCTCTCTCTCCCCTTCCTCTCCCATCGAAACCGCCCCGAACCCCCAACGTCCCATACCCCAAATCGTGTAGCAGGTTGCGTGATTTTTGGGTGGAAGCTATCGGGTTCGAGCGCCGCTAGGGGGCGCTGATGGCCATCACGCCGCTAGAGATCGTCGGCGTTAAGAGGCGCCGTGAAGCCACACCTCGTGGGCCCACTTGATCCAGGTCCGCTTGTTCAAGAAGGGGGCGCAAGGGAACCCTAATGCTGAGCAAATGTCGGCTGTGTTCAGAAAGGGGGTTGCGAGGAAGAAGGGTAATCTCCTGTTTATTTTTCTAAAAATAAAATTAGTGTATTGTTTTAAAAATAAAAGATATTGTTTTGAAAATATATATAAAATATACCTTTGTTTTAAAAATATAAGTATACACTATTTGAAAGAAGTAAAATATATGGATGTCATTGTTGTAGAATAAGTAAAATGTAATTGCTTTGAAAATTTAAATGGTATTGTTTCGGAAAAAAAATACGAACTAGAACTTGTTTTTGAAAAGTAAGAACTAGGATTTGATTTTGAAAAAAATGACTTAGATTGTTATCTTGAAAATATACCGCAAAGTTTTTGAAATAAAATTAGAATAATTTTGTGAAAATATATATCACATTGTTTTTAAAAGAAAAATAGGATTTTTATATATTGAACTTCGATAGAAAAATAGGATTTTTATATATTGAACTTCGATAGAAAAATAGGATTTTTATATATTGAACTTCGATAGAAAAATAGAATTTTTATATATTGAACTTCGATAGAAAAATAGGATTTTTATATATTGAACTTCGATAGAAAAATAGGATTTTTATATATTGAACTTCGATAGAAAAATAGAATTTTTATATATTGAACTTCGATAGAAAAATAGGATTTTTATATATTGAACTTCGATAGAAAAATAGAATTTTATATATTGAATAGCGAAGTAAAAATTCGATTTTTACATATGTAGTGAAAGCAGCAACGAAGGTGACAAAAAGGCGAAACGACGAAAACTTCTATCAATGAAGTGCCGTGGAGCTAGGATAGCTATCGGTGAGAACTTCTCACCTTTCAATTTAAATTTTCTAGTTATATATATATATACTAGGATGCAGACGGTGCTTAGTAGCACCCGACACCCGTCCACAGACCATGGACTTGTTTGTTTGGTTGCATAGCTTAGTTATATGATTTGATTTGAATTTGGTTGTTTGGTGAATTTGATTGATGTGTGAATGGCGTGGGCCTTCACTAGACCGGGGATAAGGCTAGGCCTCGTCCCGTTTCTAGTATCGTGCCGTTATGCCGCCGAAATTTTCTAAAATATGTTAGAAAAATAAAAATATCATTTTATTGAATAAATGAATTGAATAGAAATTCATAGGTTGAAATAAAATGTTTTATCGTTAAAAATATAATTTTTAACGTGAATATGAAAATAGTGAAGTGAATAAATAAATATTCATTTACAAACCAGATGGTTTGTTTATGTACACTTATTTGAATGACATTGATTGGGACGATAAATTTTACACATCGCCCAACTGCACAAATAAAATCTGTGTTTGTTTGTTTGAAACCCCACACGGGTGTTGGGATGAAATATGAATTTCACTCATCCTGATTGATTAAATATGTCGATCGATTGATTGACAGGCTGTTATAAGCGTTGAATATCTATATTTGATGCTTATACAGTGTAGTGCACTTTGGTTGATGGTTGATTATTTTCAATGTTATTATATACATGTGTTGTATGAAAATCCATATAATTAATTTTATATGGTAATTGATTGGGCCTCATTCCAATCGTGAAAATAAAGAATATTTTGATAATAACAAATATTTTGATAATAGGAAATATTTGAAATAGAATATTTGAAAATAGAAATTTATGAAGCCGTGTTGATTAGATTGACGCCATTTTGACGTAAACGATATTTATATCGATTTTATTCATTTTAAAATGAATATTGAAAAGTAATCTCGAAATCGAATATTTCGAAATGAATTGAGTTGAAAACGATTACGAAATGAATTGAATTGAAAACGATTTCGAAATGAATTGAATTGAAAACGATTTCGAAATGAATTGAATTGAAAACGATTTCGAAATGAATTGAATTGAAAAGATTTCGAAATGAATTGAATTGAAAACGATTTCGAAATGAATTGAATGGAAAACGATTTCAAATTGAATCGAAATTGAATTGAAATGAATTCAAATTGAATTGAAATTTGAATTGAATAGAAATGAATTTTAAAACGAATTTGCAAAGAAGAATTCAATTTAGATTTGAATTGAAAAGAAAGTTGAAATAGCTTTTGAAACGATTTTAAAACTATTTATATAATTCGTTTTAAATAGAAATCGACGAAATATATATTATATATATTATATATATATAATATAATGGCCTGAATAGAACGCGCCGCGCCGCGGCAGTTCGTGAATTTCGACCATTTATTTCAAACGGGCATTACGGGAGATCCGACCGTCGGATTCTCCTAAAACCGGAACCGTTGGGTTCGTATCGAAAAGAGCTTTCTAACGAATGTTAGAAATTTGAAATCTAACGGTTGGATTTGGAGATACGTCCAAATCAAATTCGAAAAAGGTCGCTGTAAGTGCAGTTCGATGGCCATTGATGGAAATCGACTGTACGGGCCTTGATAAAATTATTAAAAATAGTAATAATTTGTGTAAAATCATAAGAAATGATTTGGGAAGAATTGGGATGAAAAACTCCATATTTGAAAAGATAAAAATAGATTTTTATCGAATTGAACTAGTTTTGAACTAGAATTATAATTCTATTTATTTTTAAATAAATAAACTGAATTAGAAAGGGTTTTAAAAATAACCAGAATATCCAATGATTGCATTGGAGTGGATTTGAATCGAAATTGTCTTCGGAATATTTCGATGTTGGAATTCGGGATTATGCAGATGTTGTTATGGAAATTTGAAAGATATATATTTTTATATCGTTATTTCCAATACGACATTTGTTAATCGTAGAATTTGATATTGAATATAAGCCGGGATATTTCCTATTCAGAGCCTTGCATTTAATATCAAATGTGATTTGGGTTTGTCGTGAATGGTGTCTTCACTAACACTGTTCTTGAACCCAGTTGAGAAAAGATTAAATCTTTTTATTTAGATTTAATGAAGTGTACCAATTAAATGATATTTAATTGGAATTGGATTGATATTGATTTTTGGGTTTATCGTGAACAGTGTTTTTAAATAACACTCGTTCTTTAACCCGATAATTAATGGAATGTGACTTTGGGTTTATCGCGAACCGTGTTTTTAGATGACACTGATTCTTTAACCCAGTCACAGATTAAAACTAAGTAGGGTTTTAATGAATCTTTAATTAGATTGAAATAATCGAAATGGAGTATCACCAGTTTAGCTCCAGGCGATAGTTAAATCTTTAATTAGATTTGAACGTGAAATGGTAATAGAATTTACCGATAACACCATGGTGTTAGATATGAAGTAAAGCCAGTTTTACTTCATGGGATGAATAGGTTGGGATTGGGAAATTAAAACAAATGATTACTTCGGTAAGTTTCGCTAATCCCGACTAGTTTGTGAGACGACCCGAATTCCCGTTCTCACGGAAACAAGGTTATCTTTTGGAATATAACACAGAAACAGATAATAGTAGAACAGAATTAAATAAATACACCAGAATGAACAACAAAATATACTGGATAAAAGTAATCATCAGAGTTACACAGTATACAGGATCTTACTTAGTACAAATACAGTTCAGCTATACATAAATGTCTACAGCGGAAATAAACAAAATATGTACAATAGGAGCTGAACAGCATAAAAAGAAATAAATGATAGAATCCATCTTCAGCTCCAGCTATCCAGAAAGAACCAGCTAAACCTGAATACAAGGCTGCCCGTGTAGAAAAAGGGGCACCCGAGTTTGAGAGTGAAACAAACTACGAGTCAGTCATGGGACTGGTATGAGAAATCTACTCAACACATATACAATTTGGCTAATCACAGGACCACGCCACTTTCGTGGAACGGGTTTACTCCATTGGATTGCCAGTGCTTTAAAACAAATCTTTCTTTTAAACATCGCTATGCTTTTTATAAAAATGAAGCCGTTATAAGACTCAGTTCCCATCACACAATGCAACGCAAACCGGAGGATAGAGTTTTTACCTTATAACGGCCAAGATATGCTTGATACGAATAAAACAAAGGCATTTAATATTATTGCTAGTGTTTATATGTTTTGAAATCAATTTCAAATCATAACTATCAATCATAGACGGCATTAATGCCCCATACCACTATGTCGCCATATATAGGTATACAATCACAACCGCACGATCACGTATTTGGAAATTGGATTTCCGTCATGAACCAAGGCAAAAGATAGTCCTTACCGAATTCGAGACTGCCTAGCCCGAGTCTCAGGATCAGAACGCATCGATCCTTGGATCGTCAGGGCCGGTCCACACGGAGTGGATTAAAAATGCCTGAGCACTACGTTTCGCCGCCCTTTGGGGCGTAAGCGAGCCAACAAGTGACTCCATCGGACCCGGATCGTCCGATCTAACCGAGGCGCCTCGCAACAGCAACAACCACATAAGTCAAACTCGTCAGGGCGTGTAAAACCACTGACGCCACTTTTAGCTAGGAGGAAACGCATGCCCTCCCTGATGTCCTCTCCCGTTTTAGGTTCATACCGGGGTGTGAGGCTCGCGAATTCACGTTATACACAAAGCTACGCCACACAGGCGGTGCTTTGATCATCACCACAAGACTTTGCTTTTCAACAGAAGCCCTGATCACTGCATCTTAGCATGCCACACAGAATAAATCCTATGTCAGACACACAGTCCATTTACAAGTCCGTTCTGGGTCTGAACGAAACCGGAGGCACTAAATACCTCGCAAACCCTTCGATCAACACGTACGTCTGAACGATCACCACTCATTATCCATATTTCGGGATGCCTCCCAATCAGGACCTCGGTTACCATCCAAACGAGGTGAAGATCTCCGGTCTTCAACCATCGTCTTTATCTTCGACTTTCAATCGTCGGTCAATTATTTGAAATGAGAATTAACTCGGCCTTTTCAAATAATTCACGTATATTTAGAATTTCAAATCGATTTATTTCAATGGTTAAATTATTCGACAACACCAATTGTGTTCTTTAATATAGTTTTCACACCAAACACATTCAACCATCAAACATCACATAAATCAAGCAAATTCAGTTTATTTCCATTCCATATCGCTTACGATATTTTATAACTATTTATCGCTATTTTTATTTATTTTAAAATAGCCATTTTATTCAAAACGACGCTTCGGGCCATAAGGCGGCCGTGGCGCTGTTTTTCTTCAGATTTGATTTACACATATCTGAAAATCTAACCGTTGGATCCCCACAAAATTTACATCATTAGAAAGGTCTTTTCAAAACGAATCCAACGGTTCCAGTTTCGGGAAAATCCGACGGTCGGATCTCCCGGTACAATCGTTTGAAATTTCGATTTCAAAATACGAACTGCAGCGTCGTTATTCGATTAAATATAATTATATTTATATATATAAATAAATATAATCGTTTCTGGCGCTGTTTTTCTTCAGATTTGAATTAAACATTCCAGACAATCCAACCGTTGGATTTCTACAAAGTTGGTGCCGTTGGGAAGATATTTCCAAGGCGTACCCGACGGTTGAGGTTTCGGGAAAATCCAATGGTCGGATTTCCCGCACTAGTCGTTTGAAATCACGGTTTCAAAATACGAACTGCACGGCCTCGTTTCGTTTTAATTTTATTTATATTTATATATTTATATAAATATAGTTCATTCAATGTTTTCTATATCGTTTTCACTTCAAATATTTTTCTAACACCTTAAATTTTGGAAAAATTTCGCCATAACCTCCCCTGTACCGGGAGCATCGGGAAATCGCAAATAGCGTTCCCGGTCCTTCTAATCTCAAAAAGAAAAAGAAGAAGCCAAGCGGCTAGCCAATAGGCTCAAAATCATCACCCAAACAAATCAGTAAATGTGTACCTATTTGTCGGGCACAAAATTTTATTCCTCTTCTCTAGCCCCTTTGCTATAACCTGTTCAATGAATATTGCATGTACATATATATACAGTCCATATCATTTTTCATTTTCTATTCAACTTCATATTTGATTTCTATTTGGTTTAAAAACACCATTCATTCTAATGTTACATAAATAGGTGCAAATCATTTCATTAGCTAATTAATGAATATTTCAACTCATATATGTTTATTTTGAACAAGTGGCTATTTTTAACACTTCACATTTTAACGATTTATGCATACAATAAAAATGTGATTTTTATTGTAAAACAATTCATTTCAAAGACACTATTTTTCTATATCGTTCATATAAGTGATAAAAATAGGATTTTTATCATAAAACCATTTCTTTTAAAACCAGATTATTTTACACGTTTCAGATAGTCGATAAAAGGCGATTTTTACCATCAAACAATTTATTTGAAAATATGAATACCATTCAACACATGAATTTCTAAACAACGAATGAATATCAATTCAACACATGAATGTTTTCAATAGTTTTTATATATAGATAAAAATGTGATTTTTATTATCGAACAATTTATTTCAAAATATGAATACCATTCAACACATGAATTTCTAAACAACGAATGAATATCAATTCAACACATGAATGTTTTCAATAGTTTTTTATATATAGATAAAAATGTGATTTTTGTTATCGAATAATTTATTTCAAAATATGAATACCATTCAACACATGAATTTCTAAACAACGAATGAATATCAATTCAACACATGAATGTTTTCAATAGTTTTTATATATAGATAAAAATGTGATTTTTGTTATCGAACAATTTATTTCAAAATATGAATACCATTCAACACATGAATTTCTAAACAACGAATGAATATCAATTCAACACATGAATGTTTTCTATACAATGAATAAATATAATTTAAGCATATGAAAATAATTCAAACACACAAATATTATTCAAAATTTCGGCAGCATAACGGCAGGGTAGTTACACCGGCACCGTCCCTAGTACGGCTCCTCGCTCTACCTTAAAACCTCGCGGTTTTTGACAATGGGAATCATGCATCTAGTTCGCACGCAGGCGGCATGTATATATTTATTTCATTTCCACAAACTAATCCTATGTGGTTTCAACCAAATATTTCACAACCACAAATGGGTATTTTTCAACCTCAATCAACCAATATCAATCTCAAACAATCCCAAACAATCATCCAATTTTCACCACAATTTCAATCAATAAATATCGTCCATGGTTTGTGGACGAGGGGCGTATATATATATATATATATATATATATATATATATATATATATAGCAATTCACTTTCATTGTCACACATATAAAATATTTTTAAATCAGAAATCTCACCAATAGCTATCCAACTGCACGACTCTTCTTAATAGAAATCTTCGCCTATTTGTCGCTTTCGCCCGTATTCTCTACATATGTAAAAATAGAATTTTTACTATGCTATTCAATATATAAAAATCGAATTTTTACTTCGACTTTCAACATATAAAAATATGATTTTTACTTTTGCTTTCAACATATAAAAATATGATTTTTATTTCGACTTTCAACATATAAAAATATGATTTTTACTTTTGCTTTCAACATATAAAAATATGATTTTTATTTCGACTTTCAACATATAAAAATATGATTTTTATTTCGACTTTCAACATATAAAAATATGATTTTTATTTCGACTTTCAACATATAAAAATATGATTTTTATTTCGACTTTCAACATATAAAAATATGATTTTTATTTCGACTTTCAACATATAAAAATATGATTTTTACTTTTGCAAGTTCAAATCTTTTTCTACCCATTTTAAAGCTTTTACCTTTAAAACTAAATCAGTTTTTATTTTTTTATAAAAATCAGTTTTTATTCTTTATTTCAAAAACAGTTTTTCTCTTTTAAAAATAAATCAGTTTATACTTTTTTTAAAAACAAATCAGTTTATACTTTTTTAAAAATAAATCAGTTTATACTTTTTAAAAATAAATCAGTTTATACTTTTTTAAAAATAAATCAGTTTATACTTTTTAAAAATAAATCAGTTTATACTTTTTTAAAAATAAATCAGTTTATACTTTTTAAAAATAAATCAGTTTATACCTTTTAAAAATATTCAGTTTTTATTCTTTAAAACATATTCAGTTTTATACCTTAAAACTTTTCAGTAAAAAAAAATTCCAGTTTTTAATAATTTAAAAATAAAAATAAAATAAAAATACTTACAGACAAAAAGGGGGGTTTCTGCTTTCGTCGGAGGGCTTCTGGCTTCGAGGGGCGGGTGGTGCGACGTCTTCGCGAGAGGGTCGAGGGCTTCCAGGGGGGGGGGGGGGGGGCTGCTTCGTCGGCGTTCGAGGTTAGGGGGGCGGCGCGGCGTTCGAGGTTAGGGGGCGGCGGCTCTTCGTCTGCGTTCGAGGTTAGGGGAGGCGGCGGCTCGACAGTTTAGGGTTTTGTGGTTTTTTTTTCTTTCTTTTGTTTAAATGAAATCGGGAATCAGCTACGGGGGGGGGGGGGGGGCAGAAGGAAGAATAAAGGGAGGGAGGGAAGAGTACTTTTTTTTTATTATTATTATTTATTTATTATTTAATTATTATATTTAGCAAAGAGTTGACCTTTTACGTACGACCTCTAAACGAGGCCCACCGCCTGTCGTCCATAGCGTTTAACCCCCATTCCGAACACAATGGGATATGTATCGCAAGCTGGTTTGATCGTTACAATCGGTTTCCTTTTGAATTTTCATTTAAATCACTATATTGAATTTTAAACGTACATTTCAAATTACCGGGGTCACATACTAACTAGAAAAATTCCAGACAAATATTTTCTAGCTTCGTATTGACGATACGGTCCTAACAAAACTAGTTTCATCGAATTCTGAGATCGTTTGTAAAATGGCCAATTTCCTGTCGATTAAAATCAACAGAAACTGGTCAAACGCGTTTTCTTTTGCCACGCTCACATATTGATTCGAAAAATTATGAAATTTGAAACCTAACAATAACTTGACCCTGCGGATCCAACAAAAGTGGTTTCGTCGAAATCCGAGGTCATTTGCAAAATGTCCATTTTTAAGGGCCTGAATTCCATAGCGACTATTCAGAATTTTCAACTGGACATATCTTTTGATTCCCGCTATCAAATTTCGATTGGTCGGATTCGTTAGAAAGATATTACCAATTAGATTCCATTATTTTTGGTTTCACTAAAATCTGGATTGTTTTACACCCGGTATATTCAATTGAAGTTTGAAATCGAATTATCGAACTACTGCGCCATTTTCAATTCTATATATAATTATAATTAATTATATTCGTTTTCAAATGTCGATTTCAACTCAGTTTTCATCGCCATTATTTAAAATATTTATTTTAAATATTTAAAATCCATTATTTTAGCCAATTTAAAATTTTTAAATTGGCTCAGATTTTCTGGGTCGTTACAATCTCCCCCACTTAAAACTTTTCGTCCCCGAAAAGGAATAAAGTCGAAAGTGGTTTGATAAATCTACAATCCCACAATACAACAACCAGGTGATATCACTTTGAATCTGTCCCAGGTGATATCACCTTCTGGATTATCCTTAACAACAGAATCCCACCAGAACAAAGCTTCATCTTCGAGTGCCCAGGAGGCCAGTAATCTTTTCTGGTCATCCCTAAGCTTTAATGCTTCGAATATTTTCTCAACCGAACGAATCCAAGCTTGGGTTCTCATAATAGATTCTTCGCCCGAGAACGGCTTTCCACCCAGATTTCTATACTTCATGAATAGAGCTTCAATATCCGGGCTAGTATTACTTCTTCTGTTTCTGGCACTCATTTTCTAGTTCTTCTGCAAATAGCAGATCAAGTGTCAGGTCACAGAAAAGGTATTTTAAAATATAGAGACAAATACTTGAAGTGTAAATGTGTCTATCGAAGTGTATTCATTCTGCTTTACTCATACTAGGATATTGCTGATCCTATCTGTATTGAGTTACCCGTCCTAGAACACTACTGGTTCTATTTCTGACGAGTTCGTTCAAATGTTATATTCCAGAACTAAGCTTAACCAAAGCTCTGATACCACGTTGAGACGACCCGAATTCCCGTTCTCACGGAAACAAGGTTATCTTTTGGAATATAACACAGAAACAGATAATAGTAGAACAGAATTAAATAAATACACCAGAATGAACAACAAAATATACTGGATAAAAGTAATCATCAGAGTTACACAGTATACAGGATCTTACTTAGTACAAATACAGTTCAGCTATACATAAATGTCTACAGCGGAAATAAACAAAATATGTACAATAGGAGCTGAACAGCATAAAAAGAAATAAATGATAGAATCCATCTTCAGCTCCAGCTATCCAGAAAGAACCAGCTAAACCTGAATACAAGGCTGCCCGTGTAGAAAAAGGGGCACCCGAGTTTGAGAGTGAAACAAACTACGAGTCAGTCATGGGACTGGTATGAGAAATCTACTCAACACATATACAATTTGGCTAATCACAGGACCACGCCACTTTCGTGGAACGGGTTTACTCCATTGGATTGCCAGTGCTTTAAAACAAATCTTTCTTTTAAACATCGCTATGCTTTTTATAAAAATGAAGCCGTTATAAGACTCAGTTCCCATCACACAATGCAACGCAAACCAGAGGATAGAGTTTTTACCTTATAACGGCCAAGATATGCTTGATACGAATAAAACAAAGGCATTTAATATTATTGCTAGTGTTTATATGTTTTGAAATCAATTTCAAATCATAACTATCAATCATAGACGGCATTAATGCCCCATACCACTATGTCGCCATATATAGGTATACAATCACAACCGCACGATCACGTATTTGGAAATTGGATTTCCGTCATGAACCAAGGCAAAAGATAGTCCTTACCGAATTCGAGACTGCCTAGCCCGAGTCTCAGGATCAGAACGCATCGATCCTTGGATCGTCAGGGCCGGTCCACACGGAGTGGATTAAAAATGCCTGAGCACTACGTTTCGCCGCCCTTTGGGGCGTAAGCGAGCCAACAAGTGACTCCATCGGACCCGGATCGTCCGATCTAACCGAGGCGCCTCGCAACAGCAACAACCACATAAGTCAAACTCGTCAGGGCGTGTAAAACCACTGACGCCACTTTTAGCTAGGAGGAAACGCATGCCCTCCCTGATGTCCTCTCCCGTTTTAGGTTCATACCGGGGTGTGAGGCTCGCGAATTCACGTTATACACAAAGCTACGCCACACAGGCGGTGCTTTGATCATCACCACAAGACTTTGCTTTTCAACAGAAGCCCTGATCACTGCATCTTAGCATGCCACACAGAATAAATCCTATGTCAGACACACAGTCCATTTACAAGTCCGTTCTGGGTCTGAACGAAACCGGAGGCACTAAATACCTCGCAAACCCTTCGATCAACACGTACGTCTGAACGATCACCACTCATTATCCATATTTCGGGATGCCTCCCAATCAGGACCTCGGTTACCATCCAAACGAGGTGAAGATCTCCGGTCTTCGACCATCGTCTTTATCTTCGACTTTCAATCGTCGGTCAATTATTTGAAATGAGAATTAACTCGGCCTTTTCAAATAATTCACGTATATTTAGAATTTCAAATCGATTTATTTCAATGGTTAAATTATTCGACAACACCAATTGTGTTCTTTAATATAGTTTTCACACCAAACACATTCAACCATCAAACATCACATAAATCAAGCAAATTCAGTTTATTTCCATTCCATATCGCTTACGATATTTTATAACTATTTATCGCTATTTTTATTTATTTTAAAATAGCCATTTTATTCAAAACGACGCTTCGGGCCATAAGGCGGCCGTGGCGCTGTTTTTCTTCAGATTTGATTTACACATATCTGAAAATCTAACCGTTGGATCCCCACAAAATTTACATCATTAGAAAGGTCTTTTCAAAACGAATCCAACGGTTCCAGTTTCGGGAAAATCCGACGGTCGGATCTCCCGGTACAATCGTTTGAAATTTCGATTTCAAAATACGAACTGCAGCGTCGTTATTCGATTAAATATAATTATATTTATATATATAAATAAATATAATCGTTTCTGGCGCTGTTTTTCTTCAGATTTGAATTAAACATTCCAGACAATCCAACCGTTGGATTTCTACAAAGTTGGTGCCGTTGGGAAGATATTTCCAAGGCGTACCCGACGGTTGAGGTTTCGGGAAAATCCAATGGTCGGATTTCCCGCACTAGTCGTTTGAAATCACGGTTTCAAAATACGAACTGCACGGCCTCGTTTCGTTTTAATTTTATTTATATTTATATATTTATATAAATATAGTTCATTCAATGTTTTCTATATCGTTTTCACTTCAAATATTTTTCTAACACCTTAAATTTTGGAAAAATTTCGCCATAACCTCCCCTGTACCGGGAGCATCGGGAAATCGCAAATAGCGTTCCCGGTCCTTCTAATCTCAAAAAGAAAAAGAAGAAGCCAAGCGGCTAGCCAATAGGCTCAAAATCATCACCCAAACAAATCAGTAAATGTGTACCTATTTGTCGGGCACAAAATTTTATTCCTCTTCTCTAGCCCCTTTGCTATAACCTGTTCAATGAATATTGCATGTACATATATATACAGTCCATATCATTTTTCATTTTCTATTCAACTTCATATTTGATTTCTATTTGGTTTAAAAACACCATTCATTCTAATGTTACATAAATAGGTGCAAATCATTTCATTAGCTAATTAATGAATATTTCAACTCATATATGTTTATTTTGAACAAGTGGCTATTTTTGACACTTCACATTTTAACGATTTATGCATACAATAAAAATGTGATTTTTATTGTAAAACAATTCATTTCAAAGACACTATTTTTCTATATCGTTCATATAAGTGATAAAAATAGGATTTTTATCATAAAACCATTTCTTTTAAAACCAGATTATTTTACACGTTTCAGATAGTCGATAAAAGGCGATTTTTACCATCAAACAATTTATTTGAAAATATGAATACCATTCAACACATGAATTTCTAAACAACGAATGAATATCAATTCAACACATGAATGTTTTCAATAGTTTTTATATATAGATAAAAATGTGATTTTTATTATCGAACAATTTATTTCAAAATATGAATAACATTCAACACATGAATTTCTAAACAACGAATGAATATCAATTCAACACATGAATGTTTTCAATAGTTTTTTATATATAGATAAAAATGTGATTTTTGTTATCGAATAATTTATTTCAAAATATGAATACCATTCAACACATGAATTTCTAAACAACGAATGAATATCAATTCAACACATGAATGTTTTCAATAGTTTTTATATATAGATAAAAATGTGATTTTTGTTATCGAACAATTTATTTCAAAATATGAATACCATTCAACACATGAATTTCTAAACAACGAATGAATATCAATTCAACACATGAATGTTTTCTATACAATGAATAAATATAATTTAAGCATATGAAAATAATTCAAACACACAAATATTATTCAAAATTTCGGCAGCATAACGGCAGGGTAGTTACACCGGTACCGTCCCTAGTACGGCTCCTCGCTCTACCTTAAAACCTCGCGGTTTTTGACAATGGGAATCATGCATCTAGTTCGCACGCAGGCGGCATGTATATATTTATTTCATTTCCACAAACTAATCCTATGTGGTTTCAACCAAATATTTCACAACCACAAATGGGTATTTTTCAACCTCAATCAACCAATATCAATCTCAAACAATCCCAAACAATCATTCAATTTTCACCACAATTTCAATCAATAAATATCGTCCATGGTTTGTGGACGAGGGGCGTATATATATATATATATATATATATATATATATATATATATATATATATATATAGCAATTCACTTTCATTGTCACACATATAAAATATTTTTAAATCAGAAATCTCACCAATAGCTATCCAACTGCACGACTCTTCTTAATAGAAATCTTCGCCTATTTGTCGCTTTCGCCCGTATTCTCTACATATGTAAAAATAGAATTTTTACTATGCTATTCAATATATAAAAATCGAATTTTTACTTCGACTTTCAACATATAAAAATATGATTTTTACTTTTGCTTTCAACATATAAAAATATGATTTTTATTTCGACTTTCAACATATAAAAATATGATTTTTACTTTTGCTTTCAACATATAAAAATATGATTTTTATTTCGACTTTCAACATATAAAAATATGATTTTTATTTCGACTTTCAACATATAAAAATATGATTTTTATTTCGACTTTCAACATATAAAAATATGATTTTTATTTCGACTTTCAACATATAAAAATATGATTTTTATTTCGACTTTCAACATATAAAAATATGATTTTTACTTTTGCAAGTTCAAATCTTTTTCTACCCATTTTAAAGCTTTTACCTTTAAAACTAAATCAGTTTTTATTTTTTTATAAAAATCAGTTTTTATTCTTTATTTCAAAAACAGTTTTTCTCTTTTAAAAATAAATCAGTTTATACTTTTTTTAAAAATAAATCAGTTTATACTTTTTTAAAAATAAATCAGTTTATACTTTTTAAAAATAAATCAGTTTATACTTTTTTAAAAATAAATCAGTTTATACTTTTTAAAAATAAATCAGTTTATACTTTTTTAAAAATAAATCAGTTTATACTTTTTAAAAATAAATCAGTTTATACCTTTTAAAAATATTCAGTTTTTATTCTTTAAAACATATTCAGTTTTATACCTTAAAACTTTTCAGTAAAAAAAACATTCCAGTTTTTAATAATTTAAAAATAAAAATAAAATAAAAATACTTACAGACAAAAAGGGGGGTTTCTGCTTTCGTCGGAGGGCTTCTGGCTTCGAGGGGCGGGTGGCGCGACGTCTTCGCGAGAGGGTCGAGGGCTTCCAGGGGGGGGGGCTGCTTCGTCGGCGTTCGAGGTTAGGGGGGCGGCGCGGCGTTCGAGGTTAGGGGGGGCGGCGGCTCTTCGTCTGCGTTCGAGGTTAGGGGAGGCGGCGGCTCGACAGTTTAGGGTTTTGTGGTTTTTTTTTCTTTCTTTTGTTTAAATGAAATCGGGAATCAGCTACGGGGGGGGGGGGGGGGGCAGAAGGAAGAATAAAGGGAGGGAGGGAAGAGTACTTTTTTTTATTATTATTATTTATTTATTATTTAATTATTATATTTAGCAAAGAGTTGACCTTTTACGTACGACCTCTAAACGAGGCCCACCGCCTGTCGTCCATAGCGTTTAACCCCCATTCCGAACACAATGGGATATGTATCGCAAGCTGGTTTGATCGTTACAATCGGTTTCCTTTTGAATTTTCATTTAAATCACTATATTGAATTTTAAACGTACATTTCAAATTACCGGGGTCACATACTAACTAGAAAAATTCCAGACAAATATTTTCTAGCTTCGTATTGACGATACGGTCCTAACAAAACTAGTTTCATCGAATTCTGAGATCGTTTGTAAAATGGCCAATTTCCTGTCGATTAAAATCAACAGAAACTGGTCAAACGCGTTTTCTTTTGCCACGCTCACATATTGATTCGAAAAATTATGAAATTTGAAACCTAACAATAACTTGACCCTGCGGATCCAACAAAAGTGGTTTCGTCGAAATCCGAGGTCATTTGCAAAATGTCCATTTTTAAGGGCCTGAATTCCATAGCGACTATTCAGAATTTTCAACTGGACATATCTTTTGATTCCCGCTATCAAATTTCGATTGGTCGGATTCGTTAGAAAGATATTACCAATTAGATTCCATTATTTTTGGTTTCACTAAAATCTGGATTGTTTTACACCCGGTATATTCAATTGAAGTTTGAAATCGAATTATCGAACTACCGCGCCATTTTCAATTCTATATATAATTATAATTAATTATATTCGTTTTCAAATGTCGATTTCAACTCAGTTTTCATCGCCATTATTTAAAATATTTATTTTAAATATTTAAAATCCATTATTTTAGCCAATTTAAAATTTTTAAATTGGCTCAGATTTTCTGGGTCGTTACAATCTCCCCCACTTAAAACTTTTCGTCCCCGAAAAGGAATAAAGTCGAAAGTGGTTTGATAAATCTACAATCCCACAATACAACAACCAGGTGATATCACTTTGAATCTGTCCCAGGTGATATCACCTTCTGGATTATCCTTAACAACAGAATCCCACCAGAACAAAGCTTCATCTTCGAGTGCCCAGGAGGCCAGTAATCTTTTCTGGTCATCCCTAAGCTTTAATGCTTCGAATATTTTCTCAACCGAACGAATCCAAGCTTGGGTTCTCATAATAGATTCTTCGCCCGAGAACGGCTTTCCACCCAGATTTCTATACTTCATGAATAGAGCTTCAATATCCGGGCTAGTATTACTTCTTCTGTTTCTGGCACTCATTTTCTAGTTCTTCTGCAAATAGCAGATCAAGTGTCAGGTCACAGAAAAGGTATTTTAAAATATAGAGACAAATACTTGAAGTGTAAATGTGTCTATCGAAGTGTATTCATTCTGCTTTACTCATACTAGGATATTGCTGATCCTATCTGTATTGAGTTACCCGTCCTAGAACACTACTGGTTCTATTTCTGACGAGTTCGTTCAAATGTTATATTCCAGAACTAAGCTTAACCAAAGCTCTGATACCACGTTGAGACGACCCGAATTCCCGTTCTCACGGAAACAAGGTTATCTTTTGGAATATAACACAGAAACAGATAATAGTAGAACAGAATTAAATAAATACACCAGAATGAACAACAAAATATACTGGATAAAAGTAATCATCAGAGTTACACAGTATACAGGATCTTACTTAGTACAAATACAGTTCAGCTATACATAAATGTCTACAGCGGAAATAAACAAAATATGTACAATAGGAGCTGAACAGCATAAAAAGAAATAAATGATAGAATCCATCTTCAGCTCCAGCTATCCAGAAAGAACCAGCTAAACCTGAATACAAGGCTGCCCGTGTAGAAAAAGGGGCACCCGAGTTTGAGAGTGAAACAAACTACGAGTCAGTCATGGGACTGGTATGAGAAATCTACTCAACACATATACAATTTGGCTAATCACAGGACCACGCCACTTTCGTGGAACGGGTTTACTCCATTGGATTGCCAGTGCTTTAAAACAAATCTTTCTTTTAAACATCGCTATGCTTTTTATAAAAATGAAGCCGTTATAAGACTCAGTTCCCATCACACAATGCAACGCAAACCAGAGGATAGAGTTTTTACCTTATAACGGCCAAGATATGCTTGATACGAATAAAACAAAGGCATTTAATATTATTGCTAGTGTTTATATGTTTTGAAATCAATTTCAAATCATAACTATCAATCATAGACGGCATTAATGCCCCATACCACTATGTCGCCATATATAGGTATACAATCACAACCGCACGATCACGTATTTGGAAATTGGATTTCCGTCATGAACCAAGGCAAAAGATAGTCCTTACCGAATTCGAGACTGCCTAGCCCGAGTCTCAGGATCAGAACGCATCGATCCTTGGATCGTCAGGGCCGGTCCACACGGAGTGGATTAAAAATGCCTGAGCACTACGTTTCGCCGCCCTTTGGGGCGTAAGCGAGCCAACAAGTGACTCCATCGGACCCGGATCGTCCGATCTAACCGAGGCGCCTCGCAACAGCAACAACCACATAAGTCAAACTCGTCAGGGCGTGTAAAACCACTGACGCCACTTTTAGCTAGGAGGAAACGCATGCCCTCCCTGATGTCCTCTCCCGTTTTAGGTTCATACCGGGGTGTGAGGCTCGCGAATTCACGTTATACACAAAGCTACGCCACACAGGCGGTGCTTTGATCATCACCACAAGACTTTGCTTTTCAACAGAAGCCCTGATCACTGCATCTTAGCATGCCACACAGAATAAATCTTATGTCAGACAAACAGTCCATTTACAAGTCCGTTCTGGGTCTGAACGAAACCGGAGGCACTAAATACCTCGCAAACCCTTCGATCAACACGTACGTCTGAACGATCACCACTCATTATCCATATTTCGGGATGCCTCCCAATCAGGACCTCGGTTACCATCCAAACGAGGTGAAGATCTCCGGTCTTCGACCATCGTCTTTATCTTCGACTTTCAATCGTCGGTCAATTATTTGAAATGAGAATTAACTCGGCCTTTTCAAATAATTCACGTATATTTAGAATTTCAAATCGATTTATTTCAATGGTTAAATTATTCGACAACACCAATTGTGTTCTTTAATATAGTTTTCACACCAAACACATTCAACCATCAAACATCACATAAATCAAGCAAATTCAGTTTATTTCCATTCCATATCGCTTACGATATTTTATAACTATTTATCGCTATTTTTATTTATTTTAAAATAGCCATTTTATTCAAAACGACGCTTCGGGCCATAAGGCGGCCGTGGCGCTGTTTTTCTTCAGATTTGATTTACACATATCTGAAAATCTAACCGTTGGATCCCCACAAAATTTACATCATTAGAAAGGTCTTTTCAAAACGAATCCAACGGTTCCAGTTTCGGGAAAATCCGACGGTCGGATCTCCCGGTACAATCGTTTGAAATTTCGATTTCAAAATACGAACTGCAGCGTCGTTATTCGATTAAATATAATTATATTTATATATATAAATAAATATAATCGTTTCTGGCGCTGTTTTTCTTCAGATTTGAATTAAACATTCCAGACAATCCAACCGTTGGATTTCTACAAAGTTGGTGCCGTTGGGAAGATATTTCCAAGGCGTACCCGACGGTTGAGCTTTCGGGAAAATCCAATGGTCGGATTTCCCGCACTAGTCGTTTGAAATCACGGTTTCAAAATACGAACTGCATGGCCTCGTTTCGTTTTAATTTTATTTATATTTATATATTTATATAAATATAGTTCATTCAATGTTTTCTATATCGTTTTCACTTCAAATATTTTTCTAACACCTTAAATTTTGGAAAAATTTCGCCATAACCTCCCCTGTACCGGGAGCATCGGGAAATCGCAAATAGCGTTCCCGGTCCTTCTAATCTCAAAAAGAAAAAGAAGAAGCCAAGCGGCTAGCCAATAGGCTCAAAATCATCACCCAAACAAATCAGTAAATGTGTACCTATTTGTCGGGCACAAAATTTTATTCCTCTTCTCTAGCCCCTTTGCTATAACCTGTTTAATGAATATTGCATGTACATATATATACAGTCCATATCATTTTTCATTTTCTATTCAACTTCATATTTGATTTCTATTTGGTTTAAAAACACCATTCATTCTAATGTTACATAAATAGGTGCAAATCATTTCATTAGCTAATTAATGAATATTTCAACTCATATATGTTTATTTTGAACAAGTGGCTATTTTTAACACTTCACATTTTAACGATTTATGCATACAATAAAAATGTGATTTTTATTGTAAAACAATTCATTTCAAAGACACTATTTTTCTATATCGTTCATATAAGTGATAAAAATAGGATTTTTATCATAAAACCATTTCTTTTAAAACCAGATTATTTTACACGTTTCAGATAGTCGATAAAAGGCGATTTTTACCATCAAACAATTTATTTGAAAATATGAATACCATTCAACACATGAATTTCTAAACAACGAATGAATATCAATTCAACACATGAATGTTTTCAATAGTTTTTATATATAGATAAAAATGTGATTTTTATTATCGAACAATTTATTTCAAAATATGAATACCATTCAACACATGAATTTCTAAACAACGAATGAATATCAATTCAACACATGAATGTTTTCAATAGTTTTTTATATATAGATAAAAATGTGATTTTTGTTATCGAATAATTTATTTCAAAATATGAATACCATTCAACACATGAATTTCTAAACAACGAATGAATATCAATTCAACACATGAATGTTTTCAATAGTTTTTATATATAGATAAAAATGTGATTTTTGTTATCGAACAATTTATTTCAAAATATGAATACCATTCAACACATGAATTTCTAAACAACGAATGAATATCAATTCAACACATGAATGTTTTCTATACAATGAATAAATATAATTTAAGCATATGAAAATAATTCAAACACACAAATATTATTCAAAATTTCGGCAGCATAACGGCAGGGTAGTTACACCGGCACCGTCCCTAGTACGGCTCCTCGCTCTACCTTAAAACCTCGCGGTTTTTGACAATGGGAATCATGCATCTAGTTCGCACGCAGGCGGCATGTATATATTTATTTCATTTCCACAAACTAATCCTATGTGGTTTCAACCAAATATTTCACAACCACAAATGGGTATTTTTCAACCTCAATCAACCAATATCAATCTCAAACAATCCCAAACAATCATTCAATTTTCACCACAATTTCAATCAATAAATATCGTCCATGGTTTGTGGACGAGGGGCGTATATATATATATATATATATATATATATATATATATATATATATATATATATATATAGCAATTCACTTTCATTGTCACACATATAAAATATTTTTAAATCAGAAATCTCACCAATAGCTATCCAACTGCACGACTCTTCTTAATAGAAATCTTCGCCTATTTGTCGCTTTCGCCCGTATTCTCTACATATGTAAAAATAGAATTTTTACTATGCTATTCAATATATAAAAATCAAATTTTTACTTCGACTTTCAACATATAAAAATATGATTTTTACTTTTGCTTTCAACATATAAAAATATGATTTTTATTTCGACTTTCAACATATAAAAATATGATTTTTACTTTTGCTTTCAACATATAAAAATATGATTTTTATTTCGACTTTCAACATATAAAAATATGATTTTTATTTCGACTTTCAACATATAAAAATATGATTTTTATTTCGACTTTCAACATATAAAAATATGATTTTTATTTCGACTTTCAACATATAAAAATATGATTTTTACTTTTGCAAGTTCAAATCTTTTTCTACCCATTTTAAAGCTTTTACCTTTAAAACTAAATCAGTTTTTATTTTTTTATAAAAATCAGTTTTTATTCTTTATTTCAAAAACAGTTTTTCTCTTTTAAAAATAAATCAGTTTATACTTTTTTTAAAAATAAATCAGTTTATACTTTTTTAAAAATAAATCAGTTTATACTTTTTAAAAATAAATCAGTTTATACTTTTTTAAAAATAAATCAGTTTATACTTTTTAAAAATAAATCAGTTTATACTTTTTTAAAAATAAATCAGTTTATACTTTTTAAAAATAAATCAGTTTATACCTTTTAAAAATATTCAGTTTTTATTCTTTAAAACATATTCAGTTTTATACCTTAAAACTTTTCAGTAAAAAAAAATTCCAGTTTTTAATAATTTAAAAATAAAAATAAAATAAAAATACTTACAGACAAAAAGGGGGGTTTCTGCTTTCGTCGGAGGGCTTCTGGCTTCGAGGGGCGGGTGGCGCGACGTCTTCGCGAGAGGGTCGAGGGCTTCCAGGGGGGGGGCTGCTTCGTCGGCGTTCGAGGTTAGGGGGGCGGCGCGGCGTTCGAGGTTAGGGGGGGCGGCGGCTCTTCGTCTGCGTTCGAGGTTGGGGGGGCGGCGGCTCGACAGTTTAGGGTTTTGTGGTTTTTTTTTCTTTCTTTTGTTTAAATGAAATCGGGAATCAGCTACGGGGGGGGGGGGGCAGAAGGAAGAATAAAGGGAGGGAGGGAAGAGTACTTTTTTTTTATTATTATTATTTATTTATTATTTAATTATTATATTTAGCAAAGAGTTGACCTTTTACGTACGACCTCTAAACGAGGCCCACCACCTGTCGTCCATAGCGTTTAACCCCCATTCCGCACACAATGGGATATGTATCGCAAGCTGGTTTGATCGTTACAATCGGTTTCCTTTTGAATTTTCATTTAAATCACTATATTGAATTTTAAACGTACATTTCAAATTACCGGGGTCACATACTAACTAGAAAAATTCCAGCCAAATATTTTCTAGCTTCGTATTGACGATACGGTCCTAACAAAACTAGTTTCGTCGAATTCTGAGATCGTTTGTAAAATGGCCAATTTCCTGTCGATTAAAATCAATAGAAACTGGTCAAACGCGTTTTCTTTTGCCACGCTCACATATTGATTCGAAAAATTATGAAATTTGAAACCTAACAATAACTTGACCCTGCGGATCCAACAAAAGTGGTTTCGTCGAAATCCGAGGTCATTTGCAAAATGTCCATTTTTAAGGGCCTGAATTCCATAGCGACTATTCAGAATTTTCAACTGGACATATCTTTTGATTCCCGCTATCAAATTTCGATTGGTCGGATTCGTTAGAAAGATATTACCAATTAGATTCCATTATTTTTGGTTTCACTAAAATCTGGATTGTTTTACACCCGGTATATTCAATTGAAGTTTGAAATCGAATTATCGAACTACCGCGCCATTTTCAATTCTATATATAATTATAATTAATTATATTCGTTTTCAAATGTCGATTTCAACTCAGTTTTCATCGCCATTATTTAAAATATTTATTTTAAATATTTAAAATCCATTATTTTAGCCAATTTAAAATTTTTAAATTGGTTCAGATTTTCTGGGTCGTTACAGTTTGAATTGATATTCAAAAGTAGATTAAAGCATAAATTCAAGAATTTATCTTTGATAAAAATTAATGGGAACCTTTCCCTATGAATGTGAAATTTAGAAACTAACTGTCGGTTGGCCAAGCAGAATGGTTTTCTGGATATTGATCTGATGTTGGTTTCGGCCTTCGGGGTTAATATTTGGGAAATTATTCTCTTGATTAATTTACGGTTAGTGACTAATGAATTCGAATGAGGCGTATGTTGTGTTTGTGTAACACTTATTTAAAATATACGCGAGTTATTCGGAAAGACCGGGTTTATCCCATTCTTAATAACTGATACGACGATAAGTCGAAGATGAAGACGATGGTCGAAGACCGGAGGTCTTCACGTCGTTTGGGTGATAACTGATGATCTTGATTGGGCTGTACACCCAAGAAGATGGAAACAGTTAGTGATCGTCCAGACATACTTGGAGATCGATGGATATGCGGGGTACTAGGTGCCTCCGGTTTCGTTCAGACCCAGGACGGACTTGTAAATGGACTGTGTGTCTGACATCGGATTTCATTCTGTGTGACTGATATCGGTTGCATAGGATGGTTTGCCTGTGTGGCATGCTAAGATGCAAATGATCAAGGCTTCTGTTGAAAAGCAAAGTCTTGTGGTGATGATCAAAGCACGGCCTTTGTGGCGTAGCTTTGTGTAACGTTTACCTCGCGTGTTTCACACCCGGTATGAACCAAAAACGGGAGACGAACCTCAGGGAGGACTTGCGTTTCTTTCTAGCTAGAAGTGGCGTCAGTGGTTTTACACGCCCTGACGAGTTTGACTTATGTGGTTGTTGCTGTTGCGAGGCGCCTCGGATTGATCGGTCGTTCTCGAACCGATGGAGTCATTCGTTGGCTCGTTTGCGCCCCAAAGGGCGGGGAAACGTAGTGTTCAGGCATTTTAATCCACATCGGTGGACCGGCCCTGTCGCTCCTAGGGTCACTCGAGCTCTGATCCTGAGACATGGTAGGCTAGATTGTCTCGAATCGGTTGAGGACTATCTTTTGCCTCGGTTCATAGACGGAAATCCAATTTCCAAATACGTGCCATTTGCGGTTTTATTTGTAGACCTATTTATGGCGACATAGTGGCATGGGACGCTCATGTCGCCTATGATTGATACTTATGATTCGAAGTTGTTTTATACACTATGCACTTATAATAGTATCAAACGATTTGTTTTAAACGTATCAAGCATTCTTTGGCTGTTATAAGGTAAAAACCCTATCCCCGGCTTGCGTTGCATTGTGTGATAGGACCTGGGTCTTATAACAGCTTCATTTTTCTTTATTTAGCATTGCGCTGTTTGTTTTATGCACCGGTATTCTTGGGAGGAAACCCGTTCCGTGTTATACGGCGTGGTCCCTTGATTTACCTAGCTTTAAAAATAAAGAATAACTGTTTTAGTTCTCACACCAGTCACATGACTGACCTGGAGTTTATTGTTTTAACCTAAACTCTGGGTGCCCCTATTTTGACACGGGCAGCTAGTAGTTTTGGTTTTGTAGATTTATATTCACAGGATCCTGGTTTACAGCTGGAACGATATCCGGAAAGCTTTGTATCCGTATATCTCATTCTAGTTGTGTATTGTATTATTTTCCGCTGCTATGTATTTAAATGTAATTTAAATCTCTGATATTTCTGTGTAATATTCATGGTTACTCTGTATATTCTTGTAATCTGATGCATTGTTGTAATATACAATGAAATGTTCTTCTGTATGTGCTCTGTTGTGGTTTGTTCTCTAACTATCCGGCGCTTTCCTTTACGGGGAAGTTACGGGTTTTCACATGGATATTGAAGAAGACCCAGCAAGTTCTGAATTTTTGGCAACTTTTCTCTTAATGAAGTAATTAATTTTAAAAGATCTAACCATGATATTCACAATGCCTAAAGTTCAAAAACAAATATGTTACAACAAACTCATTCCAACATAGATTAGGACAGCGTGGACATGTCACAATCTAACCAATGTTAAGTAATAATGAAAAAATCTGTCAAATTTAATTTATATCATCAATCCAAATTGAGCAAACTTTTCAATTTTGTAGTATTATGCATAAAACACAAATAGATTGATAACTAATTTGGAAAAATGGAAATTCAATACCTTAATTTTCCTGTTGTGGCTCAATTTGCAATGTGTAATGGATATCCAAGTACCTAACAGCAAAGAGAATGCATTGGAAATGAATAAGCTTTTGGGTTTGGTCAAACAAAAATGCATAATGTTAAGTTAAAGTTGAAAATCTTTCTTTCTAATTACAATTCTACCCTAAAGTACCATAAATAACTAAATAATCTTTTATGTGGCTGCCAGCTTATATGTAAAAAAATGTATAAAAATTTATAATTTAAAAGTGGGCATAACCCCTATTAACCCCCTTGTAGTGTCGTGTCTGACCTTGCACGTGCATAAACCCGTGGTTTAACATCAAAACCCTTTAAAAAAAACCTAGACGGCCTCTTTGAACCTCACGATTCTTAAAATTTGAGAATTTTTATAAATCTTTTCACCTTTATTTTTTTGGTATAATCCATTTAATAAGTAATTACATAGCAATTGTTACTAAATTTTAGAGATATAATTATTATTAGTGTACATCTAAATATTATTGTTGAACAAATTCTCTTTCATTATAAAATATACGTATATTTACAACTTTGCTACAAGAACTTGTTCTATAATTATTTCAGTTAGTATTTGTAATAAAATACTAACTAATAATTGTTTTAAATATCAAGTAATGATTGTAATTAGTTAAATTTTAACTATATTTGAAACAATTTTACATTCAAGTCGAAAAAATAGAAATAAACTATCAACGCGGCTCTCACGGTCTGACCGGTTAAACCACGAGAACCGTTGACCTTGCATCAATACGGTTTGACTTATGGTTCGATATTCACAACTATGGATTACCCTAATCTTTTACACCACACATAATGCTTTTATAATTAACATTCTTCTTCAACTAGAAAAGCTTGTTAATTACTTTTTGAAGTTTATCCAGTTGTCTATTTTCCTTAAAATTTGAAATTGTGATTCCATCAAATTAAATTGCCGTTGTTTGTTAATAAAAGATTCCGCTATTAATTTTTTTATTTGCTTATAACGAAGAAGAAACCTAAGTTAGCCAATGGATTCACATTAAATCGTGGAAGAAGATACCAAGATTCAAAAATCAATAGAAGATCCTACTTTAGTTGGTTGGAAATTTGAATAAAATGCGTGATACAACATGAAATGTGGACTTCGGGGGTCAAGATGATATTTTTTCTGAAATTTGAGGTGGGGCCATTTGAATTTCTTGTTCCATTCCTCTTATTTTGGAAAAAAGAAAGCTAGGTGCTTAAGCATTCCCGAAATTTAACAAAACAAAATTTGCCCATTAGATCATTTTATCTTCTAAAGTTGAAAATGTAAAGAAGATCCAGTTAGATGATTACCATTGAACATATCAACGTACATGGTTGTTTTATATAATATTTAACATTAAATAATAAAACACTATTAATTTAATTTAGAGAAATAACTTGTATATTAATCATATATGTTGGCCATGTCAACATACGTGATTGTTTTATATACAATTTAACATTAAAGTATAAAAATTTATTAATTTAAGTTAAAGAAATAGCTTGTATATTAATATTATATGCATTCATGAACATATACAGCTTTTTTGTAAACAAATTTGTAAAAAAATGTTGAAGTTATTTGAACACATCATCAATAATGCATATAATTAAATATATACATATAAAATGCTTTAAAATTGAAAATATAACGTTAACTATTATAAATTGTTGCGATAACAGCATAAAAACATGTAATCATAACCATATTACAATCAATAGCGGTTATGATTACGGTAAATGAAAATAATGATGATTACCATAATCATTCCACCCTTGTTTAAAATGTGTAACCAACCATGCGAATCAAGTATTATGAAAATAAATTATGTTTGTGCCAATAGGTGGTAAAAGTAGTTTTCCAATAGTTTTGTAACTCCCCTTTATAGCTAGGGAAAGGATCTTATTTCAATCAAAACTAAACTTGTAATAGAAATTAGAGAGAATTAAAAATGTAGCTTATTCTTGCTCATATAATTAAAGGTAAACCTACGTGTCTTTCGTAATCAAACTGACCGTTATGAAGGTTTGCTTACTGTCACTTAGCCAAAATCAATATCTCTGAAGCTAATAATATATGGTTGCTTTCTCGTTCGTCTTCCTTCCTTCGTATTTGGCGCTCCTGATTTCTCTCGATTTCTGCTTGTTTCAATTTCTTCTCCTTATATCTTGGTAATTTCAGTTTGACAAGTTCTTAAACTTCAATTGTTTCATCTTAGCGAGATTAGTTTTACTGTTATGTTCCACTCAGCGCTGAAACCCAAATAAAAAATTTCAGATTCGATTCCTTATGAAAAAGGTTTTCAGCTCGAAGAAGAAATATCCTTCTCCATCGATCCATTATGCTGCCAAAAGTGTAACTCTTTTTTATGATTTGTTATATTTTCCCAATCGACTTTTACTGTGTCTTAAGTTTTATTTCTCGCATCATGTTTCTACTGTCGGCTTGGAAAATATATGGGCTTAGCCATTAATTTCTGACGCCATGCCAACAATTTTACCCTCCAGTCTCACATCCTCATCCGCCAACTAGATTGCGGCCAACCCTCTTCTGCTTAGGCTTTCAGTTATAGCATAGCTCCTTAATTGATAAATGATGTCTGAGAAACTAAGATGTGAGTTAATTTTATTTTATTGTTTAACCAATTTGTGTTTTCTCTTTAATTTAAATTGCTTTTCAATAGCTTTGTAACGTTAAGTTTATTACTTATGTGAACTTGAAATTCAACTTTTAGTTTGATTTGATCATTAGACTATTGTTAATGTTAATTCAAAATTTTAGTTTAATGTTGAATTTATTTTACATGTATCTAATTATTTTAGGGGCTGTTAAACAACTGTAAATTTTAACAACTAGTATTGAAATCTTGGATTTGTAATATAATATAGTTTTGTTACGTTGTCAACTTAATATAACTTCTACGAGATCTATAGTTCCTCACTCCAGAAACTAACACAGTTTTCTTGACAAGGCATGCTTGTGGGATTTTATTAAATAATTTATTTATGTATCCAGACCATGAACTTTATTGTCGTTTCTGCATGATCTATAAGCATTGATTTATTAGAATTGGTAAAAAATTACATAGGTTAATAATTTTTTATTCCTCCTTATATATTATAGCAGTAACCAATAAAATTTATTTCCCTAGATTAGAAAATCAGTGTATGTTATTACATGTTCTCTCTAAAGTAAACTAACTAAAGTCATAATTTATACTTAGACAAACCATGGTTAGGATGTTAAATGAGCCGACTGTGTAACGACCCGTATTTTTAACGGAAAATAAATAATGTATATAATTATTTGGTAATATTAAATGGTTGTTTAATTAAATAATATTGAATATTTAACTAATACAAATAATAGAATAATATATTATAATTCCAAAATAGTCGGAGTTAGCAGAATTCACAATATTGTGTGAATTGAATTATTTATAAGATTTAATTCAGTTTATAATTGAATTATAATAAAAAAAAATTAATAAACCATGGTTGAACATATTAATTATATTATAATTATAATCAAGCTTGAAATGGCGTGGCAGTTCGTAATTTGGCGACTCGAACTTTAAACGAATATACAGAATCCGTTTTAAGTCAGATTTCTGTGAAACAAGAAACGTTTGGAGCTGGTGAAGTGTATTTTTTTAATGGAAGAGAAAATTCGAGATTTCATCGTGTAGATTGTAAGTTGTGTCCAAATCAAATTTTCGAAAAGGTCGTTATGGAATTCCTGTATCAGCTATAACGATTTATTTATATTATAAATGGATTTTTAATATAAATTGAATATTGGTTTTATGATAGATTTGAAATATAACACCCCGTATTTTCGATAGACATTAAAGTAACGAACTAAAGAATAATTAATTACAAATGTGGGAATTAACGGAAACGGGTTATTCCGTTGCGTTCGTCATGGAATCGTACTTGAGTTAGAGTCCGAGTTTACGTGGACTCCGTATGAAGGAGTTATGACTTTTAGAAGATTCAAGAATTTAAATAAACAGCTTAGATTAAAGTCCAGGAACTTCAAATTTCGAAATTAGAAGCAGAAGCGGGCTGGGCGGGAATTTTCCAGCCCAAGGCCAGGTTGACCAGGAGGTCGACCAGGGGGTCGACCTCCCCCCATACAGGTCGACCAGGTGGTCGACCTAGGGGTCGACCTCCCCTTTGGGCCAGATCTGAAATCTGACGTGTTTCTTCCTATGACGATTTGCTGTGTCATTAGGGATTGTGTGGCACGTTCTGGTTGGTTCTCTTAGGTTTGAATGGCTTAGAATTGCCCTGGGTTGATCTGACGGCTCCTATTAAATCAAACTTCTATATAAGCAACCTAAATCTAAACCCTAAGGCACACAAAAATATTCGTAAGACCGTCATGCTGTCAGAACTCAACCTAGAATAGTCGCCATTCTCCTTCAACTAGAAAGCAAGTTAGGAATTACAAATCAAATCTAATTCAACTAAAAGAATTCAATGTCTACAACATAGGAGAGCTATTCAATTTCAGAATATAGATCCCAGAACATGAGACTAGTCTCCTTTTTGTAAGTCTAGTTATCATTTAGACCTAAACGATATTAGAATTGTGACTAAATAACTGGATGTAGAACAACGCCCTATGTAAATTTATGCCTATCTTTTTTGTTAAACTGAATTGGTTAAGACTATGACTCTTATCATGATTAAGTTTGTGATTATGTTGTATGTGATTTGATGATAAATGTTAAATGCTTGGCAATGAATCCATATGTTGTATAATTTGGCTATGACATATATGTTGTGTAATTTAGCGATGACATATTATGTGTATACTTTGGCAATGACATATCATGTTGAATATATTAGCGATGACATATTATGTTGTATAATTTGGCAATGGCATATCATGTTGTGTAATTTGGCGATGACATACCATGTTGTATAATTTGACGATGACATTTCATGATTTGGTAATGACACCTATATGTTGTATGTCAATTTGGGAATTTTGCTATGTTTATGCAAGTTCAACCATGATCACATATATTGACCAAAACTACATGCTTATATGATTAGTTTCATGTTAAATTTGATCCAACTAATTTGCAAGTTCACAACTACATGACTAATTTTAAGTTTATGTAGTTCTATGTAAAACCCCTACTTCATGATTCATGTTGAGTAGATCTAAATTTGCAAGTTCATAATTAAATGTATATTGTCTATGCCAAATTCATATGTTACATGTGTAGTTAGATCCATATTTTTATGATGTTAGAATTATTACATGTTCCTCTTTTCCCCTTTTGTGTATAAGTTAGGCTATGTATCGAGCCTAACATTTTATGTGATTTATGCGAACGTTTAACGGCGGTAACGTTGGGGAAAAACATGAAATTACATATAATTGGCATATTTGGCTTATAAACATGTAAATGTTTTATGGCATAAAGTGGTATAAATTTTTGTGCCTAAAATTATGAACTTCACTTAAAAGGGAAAGTGGGGCTTGACTTGAATGACAATAATTTACATATACATATAAAGAGGTAAATACGTAAATATAGAAAAGACGAATATGCCTAACCTGAGGTTAGATTTAGTTACGGTGTAAGACTGCCTGGAACCGCCCGACACATTCAGCAACTTTAACAATATATATCTAATGTGGGAGGTTAGTGCATCGAGCCCAAAAGAACCCGATGTTAGACTGAGTTGCGGTGTAAAACTGCCCGGACCCGATCGGCACATCCAGTACCGCAACAACAACACCTGTCTAATGTGAGTGGTTGGCGCTTTAATGAATGAATTAAAGCTAAGTCATGAATGGTAAGGTTAAGTTAATTAAGGCAACACTTAACCAATACAACATGTTAACTAAACTGATCGGTGGGGTTAGGTTAACTTGGATACTTAACCAATTTAACATGTTGATTAGAAAACCCTAGTAACGGGGACCCATTTTAGTAGCAAACCACATAGGTGTATTATGGTACCCTGAACTAGGCAGGGTGGGGCACGATTACTGGGCTGATTATAAGCGGTCAAAACAACGGCGGTTGGTGCATCAGTGTAGGTTCCGACGGAGTACGGGCATGCACATACTCCGGAGTGGAAAAAGCAGGCACTAAGCATCAATAGTTATACACTGTGCATCTTGAATCGTGTCGGGTTGCCACCATAGGATTTGATACACGCCGTGGTTGGACTAGCACAGGTATCTACAATCAAGAGGTGCCATAGGACACAAGTAGTAAGTGCGGGCGAGTAGGAGCCGATCGATAAAAAGGGATCACTGGGTTTGAACTCATGATAATGGTTGAAATATCTAGTAGGTGCAGAGAATATGGATACGAGTGCGATAGTATGATTAGTTTATCTTGCCTTATCCTATGTTACCTTATTTCCTTGTTATTGTCTTGTGTCCATCTTATTCAAGTCATGGTTCTCTTACCAGTTTACATGCTGAGTAATCACTGGACTTACCAGACTTATGTCTGACCCATTTTTCTTTCACTCTCTTTTCTTCCGTCCTCCCCCCCTCAGGTACCCAGGGAGGGAATAGCTCAGCTTAATTTGGACCGTTCATCTTTCCAAGCTTGAAGACTCCATGATGTATAGCTTGGAACCTCTTATCTTTGGCCATGGATTTGGACATACTACTACTAGGGGATTTATGCAGTTTTATTGTGTTTTATGCTTCTTTATGTAATAATCAAGACAAAGATTTTGATGTAATGATTTGGAAGTTGTTTTGAAACAGTTTGCTTAATGTTCTGTTATGAACCACGTTTGAAATAAAGTTAGTTTTTCCGCTGCTTATATATATATATATATCTGTCTTGTAAATTATTTGTGTCTTTTACCTATAATGCTCCACCAAATTTAAGGCATTCCCTTTGTGAGTGACCTTAACGAAGGTGGGGTGTTTCATGAAATGTCAAGTTATAAATTCAAATAGGAATAATTTGGAGCTGTATTATATTCTATGCGAATATATACGATAATATTTATTTATTAATATTAAATTTAATTATTTTTAAATATATTAATATTTAAATGGGTTTATTTAGAGCTTTAAAAATATCCACTTTTGCAAATAAGCTCCGTTTTAGATGAAACTAAATTTGTTGGATCCGAAATATTAAATTATTGCTAGATTTCAATTTTCATGATTTTTGGAGTCAGTATGTGGCCGTTTGAGATTTTAATCTAAAAAACAGTTAATAATTTGACTTTAAAAACACGTTGTGTGAGGAAATTGAGTCGGAATTCGACGAAACAAGTTTCGTTGGGTCTGTAATATCGAACAATAGTTGCATGTCCATTTTCATCGAAATTGGATACCGTGTGTGATCACATGGAATTTTAAATGATCAATACAAGTAACGATTAATTAAAATGAGACATAAAATAGAATAAAAAAATAATTAACTTACCTATAAATATCATCCTAACCTTCTAAACCTAATTCAAGATTTCATTGGTTAAACAAGGCGCTGTAACTCGTAAGAAAAAGATACAGTATACGATCTTCATAAATCAAGAAGAAATCATGGAAAAATCAATAAATCTCAAGCCTATTATGTTTGTAATCCTCATTGTATTCTCTTCGATCTGGTTGCGAATAATATTGTGCGACATCAATTTCTGTTCGCTAATTTTTCTCAGTGCAAAACTAGGTTTATGGTTTGTGAGCAATTCGAGAATCGATTCAACTTTTGGCTATTTATTTGGGTTTCTCAAAGGATATAAGTTTCCGTGATTTGTTTTTTTTTTTGGTATTTCAAGCATTTTGATGTCACTGTTATACTATTTGTGCGTTTTTAAAACTGGGAAATGCAATATAAAAAAGGAAACGAGTTTCATGTTTGTGTGATGGAATCGAAGAGGATTTGAAGTGGAGTTCATATGTGAAGTCGGTTTGAAGAATAATGGAACATGGAAGGAGAACGAGGCCCTCAAAATATCAGCAACGGCCATGTTGTAATGGCCCGAATTTCCATACACTTTGAGTCAACTAATAACACCATGCGTCCAACCTAAATTACACAGAAAGAAGAATCAGTATTAGAAAGAAATTAGAGGATGAGAAATAGAAAGAAAGAGAAATTAGAATAGAAGAAAAACGAAAAACACAAATCTCACAGCGGAACGAATAAAACATACTAAATAACATAAGTTTTGAAATACAAATCAGTAATTGTATATACATACCATCATCAGAGCACAACAGTTATTCCTGAAATAGTTATAACACATGTTTCCAGTTACAACATAGTATACAGCGGAAAATATAATAGTCTAAAGCTAACTGACAAGCCTCCTGCTTCAAACTCCTCCAAGAGAATATGCAAAATCCCGACTACTTGACTGCCCGTACAAATTTGGGCACCCAAGAATTTAGGGAAAACAAAACAAAATAAACTCTGGGTTAGTCATGGGACTGGTATGAGTAAACACCAACCATTAGTTTAACTTTCAAAAACCTTTTCGAAATAAATGATAATCGTAAGACCGATCCACACATAAATACGGATGGTTTTTACCTAACGATAACCAAAAATATTTTTGATATCAAATACGGTGATATTATAATAGTGTCTACAACAAATAAATAGAATCTAGCAAAACGCTTGCATCTCATGCTCCATATATAATATAAAATATAAAAAAACTGAAGGGGGCTTATTGGAGATTGGATTTCCAACATGACAAGGTATAGAACCACCATCCGGTAGTGTATCTCTAGAAGGGAATACACTGGGTTCAACAAGAACGCCTTGCAACCCAGCCCATACATGGTTGACCACTCATTTAACTTGAGTGTATCGAGCATATTATCACCAACGGTTGTGATCAGCAACCGTTACCGAAAGCATACAATAGTGAATAGAATAAGAAGCAAATGAAATTTCTCTAGATCAAGTGATGATACCCCAAATGGGAATGACCAACATGGCCATGCTGCTTACCCGATTTCTGTCATTTCCCGGGCGATGAGGCTTGAGGTCACGATTTTCTTTCAGCTTTTCTTGCCATTATTTACTTTGAATGTTATGTCATTAGACATTTGTCCACATACATTGTACCGAGTTTGGACAAAACGAAGGCACCATTCGATTAATCCATCTTAGGCAATTTCTACCTAGAATTAACAAAACAACCCTTGCACTTTACTCTACCTTCAATTATTCTCATCATGACTTGATTCGTAAAGCTTATGCCGATACAGAGTGGTTTTCAGATATTAAATCTGATCCCGGTCTCTTCATATTGACAACAGAGGTATAAAGTAAATCAAAAGTTTGATAGTCGGTGATTTAACTATCAAAGAAACATCCATACAATCAACGGTCTTATTTCCAATTGGAAATTCTACGGATCAAACATCAGACAACATTGGCCCCTTTTTATATTAGTTCTTTATTATATTATCGATTTTAAAATCCATTTTCAATCTTCCATATCCTTTCAAATCTCGATTCTTGGAAGACATTTCCGACGTCATCATTTATTTATTCAAGAAGATATCTCTTATTCCAATTTGTAAACATTTCTATATATTCATATATTCTTATTTCTATATTTTAGCAAATATACTTTATTAACATTGAAAAAAAAACATTTCCAATTATCATTCCTTACTTCTAGTTATCCCAAATCATTTCATTTTCTATACTTAGAAACCTCCTCTGATTTACTTTGGAAAATGTTTCCAAGACCCTTTCATTTAGTTAAACCCATGTTACATAATAAACATCGTTGATATAACTCAATTCATTAATTATTCATTTACTAATCAGATCCCTAACCAATCTTCACAACTGAACCTTAAACATTCCTTAGTTAATTATGAAGTCAATCAAGTTGGGGTATAATTAACTCTCTGACCTTAACTGAACAACATTCTCAACTTTGAAACAGTCAAAGCTCACAACTTCAACCAAAACATCGCTTACGTACTCTCGGATTTGATCTAAGGTTCCATTTCTTTTATGGAAAAACATTGATTATAACAGTAGCGTTATAATTGCTGTTTCCAAATATTTGATTTATAAAACATTTATTTTAGCGATAGCGTTACAATCGCTGTTTAGACTTCTAGAACATTTACTATAACAGTAGCGTTTAAATCGCTGTTTAGATTTACCAAACATCTATTATAACAGTAGCGTTATAATCGCTGTTTTGAATAAAGTACCGTGTGTGACGCACATGCTTCTTTGTTCATTTTTAAAAGATAGTCAAAATGTCTGGATTTAAACAAGCAGACATATACCATTCTGTTTGTTGAAACCTCATAAGATAAAGGGTATATAAGGATATTAATGTTTAACACAAAACTATCAAATGCATTTTCCCTTGCATTTAAAATTTTATTTCAATTACAGTGCTTTGCTTAATTCAATTAAAGTCATCACTTATACTAATCCATTTACCATCTTTCCACCACTTAGCTTAGATTTCATTCTAAAACCATTAACACGTTTTGGTCTATTATTAACCAATTAACCAACTGCCTTAAAAGTTTAACTCCATTGAATTTTCTTTACTTAATTCAAAAAATTAAGACAAAGCCTTATTTAAATCTCTACATTTACCAACAAATCCCGTTTACAAATCTCATTTAAAACTTGGATTACAAATCCCTTTATGAAACTCTTATCATCTTTTTGATCAAACTATAATGCCACCAAATCATTTCTTAATTGAATCTCAATAATTAAAATAAAAATTAATTTTATTATTAACTATATTAAAAATAGTTGATTTTGCTATTAACTAAAAATAGTATAATTATCGCATTCAAAAGCTTATTAAATAATAATTAACTTTATTAACACTAACCAATTCGATAATTATTTTAATTATAGTTAATCAAAGATTAACTAATATTTAACACCCTTCGTTAAATTCAAATTAATTTCAAATATTGGTTTCAAAACCCTTTTCCATTTTCCATTTTCCATATAAATTCATATTTCTATTTCAATTTATTCAATGATAAATAATTCACTTAATTTATACTCTCGTTTATATGTAACTTCTCGTTTTATCCATTTACATGTTTTTAGTTTCAACTCTATTCAAAATTACATTTCTATTTTTGGAAATAAATACCATTTTTAAAACTCAAATTTCATTTTCTATATTCGAAAATATTTTTATGGTATTTAAATACCAAAGTCTAGGGCCAGTGATATTTAAACACAACAAGATCAATCATAGTTATTATATCAAAGCATAGGTCACAACTAATGTAAACACAATAATATAAATGTTGAGGAATTCAGTTGGATCCCTCCAACCTGTTTCCCTACATCCACAGATGTTAATCAACATCAATCATATTAATTTCTCATTAATATAAAATGTTAGAACTGATAATCGATCAATGATGTAATCATATCAACCATTCAACCAATTTTATCTACTATTCAACCAATGAACCATTGCACAGTATAAAATTACTATAAATAAATTTAAAGCTCGTTGTTTATATAAAAATGCAAACAAGTCAGAGTTAGTGAGTTTACTCACATTATTCGCGGTTGATGATTCAGGTTGTTTTCGTTAAAATCAAACAACATTTGGTTTTTCTACTATATTCCAACATCTCTGCTTCATTTCTTTCCAGCTCGTACGCGTTAGCTTCGCAATTGCAAACCCAACGATTCTTATTTCACTGAATTCTATTCACGTATGTATAAGATGTACAAGTTAAAATGTCTTATAATAAATAAAACATTATAATTTTATTAATCATCCCCTTAGTAGTTAATTACCATATTAGTCACCTTTTAACGGTTTGAAAAGAACTTCTCATTACCTTCTCGGAACTCCTAAAAACTGAATCCTCCCTCACGACTTCAAATAACACTCCTTTAAACCTTCTCTAGTGCCAACCCCGTACTTTAGGCCTTTGCCTCTGACTTCCACCGCCAGTGTTGATGCCCCAAGCTATCCTTGTTGATCATCAATTCCAAACATTCAGTCTTTTGGAACACATATTTCGAATTGGAGAACTCAATCATAGTGCTCAGCACGTATAAAAATGCCATCCGACACTTTAGTCATTCCATATTGAACACTGAAAATCGCCTCTATAGTGTGTACATCCCCTTCTTTTCCAATTCTTACAAACATATCCAAGCACTACTGCTCTTCTTCTTTTTGGTTTGAAAAACACCTCGTCGCCTCACTTTATTAACATTACTAATCCAATACTTAACATATTGAATTTTTCAATAACCCTTCTTCCTCGTCAATCAAAAACCTGGCCTCCTCCTGTTGGTTTCTCAGAACCGAACCCCTCACAAAAATCCACCCCTTTTCTTCTTGTTAAGCCCAGAATGACCCCTGTACACATACAAAATACCACGAAGCCAATGAAACAACATAGCATCACTGATGCATTCCTCTTCCAGAACAAAGTCATAAAACACACAGCACCCTTAAATCACTAACCCCATTTCTCATCTTTTCCCACTTCATTTAATTTTGCTTCCCTCATGTTAAAACAAATCGAACCCTTCCCCCCATGTGATCCAGATCCTCTGCACGCTTGCCACTGTAAAAAAAAGCGACTTTTTCTGACATGAAAACCCTCCAGCTTCTGGCAAACAGGCCGGCTTGACCTCTTGAGCTCCACACTACCATCGACTTAACTATCTCCGCCTGAACGCGGGCCACAGCGAGCCCAAGTTCGCTGCTGAATTTGGTCCGATAGGTAATGGCGGGTTACAGGAAATTTCACTGTGCCTAACATTATATATATGAGATTGAAGCTTTCGGATTGAGGAGTTTAACAGATCCAACAACGATCAATTTCATGGAATATTTATTTTTGTACATTTTTCCCTTTCTGTTTGAATAGGTATTTTTTGAATTTTAAAGAAGCCAAAAGAACGAAGTGGGGATGGTTTTATAACAGGAGACGGCTTGGCCAGCACAGAAATGGGGGTAGTTTGGTACGCACGAAAGTGAGATGGATTGGCAAGCACGTTGTTATGAAGATTGGCAGTCACGCTGTTGAAAAGGTGGAGAACACGGGTTTGATAACTTATGGGCGATGATTATAGTGGACTTATTATGAACTGTAACTTTGGTAAAGAAACTGGTCAGAAGAAAAAGGTTGGAATTCAGAAGCGCAAGAAATAAACTATGACATCAAAAGACAATTGTGCAAGAACATATTATATCATCAATATAATATTGAAACTAATTAACCCTGTTAAGAGATTTAAATGGTTTTGCACCAACCAGCAACTAAGCTGCTAACATTCATTAGTGATGCTTTTGAAAGATGTTAAAGGTCAGTGCTTAATAATTTTGTCATATTAAAATTGAGTATTAAACTACTTTCGTTTTATATTTATTTATATGATATAAAGCTAACATCCTCGGCACTTTAAGAGGCAAATAATGTTCATGTATCTATGCCAACTCCTACGGTTACTTGGTTATATCAATACGGGAACACAACTCGTATATTTTTATTTCACGTATGTTTGGTCTACATTCTAAGCTATATATTTGTAAGAGATTCCGAAATGTCGTCTTCAATAGTTATATTCGTTTACGTATTTGGAAACCATAAAATGTCTGTCTACTATATGGTTTATGTACTATAGACACCTATCCACTGAAGGTAGAAAATACCAGAAATATCATACAAACTAATCAATATTCAAAGCAACTACATCTCGAACCATTTCCCATGTGCGAAGCATGGGCCATTCACCAGTATATATAATTGTTAAAGTTAACGTGGTATTGACTACGTAGAAACTTCGTTTATTTATAAATAAATTCCTTATAAAAATCGTTTGATAATCCAAATATAATATTTAAAACAAATTTAAATATTAAGAGTTAAATGTCCAAAAATCCAAGTCGTTACAATCCTCCCCTCTTTAAAGAATTTCGTCCCCGAAATTGCTATGCAGTGAAAAATTTATAACTCTAACTCCTCGTAACCTACTTAGTTGAAATCTTATATTCCATATCTTCATAACCCAGTACTTATCCAACCTTCGAATTCTCATACCAATACTAGACTAATCATAATTCTTTCCAAATGATATGTCCACCATTTTTGGACAATCCATCATCACTTTCTTGTCTTTAATCCATATGCTCTTATGCATATCCATACCCATTCCAATTGATTTTAAATCCATTTATCAATTTCATTATCCCACTTGAAAATTTATTAACCAACTCTAGTTTTCTTATTTCAATTATAATTAACAACTCAATTTTTAATTATAAAAAATTTCTTGAAAATTTTCTAACTCTTTAAATTTTCGAAAACTTTTGCCAGCATCTCCTTTGCACGGCTCAATCGGTACAACCACAACTCGCCTTTCTAGGCCTTCTACAATCCAAACGAAAATCAAAAAGCCAAACGGCTTGCCCCATAGGCTCATAAAACCATCAAACCCAAGTAATATTGTAAACATGTACCTTTTTGTCGGGCATAATTCCATCTCCTGAATTTGCTTCCATTCAATATCTGCTTAGCATACATATATCCATTCCCTGTTGGTTTCAAATCAATCCAACTTTCAGTTTTTTAACACTCCAATCAAATTATGATTAGTTCATTCCATTCTATCAATTCAAATCTGATTTCCATTTAAATCAATCCACCTATTATACTTGAATCCAAATTTATCACAATTCAATTTCAGTTAACATCCAGTATATATTCAGCTTGCTTATTCATAAGTCGAATTCATATTAATAATTCGAAGATCAACATTTATCTTTATTTAATTTCATTCAGAATTATTTCTAATCCAATCCAATTTTGTTTAACTTAAGTTAAATTTCAATTAATTTGATACATTTTTTCCATTTCAATCTATTCAACTTATACAAGTTAAATTTTAATTTTAGAATTTAAATTCCTTGGTTTTATTTCAAACTAGTTCGAAATCATATATATTCATACATATATACAACCATAATAATTCAAAACTTTTGAATTTTCAAAGCAACTTGTTTCTCAACCCAATCTCGTTAAAAATCTTCCTTTGATAGCAATTCATCTCTTAGAAACTCGAAAATAGATACAAATGATTTGGCTATCATCACCTAAATTATTTTCTGGTGACTGAAGTGATTACAGTGCTTTAAAAATTTTAAAATCCATTTAAAACAATTTTTATTCCAAATACTTTCAAAATACCTCTTTATTATTTTCAAAATACTTCAGAAATATTTCTTAACCTCTAGGATTTAAATTCAAATTCTGGTTTGAACTCAGTCTTGGTTTATCTCATTTGTGCACATTATCCAAATATAACCTATATTTAGTTATATATAACAATTTCAATATTTCATAATTTCATTTGATTGTAATAACAATCAGCACGTCCATATATTATAGTATCCCAGAAATTATTCTTTTTATATCAAAATAAATTTTGGGCAAAATTATTTCATTTACCTATTTTAAAACAATACCGTATCGAATTTCTTTGTTCGAGAGTTTAGAAACACCTATCGATACAATTGTACATCCTGTATCGACCAGAATTCATAAACCACTCAACAATACAGTCAATACAATATAAAATATTTTTTATATCAAATCTACAAATACGCGGTCATATATATACACTCAAACTCAATCTAGGGTATTACTAACCCCATCTCTATTGAGTCACGCCACAGAGCCAAGGTAACTACTCAAACTCACCAATTGTAATGGCTCGAATTTCCGTACACTTTGAGTCGACTAATAACACCACACGTCTAACCCAAATTACACAGAAAGACGAATCGTTATTAGAAAGAAGTTAGAGGATGAGAAATAGAAAGAAAGAGAAATTAGAATAGAAGAAAAACGAAGAATACAAATCTACAGCGGAACGAATAAAATATATTAAATAACATAACTTTTGAAATACAAATCAGTAATTGTATATACATACCATCATCAGAGCACAACAGTTATTCCTGGAACAGTTATAACACCTGTTTCCAGATACAATATAGTACACAGCATAAAATATAATAGTCTAAAGCTAACTGACGAGCCTCCTGCTTCAAACTCCTTCAAGTGAATCTGCAAAATCCTGACTACTTGACTGCCTGTACAAATTTGGGCATCCAAGAGTTTAGGTAAAACAAAACAAAATAAACTCTGGGTCAGTCATGGGACTGGTGTGAGTAAACTCCAACCATTAATTTAACTTTCAAAAACCTTTTCGAAAGAAATGATAATCGTAAGACCGATCCACACATAAATACGGATGGTTTTTACCTTATGATAACCAAAAATATTTTTGATATCAAATCTGTTGATATTATAATAGTGTCTACATCAAGTAAATAGAATCTAGCGGAATGCTTGCATCTCACGCGCCATATATAATATAAAATCAAAAAAAAACGCAGGGTGCTTATTGGAGATTGGATTTCCAACATGACAAGGCATGGAACCACCTTCTGATAGTGTATCTCTAGAGGGGAATACACTGGGTTCAACAAGAACGTCTTGCAACTCGGCCCACACATGGCTGACCACTCATTTAACTTGAGTGTATCATTAATATTATCATCAACGGTTGTGATCATCAACCGTTACCGAAAGCATACGGCAGTGAATAGAATAAGAAGCAAATGAAATTTCTCTGGATCAGGTGATAATACCCCTAGTGGGAATGACCCACATGGCCATGTTGCCTGCCCGATTTCTGTCATTTCCTAGGTGATGAGGTTTAAGGTCATGATTTTCTTTCAGCTCTTCTTGCCATCATTTACTTTGAATATTATGTCGTCAGACATTCGTCCGTATACGTTGTCCCGAGTTTGAACAAACTGAAGGCACCATTCGATTACTCCATCTTAGGCAATTTCTACCTAGAATTAACAAAACAACCCTTACACTTTACTCCGTCTTCAATTATTCTCAGCATGACTTGATTCGTAACGCTAATGCAATTACAAAGTGGTTTTCAGATATTAAACTGATCCCGGTCTCTCAATATTGAAAACGGAGGTATAAAGTAAATCAATAGTTTGATAGTCGGTGATTTAACTATCAAAGAAACATCCATACAATCAATGGTCCTATTTCCCATTTGAAATTCTACCGATTAAACATCAGACAACACTGGCCCCTTTTTATAATAGTTCTTTATTATATTATTGATTCTAAAATCCATTTTCAATCTTCCATATCCTTTCAAATCTCAATCTCGATTCTTGGAAGACATTTCTAATGTCATCATTTCTTTATTCGAGAAGATATCTCTTGTTCCAATTTGTAAACATTTCTATATGTTCATATATTCTTATTTCTGTATTTTAGAAAATACACTTTATTAACATTGGAAAAAAAACATTTCCAATTATCATTCCTTACTTCTAATTATCCCAAATCATTTCATTTTCTATACTTAGAATCCTCCTCTGATTTACTTTGGAAAATGTTTCCAAAACCCTTTCATTAGTTAAACCCATGTTACATAATAAACATCATTGCTATAACTCAATTCATTAATTATTCATTCACTAATCGGATCCCAAACCAATCATCACTTCCGAACCTTAACCATTCCTTAGTCAATTATGAAGTAAATCAAGTTGGGGTATAATTACCTCTCAGACCTTAACTGAACAACATTCACAACTTTGAAACAGTCAAAGCTCACAGCTTCAACCAAAACATCGCTTATGTGACTCTCGGATTTGATCTAAGTTTCCATTTATTTTACGGAAAAACATTGATTATAACGGTAGCATTATAATCGCTATTTCCAAACATTTGATTTATAAAACATTTATTTTAGCGATAGCGTTACAATCGCTGTTTAGATTTCTAGAACATTTACTATAATAGTAGCGTTAAAATCGATGTTAAGATTTACCAAACATCTATTATAACTATAGCGTTATAATCGCTGTTTTGAATAAAGTACCGTGTGTGACGCACACGCTTCTGTTGTTCATTTTTAAAAGATTATCAAATTGTCTGGATTTAAACAACGCAGACATATACCATTCTGTTTGTCGAAACCTCATAAGATAAAGGGTATATAAGGATATCAATGTTTATCACAAAACTATCATATGTGTTTTCCTTTGCATATAAATTTTTTATTTCAATTACAGTGCTTCACTTAATTCAATTAAAGTCATCACTTATACTAATCCATTTACCATATTTTCACCACTTAGCTTAGATTTCATTCTAAACCCATTAACACGTTTTAGTCTATTATTAACCTGTTAACCATATGCCTTAAAAGTTTCATTCCATTGAATTTTCTTTACTTAATTTAAAAATTAAGACAAAGCCTTATTTAAATCTCTACATGCACCGAAAAATCCCGTTTACAAATCTCATTTAAAACTTGGATTACAAATCCCTTTATGAAACTCTTATCATCTGCTTGATCAAATGATAATGCCACCAAATCATTTCTTAATTGAATCTCTAATTAAAATCATTGTTTTAATTATTATTAATTAAAATAACCATTAATTTTATTATTAACTATATTAAAAATAGTTGATTTTGCTATTAACTAAAAATAGTATAGTTATCGCTTTCAAAAGCTTATTAAATAATAATTAACTTTATTAACACCAACCAATTCGATAATTATTTTAATTATAGTTAATCGAAGATCAATTAATATTTAACACCCTTCATTAAATTCAAATTAATTTCAAATATTGGTTTCTAAACCCTTTTCCATTTTCCATATAAATTCAAATTTGAATTTCTATTTCAATTTATTCAATGATAAATAATTCAATTAATTTATACTCTCGTTTATATACAACTTCTCGTTTTCTCCATTTACATGTTTTTAGTTTCAACTCTATTCGAAATTACATTTCTATATTTGGAAATAAATTCCCTTTTTAAAACTCAAATTTCATTTTCAATATTCGAAAATATTTTTCTGGTATTTAAATACCAAATTATATGGCTAGTGATATTTAAACACAACAAGATCAATCACAGTTAATATATTAAAGCATAGGTCAAAACTAATGCAAACACAATAATATAAATGTTGAGGAATTCAGTTGGATCCCTCCAACCTGTTTCCCTGCATCCACAGATGTTAATAAACATCAATCATATTAATTTCTCATCAATATAAAATATCAGAACTGATAATCAATCAATGATGTAATCATATCAACCATTTCAAACAATTTTATCAACTATTCAACCAATCAACCATTGCACAGTATAAAATTACTATAAATAAATTTAAAACTCGTTGTTTATATAAAAATGTAAATGAGTCAGAGTTAGTGAGTATACTCACATTGTCTGCAGTTGGCGATTCTGGTTGTTTTCGTTAAAATCAAATAGCGTTTGGTTTTTGCACTAAATTCCAACAGCTCTGCTTCATTTCTTTCCGGCTCGTATGCGTTAGCTTCGCAATTTCAAACCCAACGATTCTTATTTCACGGAATTCTGTTCACGTATGTATAAGATGTACGAGTTAAAATGTCTTATAATAAATAAAACACTATAATTTTATTAATCATCCCCTTCGTAGTTAATTACCATATTCGTCACCTTTTAACGGTTTGAAAAGAACTTCTCATTACCTTCCCGGAACTCCTAAAAACTGTATCCTCCCTTACGACTTCAAACAACACTCCTTTAAACCTTCTCCAGTGCCAACCCCGTACGTCGGGCCTTTGCCTCTGACTTCCACGGCCAGTGTTGATTCCCCAGGCTATCCTTATTGATCATCATTTCCAAACATTCACTCTTTTGGAACACATACATCGAAATGGAGAACTCAACCATAGTGCTCAGCACGTATAAAAATGTCATCCCACACTTCAGCCATTCCACATTGAACACTGAAAATTGCCACTATAGTGTGTACATCCCCTTCTTTTCCAATTCTTAAAAACATATCCAAGCACTGCTGCTCTTCTTCTTTTTGGTTTGAAAAACACCTCGTTGCCTCACCTTATTAACATTACTAATCCAATACTTAACAAATTGAAATTTTCAATAACCCTTCTTCCTCTTCAATTAAAAACACGGCCTCCTCCTATTGGTTTCTCAGAACCGAACCCCTCACAAAAATCCACCCCTCTTCTTTTTGTTAAGCCCAAAACGACCCCTGTACACATACAAAATACCACGAACCCAATGAAACAACATAGGATTACTGATGCCTTCCTCTTACAGAACAAAGTCGTAAGACACACAGCACCCTTAAATCACTAACCCTATTTCCCATCTTTTCCCACTTCATTTAATTCTGCTTCCCTCATGTTAAAACAAATCGAACCCTTCCCCCTCGCGATCCAGATCCTCCGCTCGCTTGCCACTGGTAAAAAGAACGCGACTTTTCCTGACATGAAAACCCTCCACCTTCTGGCAAACAGGTCGGCTTGAGCTCCACACTACCATTGACTCAACTATCTTCACCTGAACGTTGGCCGCGGCGAGCCCAAGTTCGCTGCCGAATTTGGTCCGATAGGTAATGGAGCATTCCAGGAAATTCCACTACACCTAACATTATATATGTAGGACAGAAGCTTTCGGATTGAGGAGTTTAATAGATCCAAGAATGATCAATTTCGTGGAATATTTATTTTTACATGATTTTTTTCCTTTCTGTTTGAATAGGTATTTTCTAAACTTTGAAGAAGCCAAAAGAACGAAGTGAGGATGGTTTTATAACAGGAGACAGCTTGGCCAACACGAAAATGGGGGTAGTTTGGTACGCACGAAAGTAAGATGGATTGGAAAGCACTTTGTTATGAAGATTGGCAGTCGTGCTGTTGAAAACGTGGAGAACACGGGTTTGATAACTTACAGGCAACGATTATATTGGCCGTAAAATGAACTATAACTTTGGTAAAGAAACTGGTTAGAAGAAAAAGGTTGGAATTCAGAAGCGCAAGAAATAAACTGGGACATCAAAAGACAATTGTGCAAGAACATATTATATCATCAATATAATATTGAAACTAATTAACCACTGTTAAGAGATTTAAATGGTTTTGCACCAACTAGCAACTAAGCTGCTAACATTCATTAGTAATGCTTTTGAAAGATGTTAAAGGTCAGTGCTTGATAATTTTGTTATATTAAAATTGAATATTAAACTACTTTTGATTTATATTTATTTATATGATATAAAGCTAACATCCTCGGTACTTTAAGAGGCAAATAATGTTCATGTATCTATGCCAACTCCCACGGTTACTTGATTATATTAATACGGGAACACAAATCATATATTTTTATTTCATGTATGTTAGGTCTACATTCTAAACTGTATATTTGTAAGAGATTCTGAAATGTCATCTTCAATAGTTATATTCGTTTACATATTTGGAAACCATAAAACGTCTGTCTACAATATGGTTTACCTACTATAGATACCTATCCACTGAAGGTAGAAAATACCAGAAATATCATACAAACCAATCGATATTCAAAGCAATTACATCTCGAACCATTTCCCGTGTTCGAAGCACAGGCCATTCACCGGTATATATATTTGTTAAAGTTAACGTGGTATTGTCTATGCAGAAAGTTCGTTTATTTATAAATAAATTCCTTATAAAAATCATTTAATAATCCAAATATAATATTTAAAACAAATTTAAATACTCAGAGTTAAATGGCCAAAAATCCAGGTCGTTACACATGTTTTCTGGCGTAAGGGAGTTGTGAGTCGCGACTAAGAAGAGCTGATCGAATATCTCGAAAATAGCTTGACATGATGCGTTTTTGGACAAGAAGTATGGTGCTATTTTTGATAGAGTTTTAAACTGGTGGAGATGGAAAGCATGGTGGAAGAAACATCCCGTAATGGAGCAATTGCGTTGATGAATTTCAAGAAGAAGAATATGAAGTGGAGCGGTGTTAGTTTGGGCGGGCTGAAATGGTGTTTACGTGGACCAAGGAAATTGTAACACCCCGTAATTCTGTTAATATTAATATTCACAAATTAAAGAATAACTAATATCAGACGTGAGAAGTGTGGGAAACGGGTTGCGCCATTGTGTTCGTCTCGGAATTATGGTTGAAATAGAGTCCGAGTTTGCGTGATTTGGACTTCGTATGAAGGAGATATGGCCATCGGAAGTTTCAGAAAATTCAAAACAGATTGCAGAAAATCTAAAATTCGAAGTCAAACAGGCTAGGCGGGAAATTTCCCGCCCAGCACCCAGGTCGACTGGGGAGTCGACTGGGCAGTCGACACCCCAGGGACCAGGTCGACTGCGCAGTCGACCTGGGTGTCGACCTGGTCCAGTCGGCTAGGGTTTAACTGAGCCCAATCTTGAGCTGCTGATGTGTCTTTAGGGCTGAGTTGGCAAATTAAACGGTTCAGGTTAGTTCTGAGTTGATCTGACGGCCTAAATAAATCCTAAACTCTATATATACCTAGGTAGTCTCTCGCTCTAAATCACATGAAAAATAGAATAGCCGCCGTCATGCCATCGCCAACTAAGAAGGAAGAAAGCTAATCAAAACCCTAATTCTACTCAACTCTAAAGCAAATCAAGACTCCCTTTCTCTAATTGTGAGTATGATGATCTTAATAAGATTATTATTAAACTAATTAGATTAAGATGTGATATGGATCATAAGAAAATGGTGTGAATTGTCATATATGTTGTTGTAAACCTTATGCTATCATGTATGTTGTAAATCCTATGTTATGTGATGATGATATCCTATATGTTGTAAATCATGCTATGATGATATTATATATGTTGTTGCAAGTTTCTATGCTAAGTTGCGATGTTACAAAGTCATGATGTTATTATTTATGTTATAGTTAGCTTATGCTTGATCAAATCATGATGTTGGTTATATATATGTTTGGGGCTATGATGATTCACATGATAAATCACATGTACCTATGCAAGTTTAGATTGATTAGTATGTATAATCTCACATATCCTATGACATCTATTTAGATCTAGAATTATGACATCTATTTAGATCTAGAATTTTGCTATGACATGTGTGAGTTCTTTGTGTTAGATGTTGGTTCACACCATCATTATGTTGCATAAACCACATATGCAAGTTTATACATGAATTTGGATTATGATCATATTATGTAAATTATGATATTTAACCAAACAAGTTGACACCTTTAGATACATGACATGTGCAGTTTTATGCAAGTTTCACCCCTATTATGATTAAATCTATTTTATTTGTCTATATGTTGTGATAATTTATCTTTGTGCTATGAGTTAGACTATTCGCGTCTAACGTATATTTTGCGTTGAATAAGCGAACGTATAACGTGGGGTAGGGGTAATATTAAGGATTTAATATTAAGAAATTGGGGTGCAATTGATATGATTTTGCATACCATAAGTGGATGGCCATAATTTAGTCAATTATGGACATCATTAAAATTGGAATTAATTAATGATTTGAATAGGGATATATTTAAAACTGGGGTAAAAGATTATAAGTGATAATCAATGCTTAGGACACGAGGTTGGACTCATTTGTGACGTAAACCTGCCCGGACCCGCCCGGCAAATCCAGTAGTCACAAATGTCAGCCCAATGTGAGAGGTCCTAGGCCCAAATTAAAGCATAACAGTTGTAAAGACACGAGATTAGACTCTTTTATGGTGTAAGACTGCCCGGACCCGCCCGGCGAATCCAGCGGCCATAAATGCCAGTCTAATGTGAAAGGTCTTTATGAGGTTATGGCCTTAATGAATTAAGAAATACTTAACCAGATAAACATGTGAAGTGGGACATGTGGGTTAAGCAGGTGCCTTGGGTGGCATGAGGAATCTAGTGAGTGCCTTTAGTGGCATTTGAAATACGATTAGTAAGACTTAACCAAACACATGTAAATGAACACGACTAAGAGGGTTAAGTGGGATGTACTAGTGGGGACAAGCTTAGGTGGATAGCTTGTGGGGGCCCATTTCAACCAGTAACCCAAACGTATCTTTGTGAGCTCGACCCAAGTCGAGGACGGGACACACATACTGAGCTTGACTATAAGAGGCCAAACGGGTTAGCGGTGGCAACGCAAGTCCAACGGGTTTCATATGTGTGTGTGGACCTGGGCTGGTAGGTAAGATGTTGTTGCATCGTGTAGGTATAAGCCGTGCATTCTCAAGTAGTATCGGGTTTCCGCTTTAGGGGAGTGATACACCCCACTGTGGGGCCAGCACGGGTATCTACGAGTAGGGAGCCGATCGAAAGTGGGTAGTGGGGTACACCTAGCGGAGATAGGAGCAGGCGGCACCTATGTAGTCAGCTAGGGGTACACGAAGCTATTTATATAATTTCTAAGTGAAGCAAGTGGGATCAACCTTTAGGGTGACTGATGTGGTGCAGTGTAGTAATTATACGTTAGTAATTAGGTGTGCCTTTAACGTTATCTTTATCTGCTCTTCCATACCCAATAGTTCATAGACATTTCCTTGTTTTCCAGCTTATGCCTTAGTCTAGTTATTTTGATAATAGTATTGTTAGAATTATCATACTCGCCAGACTTTATGTCTGACCCCCTCCATTTCTATCTTTTCCCCCACCAGGTCCTCAGGGTGGGCCCAGCTCTAGTGGAGTTTGATTGGATTGCTTTATCTCTCTTTGGAAAGCTTGGACCGCTGAAGTAAAGTCCAGCTTGTTATCTTCTTTAATGGCTATTTATGTAATGGGGTTATGTATTTTGTTTTATCAAGATGGATATTGTACTTGACTCTGATTTATGGTTTTATGATGTAACAAACATGTTTAACTTCCGCTGCAATAAAATAAAGTTTTAGATTTCCAAGTACTACTTATTATCTGTCTTGTTGTAAATTTTCTGTTCTATATTCATTTAAAACCTCCATGGAAGTTAATGCATTCCCTTGTGAGTGACATTAATGGACGTGGGGTGTTACACGTGGTATCCGAGCTTAAGGTTACCAGAACAAATAATTTTTTTAGAAAAACTATTTTTTTTTCTAAAGTATTTTGGAAGAAGTGTTTTCAAAGACATGTCTTGATGAGTAATTTAAAGAGGAAAGTTTCTATGAAAACCATAATCCCTAATAGCCATATATCTTTATCTTTCGAATTCTCCATTTTGAATCTTTCCTTTTTCGTTTCAGCATGGCTAAAGATCTTAACCTTCCGGATGGTGTAACGATACCAGGATGGTATAGGAGGTTATTAGAGGCTAGGGCCGCTGCAGGTCCAGCCAATGTTCCTCCACCACCAGTTGCACCCGCTCCTCCTCCCCCCCCCCCCCCTTCCTCGCGCTGATACTTTTGCAAAGACATGCAAGGAATTTAAGGCTATGGGTGGAAAACCTTTTCAAGGGTCAGAAACGTTTAGGAAGCTAGAGATTGGCTTAAGGAGGTGGAAGAATTGCTAGAAATCTTTGAAGTAGAAGAAGGGAGGAAAGTCAAATTAACAGCTTGGTTAATGAAGGGAGAGGCCTCGTTTTGGTGGGAGGTCACTAATGGGGAGCGTCCTGTTGATTCTTGGGTGGATTTCAGACGTAGATTTGAGGCAAAGTTTATCTCAAGGGCAGAAGAGAATCTATACATGGAATGGTTCTTGACATTGAAGCAAGGTAGCTCATCAGTGAAACAATATGTCAACAAATTTAATCAGTTAGCAAGGTTTGGCTTGGACTTAGTGAACACGCCGGAGAAGAAGGCTCTGAGGTTCGTTAATGGTTTGAATGAGCCATTGCAAGGGTTGGCTATGACACATATCCCTATGGGGGCCACCTTTGAGAAGCTAGTAGACATGGCACTCATGCACGAGGAGAAAGGCGCTAATGCTAATAAGGCACCCGAGAAGAAAGGGAATCAGAAGAAACCAGAACAGCAAAACAAGAAGGGCGGTAAAGACAATAATGGCAAAGGAAAGAAAAGATGCTTTAACTGTGGGACACCAGGCCATCTCAGCAAGGATTGCAGAAAGAAAAAGAAGACTGGCTGTTTTCACTATGGTGAAGCGGGACATCTAGTGAAGGATTGCCCAAAGAAGGGGCAGAGGGCAGGGTCTACCTCGGGAGGACAGGTGCAGGCTCTTATGGAACCAGGGCAGGCAAGGGGACAAGTTTAGGCTCTCGCGGTCCCACAGCTGCAAGAACGAGGTAGAACCATTTCTGTTGAAAGCTTAGTTTTTCTGTTTGATCATCCTGTCCGTACCTTATTCGATTCGGGTGCATTGCATTCATTTATCTCTACATCATTAGTTGAATCACTGCACTTAAACACCATTTTAGTAGAGGATACCTTAGTTGTTTCAAATCCAATTGGGGGCTCGGCTTATTTGTCCATGATGTGTTTGGATTTGAAAATTTCTATACTTAGCGTTGAGTTTAGATGTGATGCTTATGTTTTGGGCTTCACGGGCTATGGGCTAATTTTAGGAATGGATTGGTTATCCAGAAATGGGGCCGTTCTTGATTGTGAAAGGAGAGTAGTTAGGCTCATGACTCGCCTTGGTAACACTCTCGAAATCTTTTGTAATCCCATAAATTCCGTTATGCTAAGTTATCTAGAATCGCTTGACGCGTCTGTGGAGAATCTACAATCTGTTAGAGTGGTCCGAGAATACTCGGATGTGTTTGAGGAGGTGTAGGGCTTGCCTCCGAAGCGAGAGATAGATTTTCGAATATATCTTGTGGATAATGCAAAACCAGTATCTTTGCCAGTACGCCACATGGCTCCTCGTGAAAGGAGGGAACTCAATAAGAAAGTGAAGGAGTTGCTTGAGAAGGGGTTCATAAGACGAAGTATATCAGAGTGGGGTGCTCCAGTAGTATTTGCCACGAAGGCGGATGGGTCCCTTAGACTTTGTGTGGACTATAGAGAACTTAATAATCTTACTAAGAAGAATAGACACCCACTGCCGAGGATTGACGATCTCTTCGATCAGTTAGTTGGCGCCTCAGTGTTTTCGCAGTTAGACTTAGCCACTGGATTCCATCAGTTGGGAGTAGCTGAGGATAGCATTGACAAGACTACCTTTAGGACTCCGGACGGTTTCTTTGAATGGCTAGTGATGCCCTTCGGTTTGACAAACGCCCCCGCATACTTTGTTGATTTGATGAGTAGGGTGTTTAGGGAGTACCTTAATAAATTCATTGTGGTCTTTATAGATGACATCTTGATCTTTTCTAAGAATGAAGAAGAGCATGCCCTACATCTTAGGGAAGTGTTGGAGATTCTACAAACGCGTAACCTTAAAGCTAAATTTACTAAGTGTCACTTCTGGAGAGAGGAAGTGTGATTCATAGGGCACATGGTTTCCAAAGAAGGGATAGATGTGGATCCCGCGAAGGTGGTGGCCATCCAAGATTGGAAGGTCCCTAAATTGCTACCGAAGTGAGAAGTTCCTTGGGGTTGGCTGGCTACTATAGGAAGTTTATCAAAGACTTCGCAAAAATATCAGCTCCATTTACACGCTTGACGAAGAAGAACCTAGTCTTCATGTGGGACGTAGATTGTGATGATGCGTTCCAACGTTTAAAGAGAGCTTTGACCTCAGCTCCAGTCTTAGTACTGCCAGACGGGAGTAAGCCATTTACTGTTTATACCGATGCTTGTGGAACAGGACTAGGCACAGTCTTAATGCAAGAGGGAAGGGTAATAGCCTATGGGGGAAGACAGTTAAGGACGCATGAGAAAAATTACCCTATGCATGACCTAGAGTTAGCCAGTATTGTTTTCGCGCTTTAGTCTTGGCGTCATTATCTTCTTGGGGAGAAATTCGAATTGTTCACTGACCACAAATCTTTAAAATACTTATTCTCTCAGAAGGACTTGAATTTAAGACAGCAAAGGTGGATGGAATTCTTAGCGTCCTACGATTTCGAAATAGTATACCCCTGGCAAGGGTAACGTGGTGGCAGATGCCTTAAGTAGAAAAAGGTTGTCCTTGAGTCCGTTGTTTGTTGAGTGGCGAAGCTTAGAATTCATTTCGATGTTTGACTTTAGACCTTCCGTTGACTTTGTACCCGGTTTGCTAGCATCCTTGGAGGTCAGACCTACGCTTTTGGGACGGATTAGTGAGGCACAGCGAGACGACCCACAGTTGGTTGAGTTAGTAGAAAAGCTCAAAAGAGGGGAGTCATCAAGCCATCTCCGTAGGTATACCCTAGATGATAAGGGTTGGTTACGTAGGGATAATAGACTTTGTGTACCACGAGACGAGGACTTGAGGAAGACTATTCTTGATGATGCACATCGTTCGAAGATGACCATTCATCCCGGTGGGGACAAGATGTACAAAGACATGAAGCGAGTTTTATTTTGGGCCGGTATGAAGAGGGATGTGGCCGAGTATGTCGCTAGATGCTTGGTGTGCCAACAAGTAAAAGCGGAGCAAAAGAAACCCGATGGGTTGCTTCACCCATTAAAGGTTCCACTATGGAAGTGGGAAAGTGTTTCGATGGACTTTGTGGATGGATTACCAAGATCAAGGAAGGGTAATACGGGGATTTGGTTTATAGTAGACAGACTTACTAAGAGCGCCCATTTTATTCCCGTGAAGAATAAGAGGACTGATCCATGGTTAGCTTCTGTATACGTTCAAGAGATAGTTCGTTTGCATGGTGTTCCTTCTAGCATAGTAAGCGACCGTGATCCTATCTTCACTAGCGAATTTTGGAAGAGCTTACAAGAAGCAGTAGGGACTCAGTTATGTTTGAGCACCGCATATCATCCTCTGACGGACGGCCAGACCGAGAGGGTGAATCGTATTCTAGAGGACCTTTTGAGGCTATGTATCCTAGACTTTGGGGGTACATGGGAAGAGCATCTTCCATTGGTGGAGTTCACATAAAATAATAGCTTTCAGTCCAGCATTGGCATGGCACCTTTCGAAGCTCTTAATGGACGACCTTGTCGTTCACCTACATGTTGGTGGGAATTTACGGATAAGATCTTACATGGGCCCGATATGATTAGAGAGACTTCGGAAAAGATTGACTTGATTCAAAGGAGGATGAAGACGACGCAAGATAGGCAGAAATCTTATGCAGACAAAAGGAGGACAGATCTTGAGTTTGATGTTGGGGACATGGTCATTATCAAAGTGTCTCCATTACGGAATGTTGTTCGCTTTGGGTCCGTTGGGAAATTAGCACCAAGGTTTGTAGGGTTGTTTCCTATTAAGGAGAAGATTGGACAAATGGCGTATAGAGTGGAGTTGCCTGAGAGACTTAGTGGTGTACACGACGTATTCCATGTGTCACATTTGAGGAAGTGCTTGCACGAGACCGCGGAAGTGGTAGAGCCGAGCTTGCTTAGAGAGGTGGAGATAGAGCGTGATGCGACGATTCGACGAGCTCCTACATGCATTCTTGGGTCGGAGATCAAGAAGCTGAGAAATCGAGAGGTCAGACTAGTCAAAGTGCAATGGGGAGATGATGAGAGCAACGCTACTTGGGAGACAGAAGCGAAGATGTGTTCATTGTACCCTTTTCTTTTTGAGGGTATGTCTTTTAATTTCTCCTTTATCGCTTAGCTTGTACTTATCTTATCTTTAGTATGTCCTCTCGCTAGTATCTTTGACCTTTAGTTAGGATCATCCTATGGTTGAAACATGTGTTTGAGACATGTTATGTATGATGGATGCAAAGTGGATGCAACTGTTTGCTAGTAGTTGCTCGTGGACGCATATACACACACTATTAGGCACTAGATCGGCCCAGTCACTTCATATTGCATATTGCATATATATATGGATGTATTTAGTAAAATGGATGTATGATGATTGTATTATCATATGGATACCGCATTTTGGTGAATGGTTGTGCACACATGTAGAAATAATATGTCTCGATAGGGTTCTTTCGCATACATAATGGACGCATGGCACTATCATGGTTTGCATTAAGGAGGTCAACTGAATCAGTGGACCGCCTGATTTTGCATTAGATATGGACATATACACACACTGTGCATTTAAACATGAAAGCATTAGAAGTCTATAAGGACAATGGATGCCTATGTTTGATGGTTGAGTAGATGGACGATTGGATGTTAGGATATACATTCTTCTTGACTTGAAGATTTCGGGGTCGAAATCCTTTAAGGAGGGGAGAATGTAACACCCCGTAATTCTGTTAATATTAATATTCACAATTTAAAGAATAACTAATCTCATAAGTGAGAAGTGTGGGAAACGGGTTGCGCCATTGTGTTCGTCTCGGAATTCTGGTTGAAATAGAGTCCAAGTTTGCGTGATTTGGACTTCGTATGAAGGAGATATGGCCATCGGAAGTTTCATAAAATTCAAAACAGATTGCAGAAAATTTAAAATTTAAAATTCGAAGTCAAACAGGCTAGGCGAGAAATTTCCAGCCCAGCACCCAGGTCGACTGGGGAGTCGACTGGGCAGTCGACACCCCAGGGACCAGGTCGACTGCGCAGTCGACCTGGGTGTCGACCTGGTCCAGTCGACTAGGGTTTGACTGAGCCTAATCTTGAGCTGCTGATGTGTCTTTAGGGCTGAGTTGGCAAATTAAACGGTTCAGGTTAGTTCTGAGTTGATCTGACGGCCTAAATAAATCCTAATCTCTATATATACCTAGGTAGTCTCTCACTCTAAATCACATGAAAAATAGAATAGCCACCGTCATGCCATCGCCATGGAACTCAGTGTAGCCGCCGCCAACTAAGAAGGAAGAAAGCTAATCAAAACCCTAATTCTACTCAACTCTAAAGCAAATCAAGACTCTCTTTCTTCTCTAATTGTGAGTATGATGAACTTAATAAGATTATTATTAAACTAATTAGATTAAGATGTGATATGGATCATAAGAAAATGATGTGAATTGTCATATATGTTGTTGTAAACCTTATGCTATCATGTATGTTGTAAATCCTATGTTATGTGATGATGATATCCTATATGTTGTAAATCATGCTATGATGATATTATATATGTTGTTGCAAGTTTCTATGCTAAGTTGCGATGTTACAAAGTCATGATGTTATTATTTATGTTATAGTTAGCTTATGCTTGATCAAATCATGATGTTGGTTATATATATGTTTGGGGCTATGATGATTCACATGATAAATCACATGTACCTATGCAAGTTTAGATTGATTAGTATGTATAATCTCACATATCCTATGACATCTATTTAGATCTAGAATTATGACATCTATTTAGATCTAGAATTATGCTATGGCATGTGTGAGTTCTTTGTGTTAGATGCTAGTTCACACCATCAGTATATTGCTTAAACCACATATGCAAGTTTATACATGAATTTGGATTATGATCATATTATGTAAATTGTGACATTTAACCAAACAAGTTGACACCTTTAGATCCATGACATGTGTAGTTTTATGCAAGTTTCACCCCTATTATGATTAGATCTATTTTATTTGTCTATATGTTGGATAATTTATCTTTGTGCTATGAGTTAGACTATTCGTGTCTAACGTATATTTTGCGTTGAATAAGCGAACGTATAACGTGGGATAGGGGTAATATTAAGGATTTAATATTAAGAAATTGGGGTGCAATTGATATGATTTTGCATACCATAAGTGGATGGCCATAATTGAGTCAATTATGGACATCATTAAAATTGGAATTAATTAATGATTTGAATAGGGATATATTTAAAACTGGGGTAAAAGATTATAAGTGATAATCAATGCTTAGGACACGAGGTTGGACTCATTTGTGACGAAAACCTGCCCGGACCCGCCCGGCAAATCCACTAGTCACAAATGTCAGCCCAATGTGAGAGGTCCTAGGCCCAAATTAAAGCATAACAGTTGTAAAGACACGAGGTTAGACTCTTTAATGGTGTAAGACTGCCAGGACCCGCCCGGCGAATCCAGCTGCCATAAATGCCAGTCTAATGTGAGAGGTCTTTATGAGGTTATGGCCTGAATGAATTAAGAAATACTTAACTAGATAAACATGTGAAGTGGGACATAGGGGTTAAGTAGGTGCCTTGGGTGGCATGAGGAATCTAGTGAGTGCCTTTAGTTGCATTTGAAATACGATTAGTAAGACTTAACCAAACACATGTAAATGAACATGACTAAGAGGGTTAAGTGGGATGTACTAGTGGGGACAAGCTTAGGTGGATAGCTTGTGGGGACCCATTTCAACCAGTAACCCAAACGTATCTTTGTGAGCTCGACCCAAGTCGAGGACGGGACACGCATACTGAGCTTGACTATAAGAGGCCAAACGGGTTAGCGGTGGCAACACAAGTCCAACGGGTTTCATATGCGTGTGTGGACCCAGGCTGGTAGGTAAGACGTTGTTGCATCGTGTAGGTATAAGCCGTGCATTCTCAAGTTGTATCGGGTTGCCACTTTAGGGGAGTGATACACCCCACTGTGGGGCCAGCACGGGTATCTACGAGTAGGGAGCCGATCGAAAGTGGGTAGTGGGGTACACCTAGCGGAGATAGGAGCAGGCGGCACCTATGTAGTCAGCTAGGGGTACACGAAGCTATTTATATAGTTTATAAGTGAAGCAAGTGGGATCAACCTTTAGGGTGACTGATGTGGTGCAGTGTAGTAATTATACGTTAGTAATTAGGTGTGCCTTTAACGTTATCTTTATTTTCTCTTCCATACCCAATAGTTCATAGACATTTCCTTATTTTCCAGCTTATGCTTTAGTCTAGTTATTTTGATAATAGTATTGTTAGAATTATCATACTCGCCAGACTTTATGTCTGACCCCCTCCATTTCTATCGTTTTCCCCCACCAGGTCCTCAGGGTGGGCCCAGCTCTAGCGGAGTTTGATTGGATTGCTTTATCTCTCTTTGGAAAGCTTGGACCGCTGAAGTAAAGTCCAGCTTGTTATCTTCTTTAATGGCTATATATGTAATGGGGTTATGTATTTTGTTTTATCAAGATGGATATTGTACTTGACTCTGATTTATGGTTTTATGATGTAACAAACATGTTTAACTTCCGCTGCAATAAAATAAAGTTTTAGATTTCCAAGTACTACTTATTATCTGTCTTGTTGTAATTTTTCTATTCTATATTCACTTAAAACCTCCATGGAAGTTAATGCATTCCCTTGTGAATGACATTGATGGACGTGGGGTGTTACAGAAATAAAAGAAGGTAAAGGCCCATATAATAAAAAAATACATAGTTTCATTTTAATTCAAAACAATGTATACAAACTTGTAAATTATACATCTTATTCATATGAAATCAAAATTTTGTGAAACAAGATCCATTGGGATCGTATGGACGGATGCTACACAATGGAATTTATTCCGAGTGAATTGGAGCTCGTTACAATTTATAGCGAAATAAATTGCCTGATCAAAATCTAATCGACGATTGCTTATCGTTATTTAATGATAACCAACCAATGTGAGTAAAACTCACTAACTCTGCACAGTTATATTTTCATAACATATTTTTAGAACTGATAAATGATGGTTGATTGCTATGTGTTGATTGTTTGGATGATTTGTTAATTGATTGGTTGAAATTATAGAACTAGTAATATATATACAGATATATATATATATATCGTTAATCAAATATTGATTCTGTTGATTAAAATATTTCATATTGAAATGAAGTTGATGTTAATTATATTGTTTAACATCCGTGGATGCAGGGAAACAGGTTGGAGGGATCCAATTGGATTCTTCAACATTTAAGTTACTGTTTTTCATATATTGTGATATATGATGTGATATATAATCTGTTAATGATTATATGTGTTTGGATATTATTGATCCTTGTTATTTGGTATTATAAATACCATATATAATAATGGAATTAAAAAGGGAATTTTCAAAGCGTATTGAAAATAATATATTTATAAAATTAAAGGAATTTATAAAAGGAAATATTTATAAAATTAAAGAATTTTATAAAATGAATATTTATTTAGAAAATAAATAGAATTATAAAAGGAATATTTATTTAGAAAATAAATAAAATTATAAAATGAATATTTATTTAGAAAATAAATAGAATTATAAAAGGAAATATTTGTAAAAATGAATAGAATTTTATAAAAGGAAATATTTAGGAAATGAATAGAATTTTATAAAAGGAAATATATGGAAAATAAATATTAAATGGAAATCAGTTTTAACAGATAAATGGAAAAGATTAATTTAAAGAAGATTTTAAATAGAATCTATTTTAACAGATAAATTTAGAAGATTAATTCATAAATAATGTTTTATAAATTAAATAAAATATTTATCATGTGATAAATGGGATATATAAGTCTGAACTTATATAGAGAAGTAGAAATCGGTTTTGACACCGATATTTTAAATAGAATGTGAACTAAGCATTTATAAAGGGAATTATAAATGAGATTTAAGTGTTAGAAATAAATAGGAGATTTCGTAGGAATAATTCTATAAATAGAAGTATAAATAGAATTTGGAAATGAGATAATATTTTGAAATATGAAGTCAAACTTAATAGGTTAATTGATTAGAGTTATTCGAATAAGAGCTAATCGATTAAAGTTAATCGAGATAGAGTTAATCAATTAGAGTTAGAGTTAATCGAATTTGAGTTAATCGAATTTGAGTTAATCGATTAGAGTTAGAGTTAATCGATTAGAGTTAGAGTTAATTGATTAGAGTTAGAGTTAATTGAAAAGGAGTTATCGAATATTAGTTTATTCAAAAGGAGTTAATAGAATATTAGTTATTCGAAAGGAGTTAATCGAATATAGTTATTCAAATAGAGTTAATCGAATATTTGTTATTCGAATAGGTTAATTGATTAGAGTTAATTGATGGAGTTAATCAAATAAAGAATCGAGTTAAAATTAGTCGAATAAAGAATCGAGTTAGAATTAGTCGAATTGAGTTAGAATTAGTCGAATAAAGAATCGAGGCAGAGTTAGTCGAATATAGTTAATCAAGATAGAGTTAATCGATTAGAGTTAGAGTTAATCAAATTAGAGTTAATCGATTAGAGTTAGAGTTAATTGATTAGAGTTAGAGTTAATTGGAAAGGAGTTATCGAATATTAGTTTATTCGAAAGGAGTTATCGAATATTAGTTTATTCGCAAGGAGTTATCGAATATTAGTTTTTTCAAAGGAGTTAATCGAATATAGTTTAATTTGAAAGGAGATATCGAATAGAGATTATTCGAAAGAGAGTTATGCGTTGAAATTCGATTATATCGAATTTGGGAAAGTACTATTCGCTTTCCATCTTTAATCAAGATTTATTTATTTATAAATAAATTGCCTATTTAGTTATTTAGTTAAATTAAGGAATAAAAGTTATATTTTGAAGTTAGATATTTCAGATGTAGGGATTATAACGCTATAGTTATAATCAGTGTTTCAATAAAGAAGTGGATTCGTAAATAGAAACCAAGAGTTACTAAGGAAGTTTGTTGAAGATTTAGAAGATGAACTTTGTCTATTTCGAGGTTAGAAATGTTGTTCAGTTAAGGTCTGAGAGGTAGTTATACCCCAACTTGATTGACTTCATTTTTAACTAAGGAATGGTTATGGTTCGACAATGAAGATTGGTTAAGTGAATTTAGTTAATGAGTGTAAGGTTTTGAGTTGGCATAGCGATGTTTTATTTAAACATCTGTTTAAATCCAAATGTAGGAGTTTTGGAAATGTTTTCCAAATAAGAATCAGAAATGTTTTCTAATATAGAAAATAAGAAATGGAAATGTTTTCCAATGTTAACAAGCTATATTTTCTAATTTTAGAAAATAAGAAATGTTGAACATATGGAAATAGGAAATGAAAAATGAATAAATTAATGAACTAAGGAGAAAAATGTTAAATGATGATTGATAGATAAAATTTCCATCTGGAAATAATATTGTTATTTGCACACGTGTTTTTCTTTGATAGTTAACTCACCAACTATCGAAGTTTTTGACCATTTCCGTTGTCAATACGGAGAGACCGGGATCAAAATCATTATCTGAAAACCACTCTGTATGGGCGTTAGCGTTGCGATCAAATATGATGAAGATAATTGAAGATGGAGTTATGCAAGGGCTGTCCGGTTACAGAATAGTGCCTTCGGTTTGTCCAGTCCCAGGACAACCTATATGGTGGAATGTCTGACAGAGTATATTTAATGGATCACGTAAGTTGATCTCTTCAAACATATGTACGTTTGGTGGTGGAGGAATTCGTTTCTCTTAGCTGTATACCCATTGTATTTTTGGGGAAATCAATTTGTGATTTGGCAGATATGACGATGTGACATTCAAAGTGAATAATTGTGTGATCTATCAGAAATAAGCGTGGCCTCTAGCCTCACAACCGGAAAATGAAAAAAATCGGGCAGGCAGCATGGCTAAGTGGGTTGCTTCCAATTAGGGTGTATTGTCACCTGATCTAGAGTTTCATTTACTTCTTTAATCTATTGATGTTGTCCCTTTCGGGAAACGATTACTGATCCCAACCATTGGTGATATACATTCGATACAATAAAGCGAAATGAGTGGTCGGTCATGTATGGTCGGGTTGCAACATGATTGTAACAAAAAGGAATTTTGCTTGATCCGAATCGATCGCTAAACCGACCAAGACCGTTCAAAACGCCTGATTGTTTTGAGAACACGACACATTGGAACACAAACAGAAGAACATTTCATTGTTAATTACAACAATTCCATCAGAATACCAGAATATACAGAGTACGAATATATATTACACATCATAAAATATCAGAGATTACAGTACATTACATAGCAGTGGAAAATAAAACAAAACGCAACTGAAGGAGATATACGATACAGAGCTTTCTGGATATCATTCCAGCTGTAAATCATAATCCTGTAAATATAGATCTGCAAACCCAAAACTACTAGTTGCTCATGTCAAAATAAGGGCACCCAGAGTTTAGGTTAAAACAATAAACTCTAGGTCAGCCATGTGACTGGTGTGAGAACTAAAAAAATTATTTAAAACTTTACTTTAAATCAGATATATCTAGGGACCACGCCATTTAACACGGAACGGGTTTCCTCCCAAGAATATCAGTGCATATAACAAAATAGCGCAAAGCTTTTTGAAAAAATGAAGCTATTATAAGACCCAGGTCCTATCACACAATGCAACGCAAGCCGGGGGATAGGGTTTTTCCCTTATAATAGCCAAACATGCTTGGTACGTTAAAAACAAATCATTTGATACTATTATAAGTGCATAGTCTCAAAACAATTTCAATCATAAGTATCAATCATAGACGACATAAGTGCCCACATACCACTATGTCGCCATATATAGGTTCTACAGTCAAAACTGCAAAGTCACGTATTGGAAGTTGGATTTCCCTATGTGAACCGAGGCAAAAGATAGTCCTCACCGATTCGAGACTATCTAGCCCGAGTCTCAGGATTAGAACGCATCGACCCTTGGATCGTTAGGGCTGGTCCATCGATGTGGATTAAAATGCCTGAACACTGCATTTCCCCGACCTTTGGGGCGTAAATGAACCAAATGACTCCATCGGCTCCACACAGTCACTGATATATCTGAGGCGCCTCGCAACAGCAACAACCACACAGGTGAAAATAATATAAATGTCAGATCTGGTAGGTCACTGACACCACCCTAGCTAGAAAGAAACGCATGCCCTCCCGGATGTCCTCTCCCATTTCTGGTTCACAACCGGGGTGTGAGGCTCGCGAATCAATGCTACACAAAGCTATGCCACACAGACGGTGCTTTGATCATCAACCACAAGACTCTGATTTTCAACGAACGCTTTGATCATTTGCCACTTAGGCAAGCCACACAGGCAATTCACTACATGCGATTGATATCCATAAATTTAAAACCTTTGAGCTCATACGTCTCAGAGAAGGGCATTAAGCAAGAGAATAAATTCTCCGCCGCCAAACAGATATATATTTAATAGAAATCAATCACACAGAATAAAATCCAATGTCAGACACACAGTCCATTTACAAGTTCGTTCTGGGTCTGAACGAAACCGGAGGCACCTTGTACCTCGCATATCCATCGATCTCCAAGTAGGTCTGGACGATCACCAAATGATTCCCTCCTCTTGGGTGTACAACCCAATCAAGATCATCAGTAATCACCCAAACGATGTAAAGACCTCCGGTCTTTGACCACCGTCTTCATCCTCGACACATCGTCGAATCAGTTATTCAGAATGGGATAAACCCGGTCTTTCCGAATAACCCGCGTATATAATAAAGAAGTGTTACACAAACATAAGATACGCCTCATTCCAATTCAGAATATTCTTTTATTCAAATATTCATATACTTCGGGAATGGTTCCCATAAATTTTATCAAATATAAATTCTTTAAATTTATTCTTTAATCCTTCTTTGAATATCAATTCAAATTATTCGGGATTAGCGAACCACACCGAAGTAATCATTTATTTTATTTCCCAATCCCAACCTATCCATCCATGAAGTAAAACTGGTAATACTTCATATCTAACACCACGGTGTTATCGGTAAATTCAATTACCATTTCACGTTCAAATCTAATTAAAGATTTAACTATTGCCTGGAGCAAAACTGGTGATACTCCATTCTCGATTATTTCAATCTAATTAAAGATTCATTAAAGTGCCACTTGGTTTTAATCTTCCCAATAATCACTATCAATGATTATTTAACTTGGGAAATCACATCCTGTCTTTTACTGGGTTAAAGAACCAATGTCATTTAAAACACGGTTCAATATAAACCCAAAATCACATTCCATTAATTATCGGATTAAAGAACAAGTGTTATTTAAAACACCGTTCACGATAAACCCAAAAAAATCAATTCCAATTCAATTCCGACTGAATATCATTTAATTGGTATACTTCATTAAATCTAAATAAAAAGATTAATCTTTTTCTCAACTGGGTTTAAGAATAGTGTTAATGAAGACACCATTCACGACAACCCAAATCCCATTTGATATTAAATACAAGGCTCTGAACAGAAAATATATCGGCTTATATTCAATATCAAATTCTACGACCAACAGATATCGTATTGGAAATAACGATATTAATATATCTTTCAAATTTCCATAACAATATCTATATAATAACGAAATCCAACATCAAAATATTCCAAAGACAATTTCGATTCAAATCCATTTCCAATTTATATATTGGAAATTATGGTTATTTTCAAAACCATTTCAAATCCACTTTATTTATTTTAAAAATAAATGGGATTATAATTCTAGTTCAAAACTAGTTCATTTCGATAAAAATCTATTTTTATCTTTTCAAATTTGGAATTTTTCATCCCAATTCTTCATAAATCATTTCTTATGATTTTACACAATTTATTACTATTTTCAATAATTTTATCAAGGTCCGTACAGTCGATTTCCATCAACGGCCATCGAACTACACTTACAACGACCTTTTCCAAATCTGATTTGGACATAATTCCAAATCCGACCATTAGATTTCTAATTTCTAACATTCTTAGAAAGCTCTTTTCGATATGAACCCAATGGTTCCGGTTTTAGGAGAATCTGACGGTCGGATCTCCCGTAATATCCATTCGAAGTCAATGGTCGAAATTCGCGAACTGCCGCAGCGCGGCGCGTTCTATTCAGGCCATTATATATATATACATATTATATATTTCGTCGATTTCCTTTCAAAACGTATTTTATAAATCGTTTTAAATTCGTTTTCATAACGATTTCAACTTCATATTCAATTTCTAATCAAAATTGAATATTCCATATCATTAATCTATAAATGATAATATTTTCAAAACATTATATTTTGAAATCACTTCCTTTTCTATATTCATTATAAAAATGAATAAGATCGATATAAATATCGTTCACGTCAAAATGGCGTCAATCTAATCAACACGGCTTTTATTCAACACATGAATGTTTTCTTCAATTCAACACATGAATATTTATTTTATTCAACACATGAATATTTATTCTTTTCAACACATGAATGTTTTCTTCTATTCAACACATGAATATTTTCTTTCTATTCAACACATGAATATTTTCTTTCTATTCAACACATGAATTTACTTTCTATTCAACACATGAATTTACTTTTATACTATTCCTTATTTTCCAAATTGGAATGAGGCCCAATAAATTACCATATAATGTTAATTATATGGATTCCCTACAACACATGTATATAATAGCAACGATAAATCATCAACCATCAACCAGAGTGCACTGCACAACTGCATAAGCATTAAATATAAATAATTAACGCTTACATAGTCTGTCAACCCATCGATTGACATCCAATGTCAGGCACACAGTCCATTTACAAGTCCGTTCTAGGTCTGAACGAAACCGAGGGCAACTTGTACCTCGCATATCCATCGATCTCCAAGTACTCTGGATGATCACTAACTTATTCCCTCCTTTTGGGTGTACGGCCCAATCAAGATCATCAGGAATCATCCAAATGACGTGAAGACCTCCGGTCTTCAACCACCGTCTTCACCTTTGACTTATCGTCGTATCAGTTATTCGGAATGGGATAAACCTGGTCTTTCCGAATAACTCGCGTATATAATAAACAAGTGTTACACAAACGCAACATATGCCTCATTCCAATTCATCAGTCACAAACCGTAGATTAGTAAGAGAACAATTCCCCAAATAATAACCCCGAAGGCCGAAACCAACATCAGATGAATACTCAGGAAACCATTCATCTTAACTAATCTTCAGTTAGTTGCTAAATTTCACATTCTTAGGGAGAGGTTCCCATTAATTTTATCAAAGATAAATTCCTCAAATTTATTCTTTAATCTTCTTTTGAATATCAATTCAAACCAAATTATGGTTCATCCAAACTAGTAGGGATTAACGAACCTTACCGATGTAATCATTTGTTTTAATTTCCCAATCCCAACTTATTCATCCCATGAAGTAAAACTTGTAATACTTCATATCTAGCACCACGGTGTTATCGTAAATTCAATTACCATTTCACATTCAAATCAAATTAAAGATTTAACTATCGCTTGGAGCAAAACTGGTGATACTCCATTCTCGATCATTTCAATCTAATTAAGGATCAATAAAACTCCACTTGGTTTTAATCTTCCCAAAAATCAATATTAATGATTGTTTAACTTGGGAAATCATATCTCTTCTTTAACTGGGTTAAAGAACCAATGTCATTTAAAACACGGTTCACGATGAACCTAAAATCACATTCCATTCCATCAGCCTTTAACCGTAAATTAGCAAGTGAACAATTCCCTAAGTAATAACCCCAAAGGCCGAAACCAACATCAGATCAATACCCAAGAAACCATTCAACTTAACTAATCTTCAGTTAGCTTCTGATTTTCTTAACTCCATTGGGTCTATGAACAATATTATTAAAGATACCGTTCATGACAACCCAAAATCACATTTGTTATTAAATACAAGGCTTTGAATAGAAAATATATCAGCTTGTATTCAATATCAAATTCTACGACCAACAAATATCGTATTAGAAATAACGGTATATATATATATATATCTTTCAAATTTCCATAACAATATCTGGATAATCTCGAAACCCAACATCGAAATATTCCAAAGACAATTTCGATTCAAATCCATTCCAATTCAATTATTGGAAATTCTGGTTACTTTTACAACCATTTCAAATCCAATTTATTTATTTCAAAAATAAATGGATTATTATTCTAGTTCAAAACTAGTTCATTTCAGTAAAAATCAATTTTTATCTTTTCAAAAATGGAATTTTTCATCCCAATTCTTCCCAAATCAATTCTTATGATTTTACAATAATTATTTATATTTTTAATGATTTTATCAAGGCCCGTACAGTTGATTTCCATCAACAACCATCGAACTGCACTTACAGCGACCTTTTCCAAATTTGAATTGGACACAATTCCAAATCCAACTGTTAGATTTCAAATCTCTAATATTCGTTAGAAAGCTCTTTTCGATATGAACCCAACGGCTCCGTTTTAGGATAATCTGACAGCCGGATCTCCCGTATATCCATTCGAAATTCAGTGGTCGAAATTCGCAAACTGCCGCGGCGCGGCGCGTTCTATTCAGGTCATTTAATATATATAATATATATATTATATATATTTCGTCGATTTCCTTTTAAAACGTATTTTATAAATCGTTTAAATTCATTTTCGAAACGATTTCAATTTCATATTCAATTTCGAATCAAAATTGAATATTCCACATCATCGATATACAAATGATAATATTTTCAAAACGTTATATTTTGAAATCACTTCCTTTTCTATAATCATTATAAAAACGAATATAATCGATATAAATATCGTTCGTGTCAAAATGGCGCATATCTAACCAACACGGCTTTATATATTTCAATAACTTCGTTACTCTATTCAACAAATGAATATTTTCTTCAACACATGAATATATATTTTTATTCAACACATGAATTTTTATTCTATTCAACACAAGACTTTTTATTCTATTCAACACATGAATTTTTATTCTATTCAACACATGAATTTACATTCTATTCCACACATGAATTTTCTTTCTATTCAACACATGAATTTTCTTTCGATTCAACACATGAATTTTTATTCTATTCAACACATGAATTTTCTTTTATAATATTCCTTATTTTCCAAATTGGAATGAGGCCCAATCAATTACCATATAATGTTAATTATATGGATTCCCTACAACACATGTATATAATAGCAACGATAAATCATCAACCATTATCCAGAGTGCACCACACAACTGCATAAGCATTAAATATAAATAATTTACGCTTACACTGTCTGTCAACCCATCGATTGACATACAACTAAACAGTCGGGATTAGTTTATGTCAATATCATCCCAATACCCATGTGGGGTTTCAAATCAACAAACACAGATTTTTATTTGTGCAGTTGGGAAATGTGTAAAATTTATCGTCCTAATCAATATTAGTCAAATCGGTGGACATAAAAAAATCGTTCGATTTGTAAATGAATATTTATTTTACTTCAACACATGAATATATATTTTGTTTCAATACATGAATATATATATTTTATTTCAAAACAAGAATATATATTTTATTTCAACACATGAATATATATATTTTTCACATCACAATCAATAGTCAAATTTCACAACACAAACAATGTAATGGCGCGTTTTGTAAGGTATAATAATTAAGTTATTTAATTATTTAAATAACGAATATATTAAATAAACGATAGTTAAACGTATAATTATAATATAATTAAAATCGAGCGCGTAACGACGCGGCAGTTCGCCATTTGGCGATTTGAACTTCAACTGAGTATACAGGGTTCGTTTTAAATCGGATCTCTGTGAAACAAGAAACTGTGGAGCTGGCGGAGTATATCTTTCTAGTGGAAGAGAAATATCAGGATTTCGTCGTGTAGATTTTTGAGTTACGTCCAAATCAAATTCTCAAAGATGCAACGCCCTGACCACAACGATTTAATTATATATTTAAATAGGCTATTTAGAGCTTTGGAAAATAGCCACTTTTGCATACGAAGTCGGAATTCGACGAAACCAGTTTTGTTGGGACCGTAATGTCAAATAGTTGTTAGATTCCAAGTTTCATGATTTTTAGATTCAGCGTGTGACCGTACGGATTTTTAGAGTGTAAAATAGTCAGTATTTCGACGATTAAAAATACGCTGTGTGAGCATACGAAGTCGGAATTCGACGAAAGAGTTTCGTTGGGACCGTAAGGTCGAACTCTAGCTACACGTACCGTTTGGTGATTTTTGGGTATCACATGTGACTACAGGAATTTTTAGAGTGCGAAATCAAGTATAAATAAATATAAAAATCAAATTTAAAATATCCTCCCCATTTTTCTTTGGATTCACAACAGGCCACGCGGCCCTCTTCCTCAACCACAAGACTTACCAACCACCACAACACCTATATAAAACCCACAATGATATTTACAACAAATTTTCCCACAGAGAAAATCAAAAAGAAATGTAATCAGACTCTGTAAATCTCTAAACAATGATTTTCGCACTTGTTCTTCGAACCTCTTCAGCCTCGTATGGTTTCCAGTGGGTTCAAAGCAATTGTGGTTCGCTACTTTGCTGACAGCGTTCGTTATGGGTAAACTAGGGCTGATGATTTCATTAGAGGGGTGCGTCATTTTGAAGTAGGGTGATCGTATTTGGGTTGCTGGTCGCGTTTGGCACCCGATGTGAATGGTTGGTGGAGTTCGACGCTGAAACCCGTCGATGCCTGCTACTGCGACACGGCGACAGGATCCCGATAACGAGCTCGAGTAGGGTATCGATGGCATGGAGAGGAGCAGGTCGGAAGGGGTGAACGATGGTGGCAACGGCGAGTTGTTCGGTTGAAGGATGGAGGAGGATCCGGCGGTCTGAGGTTAAATACGTCACCTGGAGTGACGATTGGAGGAGCCGCTCGAGATAAGCGGGGGTTCGATCGAGTGTGGGTTTAAGGCATCGGCTAGGCAGAGGGGGTTGCGCTGGACCTGGTGGTGATGACGGCGACGTCAGTTGGGGGCTGAGGTGAGGGAGAACGTCGGTCAAAGTAGCGGTAAAAGGGGAAAGTGATTTTCTGGAGGAAACGAAGTGATTTGGGGGAGAAAGGATATGGGCTGAAGTGGATAGGGGCAGTTTGTTTTGTTGGGCTGAAATGGATATTTAAGTAAGGCCCAAATCTATTTATTTAAAAACTTCAGTTTTATTTAAATTATATACTAACTTGTTAACGCGATAACTTGGCCATACTGTATCAGAAACACAAACCGTAAGTTGCGTTGGGATCGTATGGACGAGCACTCCACAATGGAACTGACCGCGAGTCAATTGGAGTCCGTCACAATTTACAGCAAAATAAATTGTCCAGTTGAATCAAGCGATGGTTATCGTCATTGATGATGATCGTCAAATGTGAGTAAACCTCACTAACTCTGAACAGTTTATAATTTCACGTTGTATTCTTAGAACTATTAAAATATTGTCTGTTTGACTGTGTGTTGATTGTTTGCTTGAACTGCTAGTCAGTTAGTAGAGATTTTATATATATATTTACGTATGTATATATATATAAACCGTCAAATAGTTATATGTTGATTCTGTTTATCAGAATATTATACTGGTGTTGTTTAACATCTGTGGATGCAGGGAAACAGGTTGGAGGAATCCAACTGGATTCCTCAACAGTTATTTTACTGTGATTTTTATATTGTGATATATAATGTGATGTATATAATCTGTGTGATTATGTGTGGTGGGACGATATTTATCGTTGTTATATGGTGTGTTAAATACCATGAGAAATACCAAAATGTAGGAGAGGGGTTTTCAAAGTATATTTTGAAAATAGTTTATTTATATAAAATCAAGGGATTATATATATATATATACATATATATATAAGAAAAAGGATTCTGAATATAAAGGAATATAGTTGGTAAAAACAAATATAAAAGAATTATATTTGTAAATCAAATACAAGGGAATATATATGTTAATCGAATATAAGGGGATATATTTGTTAATCAAAATATAAAGGGATTATATTCGTTAAAAGAAATATAAAGGATATTTATTTAGAGATTAAATAAATAGAATTAAACTAAAGGGGATATTTATTTGTTAAATAAATAGGAGTTTACCAAGTGAATTGGTCGAGTTAACCAAGTGAATTGGTCGAGTTAATCGAAGTGAATTTGTTAAGTTAAACTAAGTGGTTAATCGATGTGAATTAGTTAAGTTAAACTACGTGGTTAATCGAAGTGAATTAGTTAAGTTAACTAAGTGGTTAATCAAAGTGAATTAGTTGCGTCAAACTAAGTGAATTAGTCAAGTTAAACTAATTGGTTAATCGAAGTAAATTAGTTGGGTTAATCAAAGTGAATTAGCTGAGTTAAACTAAGTAAATCGGTTAGAGTCAATCAAAGTGAATTAACTAAGTTAAACTAAGTGGATTAGTTCAGTTAATCGAGACAAGTAAATCAAGTTAGGTTAAACCATTTGAGTTAACCAGTTAGGTTAAACCATTTGAGTTAACCAGTTAAAGTTTACCAGTTAAAGATAAACAGTTAAAGTTGACTAGTTAAAAGTTGACCAGTTAGAGTTGATCAGTTAGAGTTGACCAGTTAGAGTTGACCAGTTAGAGTTATCCAAGTGGAGTTAATCGAGTAGAGTTGCCGAATATCACTTATTCGAAATAGAGTTATCGAATATAGTGTATTCGAGGGAAGAGTAATCGAATATAGTTTATTCGAGTTGAGAAATCAAATGTTATTCATTTGAGAAGAGTTACCGAATATTATTTATTCGAAGAGTAGTTATCGAATATTGGTTATTCGAAGTTAGTTAATCCAAAGGAGTTATTCGAAGTTAGTTAATCCAAAGGAGTTAGTCGAAGAGTTAATCGAATATAGTCATTCGAAAGAAAGTGTTAATCGAATATAGTTATTCGAGTAAAGTTAAAAGAGTTGATCGAATATAATTTATTCGAATAGAGTTAAACACGTAAGAGTTAATTGAATATTAGTTATTCAATTTGAGTTAATCGAATTTAGTTATTCGAGAAGAGTTAAATCGAATTTGGTTATTCGAAAGGAGTTAATCAATTTGAGTTAAGTTAATCGATTTGAATTAAGTTAAATCGAAATGGAGTAAATCGATTAGAATTAAGTTAATCGAGTTAGAGTAAATCGAATATTAGTTATTCGAAGGTAAGTTATTCGAATTAGTTATTCGAAGGAGTTAATCAATTAAGTTATTCGAATGAGTTATTCGAAGGAGTAAATCAAATTAAGTTAATCGATTAGAGTTGGGTTAATCGATTTGGGTTAAGTTAAGTTATCGAGTTAAGTAATCGAGTTAAGATTTATCGAGTTAGGTAATCGAGTTAAGAAATCGAGTTGAGATAATCGAGTTAAGAAAATCAAGTTGAGTTAATCGAATAAGTTATTCGATAAGAGTAAATCCATTTAAGTTAAATCGGATGTTAGTTATTCGATAAGAATTGACACATTTAAGAAAATCGAATATTTGTTATTCGATAAGAGTTAATGAAATAGAGCCAACCAAGAAGAGTTATTCGAATATTAGTTATTCGATAGGAGTTAATCGAAATAAGAGTTTATCGAATATAAGTTATTAAAAAGGGAGAGTTAATCGAATAGAGATTACTCGAAAGAGAGTTATACGTCGAATTCGATTATAGCGAATTCGGGAAAGTACTATTTACTTTCCAGGGTTTAAATCAAGATTTAGTTATTGATTTAGAAATTAGGTGTCTGTTAAATTATTCGAGTTAGGAGATAAAGTTATAATTTAGGTTAGATATTGCAGAAGTAGGAATTATAACGTTATAGTTATAATCAAACGTTTTCATATAAGAAGTAGATTCGTAACCTGAATCCGAGAATTTGCGTAAACAGATGATTGGAAAAAGTGAGTGATGAGCTTCATCTATTTCACAGTAAAGGACGTTGTTAAATTAAGGTCTGAGAGGTAATTATACCCCAACTTGATTGACTTCAGAATTGACAAAGGAATAGTTGTGGTTCGATAGAAAAGCTTGATTTGAAATATAGTTAAGTAATAAGCGATTAATGGATTAAGCGTAACGATGTTTTATACAACGTTCATTGGAAATCCGTAAATGAGTTTTGGAAACGTTTTCCAAATATAGTCAAATATGTTTTCTAAACATAGAAAATGAAATGTTTTCATGATAAGAATTTAAGAAATAGAGTTAAGCAAATTCAGAAACTAACTGGAGAGGGTAAGTTGAACGGTTTTCTAAGTGACGATCTGATGTTGGTTTCGACCTTCCAGATTGATACTTAGAGAATTGTTCTCATACTAGTTACAGTTAGGGACTGATAGTTGCGAAATAATAGTGATGTGAAAATAAGCTAGGGAAATGTTTTCCAATGATTAATAACATATATTTTCTAAATATATGAAATAAGGAAATATGAACATATGATGATTGATCGATCGAATTTCCATTTGGAAATAAGATCGTTGTTTGTACACCGACATATTTTCATTTGATAGTTGAATCACAGACTATCAAAGTTTTTACCATTTTAACGTTGTTAATATGGAGAGACCGGTTGGATTATTATCCAAAGAACCACTCTGTATTGGCATAAGCGTTGCGAGCAATATCTGCCAAAGATAAATTGAAGACGGAGTAAAGTGCAAGGGCTGTTGTATAAGTCTTAGATAACAGTGACTAAGATGGATATACTGAATAGTGCCTTCGGTTTGTCCAGTCCCAGGACAACGTATATGGAAGAAGGTCTGACAGAGTATATCCAATGGATCGCGTAAGTTGATCTATTCAAACGTATTCACGTTTGGTGGCGGAGGAATTCGTTTCTCTTAGCTATATACCCGTGTTATTTTTGGATAAGTCAATTTGTGATTTGGCGGGTATGACGATGTGGCATTCAAAGTAAATGGTGATCAGATGTTCTGAAGATAGACGTAGCCTCTAGCCTCACACCAGGAAGTAACGAAAGTTGGGCTAGGCAACATGGCTAGTTGGGTCATTCCCAAGCAGGGTGTATTGTCACCGATCTAGAGAATATTCATATTTATACTTCTTTTTGATTCTGTATCTTCGGATGACGGTTTGATGGCCTACAACCGTGGTGGCAATATATTCGCGACACTCAAGCTAAATGAGTGAGCGGTCATGTGTGGCCGGGTTGCAAGACGTTCTTGTTGAACCTGAGTGTATCACCTCTAGAGTACACTATTCAGAAGGTGCCCCCATACCTTGTCTGTTGGAATCCATTCTCCGATAAGCGCCCTGCGGTTTATGATTTTTTACTATGTATGTAGAACGTGAGATGCAAGCGTTTCTGCTAGATTGATACCTATTTGTACTTAGACATTATTATAATATCACAATGATATTGCTTGTCAAAGTTGTTCAGATACTCATAAGGGAAAAACCCGTTCCGTATTCACGGCGTGGTCTTATGAGATATCCTATCCCTGTTTTAAACTATTTTACTCATACCAGTCCCATGACTGACCCGGAGTTTACTTTGTTGTTTTCCCTAAACTCTTGGGTGCCTAAATTTGTATGGGCAGTCAAGTAGTCGGGATTTACAGATATACTTGGAGAGCTTGGAGCAGGAGGCTGCAAGATTCTATAGCTATAGTTATTTCCGCTGTGTTGTAAGTGTTGTACTCTGATAAGTGCTATTGTATATATATAACTGTTTACTTCAAAGCTATGTTATATATTATATGTTATTCGTTCCGCTGTGAGATTCGTGTTACTCTGATGATTCTGATGTTCTTCTTCTTCTTCTATTCTATTAGTTCTATCCTTTCTTTCTCACCTTCTAAATTCTTTCACTAACGTCGCGGAATTTTCGACTCTCGAGGAGTCGAAAATTTCCAGTCGTTACAAACAATCACACAAGTCGTCCATGGTCTGTGGACAACGGGTGTCGGGTGCTGCTAAGCACCGTCTACATCCTAGTATATATTTCAACTAGAAAATAAATTAAAAGTGAGAAGTTCTCACCGATAAGCTAAACCAAACACCACGACTCTTCATATGTAGGAAATCTTCGTCGGGCTCGCTTTTTGTCACTTTCATTATCCGTAGCCACTACATATTTAAAAATCACATTTTTATATTCTCTAGTATATAAAAATCATATTTTTATTTCTACTTCATATATTTTTACAATGCTTCCTTCTATATAAAAATTATATTTTTATATCTCTACTTCTTATATAAAGATCGAATTTTTATTTCGCTCCATATATAATAAAAATCGAATTTTTATCGTTACTTCATAAATATAAAAATCTAATATTTACATAGCTAAAAATTATATTTTTACTTTGCTATTTCAACAATAAAAATCGAATCTTTATATATGCTACTTAATGATAAAAATCAAATCTTTTCAACTATAAAGATATAATCTTTTATACTATAAAAATATGAACTTTTCTACTTCAAAGATCTAATTTTTTTTCTTATCATTCAAACAAATAAAAATCTAATCTTTGCTAAAGTATAAATCTAATCTTTCTTCAATTAAAAATCTAATCTTTCTTCAATTAAAAATCTAATCTTTCTTATGCTATTCATATAAAATTTGATTTCTAAAATTAATGTTTTTTTCCTTTTTCTCAAATTTTAATCTATGGAAAAACTGAAAAAGTAAATCCAATAAAATAAAATAAAACTTACTGATTTTCGGAGGAGGGAGGAGGATTGGCTTCGCCGGAGTCTGGTGGTGGGGGAATAAGGCGGCGCGGTGGCTGTTTCAGGGGGGAGGGGGTGCGGAGCATCCTGGTGGTTAGCGGCGTCGGTTTGGTGAAGGGTTTGGATTTAAGAGAGGGGAGAGGGCGCGACTGTCTAAAGAAGGAGGAGGGAGGTCGTGAGGTGGTGGCGCGACCTGAGGAGGCGCAGTAGCGGCAGGCGCGACGGTGAGGGAGGGCGTAGCGAGGTCAACGCGGGTTTCTTCTTCTTCTTTTTTATTTAGTCTGCTCCATTTTGGGGGGAGAGAGAAATTAGAGAGGGGCGAGGGTATATATTATAAATATTTATTTTATTTTAATCCGCAAAAAAGTAACTTTTTATTTCAACTTCGAAACGAGACCCACCGCCTGTCATCCATAGCAAATTACCCCCATTCCGAATACAATGGGATATGTCACGAAAGCCAATTCGATCGTTACGACCAGTTTTCGTTCAAATCAAAATATAACTCTATATATTGAAATTTGAACGCACATTTCAATTTACCAGGGCCACATTCGGACTCTAAAAATTCTAGAAAAACATTTTCTAGCTTTGTATTGACGATACGGTTCTAACAAAACTAATTTCATTAAATTCCGAGACCATTTGAAAAATGGTCATTTTCTGTTCGATCAAAATTGACTGAAACTATTAAAATACGTTTTTTTTGCCACGCTCACATAATTCAGAAAATTATGAATTTTGGAATCTAGAAATAACTCGACATCACGGATCCAACAAAACTGGTTTCGTCGAAAACCGAGCCCGTTTGCAAAATTGCTATTTTTAAGGGGCAAAATTCCACAGCGACTATTCTGAATTTTCAGCTGGGCATAACTTTTTATCCCCGCTATGAAATTTTGATTTTTCGGATTCGTTGGAAAGATATTCTCAAATAGATTCAAATATTTTTGGTTTCGATAAAATCCGGTTTATTTTGAATCATGTACATTCATTTGAACTTTGAAAACGAAATTTCAAACTACCGTGACATTTCTAATTCCTTTTATAATTAAAATAAAATATTTATATTCTAACGTCGATTCAAATAAATATATTCTTTATATTTCTATTCAAATAAATGTCTTATCGCTATTATTTAAAATAGTTCATTTTAAATATTCAAAATTCACTAAAATTGCCAAAATAAAAATTTTAAATTGGCTCAGATTTTCCGGGTTATTACAATCTCCCCCATTTAAAATTTTCGTCCCCGAAAAGGGACGAAGCTGAAAGTTGTTTTACTTGTCAACTCAACTTTCATTGGTTTCATTACGGCTTAAGTTCTTCAACTTTTCAGTTTCTAAGAACTTTTCAATTTTTTCCAAAATTTGGCTAATACCCTAAATTTTCGAAAAATTTCGCCATAACCTCCCTTGCACCGGGAGCTTCGGGATATTTCAAATAGCCTCCCATGGCCCTCACCAATCCAAAAGAAAACGAAAAAGCCAAGCGGCTAGCCAATCGACTCATAAAATCATCCAAAAACCCAAGAAATACAATAACATGTACCTATTAGTCGGGCAAACAATTTTATTCCTCTTCTCTAGCCTCCTTTCTATGTCCTGTTCAATGTAAGTACATGTATACGTATGCAAATGCGACAAATTTTCAATAACTATTTGGTTCAATTTGGCTAAAGGTTCAACTTTTAATTAATCAAACAACACAACCAGCAATCAATTAGTTGATTATCTTTTCAATCACATACTTTAAAACATATCCAAAATATCAGATTTTTGGTGCCAAATCACAACAATATATTCTAACTATATTTTGGTTCTCACACCAGTCAATTGGAAATATATAGATATCCCACTTTCGGCACTCGAATATAAATTCTGATAATGATATATCAATCATCAGAATCACCCTCAGGCGACTAGAGTGTAATTCTATATCCATCCAATATATTTGAGACTTCCAATACACATGGATCAGACGTATATGAAAATCTCTATATACTGGATTGTCCAAATCAATTTAAAATAAATATTCAAATACGAATAATAAAGTTTAAATTTTCAAAACAAAATTTGTTTTCATTTTAAAAATATACTCTTCACACTCATTCTACGATACTACTGATCCCATCTCTAACGAGTCATTCTTATTAGATATTACTAATCCAATCTCTGATGAATTCTTTCGCTTGGTTCTAACGTGTCTTGTTCTCCGAGCTCTGTAAACCAAAGCTCTGATACCAAATATAAGGACCTGTAACTTCCCCATGAAGGAAAGAGCGGATACTTTGAGGACAAGATGAATTGGAACGCAAACAGAAGAACATTTCATTGTTTATTACAACAATTCCATCAGAATACAAGAATATACGGAGTATAATCAATATTACACATTTAGAGAAATATCAGAGATTTAAATACATAACTGCAGCGGAAAAATAATACAATACACAACTGAAAGAGATATACAGATACAGATCTTTCCGGATATCGTTCCAGCTGTAAATAAGGATCCTGTGAATATAAATCTACAAAACCAAAAATACTAGCTGCCCGTGTCAAAATAAGGGCACCCGGAGTTTAGGTTAAAACAATAAACTCCAGGTCAGTCATGTGACTAGTGTGAGAACTAAAACAGTTATTAATTTTTTTTAAAGTTAGGTAAATCAAGGGATCACGCCGTATAACACGGAACGGGTTTCCTCCCAACAATACCAGTGCATAGAACAACAGCGCAATGCTAAATAAAGAACAATGAATCTATTATAAGACCCAGGTCCCACCACACAATGCAACACAAGCCGGAGGATAGGGTTTTACCTTATAATAGCCAAAGAATGCTTGATACACTAAATTGCATTTTTTATTATTACTACAAGTGTATAGTGTCAAAACAATTTCAATCATGAGTATTAATCATAGACGGCATGGGCACCATATATCATGTCGCCAATACTAGGCTCTACAATCAAAACCGCAAAGGTCACATATTGGAAGTTGGATTTCCATCCGTGAACCAAGGCAAGGGATCTTCCTCACCGCTTCGAGACAATCTAGCCCATGTCTCAGGATCAGAATGCAACGACCCTTGGATCGTCAGTGCTGGTCCACCGATGTGGATTAAAATGCCTAAACACTGCGTTTCCCTGCCCTATGGGGTGTAAATGAGCCAACAAATGACTCCATCAGTCCCGGATCGACTGATATATCTGAAACGCCTCGCATTCCAACAACTACATAAGTCAAACTCGTCAGAGCGTGTAAAACCACTGACGCCACTTCTAGCTAGAAGGAAACGCATGTCCTCCCTGAAGTCCTTCTCCCGTTTCTGGTTCACACCGGGGTGTGAGGCTTGCGAATTAGCACAACACAAAGCTGTGCCACACAGGCTGTGCTTTGATCATCAACCACAAGACTATGCTTTTCAACAGAAGCCTTGATCAATTGCATCTTAGCATGCCACATAGGCAGACCACTCCATGCAACCGATATCCATCAATCACACAGAATGATATCCAATGTCAGACACATAGTCCATTTACAAGTCCGTTCGAGGTCTGAACGAAACCGAAGGCACCGTGTACCTCGCATATCCATCGATCTCCAAGTACGTCTGGACGATCACTAACTTATTCCCTCCTTTTAGGTGTACCGCCCAATCAAGATCATCAGGAATCGTCCAGACGACGTGAAGACCTCCGGTCTTCAACCACCGTCTTCACCTTCGACTTATCGTCGTATCAGTTATTCGGAATGGGTTAAACCCGGTCTTTCCGAATACCTCGTGTATATAATAAAAAAGTGTTACACAAACACAACACATGCCTTATTCCAATTTATCAGTCACTAACCGTAAATTAGTAAGAGAACAATTCCCCAAATATTAACCCTGAAGGCCGAAACCAACATCAGATGAATACCCAGGAAACCATTCATGCTAAATTTCACATTCTTAGGGAGAGGTTCCCATTAATTTTATCAAAGATAAATTCCTCAAATTTATTCTTTAATCTTCTTTTGAATATCAATTCAAACCAAATTATGGTTTATCCAAACTAGTCGGTATTAACGAACCTTACCGAAGTAATCATTTGTTTTAATTTCCCAATCCCAACCTATTCATCCCATGAAGTAAAACTGGTAATACTTCATATCTAGCATCACTGTGTTATCGGTAAATTCAATTTCCATTTCACGTTCAAATCTAATTAAAGATTTATCTATCGCCTGGAGCAAAACTGGTGATACTCCATTCTCGATCATTTCAATCTAATTAAAGATTCATAAAAACTCCACTTGGTTTTAATCTTCCCAAAAATCAATATTAATGATTGTTTAACTTGGGAAATCATATCCCGTCTTCAACTGGGTTAAAGAACCAATGTCATTTAAAACACAGTTCACGATAAACCCGAAATCACATTCCATTCCATCAGCCTTTAACCGTGAATTAGCAAGTGAACAATTCCCTAAGTAATAACCCCGAATGCCAAAACCAACATCAGATCGATACCCAAGAAACAATTCAACTTAATAATCTTCAATTAGCTTCTGATTTTCTTAACTCCGTTGGGTCTATGAACAATATTATTAAAGATACCGTTCATGACAACCCAAAATTACATTCGATATTAAATACAAGGCTCTGAATAGAAAATATATCGACTTATATTCAATATCAAATTCCACGACCAACAAATATCGTATTGGAAATATTGATATATGTATATATATATCTTTCAAATTTCCATAACAATATCTGTGTAATCTCGAAATCCAACATCGAAATATTACAAAGACAATTTCGATTCAAATCCATTCCAATTCAATTAGGGGAAATTCTTGTTACTTTTAAAACCATTTGAAATCCAATTTATTTATTTCAAAAATAAATGGATTATAATTCTAGTTCAAAACTAGTTCATTTCGATAAAAATATATTTTTATCTTTTAAAATACGGAATTTTTCATCCTAATTCTTTCCAGATCATTTCTTATGATTTTACACTAATTATTTATATTTTTAATAATTTTATTAAGGCCCGTACTGTCGATTTCCATCAACGGCCATTGAACTGCAACTTGCAACAACTTTTTCCAAATTTGAATTGGACACAATTCCAAATCCAACCATTAGATTTCAAATCTCTAATATTCTTTAGAAAGATCTTTTCGATACGAACCCAACGGTTCCGGTTTTAGGAGAATCTGACGGTCGGATCTCCCGTAATATCCATTCGAAGTCAATGGTCGAAATTCGCGAACTACCGCGGTGCGGCGCGTTTTATTCAGGCCATTGAATATATATATAATATATATATTATATATATTTCATTGATTTCCTTTTAAAATATATTTTATAAATCGTTTTAAATTCGTTTTCGAAACGATTTCAACTTCATATTCGATTTCGAATCAAAATTGAATATTCCACATCATCAATATACAAATGATAATATTTTCAAAACGTTATATTTTGAAAAAAATTCCTTTTCTATACTCATTATAAAAACGAATATAATCGATATAAATATCGTTCGCGTCAAAATGGCGCATATCTAACCAACACGGCTTTATATATTTCAATAACTTCGTTATTCTATTCAACAAATGAATATTTTCTTCAACACATGAATATATATTTTTATTCAACACATGAATTTTTATTCTATTCAACACATGACTTTTTATTCTATTCAATACATGAATTTTTATTCTATTCAACACATGAATTTACATTCTATTCAACACATGAATTTTCTTTCTATTCCACACATGAATTTTCTTTTAATTCGACACATAAATTTTTATTCTATTCAACACATGAATTTTCTTTTATAATATTCCTTATTTTCCAAATTGGAATGAGGCCCAATCAATTACCATATAATGTTAATTGTATGGATTACCTACAACACATGTATATAATAACAACGATAAATCATCAACCATCATCCAGAGTGCACCACACAACTGCATAAGCATTAAATATAAATAATTTACGCTTACACAGTCTGTCAACCCATCGATAGACATACAACTAAACAATCGGGATTAGTATATGTCAATATTATCCCAATACCCGTGTGGGGTTTCAAATCAACAAACACAGATTTTTATTCGTCCCAATCAATATCAGTCAAATCGGTGTACATAAAAAAATCGTTCGATTTGTAAATGAATATTTATTTTACTTCAACACATGAATATATATTTTGTTTCTGTTGGATCTAGAATAACCCTAGAGGGGGGGTGAATAGGGTTATTGACAGTTTTTAACTGAATTAAAAATCAAACGAGATAAATAAAAATAAACAGATCACAGAATATAGCAGAAACAGAAATGCAGAAAATAAATCACACACAGATATACCCAGCTTCGGCAAAACCCTGCCTACTGCTGCATTTCTAAGGTTTCTACTAGGTGATAGAACAGATCCCGCATACAAGACCATGTACACTCGCAAACCCTGCTCCTATTCTAACCCTACGCTCAAACCCCTAGACTGATTCAAACCCCTGAATCAGATTTTCCCAGATTACAAACCCGTAACCTGTATTCGTAGATTTTACAGAGTCTAGTATTGTCAGTTAACTCCTAACTGAAACTCCCCTAGAGTTTTACAGACTCTAGAAAATTGTTTCGACGGTTTACAGAACAGAAATTGAAACAATACACAATAAAAAACAAATTAAAGTTGAACAATTAAAAACCCCTTTTAATAATTAAGCCCAAAGTCCTTTGATACTTGGCCGGCCCACTCTCCTTTTGTTTGCACCCGATCCCTTTACTTTCTCTTTTGCTCTGGGAAACAAAAATGGCGGCTAGGGTTTTCTGAAACTTCCCCAAATCGTGATGTAGTTGTTTGATTGTTGAAATTTGGCTCTGGAATTAAACTCTGGTGCTTCAATTAGGTGCTCCTTCGTTGTTCGATTTGGTCCCTCTGTCTAGCGATCGAAAACTGTGAGTAAAAATTGATTTTGAATCTTTGTTGCTCTCGAATTTTTTTTTTTGTATATTTTTCGATGCTCTGCCTGTGATGAATTTGGTGTATAATATAGGATTACAAACCCTATAACTTCTCTGATTTCGCTATATGGCTTGGCTTGATTTATGCGGTTTTCCCCTTTTTGAATTTCTTGATGAAATCGGTTTTGATTGAAATTATCCTGGCCTTGAATGAAACCCTGTGAGATTTATTGATTTCCATATAGCACAAACTGATTTTGCGTGTGGTACTAGCAGATTTTAATTTCTTGCCAAAAAAGAATTTCTTGCATGCCGAGTGATTTGTATTTGCCAAATATTAACTCTGCAATTTAAAAACGAATCTGCCAAAGATTATTTCTTCCCTGTTGACTAGTTTCTGAAAACATGAATCTTACTTTGTAGATATGCATGATTTCCAAAATATTTTCTTGCCACATATGATTGTCTGAAAATACTTTCTTGCCACACATGATACTTGATTTCAGGAATGGCTCAAAATAACACTTGCCTAAAAATGATACTACAATTTCACTCATTAAGTTGGCTCTTGTATACATTGTGAATTAGCCATAAGATCCCCTTGCTGATTTTCTGCATCTGCACTTCAATAAGCTGATTAAAATTTTCTAAAAAAAATATTTGAAAGAATTTAGTGCCAAAAATGATATTTATGGAACTCTTTCTGCTTTTGTGCTAGTACATAAATACTGCAGTGTATTGTGCACACACACACCATGCTCATTAACCATGAAATGATCAGTTTTACTGAAAACTTATGAATGGACATTTCTCTTGACACTCTCACCATGTATAACATGTATATAAGCAGACTTGTTGTCATGCATACATGAACTTTGTCCATTTCTATATATGCATGTGGCACTACATGATGCTGTGTTCATCATTATGCCTTGATTCATGAAAAGTAGCAATACACCTGTAGCTTTGTTCTTCTTGCATTCTTACATATTTGCTTGTCCTCGACAACATTTGAAACTGCCTTGAATTGCTTTTGCACTCTACTGTGTGTACCATGTTGGACTGTATATGTTTGCACTTGTAAAAGATGCTATGTCCACTCCAAAAAAAAACTGCTTCAACCTTGTTTTACACTTGCTCGACCAAATTTGATACTTTGTGTATGCAGTTTTATTCATTTTGCTTGTACATGCATGGTTTTGCTATTTACTGACCATTTGTAAATCGGACTGCCTTGAACCATTCTTGTCTCACTATAGTGCATGACCACTGTAGCTTCCATACAGTTTTGTATCTCCACCATGTTTATGTTTGTGCTGAAACAATTTGGGCTTGACCACTTGAGCTATGATGTTGTACACACTGTCCATTAAATCTGTTTTAGCATATAAGTGTATGTCTCGACACATTTGTTGCTCCATTTTCATACTTGTTGCACTCATGACTCGGCTACATGCTGATTTGTGTCCACTTTTAAAAAAAATATGGGCTGAACCATGCTTTGATCATGACTGAGTTGCACTGTTCATTTACCACCACTTGTACATGCTCACATTCATGCAGATGCCATGTCCATGTTGATCAACATTTGCTTTGATTTGTCATTGTATTTGAGCTGAAATTTCTTGTGCACCATTTTGATGTGTGTTCGACCACTTTGAGTTTGTTGTTGACTTTTCATTGAGTTGTTTTCATGTGCACTGAGTCGAGAAGGTCCACGTGGCTACTCCTCAGTTGCACACTGGATTGGCGTGGCAGTGCACACGTGTATACACGTGTGTATATGCAGCCATTCAGACTTGTTTTTATGTCCCTGCATATCAGACCAAGTCTAGAAAAATGATGAGAAACACACCGTAATCTGAGACAAATAAAATTCAAAAAATAAATTTATATTTGCGTATATTCAGTTTGAATTCTATTGCAGTCTACTGTGTGTGTGTTTCAATATCTGACAGGTATGAAGACGATGACTGGACTGATTTAGCTGTGAAGACAGAAAACTGAAAAGACAGTGAATGAAGCAGTGTCAGTGAATGTGTTTGTATATGAAAGTGTATGTATGTAAATATGAGTGTTGAGACTGAATGGATGTACAAAATGAGTGACTGAGTTAATCTGTAATGAGAGGGCTGTATATATGGCATGAAGTGTAATACAGAGATGTACAAATAGTGGAGTATAAAATTTGTACTGTTTGATATTGAAATAAAATATTCTATTCAAATAAAATACTGTGAATATTTAAATTTCTGTACAGTTGTATTTTATTTAAATATAAATATTATATTCCAGTCTGTGATGTATAATAATAGTACAATATCAAACACATTAAAATAATATTTATTTGGTTGTTATCATCAAAGAAAAATCATATAATTGTGTATACAACACCGTTATATACAACAGTTTCAACACATGAATATATATTTTATTTCAAAACATGAATATATATTTTATTTCAACACATGAATATATATATTTTTCACATCACAATCAACAGTCAAATTTCACAACACAAACAATCACACAAGTCGTCCATGGTCTGTGGACAACGGGTGTTGGGTGCTGCTAAGCACCGTCTACATTCTAGTATATATTTCAACTAAAAAATAAATTAAAAGTGAGAAGTTCTCACCGATAAGCTAAACCAAACGCCACGACTCTTCATATGTAGTAAATCTTCGTCGGGCTCGCCTTTTGTCACTTTCGTTGTCCGTAGCCACTACATATATAAAAATCACATTTTTATATTCTCTAGTATATGAAAATCATATTTTTATTTCTACTTCATATATTTTTACAATGCTTCCTTCTATATAAAAATTATATTTTTATATCTCTACTTCTTATATAAAGATCGAATTTTTATTTTGCTTCATATATAATAAAAATCAAATTTTTATCGTTACTTCATAAATATAAAAATCTAATTTTTACATAGCTAAAAATTGTATTTTTACTTTGCTATTTCAGCAATAAAAATCGAATCTTTATATATGCTACTTAATGATAAAAATCAAATCTTTTCTACTATAAAGATATAATCTTTTATACTATAAAAATATGAACTTTTCTACTTCAAAGATCTAATATTTTTTCTTATCATTCAAACAAATAAAAATCTAATTTTGCTAAAGTATAAATCTAATCTTTCTTCAATTAAAAATCTAATCTTTCTTCAATTAAAAATCTAATCTTTCTTATGCTATCCATATAAAAATTGATTTCTAAAATTAATGGTTTTTTCCTTTTTCTCAGATCTTAATCTAGGAAAAAACTGAAAAAGGAAATTCAATAAAATAAAATAAAATAAAACTAACTGATTTTCGGAGGAGGGAGGGGGATTGGCTTCACCGGAGTCTGGTGGTGGGGGAATAAGGTGGCGCGGTGGTTGTTTCAGAGGGGAGGGGTGCGGCGCATCCTGGTGGTTGGCGGCGTCGGTTTGGTGAAGGGTTTGGATTGAAGAGAGGGGAGAGGGCGCGATTGTCTGAAGAAGGAGGAGGGAGGTCGTGGGGTGGTGGCACGGCCTGGGGAGGCGCAGCAGCGGCGGGCACGACGGTAAGGGAGGGCGCAGCGAGGTCAACGTGGGGTTTTTTTTAGTCTGCTCGATTTTGGGGAGAGATAGAAATTAGAGAGGGGTGAGGGTATATATTATAAATATTTATTTTATTTTAGTCCACAAAAAAAGTAATTTTTTATTTCAAATTCAAAACGAGACCCACCACCTGTCGTCCATAGCTAATTACCCCCATTTCGAACACAATGGGATATGTCATGAAGGCCAATTCGATCGTTATGATCAGTTTTCGTTCAAATCAAAATATAACTCTACATATTGAATTTGAACACACATTTCAATTTACCGGGGCCACATACGGACTCTAAAAATTTCAAAAAAATATTTTCTAGCTTCGTATTGACGATACGGTTCTGACAAAACTAATTTCATCAAATTCTGAGACCATTTGGAAATTGGCCATTTTCCGGTTGATCAAAATTGACTGAAACTATTAAAACACGTTTTCTTTTGCCACGCTCACATATTGATTCAGAAAATTATGAATTTTGGAATCTAGAAATAACTCGACATCATGGATCCAACAAAAGTGGTTTCGTCGAAAACTGGGGTCGTTTGCAAAATTATTTTTTTTAAGGGCCAAAATTCCACAGCGACTATTCTAAATTTTTAACTGGGCATAAATTTTTATCCCCACTTTGAAATTTTGATTTTTCGGATTCGTTGGAAAGATATTCTCAAACAGATTCAAATATTTTTGGTTTCGCTAAAATTCGTTTATTTCGAATCCTCAACATTCATTTGAACTTTGAAAAGGAAATTTCAAACTACCGCGCCATTTCTAATTCCTTTTATAATTAAAATAAAATATTTATATTCTAACGTCCATTCAAATAAATATATTCATTCTATTTCTATTCAAATAAATTTCTCGTTGCAATTATTTAAAATAATTCATTTTAAATATTCAAAATTCACTAAAATTGCCAAAAAAAAAAAATTAATTTGGCTCAGATTTTCCGGGTTATTACATTTGAAGTCAGTGTGTGGCCGTACGGATTTTTAATGTGAAAAACAGCCAGTATTTTGAAGGTTAAAAATATGTTGTGGGATCAAACGGAGTCAGAATTCGACGAAACCGGTTTCGTTTGGTCCATAATGTCGAACTATAGCTCCATGCCCATTTTCATGATTTTTGGGTATCGTATGTGATCCTTGGAATTTGAAAACATTCATCGAAAATTTATATTGATATAAAAACAAAATATCTAGATATTTATCAACACTATAAATACACCATCCTTTTGACCTAATCCTATTCTTTTTCCTCCTTCTGCTCAAACATTTCAAGCTGCCAGTTTGGGCTTCACAAAGAAAAATGTTGTGCTTCACAAATTCAGAAAAAATTAAAATAAATTACAAAAAAAAAATACAAAACGATGGTCTTTGAATTTGTTTTGGGACCAGCTTCATTTCAATACCTGTTTCGTTGGGTGTGATGCCCTTTGGAGTTTTTCAAAATCTTCACAGTAAAACTAGGGTTAAGGATAACAAGAGATGGAAGACGTGATTGAAGAAACGGAGTTCAGAAATAAGTTTGTGGTAGAAAATCGTGAATATTTGCAAAAGTTTGGAGTATTTCATATAAATTAAGTTCAGTGGTCTTACTGTGGTTACACGACAAAGCTGGAGTCGCTTTTTGGTAGGGAGGCACGGGTGGGAGACCGTGTGGTGGAGGAGACGAAGGGTTCGAAGAGGATTGAAATGGTATTTGGTTGAAGTTGAATAGCGAAGTGGTGATTGAGAGGGAGGTTTGAGAAATGTCAGCTATGGTGAGGAACAAAGTTGGAGAGCAGATTTCCTGAAGTAAACGGGGAAGATGAGTGTGGAAGGCGGGCCTGGAAATGGGTTATGGGCCGGATACAAAATTGTAAGGCCCGATTATATAGAAGATTGAGTTTTATTTTAATTTAAATTAATATCTGAACTTATAAATGTGCTATCTTTAACATACTTTATCAGAATTGCGCGAAACAAGATCCGTTGGGATCGTATGGACGGCGGCTACACAATGGAACTGACTAGGAGTGAATCGAAGCTCATTATAATTTATTGCAAAATAAATTGTCTGTCTGAATCAAGCGATGGTTATCGTTATTAACAATGATCGTCCCATGTGTATTGACTGTTTGGTCGAACTGCTAAGTAATTGGTTGAAATTATTGATCTGGTTATATATATATATATATATATATATATATATATATAAATTGATCATGTTTAGCAGAATATTTCATAGTGAAATGAAATTGATGTTAATTATATTGTTTAACATCTGTGGATGCAGGGAAACAGGTCGGAGGAATCCAACAGGATTCCTCAACATTTATTTTAGTGTTTTTCATATATTGTAATATATGATGTGATATATAAACTGTGTTGATTACGTGTGTTGAATGATATCGATCGTTATTATTTGGGTATTTTAAATACTGTAAGAAATACTGGAATGTAAAAAAAGAGATTTTCAAAGTGTATTTTGAAAATAAAGTATTTATATCAAATCAATGGATTTTATATATAAAAGGAAAAGGATTTTATAAAAGAAAATATTTCTATAAAATCAAAGAACACATATAAAAGAAAATATTTGTGACACAAATATAAAAGGAAAATATTTGTGAAAACAAATACAAAAGAAAAATATTTGTGAAAACAAATATAAAAGGAAATATTTGTGAAACAAATATAATAGGAAAATATTTGTGAAACAAATAGGAAAGGAAATATTTGTGAAACAAATAGAATAGAAAAGGAGATAGTTAGAAAATAAGTAGAATTGAAAAGGAAATATTTATTCAGAAAAATATATAGTGTTATAAAAGGAAATTTTAAATGAGATTTAAGTGTTAGAAATAAAAAGGAGATTTCGTATGAATAATTCTATAAATTGAAGTATAAATAGAAATTTGGAAATGGTATACTATTTTGAAATGCTAAGTCAAACTTAATGGACTTAATTGATTTGAGTTAATCGAGTTAGAGTTAATCGAATTAGAATTAATCGATTAGGGATAATCGAGCTAGAGTTAATTGAAAGGAGTTAATCGAGTAGAGTTAATCGAATTTAGAGTTAATCAAATAGAGTTAATCGAATAGAGTTAATCGAACAAGAGATAGTCAAATATTAGTTATTCGAATAGAGTTAATTGAATTAGAGTTAGTCGGATTAGAGTTATTCGAGTATAGTTTATTCGAAGAAAGAGTTATCGGATAAGGTTATTCGAAGAAGAGAATTAATCGAATATAGTTTATTCAAAAAGAGGTTATCGAATATTAGTTATTCGAAGAGAGATTATCAAATATTAGTTATTCGAAGAGAGATTATCGAATATTAGTTATTCGAAAGGAGTTGTCGAAAGGAGTTATCGAAAGGGGTTATCGAATATTAGTTATTCGGAAGGAGTTATCGAATATTAGTTATTCGAAAGGAGTTATCGAATATAGTTTATTCGAATATAGTTAAAGGAGTTAATCGAATATAGTTTATTCGAATAAAGTTAAAGGAGTTAATCGAATATGGCTATTCAAAGAGAGATTATCGAATATAGTTTATTCGAAAGGAGTTAATCGAATATAGTTTATTCGAAAGGAGTTAATCGAATATAGTTTATCCGAAAGGAGTTAATCTAGAGGAGTTTATTGATAAGAGTTAATTGATTAGAGTTAAGAAAATAGAGTTAATCGATTAGGGTTAATCAAATAGAGTTAATCCAATAGAGTTAACCAAATAGAGTTAATATAATAGAGTTAATCAAATAGAGCTAACTAATAAGAGTTAATCGAATAGTGTTAATTGAATAGAGTTAATCGAATATTGCTATTCGAAGAGAGATTTTCAAATATAGTTTATTCGAAGGAAAGAGTTATCGAATAGAGATTTATTTGAAAGAGAGTTACGTAAGGAAGTTTGTTAAAGGTTTAAAAGGTGAATCTTGTCTGTTTCGAAGTTAGAAATGTTGTTTAGTTAAGTTCTGAGAGGTAGTTATACCCCAACTTGATTGGCTTCGTTTTTAACTAAGGAATGGTTAAGGTTCGACAGTGAAGATTGGTTAAGTGAATTTAGTAAACGAGTATAATGTTTTGAGCTGGCATAGCGATGTTTGATTTAAACATCTGTTTAAATCCCATGGAGGAGTTTTGTTTTCCAAATAAGGATCAAAAATGTTTTCTAATATAGAAAACAAGAAATGGAAATGTTTTCCAGTGTTAATAACATATATTTTCTAAATTTAGAAAGTAAGAAATGTTGAATATATGAAAACAGGAATAGGGAAATGGATAATTGAATGACAAATTAAACTAAAATGGATCTGTGTTGATTGATGATTTGCTCGGTAAGATTTCCATTTGGAAATACAACCATTGTTTGTACACATGTTTTCCTTTGATAGTTAAATCACCAACTATCGAAGATTTTGACCATTTCTATTGTCAATACAGAGAGAGCGGGATCAAATTCATTATCTGAAAACCACTCTGTATGGCATTAGCATTGCGATCAAATATGATGAAGATAATTAAAGACGGAGTTTGTGCGAGGGTCGTTCTGTCAAATCCTAGGTATAAATTGCCTAAGATGGATTTACAGAATAGTGCTTTCGGTTTGTCCAGTCCCAGGACGACCTGTATTGAATAATGTCTGACATAGTATATTTAATAGATCGCAAAAGTTGATCTCTTCAAACGTATATACGTTTGGTGGAAGACGAATTCATTTCTCTTAGCTGTATACCCATTGTATTTTTGAGGAAATTACTTTGTGATTTGGCGGATATGACAATGTGACATTCAAAGTGAATAAATGTGTGGTATGTCAGAGATAAGCATAGCCTCTAGCCTCACAACCGGGAAATGACAAAAATCGGGCAGGCAACATGGTTATGTGGGTTAGGGTGTATTATAACCTATCTAGAGATATTCATTTCATTCTTTAATCTATTCGATGTTGTCCCATTCAGGAAATGGTTGCTGATCCCAACCGTTGGTGATATACATTCGATACACTCAAGCGAAATGAGTGGTCGGTCATGTGTGGCCGGGTTGCAAGGTGTTCTTGTTGAACCCAGTGTATTCCTCTCTAGAGGTACACTATCGGAAGGTGGTTCCATACCTTTTCATAGTGGGAAATCCATTACCTAATAAGTGCTCGCAGTTTTGATTGTATATTATATATGTGGAACATGAGATGAAAGCGTTCTACTAGATGACTATTATATTGTGGTTGATAGACACTATTATAATATCAAAAAAAAATTGATATAAAGATTATTTTGGATTCACATAAGGGAAAAACCCGTTCCGTTATACGACGTGGTCTTATGAGATATCATTTTGTTGCTCAAACTATTTTTAAATTGTTTTACTCACACCAGTCCATGTTGCTTAATTGGTATGCATGATAGGGGGTTCTCGCTTTGCGTTAGGTGGAGAATGGGAGACTCTTACTCCTAAATGTCTCGAAAATGGGGGTTGGTCGAGTTGAAAGGCTGGCCGTAAAACATGGTGTTGGGGTACCTCTGTAGGCCACGGTGGGAGGTTAGCCTGCTGCTTGGGGGGTTGAGGAATGGTTGAAAAGCGTACCGAAATCGTCGGGACACTACAGTTGGTATCAGAGCTAAAGGTTAAGTAATTACCTTGGCTCTGTGGCGTGACTCAATAGAGATGGGGTTAGTAATACCCTAGATTGAGTTTGAGTGTATATATATGAGCGCGTATTTGTTATTTGATATAAAAATGGTTTTATGTTGTGTAGATTTATTGGTTGAGTTGTTAATGGGTTCTGATCGATTAGTTTGATCCACTGTATCGGTAGGAGTTTCTAAACACTTGAATACGATGGGTCGACACGATATGTTTTGAAAAGAGGGTAAATGAAATAATTTTACCCAAATTATATTTTGATATAAAAAGTATAGTATATTGGATGTATTGGTTGTGATTATAATCGAATAAGACTATAAAATGTGAAATGGTTATGTGAATAGCCAATCAAAATTCATATAAGTGAAATACGTGAAATGAAATAAATTAAATTTGAATTTAAATCAGAATTGGAATTACAACCCTGAAAATTTGGAGAAGTGTTGTAAATGGATTTGGATTGAATATATGAGAATTTTAAAATCCTGGGAGATTTTAAATTGTTTACAAGCATTGTGAAGGGTATTTTGAATTAATTTCAAAATGGAGTAGTTTAAGAAATAAGGTTGGAAAGATGATATAGTATTGAACTCACTTTGATTACTGGGAAATAAATCTGACGAAGCTGGCCACATCATCAGTGTTCATTTTCGAGTTGTAAGTGACGAATTACGACCAAAGGTTTTGTTTTGAATTGTTTTGTGGAAAGCAAGTTGTTTTGAATCCTGAAAAGGGATATCTGGTTTTTGAAAAGCTAAATTATTTAAAATTCCCAGGGAAAAGATTGATTGGATTAAAAACAAATTAAAATAGGAAATTGTGAAAACAAATTGAAATTGAGTTAAAGCCAGTTAAGTGAAAATCATATTGAAATAGAATGGTATGAAGTGGACTTGGATTAGATTAGAGATAATCTGGAATAGAAATGAATTGTTGAGTAAGAATTTTGAATCGAGATTGGAATTGGAGTTTGAATGAATTTGGCTTGGTATAAGTGAATGGTTGTGTTAGAGATAAAAGTGAGTTGAGTTTGATTTGATGACATTGGTATATGTTGAATTGGTAGCAGATGGAAGGGATATAATGATATGCCCGACAAAAAGGTTCAAGTTTATATTTCAGGTGGGTATGAGATTTTTCTGAGCCGATTTGGCAAGACGCTTGGCTATTTGATTTTCTTTTGGGTTGGAGATGGCCTAGAGAGGCGAGTTGTACCGATTGACCAGTACAAAGGAGGTGCTGGCGAAATTTTTCGAAAATTTCGGGTGTTAGAGTATTTTCAGGATTTTTGAAAATTTTCATTGATAAGAATTAATTAGTATTTTAATTGAAATTAATTAGTACAGTGAAACTGAAATTTGAAAAGTAAACAAATAATTTTTTCCCAGTTAATACGGTTTGTTTTCTACCTTAGCAATTTCGAGTATGAAATTATTTTAAGGGGGAAAGAATGTAACGACCCATATTTTCGGTGATATAATAATTAATTTATTTAATTATTCAAATAGTGATTTAGAGAATTAATGGTCATTTAATTAAATAATATTGAATATTTAATTAATATAAATAATTGAATAATATATTTAATTCTGAAATAGTCGAAAATAGTAGAATTGACAATATGGTGTGAACTTGGAAATTTAAAATATACAATTCAGTTTATAACTGAATTATATTAACGAAATTATTTATATATGCCAGTTGATCGTATAATTTAAATTATAATTATAATCGAGCTCGAAATGGTGCAGCACTTCGTAATTTGGCGATTCTAATTTAAACGAATATACAGAATCCGTTTTAAGCCGGATTTCTGTGAAACAAGAAACGTTCGAAGTTGGTGAAGTATATTTTTCTAATGGAAGAGAAAAATCGGGATTTCATCGTATGGATTTTGATTTATGGTTAAATCAAATTTTCGAAAAGTCGCTATGGAATTCCTTTATAATTTACATCGATTTGTTTATATTTTTAAATGGATTTTAAATATAAATCGAATATCGATGTAACACTGGATTTGGAATATCGAGTTATGAATCTCGATATGGAGTTGTATGATTTTCTAGTGTGAATATATACGATAATATTTATTTATAAATATTTAATTTAATTATTTTTAAATATATTAATATTTAAATGGGGTTATTTAGAGCTTTAAAAATAGTCAGTTTTGCAACCGACCACCGTTTTCGACGAAACTAATTTTGCTGGATTGCAATATTAATTTATTATTAGATTTCATTTTCCGTGATTTTTGAAGTCAGTGTGTGGTCGTACGGATTTTTAATGTGAAAAACAGTCAGTATTTTGATGGTAAAAAATACGTTGTGGGAGCAAACGGAGTCGGAATTCGACGAAACCAGTTTCGTTGGGTCTGTAATGTCGAACTGTAGCTCTATGCCCATTTTCATGATTTTTGGGTATCGCATGTGATCGCTGGAATTTGAAAACATTCATCGAAAATTTGTATTAATATAAAAACAAAATATCTACATATTTATCAACATTATAAATACACCATCCTTTTGACCTAATCCTATTCTTTTTCCTACTTCTGCTCAAACATTTCAAGCTGCCAGTTTGGGCTTCACAAAGAAAAATGTCGTGCTTCACAAATTCAGAAAAAATTCAAATAAATTCCAAAAAAATACAAAACGACGGTCTTTGGATTTGTTTTGGGACCAGCTTCATTTCAATACCTGTTTCGTAGAGTGCGACAGCCTTTGGAATTGTTCAAAAACTTCACAGTAAAACTAGGGTTAAGGATAACAGGTGATGGAAGACATGATTGAAGAAACGGAGTTCAGAAATGAGTTTGTGGTAGGAAATCGTGGTTGTTCGCAAAAGTTTGGAGTGTTCTATATAAATTATGTTTGGTGGTCTTACTGTGGTTACGCGACAAAGCTGGAGTCGCTTTTTGGTAGGGAGGCGCGGGTGGGAGACCGTGTGGTGGAGGAGAGGAAGGGTTCGAAGAGGGGTATTTGGTTGAAGTTGAATAGGGAAGTGGTGATGGAGAGGGAGGCTTGAGAAATGTTGGCTATGGTGAGGACCAAAGTTAGAGCGTGGATTTCCTGAAGCAAACGGGGAAGATGGGTGTGGGATGCGGGCCTGGAAATGGGTTATGGGCCAGATACAAAATTGTGAGGCCCGATTATATAGAAGATTTAGTTTTATTTTAATTTAAATTAATATCTGAACTTATAAATGTAGTATATTTAACATATGTTATCAGAATTGCGCAAAACAAGATCTGTTGGGATCGTATGGACGGCGGCTACATAATGGAACTGACTAGGAGTGAATCAGAGCTCATTACAATTTATTGCAAAATAAATTGTCCGTCTGAATCAAGCAATGTTTATCGTTATTAATGATGATCGTCCAATGTGAGTAAAAATCACCAACTCTACCATTTCATATTTTTATAACATATATTTAGAACTGATAAATGATGATTGATTGCTGTGTATTGACTATTTGGTTGAACTGCTAAGTAATTGGTTGAAACTATAGATCTGGTTATATATATAAATTGATCCTGTTTAACAGAATATTTCATAGTGAAATGAAATTATTGTTAATTATATTGTTTAACATTTGTGGATGTAGAGAAACAGGTCAGAGGAAACAAACTGGATTCCTCAACATTTATTTTACTATTTTTCATATATTGTAATATATGATGTGATATATAAAATGTGTTGATTACGTGTGTTGAATGATATCGATCATTGTTATTTGGGTATTTTTAAATACCGTAAGAAATACTGGAATGTAGAAAAGGAGATTTTCAAAGTGTATTTTGAAAATAAAGTATTTATATAAAATCAATGGATTTTATATACAAAAGGAAAAGGATTTTATAAAAGAAAATATTTTTATAAAATCAAAGAACAGATATAAAAGGAAAATATTTGTGAAAACAAATATAAAAGGAAAATATTTGTGAAAACAAATATAAAAGGAAAATATTTGTGAAAACAAATATAAAAGGAAAATATTTGTGAAAACAAATAGAAAAGGAAATATTTGTGAAACAAATATAAAAGGAAAATATTTGTGAAACAAATAGAATAGAAAAGGAGATAGTTAGAAAATAAATAGAATTGAAAAGGAAATATTTATTTAGAAAAATATATGGAGTTATAAAAGGAAATTTTAAATGAGATTTAAGTGTTAGAAATAAAAAGGTGATTTCGTATGAATAATTCTATAAATAGAAGTACAAATAGAAATTTGGAAATGGGATACTATTTTGAAATGTGAAGTCTGTAACGACCCGGAAAATCTGAACCAATTTAAAAATTTTAAATAGGCTAAAATAGTGGATTTTAAATATTTAAAATAAATATTTTAAATAATAGCAGTGAAAAGTGAGTTTGAATCGACATTTGAAAATAAATATAGTTACTTTAAATTATAAACAAGGCCTGAAATGGCGCGGTAGTTTCAAAATTTAAATTCAAACTTCGACTGACTGTACCAGGCGCAAAACAAAACGGATTTGAGTGAAACCAAAAATATTTAAATCTGTTAGTGAATACCTTTCTAACGAATATGAAAAATCGAAGTTCCATAGCGGGAAGCAAAAGTTATGGCCAAATGAATTTTCTGAAAGGTCGCTATGGAGTTTATATAGCCTGTGAAAATGTCCATTTTGCAAACGACCTCGGAATTCGACGAAACCACTTTTGTTGGATCCGGGATGTCAAATTATTAATAGGTTTCAAATTTCAGAATTTTTGAAGCTAGTATGTGAGCGTGGCAAAGGAAAATGTGTTTTTGTCAATTATAGTTAAATTGGATCGACCAGAAAAGGGCTATTTTGCAAACGGTCTCAGAATTCGACAAAACTAGTTTTGTTGGGACCGTATCGTCAAAACATAGTCAGATTTATTTTTCTGGAATTTTTCGAATCAGTTTGTGGCCCTGGCAAATTGAAATGTACGTTCAAATTAAATATTGAATGTTTTATATTTTAATTTGAAGTAAAACTGACTGAAATAGTCGAATGGGCCTATGAAATATATCCCATTGTGTTCGGAATGGGGGTAAAACGCTAGGGATGACAGTCGTTGGGTTTGAATTGGAGTTCGTATGGAGTGAGGGGTATTTTCGGATTTAACTGAATTAAAAATAAAAATAAAAAGCACGGGCCAATAGAAATTAGCCATTCATTTTCTCGGTCAATGAAAAACCCGTAACCCCCTTTCTTTGAATGGCGAAAAAGACTCCAGACCTTCGCTCCTTGATTCTTCGTTATACACTCAATAAAATCCAACGCCACAGTTAGGGATTTTGTAGAGCTTCGAATTCTCTTCAAATCCATATAAGTATTGGATTTTTTCATGGCATGAATCTCGAGATCCAACGCCGGGAAGGCGCCGTCTTCGTCGCCATCGATCTCCATCCCTGTGCCATCGAGTTCCATGCAACCATCAGCGCCGACAAGGCCTTCTGAAGCTCTTCGAGGTGGTAGGATCTGATCGTCCTCAAACTGAACGGATCGAGCGCAAATCAATGACCTAGGTTTGAACAAAACTGAGTGGTATACAGTTTATACTGTATAAACTAATTTCCACATTTAAAATCGTTGCAAACTTATAAAAATTATATTTTTTGCTATGTGGTCGAAATTCAGTGAAACAAGAGACAGTGGACTAGTGTGGACGTCTTCTACATTCTAGAAGAGACCGCATATTTTTCTGAGCCTTCTGCTATTTTTGGTGGAGTGGAACCCAAGGTGAGATTTCTAATTTATAAACGATATGGAAAACGACGATGTATAAATTATATAGTCGATGTATGGGTTATATAAGCGTTGTACACCTCATGTATAAGCGTTGTATAAGTTGTACGTTCGATGTATAAGTTATATATGCGTTGTAAAAATTATATATGTGTTGAAAAAGAAGTGAAATGCTTATATAATATATATATATATATATATATATATATATATATATACGCCCCTCGTCCACAAACCATGGACGATATTTATTGGTTGTGATTGGTGTGAAAATTGGTTGATTACGAATGGTTGATTAGAATTGTTCATGGTTGAATTTGATTGATTGTGGTTGAAAAATAATCGTTTGTGGTTGAGAAATATTTGGTTGAAACCACGTAGGATTAGTTTGTGGAAATGAAAAAAAAAAATATACATGCCGCCTGCGTGCGAACTAGATGCATGATTCCCCATTGTCAAAAGTTGCGAGGCTTTAAGGTAGAGCGAGGAGCCGAACTAGGGACGGTCCCGGTTTTAACTGCCCGGCCGTTATGCTGCCGAAATTTTGAATAATGTTCATGTGTTAGAATTATTTTCATGTGTTGAAACTATATTCGTGTGTTGAATAGAAATTCATGTATTGAACGACATTCATGTTTTGAAATAAGTTGTTTTGCAATAAAAATCACCTTTTTATCTATATATATAAACTATAGAAAACCTTCATGTGTTGAATCGAAATTCATTCGTTGAATAGAAATTCATGTGTTGAATGGTATTCGTGTTTTAAATATAAAAATCACCTTTTTATCTATATATATAAACTATAGAAAGCCTTCATGTGTTGAATCGAAACTCATTCGTTGAATATAAATTCATGTGTTGAATGGTATTCGTGTTTTAAATATAAAAATCACCTTTTTATCTATATATATAAACTATAGAAAACCATCATGTGTTGAATCGAAATTCATTCGTTGAATTGAAATTCATGTGTTGAATGGTATTCGTATTTTGAAAGAAATTTTTTTATAATAAAAATCCTATTTTTATTACCTATATGAACTATATAAAATAATCTTGTTTTGAAATAAATTGTTTTATGATAAAAATCCTATTTTTATTACCTATATGAACTATATAAAATAATCTTGTTTTGAAATAAATTGTTTTATAATAAAAATCATATTTTTATTACCTATATGAACTATATAAAATAATCGTGTTTTGAAATGAATTGTTTTACAATAAAAATCACATTTTTATTATATACATGAATTGTTAAAAATAGTGAAGTGTTGAAATAGAAGACAGTTAGATAAAAATATCATTTTTATCAAATGTATGAAAATCATATAGTTTTGAAATCGAAGAATCGATATATATATATAAATAGAATTGAAATATATCGAATAACGAAGCTGCAGTTCGTATTTTGAAACCATGATTTCAAACGATTAGTGCGGGAGATCCGACCATCGGATTTTCCCGAAATCGCAACCATTGGGTTCGCTTTGGAAATATCTTTCCAACGGCACCAACTTTGTGAAAATCCAACGGTTGGATTGTCTGGAATGTTTAATTCAAATCTGAAGAAAAACAACACCAGAATCGATTATTTACATATATATATATATATATATATATATTGAATCGAATAACGACATTGCAGTTCGTATTTTGAAATCGAAACTTCAAACGATTATACCGGGAGATCCGACCGTCGGATTTTCCCGAAACTGGAACCGTTGGATTCATCTTGAAAATATCTTTCTAATGATGTAAATTTTGTGAAGATCCAACGGTTAGATTTTCAGATATGTATAAATCAAATCTGAAGAAAACAGCGCCACGGCCGTGTTATGGCCCGAAGCATCGTTTGAATAAATTGGCTATTTTAAAATAAATAAAAATAGCGATAAATCGTTATAAAATATTATAAACGATTTGGATGTGAAATTTAGAAATTAACTGAAGGTTAGCTAAGTCGAATGGTTTCCTGGATTTTGATCTGATGTTGGTTTCGGCCTTCGGGGTTAATATTTGGGAAATCGTTCTCTTACTGATTGACGGTTAGTGACTAATGAATTGAAATGATGCGTATGTAGTGTTTGTGTAGCACGTGTTTATTATATACGCGAGTTGCTCAGAAAGACCGGGTTTATCCCATTCTGAATAATTGAATCGACGATAAGAAATCGAAGATGAAGACGGTGGTCGAAGAACGGAGATCTTCACCTCGTTTGAATGGTAACTGATGTCCTGATTGGGAGGCATCCCGAAATATGGATAATGAGTGGTGATCGTCCAGACGTACGTGGAGGTCGATGGGTTTGCGAGGTATATAGTGCCTCCGGTTTCGTTCAGACCCAGGACGGACTTGTAAATGGACTGTGTGTCTGACATTGGAATTTATTTTGTGTGATTGATAGCTATCAGTTGCATGGCGTGAATTGCCGGTGTGACATGCTAAGATGCAGTGATCAAGGCTTCAGTTGAAAAGCAAAGTCTTGTGGTGATGATCAAAGCACCGCCTGTGTGGCATAGCTTTGTGTATAACGTGAAATCGCGAGCCTCACACCCTGGTATGAACCAGAAACGGGAGAGGACATCAGGGAGGACATGCGTTTCTTTCTAGCTAGAAGTGGCGTCAGTGGTTTTGCACGCCCTGACGAGTTTGACTTATGTGGTTGTTACTGTTGCGAGGCGCCTCGGTTAGATCGGACGATCCGGGTCCGATGGAGTCATTCGTTGGCTCATTTACACCCCCAAAGGGTGGGGAAATGTAGTGTTCAGGAATTTTAATCCACATCGGTGGACCGGCCCTGACGATCCAAGGGCCCACCTGAGTCTGGGTCCTGAGGGGCAGGCTAGAGCGTCTTGAAGTCGGTAAGGACTTTCTTTTGCCTTGGTTCATGACGGAAATCCAATTTCCAAATACGTGACTGTGCGGTTTTGATTGTATACCTATATATGGCGACATAGTGGTATGGGGCATTAATGCCTTCTATGATTGATAGTTATGATTTGAAATTGCTTTTAAAACATATACACACTAGTAATAATATCAAATGCTTTCGTTTTATTCGTATCAAGCATATTTTGGCCATTATAAGGTAAAAACTCTATCCTCCGGTTTGCGTTGCATTGTGTGATGGGAACTGAGTCTTATAATGGCTTCATTTTTATAAAAAGCATTGTGATGTCTAAAAGAATTATCTGTTTTAAAGCATTGGCAATCTGATGGAGTAAACCCGTTCCACGAAAGTGGCGTGGTCCTGTGATTAGCCATATTTTAAATGTGTTGTGTAGATTTCTCATACCAGTCCGATGACCGACTCGTAGTTTGTTTCACTTTCAAACTCGGGTGCCCCTTTTTCTACACGGGCAGCCTTGTATTCAGGTTTTAGCTGGCTTTCTCTGGATAGCTGGAGCTGAAGATGGATTCTATCATTTATCTCTTTTTATGCTGTTCAGCTCCTATTTTACATTATGTTTGTTTTTCCGCTGTAGACATATATGTATAGCTAAACTGTATTTGTACTAAGTATGATCCTGTATACTGTGTAACTCTGATGATTACGTTCATCCAGTATATTCTATTGTGAAATATCTGGTGTATTTATTAATTTCTGTTCTGCTATTATCTGTTTCTGTGTTATATTCCAAAGATTACCCTTGCCGCTGTCAGTACGGGGTTTGGGTTTGTCACATCGTGGTATCAAAGCTTTGGTTAAGCTTAGTTCTGGAATATAACATATTAACGAACTCGTCAGAGATAGAACCAGTAATGTTCTAGGACGAATTACTCGATACAGATAGGATCAGTAATTTCCTAGTATGAGTATAGCAGAATCAGAACAACTCGTTAGAGATGGGGTCAGAAGTGCCCCAGATCGAGTCGAGAGTAATATGTTTTTAAGTGACGTATTTGTGATTATATATAGGCGTGGTTTTAGAAATATGATTTTTGAATATATAAAAGATATATATTTGAAAAGTTAAAAACAAAATTCTTGTTGTTTGCATTATGTGATAGTAAATTGGATTAATTAAATTATTGAAACGATAGTTAATTCAATTAATAAGAGAATGAATGGTAGGTTTTATTCGATTAACTCACACATTGAAATGATTTAAAAATAGATAGAAATATATATACATGTGCATTATTTATGTTTGAACAGGTAATTGGATAGCTGTTGAGTAAAGATTTTATTTGCGTGCCCAACAAATATGTAAACCTTAATGAGTTGGATGCGAAATATTATTATATCAACTCCTGGGAATGCCACTGGATGTGGAGTGCTGGTTGTTCTGTGTGTAATCATAAACGTCGCCATAGGATAGTAACAATTAATTTTGAAATACATTACATGGCATACTTCTGGAAAATAGGCATACTTCATCATATACCACATAAGCATTTGGAGCTTGTGTGACGAGGTGGAAGATTTACCATACGAGCGAGAGGCTTGTATGGCGATGACTATATTTTACAGGTTGAACTGATGACTGATATGACCATATAAAATTGTAACGATAAAATTGCCAGATTAATAAAAACCCCACACGGGTCTGGAGTTGACAATAATCATGTCTCTCTAGTCATTAGATATGACACATGGATTATTTATTTCCCACACGGCACGAGGTGACGAGGATTTATCCTCTGGAGCAATTAAAATACACACTCCCTCAGGCTTTGACAGGGTAACGAGAATTTATTCTCTAGAGTTATTATCTATACACGCTCCCCTGTAAACACCAAAATATATCACTATAAATATGTGTATGCTTATTAGGATTTATTGGGTACCTAATACGGCCCAATAAATTTCCAAACCTCTCCCCGTACAAAGGAGGTAATGGCGAAATTTTCGAAAATTCCGGGTGTTAGCCAAATTTTTGAAGAATTTGAAAATTCTTAGAAACTGAAAAGTTGGAGAATGGAAGCCAGATTGAACGTAGAGTTGATTAATCAAACCACTTTCGACTTTGTTCCTTTTCGGGGACGAAAAGTTTTAAGTGGGGGAGATTGTAACGACCCGGAAAATCTGAGCCAATTTAAAATTTTTAAATTGGCTAAAATAGTAGATTTTAAATATTTAAAATAATAGCAGTGAAAAGTGAGTTTGAATCGACGTTTGAAAATAAATATAGTTACTTTATAAACAAGGCCTGAAATGGCGCGGTAGTTTCAAAATTTGAATTAAAACTTCGACTGACTGTACCGGGTGCAAAACAAAACGGATTTGAGTGAAACCAAAAATATTTAAATCTGTTAGTGAATACCTTTCTAACGAATCTGAAAAATCAAAGTTTCAAAGCGGGAAGCAAAAGTTATGGCCAAATGAATTTTCTGAATGGTCGCTATGGAGTTTATATAGCCCGTGAAAATGTCCATTTTGCAAACGACCTCGAAATTAGACGAAACCACTTTTGTTGGATCCAGGATGTCAAATTATTACTAGGTTTCAAATTTCAGAATTTTTGCAGCTAGTATGTGAGCGTGGCAAAGGAAAATGTGTTTTGGTCAATTATAGTTAAATTGGATTGACCAGAAAAGGGCCATTTTGCAAACGGTCTCAGAATTCGACGAAACTAGTTTTGTTGGGACTGTATCGTCAAAACATAGTCAGTTTTATTTTTCTGGAATTTTTCGAATCAGTTTGTGGCCCTGGCAAATCGAAATGTACGTTCAAATTAAATATTGAATGTTTTATATTTTAATTTGAAGTAAAACTGACTGAAACAGTCGAATGGGCCTACGAAACATATCCCATTGTGTTCGGAATGGGGGTAAAATTCTAGGGACGAGAGTCGTTGGGTTTGAATTGGAGTTCATATGGAGTGAGGGGTATTTTCGGATTTAATTGAATTAAAAATTAAAATAAAAAGCACGGGCCAATAGAAATTAGCCATTCATTTTCTAGGTCAACGAAAAACCGGTAACCCCCTTTCTTTGAATGGCGGAAAAGACTCCAGACCTTCTCTCCTCGATTCTTCGTTATACACTCAATAAAATCCAACGCCACAGTTAGGGATTTTGTAGAGCTTCGAATTCTCTTCAAATCCATATAAGTATTGGATTTTTTCGTGGCCTGAATCTCAAGATCCAACGCCGGGAAGGCGCCATCTTCGTCGCCATCGATCTCCATCCCTGCGCCATCGAGCTCCACACAACCACCAACGCCGGCAAGACCTTCTGAAGCTCTTCGAGGTGGTAGGATCTGATCGTCCTCAAACTGAACGGATCGAGTGCAAATCAATGACATAGGTTTGAACAAAACTGAGTGACATACAGTTTATACTGGATAAACTGATTTCCACATTTAAAATCATTGCAAACTTATAAAATTTATATCATTTTGCTATGTGGTCGAAATTCAGTGAAACAAGAGACAGTGGACTAGTGTGGACGTCTTCTACATTCTAGAAGAGACCGCATATTTTTCTGAGCCTTCTGCTATTTTTGGTGGAGTGGAACCCAAGGTGAGATTTCTAATTTATAAACGATATGGAAAACGACGATGTATAAATTATATAGTCGATGTATGGGTTATATAAGCGTTGTACACCTCATGTATAAGCATTGTATAAGTTGTATGTTCGATGTATAAGTTATATTTGCGTTGTAAAAATTATATATGTGTTGAAAAAAAAAGTGAAATGCTTATATAATATATATATATACACACGCGCCTCGTCCACAAACCATGGACGATATTTATTGGTTGTGATTGGTGTGAAAATTGGTTGATTACGAATGGTTGATTAGAATTGTTTGTGGTTGAAATTAATTGATTATGGTTGAAAAATACCCGTTTGTGGTTGAGAAATATTTGGTTGAAACCACATAGGATTAGTTTGTGGAAATGAAAAAAAATATACATGCCGCCTACGTGCGAACTAGATGCATGATTCCACATTGTCAAAAGCTGCGAGGCTTTAAGGTAGAGCGAGGAGCCCTTCTAGGGACGGTCCCGGTTTTAACTACCCTGTCGTTATGCTGCCGAAATTTTGAATATTATCCATGTGTTAGAATTATTTTCATGTGTTGAAACTATATTCGTGTGTTGAATAGAAATTCATGTATTGAACGACATTCACGTTTTGAAATAAATTGTTTTGGAATAAAAATTACCTTTTTATCTATATATATAAACTATAGAAAACCTTCATGTGTTGAATTGAAATTCATGTGTTGAATGATATTCGTGTTTTAAATATAAAAATCACCTTTTTATCTATATATATAAACTATAGAAAACCTTCATGTGTTGAATCAAAATTCATTCGTTGAATAGAAATTCATGTGTTGAATGGTATTCGTGTTTTAAGTATAAAAATCACCTTTTTATCTATATATATAAAATATTGAAAACCTTCATGTGTTGAATCGAAATTCATTCGTTGAATTGAAATTCATGTGTTGAATGGTATTCGTATTTTAAAAGAAATTTTTTTATAATAAAAATCCTATTTTTATTAACTATATGAACAATATAAAATAATCTTGTTTTGAAATAAATTGTTTTATAATAAAAATCCTATTTTTATTACCTATATGAACTATATAAAATAATCTTGTTTTGAAATAAATTGTTTTATAATAAAAATCATATTTTTATTACCTATATGAACTATATAAAATAATCATGTTTTGAAATGAATTGTTTTACAATAAAAATCACATTTTTATTATATACATGAATTGTTAAAAATAGTGAAGTGTTGAAATAGAAGACAGTTAAATAAAAATATCATTTTTATCAAATGTATGAAAATCATATAGTTTTGAAATCGAAGAATCGATATATATATATATAAATAGAATTGAAATATATCGAATAACGAAGCTGCAGTTCGTATTTTGAAACCGTGATTTCAAACGATTAGTGCGGGAGAACCGACCATCGGATTTTCCCGAAATCGCAACCATTGGGTTCGCTTTGGAAATATCTTTCCAACGGCACCAACTTTATGAAAATCCAACGGTTGGATTGTCTGGAATGTTTAATTCAAATCTGAAGAAAAACAGCGCCAGAATCGATAATTTATATATATATATATATAAAAATATAATTATATTGAATCGAATAACGACGCTGTAGTTCGTATTTTTAAATCGAAACTTCAAACGATTATACCGGGAGATCCGACCGTCGGATTTTCCCGAAACCGGAACCGTTGGATTCATTTTGAAAATATATTTCTAATGATGTAAATTTTGTGAAGATCCAACGGTTAGATTTTAAGATATGTATAAATCAAATCTGAAGAAAACAGCGCCACGGCCGTGTTATGGCCCGAAGCATCGTTTGAATAAATTGGCTATTTTAAAATAAATAAAAATAGCGATAAATCGTTATAAAATAAAATAAACGATTTGGATGTGAAATTTAGAAATTAACTGAAGGTTAGCTAAGTCGAATGGTTTCCTGGATTTTGATCTGATGTTGGTTTCGTCCTTCGGGGTTAATATTTGGAAAATCGTTCTCTTACTAATTGACGGTTAGTGACTAATGAATTGAAATGATGCGTATGTAGTTTTTGTATAGCACGTGTTTGTTATATACGTGAATTGCTCAGAAAGACCGAGTTTATCCCACTTTGAATAACTGAGTCGACGATAAGAAATCGTAGATGAAGACGTTGGTCGAAGACCGGAGATCTTCACCTCGTTTGGATGGTAACTGATGTCCTGATTGGGAGGCATCCCGAAATATGGATAATGAGTGGTGATCGTCCAGACGTACGTGGAGGTCGATGGGTTTGCGAGGCATATAGTGCCTCTGGTTTCGTTCAGACCCAGGACGGTTGTAAATGGACTGTGTTTCTGACATTGGAATTTATTCTGTGTGATTGATAGATTTCAGTTGCATAGCGTGAATTGCCGGTGTGACATGCTAAGATGCAGTGATCAAGGCTTCTGTTGAAAAGCAAAGTCTTGTGGTGATGACCAAAGCACCGCCTGTGTGGCGTAGCTTTGTGTATAACGTGAAATCGCGAGCCTCACACCCTGGTAAGAACCAGAAACGGGAGAGGACATTAGGGAGGACATGCGTTTCTTTCTAGCTAGAAGTGGCGTCAGTGGTTTTACATGCCCTGACGAGTTTGACTTATGTGGTTGTTACTGTTGTGAGGCGCCTCGGTTAGATCGGACGATCCGGGTCCGATGGAGTCATTCGTTGGCTCATTTACACCCCAAAGGGTGGGGAAACGCAGTGTTCAGGAATTTTAATCCACATCGGTGGACCGGCCCTGACAATCTAGGGCCTACCTGAGTCTGGGTCCTGAGGGGCGGGCTAGAGCGTCTTGAAGTCGGTAAGGACTATCTTTTGCCTTGGTTCATGACGGAAATCCAATTTCCAAATACGTGACTGTGCGGTTTTAATTGTATACCTATATATGGCGACATAGTGGTATGGGGCATTAATGTCGCCTATGATTGATAGTTATGATTTGAAATTGCTTTTAAAATATATACACACTAGTAATAATATCAAATGCTTTTGTTTTATTCGTATCAAGCATATTTTGGCCATTATAAGGTAAAAACTCTATCCTCCGGTTTGCGTTGCATTGTGTGATGGGAACTGAGACTTATAATGGCTTCATTTTTATAAAAAGCATTTCGATGTTTAAAAGAATTATCTGTTTTAAAGTACTGGCTGTCCGATGGAGTAAACCCGTTCCACGAAAGTGGCGTGGTCCTGTGATTAGCCATGTTTTAAATGTGTTGAGTAGATTTCTCATACCAGTCCCATGACTGACTAGTAGTTTGTTTCACTTTCAAACTCGGGTGCCCCTTTTTCTACACGGGCAGCCTTGTATTCAGGTTTTAGCTAGATTTCTCTGGATAGCTGGAGCTGAAGATGGATTCTATCATTTTTCTCTTTTTATGCTGTTCAGCTCCTATTGTACATTATGTTTGTTTTTCCGCTGTAAACATATATGTATAGCTGAATTGTATTTGTACTAAGTATGATCCTGTATACTGTGTAACTCTGATGATTACGTTCATCTGGTCTATTCTATTGTGAATTGTCTGGTGTATTTATTAATTTCTGTTTTGCTATTATCTGTTTCTGTGTTATATTCCAAAGATTGCCCTTGCCGCTGTCAGTACCGGGTTTGGGGTTGTCACAAAGTCAAACTTAATGGAGTTAATCGATTTGAGTTAATCGAGTTAGAGTTAATCGTTTAGAGTTAATCGAATTAGAATTAATCGATTAGAGTTAATATAGTTTGAATTAATTTAAAGGAGTTAATCGAGTAGAGTTAATCGAATTTAGAGTTAATCGAATAGAGTTAATCGAACAAAAGTTAGTCGAATATTAGTTATCCGAATTGAGTTGATTGAATTAGAGTAAGTTGGATTGGAGTTATTCGAATATAGTTTATTCGAAGAAAGAGTTATCAAATAAGGTTATTCGAAGAAGAGAATTAATCGAATATAGTTTATTCAAAAAGTGGTTATCGAACATTAGTTATTCTAAGAGAGATTATCGAATATTAGTTATTCGAAGAGAGATTATCGAATATTAGTTATTCGAAAGGAGTTATCGAAAGGGGTTATCGAATATTAGTAATTCGAAAGGAGTTATCAAATATTAGTTTTTTCAAAAGAAGTTATTGAATATAGTTTATTCGAATAGAGTTAAAGGAGTTAATCGAATATCGTTTATTTGAATAGAGTTAAAGGAGTTAACCGAATATGTCTATTCAAAGAGAGATTATCGAATATAGTTTATTCGAAAGGAGTTAATCGAATATAGTTTATTCGAAAGGAGTTAATCGAGAGGAGTTAATTGATAAGAGTTAATTGATTGGAGTTAATCCAATAGAGTTAATCGATTAGGGTTAATCAAATAGAGTCAATCCAATAGAGTTAATCAAATAGAGTTAATCAAATAGAGCCAACTGATAAGTGTAAATCGATTAGACTTAATCGAATAGTGCTAATTGAATAAAGTTAATCGAATATGGCTATTTGAAGAGAGATTTTCGAATATAGTTTATTCGAAGGAAAGAGTTATCGAATAGAGATTTATTCGAAAGGGAGTTATGTAAGGAAGTTTGTTAAAGGTTTAAAAGGTAAACCTTGTGTGCTTCAAAGTTAGAAATGTTGTTCAGTTAAGTTCTGAGAGGTTGTTATGCCCCAACTTGATTGGCTTTGTTTTTAACTAAGGAATGGTTAAGGTTCGACAGTGAAGATTGGTTAAGTGAATTTAGTTAACGAGTATAGTGGTTTGAGTTGGCATAGCAGTGTTTGATTTAAACATCTGTTTAAATCCAATGGAGGAGTTTTGGAAATGTTTTCCAAATAAGGATCAGAAATGCTTTCTGATATAGTAAACAAAGAAATGGAAATGTTTTCCAATATTAATAACGCATATTTTCTAAATTTAGAAAATAAGAAATGTTGAATATATGGAAACAGGAATAGGGAAATGTATAATTGAATGACAAATTAAATTAAAGTGGATCAGTGTTGATTGATGATTTGCTCGGTAAGATTTCCATTTGGAAATACGACCGTTGTTTGTACACATGTTTTCCTTTGATAGTTAAATCACCGATATCAAAGATTTTAACCATTTTCGTTTGTCAATACGGAGAGACCAGGATCAGATTCATTATCTGAAAACCACTTTGTATGAGCATTAGCGTTGCGATCAAATATGATGAAGATAATTGAAGACGGAGTTTGTGCGAGGGTCATTCTTTCAAATCCTAGGTAGAAATTGCCTAAGATGGATTTACAGAATAGTGCCTTCGATTTGTCCAGTTCCAGGATGAACTGTATGGAAGAATGTCTGACAGAGTATATTTAATAGATCGTGCAAGTTGATCTCTTCGAACTTATATACGTTTGGTGGCGGAGGAATTTGTTTCTCTTAGCTGTATACCCGTTGTATTTTTGGGTAAATCAATTTGCGATTTGGCGAGTATGACGATGTGACATTCAAAGTGAATAAATGTGTGATTTGTCAGAGATAAGCGTGGCCTCTAGCCTCACAACCGGGAAATGAAAAAAATTGGGCAGGTAGCATAGCTATGTGGGTTGCTTCCATTAGGATGCATTATCATCTATCTAGAGATATTCATTTCATTCTTTAGTCTAATCGATGCTGTCTCATTTGGGAAACGGTTGTTGATCCCAACCGTTGGTGATATACATTCGATACACTCAAGCGAAATGAGTGGTCGGTCATGTGTGGCCGGGTTGCAAGATGTTCTTGTTGAACCCAGTGTATTCCGCTCTAGAGGTACACTATCGGAAGGTGGTTCCATACCCTGTCATAGTTGGAAATCCATTACCCAATAAGTGCTCGCGGTTTTGATTGTATACTATATATATGGAACGTGAGATGAAAGCGTTTTGCAAGATATTTATTATGTTGTGGTTGATGGACACCATTATAATGTCAAAAGAATTTTGATATAAAGATTATTTTGGATTCTAGTAAGGGAAAAACTCGTTCCATTATACCGTGGTCTTATGAGATATCGTTTTATTGCTCAAACTGTTTTTTAATTGTTTTATTCACACCAGTCCCATGACTGACCCAAAGTTTATTTTGTTTTGTTTTCCCTAAACTCTTGGGTGCCCAATTTTGTACGGGCAGTCAAGTAGTCAGGATTTTACAGATATACTTGGAGAGCTTGGAGCAGAAGGCTTCAAGATTATATAGCTATAGTTATTTCTGTTGTGTTGCAAGTGTTGTACTCGGATAATGTTAATGTATACATATACTAGTTTTATTTCAAGGTTTTGTATCTATTATATATTGTTCGTTCCGCTGTGAGATTCGTGTTACTCTGATGTTGTATGTACTTCTTCTTCTTCTATTCTAAGTTTCTACCTTTTCCATCCTCACCCTCTGTTTTCTTTCTATTAGTTTTCTGGTTTCCAGCGCAATTTGGGTTGGACTTGTGTTATTTGGTCAGCTCAAATGGTACCGGAATTTCGAGACATTACAATATTTTTATAACGTAATTTCAGAACAAATAGATGATGGTTGATTCTGTGTGTTGACTGTTTGATTGAATTGATGTTTGATTGGTTAAAAATATAGATATAGTTATATAATATAAATTGTTAATTTTGTATTGATTCTGTTTATCAGAATACTTCATATTGAAATGAAGTTGATGTTAATTATATTGTTTAACATCTGTCAATGCAGGGAAACAGGTTGGAGGGATCTAACAGGAATCCTCAATATTTATAATACTGTTTGTTTTCATATATTGTGATATATGATGTGACATATCATTTGTGATTGATTATGGGTGTGTAGATGATGTTGATCATGGTTATTTGGTATTTTAAATACCATAAGAAATACTGGAATGTAAAAAGGGAATTTTCAAAGTGTATACTGAAAATGAATTATTTATAAAATCAAAAGATTTTATAAAAGGAATTATTTATAAAATCAAAAGATTTTATAAAAGGAAATATTTATAAAATCATACAATTTTATAAAAGGAATATTTATTTAGAAAATAAATAAGATATTATAAAGGATATTTATTTGGAAAATAAATAGGATTAGAAATGGAAATATTTTTTAAAAAAAATTAAAAAGGGAAATATTTGTAAAAAAAATATAAAAGGACATATTTGTAAAACAAATATAAAAGGGAAATATTTGTAAAACAAATATAAAAAGGAAATAATTGTGAAACAAGTAGAAAAGGAAATATTTATAAAACTAATAGAATTTTATAAAAAGAGAAATTTACATTAAGAAAGTTTAGACCCGTGCTTTGCACACGGTTATAACGTGATAAGGATTTAAAGTAAATATTTAATAGAAATCTGTTTTGACAGATAAACGGAGAAGATTAATTTATAAATAATGTTTTATAAATTAAATAAAACATTTATCATGTGATAAATGGAATATATAAGTCAGAACTTATATAGAGAAGCAGAATCTGTTGCAACAGCAATATTTGAAATGGAATGTGAACTCAGCGGTTATAAAGGGAATTATAAATGAGATTTAAGTGTTAGAAATTAAAGGAGATTTCATAGGAATAATTCTATAAATAGAAGTATAAATAGCATTTGGAAATGAGATACTATTTTGAAATACGAAGTCAAACTTAATAGGTTAATTGATTAGAGTTATTCGAATAAGAGTTAACCGATTAAAGTTAATCGAGATAGAGTTAATCGATTAGAGTTAGAGTTAATCTATTAGTGTTAGAGTTAATTGATTACAGTTAGAATTAATTGAAAAGGAGTTATCGACTATTAGTTTATTTGAAAGGAGTTAATCGAATATTAGTTATTCGAAAGGAGTTAATCAAATATAGTTATTCGAATAGAGTTAATCGAATATTAGTTATTCGAATAGGTTAATTGATTAGAGTTAATCGATAGAGTTAATCAAATAAAGAATCGAGTTAGAATTTGTCGAATAAAGAATCAAGTTAGAATTAGTCGAATAAAGAATCGAGTTAGAATTAGTCGAATAAAGAATCGAGGTAGAGTTAGTCGAATAATGTTAATTGATATAGAGTTAATCGATTAGAGTTAGAGTTAATCGAATTAGAGTTAATCGATTAGAGTTAGAGTTAATTGATTAGAGTTAGAGTTAATTGGAAAGGAGTTATCGAATATTAGTTTATTCGAAAGGAGTTATCGAATATTAGTTTATTCGAAAGGATTTATCGAATATTAGTTTATTCGAAGGAGTTAATCGAATATAGTTTAATTCGAAAGGAGTTATCGAAAAGAGATTATTCGAAAGAGAGTTATACGTTGAAATTCGATTATATCGAATTTGGGAAAGTACTATTCACTTTCCGTCTTTAATCAAGATTTATTTATTTATGAATAAATTGTCTATTTAGTTAAATTAAGGAATAAAAGTTATATTTAGAAGTTAGATATTTCAGAAGTAGGGATTATAATGCTATAGTTATAATCAGTGTTTCAATAAAGAAGTGGATTCGTAAATAGAATCCGAGAATTACGTAAGGAAGTTTGTTGAAGATTTAGAAGATGAACTTTGTCTATTTCGAGGTTAGAAATATTGTTCAGTTAAGGTCTGAGAGGTAGTTATACCCCAACTTATTGACTTCATTTTTAACTAAGGAATGGTTAAGGTTCGACAATGAAGATTGGTTAAGTGAATTTAGTTAATGAGTGTAAGGTTTTGAGTTGGCTTTGCAATAATTTATTTAAACATCTGTTTAAATCCAAATGTAGGAGTTTGGAAATGTTTTCCAAATAAGAATCAGAAATGTTATCTAATATAGAAAATAAGAAATGGAAATGTTTTCAAATGTTAATAAGCTATATTTTCTAAATTTAGAAAATAAGAAATGTTGAATATATAGAAACAGGAAATGAAAAATGAATAAATTAATGAACTAAGGAGAAAAATCTTAAATGATGATTGATCGATAAAATTTCCATCTGGAAACAATATCGTTGTTTGCACATGTGTTTTTCTTTGATAGTTAACTCACCGACTATCGAAGTTTTTGACCATTTCCGTTGTCAATACGGAGAGACCGGGATCAGATTCATTATCTGAAAACCACTCTATATGGGCGTTATTGTTGCGATCAAATATGATGAAGATAATTGAAGATAGAGTTATGCAAGGGTTGTCCTGTTTACAGAATAGTGCCTTCGGTTTGTCCAGTCCTAGGACAACCTATATGGAAGAATGTCTGACAGAGTATATTTAATGGATCACGTATGTTGATCTCTTCAAACGTATGTACGTTTGGTGGTGGAGGAATTCGTTTCTCTTAACTGTATACCCGTTGTATCTTTGGGGAAATCAATTTGTGATTTGGCGGGTATGATGATGTGACATTCAAAGTGAATAATTGTGTGATCCGTCAGAAATAAGCGTGGCCTCTAGCCTCACAACCGGGAAATGAAAAAATTCGGGCAGGCAGCATGGCTAAGTGGGTTGCTTCCAATTAGGGTGTATTGTCACCTGATCTAGAGTTTCATTTTCTTCTTTAATCTATTTGATGCTGTCCCTTTCGGGAAATAGTTGATGATCCCAACCGTTGGTGATATACGTTCGATACACTCAAGCGAAATGAGTGGTCAGTCATGTGTGGCCGGGTTGCAAGATGTTCTTGTTGAACCAAGTGTATTCCACTCTAGAGGTACACTATCGGAAGGTGGTTCCATACCTTGTCATAGTTGGAAATTCATTACCCAATAAGTGCTCGCGGTTTTGATTGTATACTATATATGTGTAACGTGAGATGAAAGCACGCTACAAGATGATTATTATATTGTGGTTGATAGACACTATTATAATATCAAAAGAGTTTTGACATAAAAGATCATTGTTTCTTTCAAAATGATTTGAAAGTTAAATCAAATTGATTTGGATTCTCATAAGGGAAAAACTCGTTCCATTATATAGCATGGTCTTATAAGATATCGTTTGATTGCTCAAACCGTTTTTTAAATTGTTTTACTCACACCAGTCCCATGACTGACCCTGAGTTTGTTTTGTTTTGTTTTCCCTAAACTCTTGGGTGCCCAATTTTGTATGGGCAGTCAAGTAGTCGGGATTTTACAAATATACTTGGGAAGTTGGAGCAGCAGGCTTCAACAGCATTTATATAGCTATTATTTATTTCCGCTGTGTTGTAAGTGTTATACTCTGAAAAATGTTAATGTATACATGTACTGGTTTTATTTCAATGTTATGTATCTATTATATATATTGTTCGTTCCGCTGTGAGATTCGTATTTACTCTGATGTTGTACGTTCTTCTTCTTCTTCTATTCTAAGTTTCTATCTTATCTATTCTCACCCTCTAATTTCTTTCATGGACTATCCGGTATTTCCGATGCTTGATAGTCGACATTGGGTTATATGTCGATTACTCAAGGTCGCGAAAACACGAGTCGTTACACTAATTCACATTCTATTAATTATGGAATCTTCACGGAAAAATAAATCAATATATGATTTCCATATCCGACCAACGATATAAACGGAATAACGACAAAGTCTTTTAAATTCCATTTGTATTAACAGTCTTCCTCCACAGAAGTTCATTTCGATTATTATCAATCGAATTCCATTCATTTCATATTTAATATATTAAATTGGAAAACTTTACTTTGGAAAATTTCCGTTAAATCTTAATAAAAAGATTTATAAATTCCAAATCACATTTCACTGTAAAGCGGGTTAAAGAACGAATGTCGTTAAAAACACAGTTCACAACAAACCAAAATCCCATCAGTCTCTAACCGTAAATTAGTAAGAGAACAATTCCCTAAGTATTAACCCCGAAGGCCGAAACCAACACCAGATCAATACCCAGGAAACCATTCAATTTAGCTAATCTCCCATCAGTTTCTTATTTTCTTAACACCATTGGGTTTAAGAACAATATTATTAAAGATACCATTCACGACAAACCAAAAATCCAATTTGATATTAAATACAAGGCTCCGAATAGAAAATATATCGACTTATATTTAATATCAAATTCTAAAACCAACAAATATTGTATTGAAATAATGATATATATATCTTCCAAATTCCTCCACAATATCTGTATAATCACGAAATCCAATATCGAAATATTCCGAGGATAATTTTCGATTCAAATCCATTCCAATTCATATATTGGAAATTCTGGTTATTTTTAAAACCATTTCAAAACCAATTTATTTATTTAAAAATATTGGATTTTTAATTCTAGTTCATTTCTAGTTCATTTCGATAAAAATATAATTTTATCCTTTCAAGTACGGAATTTTTCATCCTAGTTATTTCCAAATCATTTGTTATGCACACAAATTATTGATATTTTTAATATTTTTATCAAGGCCCGTACAGTCGATTTCCATAAACGGTCATCGGATTGCACTTACAGCGACCTTTTCCAAATTTGATTTGGACATAATTCAAAATCCAACCGTTATATTTCAAATATCTAATATTCATAGGAAAGCTCTTTTCGATACCAACCCAACGTTTTGGTTTTAGGAGAATCCGACAGTCGGATCTCCCATAATGTCCGTTCGAAGTCAATGGTCGAAATTCACGAATTGCTGCGGCGCGGCGCGTTCTATTCAGGCCATTATATATACATATATAAATATATTATATTTCGTCGATTTTCGTTTAAAACGTATTTTATAAAACGTTTTAAATTCGTTTTCAAAACGTTTTCAACTTCATATTCAATTTCTAATCAAAATTGGATATTCCATACCATCGATATATAAATGACAGTATTTTCAAAACATTATATTTCGAAATCATTTTCTTTTCGATATTCATTATAAAAATGAATAAAACCAATATAAATATCATTCTCGTAAAAATGGCATTAATCTAGTCAACACGGCTTTATATATTTATATATATTTGTGTCCATCCCAAATCATCAAAATAAATATAATACAAAACACAACTGAAAAGAATATGCGGATACAGAGCTTTCCGTATATCATTCAAGCTGTAAACCAGGATCTTGTGAATATAAATCTACCAAACCAAAACTACTAGCTACCTGTGCGGAAAATAGGGGGACCCAGAGTTTAGGTTAAAACAATAAACTCCAGGTCTGTCATGTGACTGGTGTGAGACCTAAAACAGTTATTAATATTTTTTTAAAATTAGGTAAATCCAGGTACCACGCCGTATAACATGGAACGTGTTTCCTCCCAAGAATACCAGTGCAAAATACAATAGTGCAATGCTAAATAAAGAACAATGAAGCTATTATAAGACTCAGGACCCATCACATAATGCAACGCAAGCCGGAGGATAGAGTTTTTACCTTATAATAGCCAAGAATGTTTGGTACGTAAAATTTCATGTTTTATTATTACTATAAACGTATAGTGTCAAAACAATTTCAATCATAAGTATCAATCATAGACGACATAAGTGCCCCATACCATTATGTTGCCATATATAGGTTTACAATTAAAACCGCAAAATGTCATATTGGAAGTTGGATTTCCATCTGTGAACCGAGGCAAGGGATCATCCTCACCGCTTCGAGACGCTCTAGCCCGTGTCTTAGGAAAGTGCTCTGTCAAGCCTTTGGATCGTCAGGGCCGATCCACACGGAGTGGATTGAAATTCCTAAACAATGCATTTTCCTGCCCTATGTGGCGTAAACTGGTCATATCCCGACCAAACCATCGGCCCTGGAATGACCGATATAACCGAGGCGCCTTGCAATCCATCATCCACATAAGTAAAATGTCAGGACTAGTAAAACGCTGACACTTCTCCTAGTTAGAAGGAAACACATGGCCTCCCTGATGTCCTCTCTCGTTTTTGGTTCACACCAGGGTGTGAGGCTCACGAATTAACGCCACACAAAGCTACGCTATATTAAAGTCGTGCTTTGATCATCAACCACAAGAATCTTCTTTTCAACAGAGGCCGTGATCATTTGCATCTCAGCATGCCATACAGGCAAATCACGCTTTGCAACCGATGTCTATCAATCACACAGAATGAAAACCGATGTCAGATACACATCCATTAACAAGTTCATTCTAGGTATAACGACCCGAACTTCCCCGTGAAGGAAAGCAGATTGCTTTGAGGACAAGACGAATCAGAACACAAACAGAAGAACATTTCATTGCTTATTACAACAATTCCATCAAAATGCAAGAATACCACAGAGTAGGAATAAATATTACACATAAAATATCAGAGATTTAAATTACATTTAAATACATAGCAGGGGAAAAATAATACAACGCACAACTGAAAGAAATACACGGATACAGAGCTTTCCGAGTATCGCTCCAGCTGTAAACCAAGATCCTGTGAATATAAATCTGCAAAACCAAAACTACTAGCTGCCCGTGTGGAAAATAAGGGCACCCAGTGTTTAGGTTAAAACAATAAACTCCAGGTCAGCCATGTGACTTGTGTGAGAACTAAAACAGTTATTAATCTTTATTTTAAAGTTAGGTAAATCAAGGGACCACGCCATATAACACGAAACGGGTTTCCTCCCAAAAATACCAGTGCATAAAACAACAGCGCAATGCTAAATAAAGAAAAATGAAGCTATTATAAGACCCAAGTCCCATCACACAATGCAACGCAAGCCGGAGGATAGGGTTTTCCATTATAATAGCTAAATAATGCTTGATACGTTTAAAAACATATTATTTTGATATTACTATAAGTGTATAGTGTCAAAACAACTTCAATCATAAGTATCTATCATAGAAGGCATAACTACCATCTACTATGTCGCCATACTAGGTTCTACAAATAAAACCGCAAAGGTCGTATTGGAAATTGGATTTTCGTCATGAGGCGAGGCAAGGGCCAAGCTCCTCTCCGTTCGAGTCACTCTAGCAAATGTCTCAGGACCACACACAGCGATCCTTAGATCCTCCAAGGCCGGTCCTCCCCTACTTTTGAGGATTAATTATTCCTGAACACACGTTTCTCGGTCCTATAGGACCTATATCCGAGGTGCCTCGCATCCAACAACCATACAGGTAAAAATAATATAAATGTCAGGGTTGGTAGGTCAATGACATCACCCATAGCTAGAAAGAAACGCCGTGCACTCCTTTGGTCCTTATCCCGTTTTTGACTCATAGCGAGGTGTGAGGCTCACAAATTAACGCTATACACAAAGCTATGCCATATAGGCCATGCTTTGATCATCAACCACAAGACTTTGCTTTTCAACAGATGCCTCGATCATTTGCCACTTAGGCATGCCACACAGGCAATTCATGCCATGCGATTGATATCTATCGATATATAACCTCTAAGATCGTACGTCTCAGAGAAGGGCGTTAAGCGAGAGAATAAATTCTCCACCGCCGAACAGATATATATTTAATAGAAATCAATCACATAGAATAAAATCCAATGTCAAACACACAGTCCATTTACAAGTTCGTTCTGGGTCTGAACGAAACCGGAGGCACTTTCCTTGCATATCCGTCGATCTCCAAGTACGCCTTGACGATCTCCAACTTATTCCCTCATCTTCGGTGTACAGCCCAATCAAGATTGTCAGGAATCAACCAAACGATGTGAAGACCCCCGGTCTTCAACCACCATATTCACCTTCGACATATCGTCGAATCGGTTATTCAGAATGGGTATAAACCCGGCCTTTTTGAATAACCTGCGTATAAAATAAACAAGTGTTACACAAACACAATATACGCCTCATTCCAATTCAGAATATTCTTTTATTCAAATTTTCACATTCTTAGGGAAAGGTTCCCATTAATTTTATCAAAGATAAATTCTTCTAAATTTATTCTTTAATCTTCCATTGGATATCATTTCAAACCATGTCAAGGTTTTCCAAACTAGTCAGGATTAGCGAACCATACCGAAGTAAGTATTTATTTTATTTCCCAATCCCAACCTATTCATCCCATGGAGAAAAACTGGTAATAATTCATATCTAACACCACGGTGTTATTGGTAAATATTAACTACCATTTCACATTCAAATCTAATTAAAGATTTAACTATCGCTTGGAGCAAAACTGGTGATACTCCATTCTCGATCGCTTTAATCTAATTAAAGATTCATTAAAACTCCGCTTAGTTTTAATCTTCCCAAAAATCAATATCCTGTCATTAACTGGGTTAAAGAACCAATGTCATCTAAAACACGGTTCATGATAAACCCAAAATCACTTTCCATTGTTAATCGGGTTAAAGAACTGGTGTTATTCAAAACACCGCTCACGATAAACCCCAAAAACCAATTTAAATTCAATTCCAATTAAATACTAATTAACTGGACAGTTTCACTAAATATTAATTAGAAGATTTATTCTTTTCTAATCGGGGTTCAAGAACAGTGTTATATAAGACACCATTCACGATGACCCTAAAATCTCATCCGATATTAAATACAATGCTCTGAATAGAAAATATATCGGCTTATATTCAATATCAAATTCTGAAACCAAAAAATATCGTATTGGAAATAACGATATAAATATATCTTTCAAATTTCCACAACTATATCTGTATAATCACGAAATCCAACATCGAAATATTCCGAAGATAATTTCGATACAAATCCATTCCAATTCGTATATTGGAAATTCTGATTATTTTCAAAACCATTTCAAATCTAGTTCAAAACTTGTTCATTTCGATAAAAATATATTTTTATCCTTTCAAATGTGGAATTTTTCATCCCAGTTCTTTCCAATTCATATATTATGATTTTACACAAATTATTAATATTTTTAATAATTTTATCAAGGCCCGTACAATCGGTTTTCAATAACGACCACCGAACTGCACTTACAACGACCTTTTCCAAATTTGATTTGGACATAATTCCAAATCCAACTGCTAGATTACAAATTTCTAATATTCATTGGAAAGCTCTTTTCGATACGAACCCAATGGTTCTAGTTTCAGGAAAATCCGACGGTTGGATCTCCCACAACGTCAATTCAAAGTCAATGGTCGAAATTCGTGAACTACCGCGGCGCGTTCTATTCAGGCCATTAATATATATAATATATATTGTATATATTTCATCGATTTCAATTCAAAACGTATTTTATAAATCGTTTTAAATTCGTTTTCAAAACAATTTCAACTTCATATTCAATTTTAAATCAAAACTGAATATTCCAAATCATTAACATATAAATGATAATATTTTCAAAACGTTATATTTTGAAATCACTTCCTTTTCTATATTCATTATAAAAACGAATATAATCGATATAAATATCGTTCGCGTCAAAACGGCGCAAATCTAATCAACACGGCTTCATATATTTCAATAACTTCGTTATTCTATTCAACACATGAATATTTTCTTCAACACATGAATATATATTTTATTCAACACATGAATATTTATTAATTCTTACTTACAGTAAAAGTGCGTATTTTATTGTATAAATATTTCGTTCAACACATGATAAGTTTCAACACGTGAATATTCTCAACACATGAGTATCATCAACACATGACTATTTACTCTATTCAACACATGAATCTTTATTTTATAATATTCTTTATTTTTCAAATTGGAATGAGGCCCAATCAACTACCATATAATGTTAATTATATGGATTCCATACAACACATGTATATAATAACAACGATAAATAATCAACTATCATCCAAAGTGCACCACACAACTGCATAAGCATTAGACATAAATAATTAACGCTTACACAGTCTGTCAACCTATTTATTGACATACAACTAAACAATTGGGATTAGTATACGCCAAATATCATCCCAACACCCGTGTAGGCTTTCAAATCAACAAACACAGATTTTTGTTTGTGCAGTTGGGCGACGTATAAAATTTATCGTCCCAATAAATATCCTTCAAATATGTGTACATAAACAAATCGTCTGATTTTTAAATGAATATTTATTTATTCATATTCACGTTAAATTTATATTTTTAACGATAAATAATTTATTTTAACACATGAATATATTTCCTATTCAACACATGAATATATTTCCTTCTATTCCACATCACAATCAATTTTCACTACACAACAAAATCAAACAAGTCGTCCATGGTCTGTGGACAACGGGTGTCGGGTGCTGCTAAGCACCGTCTGCATCCTAGTATATATTTTTAACTAGTAAACAAGAATTAAAGTGAGAAGTTCTCACCAAGATCTAAACCAAACGCCGTGACTCTTCATATGTAGAAAATCTTCGTCGTGTTTCCAACGAGATCTGTTACACGCGGTATATGTTAAAAATCATATTTTTAACAACGCTGCCTTATAAATAAAAGTCACATTTTCTTTCGGCTATTATATATATAAAAATCACATTATTATTTAAACGTTATATGGATAAAAATCACATTTTTATTTCACTATATTTATATAATAAAAATCAGATTTTTATTTCGCTACATATATAAAAATTATATTTTTATATTCTCTATCTTATAAGAATCATATTTTTATAATCTCTACTATAAAAATCATATTTTTATTACTCGACATAAATAAAAATCATATTTTTATTTGCTATATACAATAAAACCACATTTTTATTTGCAACTCTATAATTAACATTACCTAATATAATTAATAAATTAATTTAAATTACCTTTTCTCTCCGATTAGTATTGCAACGGTTATAGGGTTCAATTTCGGAGCTCACTGGTGGCTTCAGCGTTGAATCCCACTGACAAAGGGAGGAACTCACGGCTGGAGGCGGTGTCGGGCAGTAGAGGGGCGGCGCTGGGTTCGGTCTGGTGGCGGGGAGGCTCGATTAGCCACCGGTGGGCCAGGGGAGAGGCCAACGGTGGGTTTCAATCGGATTTGGGCGCTTGGGGTTTGAAGTGGCACAAATCGAGGAGGAGAGAGGGAAGCATAGCGGATGGGGATGAGCTGAGGGGGGCCGCGATCGTCTTGGTGGTGCGGCTTGGTGGTGGGCGACAATGGGGAAGAAGGTGACGACGGCAGCGAGGGAGACTGAGGGCGTCGGCGATTTTAATTTGGGGGGTTAGGGTTATATGGGTTATATGAGAGTGAGGGTATTTATATATTTTTTTTATTTTTAATCTTCCCAAAAATGTTGACTCTTCTTGTGAACTCCAAATCGAGCCCAACGTCTGTCGTCCCTAGCTAATTACCTCCATTCCGAACACAATGGGATTGTATCGCAAGCTGATTCAATCGTCTCGATCAGTTTTTGTCAAAATCAAAATATAAATCTATATATTAAATTTGAACGCATATTTCAATTTACCGAGGCCACATACGGACTCTAAAAATTCCTAAAAAATATTTTCTAGCTTCGTATTAACGATACAGTCCTAACAAAACGAATTTCATCAAATTCTGAGACCGTTTGAAAAAATGGCCATTTTCTAGTCGATTAAAATCAACAGAAACTGGTCAAACGCGTTATCCTTTGCCACACTCACATATTGATTCAGAAAATTATGAATTTTGAAACCTCGTAATAACTTGACATCACGGATCCAACAAAAGTGGTTTTGTCGAAAACCGAGGTCATTTGCAAAATTTCCATTTTTAAGGGCCAGAATTCCATAGCGACTATTCTAAATTTTCAACTGGGCATAACTTTTTATCCCCGCTATGAAATTTTGATTTTTCGGATTCGTTGGAAAGATATTCTCAAATAGATTCTAATATTTTTGGTTTTGCCAAGGTTTATTTTGAATCCTGTACATTCATTTGAAATTTGAAATTGAATTTTCAAGCTACCGCGCCATTTTCAATTCCTTTTATATTTAAATATTTATACTTTAACGACGATTCGAATAAATATATACGTTCTATTTCAATTCAAAATAAATTTCTCGTCGACATTATTTAAAATAATCCATTTTAAATATTCAAAATTCATTAAAATAGCCAAAATAAAAATTTTAAATTGGCTCGGATTTTCCGGGTTGTTACAATCTCCCCCACTTAAAACTTTTCGTCCCCAAAAAGGAACGTAGCTGAAAGTCGTTTTACTAATCAACTCAACTTTCAGTATTTTCTTTACGGCTTAAGTTCTTCAACTTTACAGTTTCTAAGAACTTTCAAATTTTTAAAAAAATTGTCTAACACCCTAAATTTTCGAAAAATTTCGCCATAACCTCCCCTGCACCGGGAGCTTCGGGATATTTCAAATAGCCTCCCATGGCCCTCACCAGTCCAAAAGAAAAAGAAAAGGCCAAGCGGCTCATAAAATCATCAAATCCCCAAGAAATACAATAAACATGTACCTATTTGTCGGGCAAACAATTTTATTCTTCTACTCTAGCCTCCTTGCTATGACCTGTTCAATAGATATACATGTATATGCATGCAGTTGTAATCATTTTTCAATACCATTCAATATTCGGTTCAATTTGGCATAATGGTTCAAAATTTCAATCCAATAATCAAACAACACAACCAACAATCTATTAGTGAATTAACGTTTCAAATTCATAATTTTGATACATATACAGAAATCATGTTTTTGATGCCAAATCACAACAATAAACCTATCTAGTTTTGGTTCTCACACCAGTCTAATGGAAATATGTAGAAATCTCACTTTCAGCACTCGAACATCAACTCTGATGACGATGTATTAATCATCAGAATCATCTTCGGGCGACTAGAGTGTGAGTCTATATCTATCCAGTATATTAAAACTTCGAATATATGTTCATGATGTGTATATGCAAAATCTTTATAAACTCGATTGTCCAAATTCAATACAAATAAAATATTCAAATACGTATAAAACGATTTAAATTTCAAAACAAAATTTGTTTTCGTTTTTATTTTTAAAAATATACTCTTTCGACTCGCTCTAGGATACTGCTGATCCCATCTCTAATGAGCTATTCTCATTGGATATTGCTAATCCAATTTCTGATGAATTCTTTCGTTTGGTTCTAATGTGTCTTATTCTCGAGCTCTATAAACCAAAGCTCTTATACCACGTTATAACGACCTGAACTTCCCCGTGAAGAAAATCACGGATTGCTTTGAGGACAAGATGAATCAGAACATAAATAGAAGAACATTTCATTTCTTATTACAACAATTCCATCAGAATGCAAGAATACCACAGAGTAGGAATAAATATTACACATAAAATATCAGAGATTTAAATTACATTTAAATACATAGTAGCAGAAAAATAGTACAACACACAACTAAAAGAAATACACGGATACAGAGCTTTCCGAGTATCTCTCCAGCTGTAAACCAGGATCCTGTGAATATAAATCTGCAAAACCAAAATTACTAGTTGCTCGTGTCGAAAATAAGGGCACCCAGAGTTTAGGTCAAAAAAATAAACTCCAGGTCAGTCATATTACTGGTATGAGAACTAAAGCAGTTATTAATCTTTATTTCAAAGTTAGGTAAATCAAGGGACCATGCCGTATAACACAGAATGGGTTTCCTCCCAAGAATACCAGTGCATAAAACAACAGCGCAATGCTAAATAAAGAAAAATGAAGCAATTATAAGACCCAGGTCCCATCACACAATGCAACGCAAGCCGGATGATAGGGTTTTCCCTTATAATAGACAAATAATGCCTGATACGTTTAAAAATAGATTATTTTGATATTACTATAAGTGTATAGTGTCAAAACAATTTCAATCATAAGTATCAATCATAGACGGCATAGCTACCATCTACTATGTCGCCATACTAGGTTGTACAAATAAAACCGCAAAGATCGTATTGGAAATTGGATTTCCGTCATGAGTCGAGGCAAGGGGCAAGCTCCTCTTTGTTAGAGACACTCTAGCAAATTTCTCAGGACCACACACAGCGATCCTTGGATCCTCCAAGGCCGGTCCTCCCGTACTTTTGAGGAGTAATTATTCCTGAACACACATTTCCCGGTCCTATAGGACCTATATCCGAGGCGCCTCGCATCCAACAACCACACAGGTAAAAATTATATAAATGTTAGGGCTGGTAGGTCACTGACATCACCCATAGCTAGAAAGAAACGTCGTGCACTCCTTGGGTCCTTATCCCGTTTTTGACTCATATCAAGGTGTGAGGCTCGCGAATTAACGCTATACACAAAGCTATGCCACACAGGCCGTGCTTTGATCATCAACCACAAGACTTTGCTTTTCAACAGAAGCCTTGATCGTTTGCCACTTAGGCATGCCACACAGGCAATTCATGCCATGCGATTAATATCTATCGATATATAACCTCTAAGCTCGTACATCTCAGAGAAGGGCGTTAAGCGAGAGAATAAATTCTCTACCGCCAAACAGATATATATTTAATAGAAATCAATCACACAGAATAAAATCCAATCTCAGACACACAGTCCATTTACAAGTTCGTTCTGGGCCTGAACGAAAACGGAGGCACTTTCCTCGCTTATCCGTCGATCTCCAAGTACGCCTAGACGATCTCCAACTTATTCCCTCATCTTGGGTGTATAGCCCAATCAAGATTGTCAGGAATCAACCAAACGACGTGAAGACCCCCAGTCTTCAACCACCGTCTTCACCTTCGACATATCATCGAATCAGTTATTCAGAATGGGAACAAACCCGGCCTTTCTGAATAACCCGCGTATGAAATAAACAAGTGTTACACAAACACGATATACGCCTCATTCCAATTTAGAATATTCTTTTATTCAAATTTTCACATTCTTAGGGAAAGGTTCCCATTAATTTTATAAAAGATAAATTCTTCTAAACTTATTCTTTAATCTTCCATTGGATATCATTTCAAACCATGTCAAGGTTTTCCAAACTAGTCGGGATTAGCGAACCACACCGAAGTAATTATTTATTTTATTTCCCAATCCCAACATATTCATCCCATGGAGCAAAACTGGTAATACTCCTTATCTAACACCACGGTGTTATCGGTAAATATTAATTACCATTTCACGTTCAAATTTAATTAAAGATTTAACTATCGCTTGGAGCAAAACTGGTGATGCTCCATCCTCGATCACTTTAATCTAATTAAAGATTCATTAAAACTCCACTTAGTTTTAATCTTCCGAAAAATCAATATCCTGTCTTTAACTGGGTTAAAGAACCAATGTCATCTAAAACACGGTTCACGATAAACCCAAAATCACTTTCCATTGTTAATCGGGTTAAAGAACAAGTGTTATTCAGAACACCGCTCACGATAAACCCCAAAAACCAATTTAAATTCAATTCCAATTAAATACTAATTAACTAGACAATTTCACTAAATCTTAATTAAAAGATTTATTCTTTTCTATACTGGGTTCAAAAAAAGTGTTATTTAAGACACCATTCACGACGAACCCAAAATCCCATTTGATATTAAATTCAAGGTTCTGAATAGAAAATATATCGGCTTATATTCAATATCAAATTCTAAAACCAATAAATATCGTACTGGAAATAATGATATAAATATATCTTTCACATTGCCACAACTATGTCTGTATAATCACGAAATCCAACGTCGAAATATTCCGAATATAATTTCGATTCAAATCCATTCCAATTCGTATATAGGAAATTCTGATTATTTTCAAAACCATTTCAAATCTAGTTCAAAAGTAATTCATTTCGATTAAAATATATTTTTATCCTTTCAAATGTGGAATTTTTCATCCCAGTTCTTTCCAATTCATATATTATGATTTTACACAAATTATTAATATTTTTAGTAATTTTATCAAGGCCCGTACAGTCGGTTTTCAATAACGGCCACCGAACTGCACTTATAGCGACCTTTTCCAAATTTTATTTGGACATAATTCCAAATCCAACCATTAGATTTTAAATTTCTAATATTCATTGGAAAGCTCTTTCCGATACGAAATTGAACGGTTCCGGTTTCAGGAGAATCCGACGGTCGGATATCCCGCAACGTCAATTCGAAGTCAATGGCCGAAATTCGCGAACTGCCGCGCCGCGGTGCGTTCTATTCAGGACATTAATTTATATAATATATATATATAAATATATATATTATATATATTATATATATATATATATATATTTCGTCGATTTCCATTCAAAACGTATTTTATAAATTGTTTTAAATTCGTTTTCAAAACAATTTAAACTTCATATTCAATTTTAAATCAAAATTGAATATTCCATATCATTAACATATAAACGATAATATTTTCAAAACGTTACATTCTGAAATCACTTCCTTTTCTATATTCATTATAAAAATGAATATAATCGATATAAATATCGTTCGCATCGAAATGGCGCAAATCTAATCAACACGGCTTCATATATTTCAATAACTTCGTTATTCTATTCAACACATGAATATTTTCTTCAACACATGAATATATATTTTACTCAACACATGGATATTTATTAATTCTTACTTACAATAAAAATGCGTATTTTATTGTATAAATATTTCGTTCAACACATGATAAGTTTCAACACATGAATATTCTCAACACATGAATATCATCAACACGTGACTATTTATTCTATTCAACACATGAATCTTTATTTTATAATATTCTTTATTTTCCAAATTGGACTGAGGCCCAATCAACTACCATATAATGTTAATTATATGGATTCCATACAACACATGTATATAATAACAACGATAAATAATCAACTATCATCTAAAGTGCACCACACAACTGCATAAGCATTAGACATAAATAATTAACGCTTACACAGTCTGTCAACCTATCGATTGACATACAACTAAACAATTGGATTAGTATACGCCAAATATCATTCCGACACCCGTATGGGGTTTCAAATCAACAAACACATATTTTTATTTGTGCAGTTGGGCGACGTGTAAAATTTATCGTCCCAATAAATATCCTTCAAATGTGTGTACATAAACAAATCATCTGATTTGTAAATGAATATTTATTTATTCACATTCATGTTAAATTTATATTTTTAACGATAAATAATTTATTTTAACACATGAATATATTTCCTATTCAACACATGAATATATTTCCTTCTATTCCACATCACAATCAATTTTCACCACACAACAAAATCAAACAAGTCGTCCATGGTCGTGGACAACGGGTATCGGGTGCTGTTAAGCACCGTCTGCATCCTAGTACATATTTTTAACTTCATATGTAGAAAATCTTCATCGTGTTTCCAACGAGATCTGTTACACGCGGTATATGTTAAACATCAAATTTTTAACAACGCTACCTTATAAATAAAAGTCACATTTTCTATCGGCTATTATATATATAAAAATCACATTTTTATTTTAACGTTATATGGATAAAAATCCCATTTTTATTTCACTATATTTATATAATAAAAATCAGATTTTATTTCGCTACATATATAAAAATTATATTTTTATATTCTCTATCTTATAAGAATCATATTTTTATAATCTCTACTATATAAAAATCATATTTTTATTACTCTACATAAATAAAAATCATATTTTTATTTGCTATATACAACAAAAACCATATTTTTATTTGCAACTCTATAATTAACATTACCTAATATAATTAATCAATAAATATAAATTACCTTTTCACTCCGATTAGTATTACAACGGCTATAAGGTTCGATTTCGGATCTCACTGGTGGCTTCAGCGTTGAATCCCACTGACGAAGGGAGGAGCTCGCGGCTAGAGGCGGTGGCGGGTAGCAGAGGGGCGGCGCTGGGTTCGGTCTGGTGGCGGGGGGGGGGGCTCGATTGGTCGGCGATGGGCCAGGGGAGAGGCCAACGGCGGGTTTCAATCGGGTTTGGACGCTTGGGGTTTGAAGTGGCGCAAATCGAGGAGGAGAGAGGGAAGCGTGGCGGATGGGGATGAGGTGAGCTGGGCCGCGATCGTCCTGGTGGTGCAACTTGGTGGTGGGCGGCGGTGGGGAAGCAGGTGACGACGGCGGCGAGGGAGACTGAGGGCGTCGGCGGTTTTAATTTGGGGGGTTAGGGTTATACGGGTTATATGAGAGAGTGAGGGTATTTCTATATTTTATTTTTATTATTATTTTATTTTTAATCTTCCCAAAAATGTTGACTCTTCTCGTGAACTCCAAATCGAGCCCAACGACTGTCATCCCTAGCTAATTAACCCCATTCTGAACACAATGGGATATGTATCGTAAGCTGATTCGATCGTTTCGATCAGTTTCTATCAAAATCAAAATATAAATCTATATATTGAATTTGAATGCACATTTCAATTTATCGGGGCCACATACGGACTTTAAAAAATTCCCAAAAATTATTTTCTAGCTTTGAATTGACGATACGGTCCTAACAAAACTAATTTCGTCAAATTCTGAGACCGTTTGAAAAAATGGCCATTTTCCAGTCGATTAAAATCAATTGAAACTGGTCAAACGCGTTTTCCTTTGCCAAGCTCACATATTGATTCAGAAATTTATGAATTTTTAAACCTAGTAATAACTTGACATCACGGATCCAACAAAAGTGGTTTCATCGAAAACCGAGGTTGTTTGCAAAATTTCCATTTTTAAGGGCCAGAATTCCCTAGCGATTATTCTGAATTTTCAACTGGGCATAACTTTTTATCCCCATTATGAAATTTTGATTTTTCGGATTCGTTGGAAAGATATTCTCAAACAGATTCTAATATTTTTGGTTTCGGCAAAATCCGGTTTATTTTGAATCCTGTACATTCATTTGAAATTTGAAATTTGAAATCGATTTTACAAACTACCGCGCTGTTTTCAATTACTTTTATATTTAAAAATAAATATTTATACTCTAACGACGATTCGAATAAATATATACGTTCTATTTCAATTCAAAATAAATTTCTCGTCGTCATTATTTAAAATAATCCATTTTAAATATTCAAAATTCATTAAAATAGCCAAAATAAAAATTTTAAATCAGCTCGGATTTTCCGAGTTGTTACATTGGGACCATACGAAACCGAAGGCACCTTATTCCTCATCCCGTATGTCCAATACAGGAGAGAGGCCCTCGCATATCCGTCGATCTCCAAGTACGTCTGGACGATCACCACTTATTACCTCGTCTTGGGTGTACAGCCCAATCAAGACATCAGTAATCATCCAAACGATGTGAAGACCTCCGGTCTTCAACCACCATCTTCATTGTCGAAATATCGTCGAATCAGTTATTCAGAATGGGTATAAACCCGGCCTTTCCGAATAACTTGCGTATATAATAAACAAGTTCTATAAAAACACAACATATGCCTGCCTCATTCCAATTCTGAAAATTCTTTTATTCAAATATTCACATTGTTAGAGATTTTTTCCCATTAATTTTATCAAAGATAAATTCTCCAAAATTTATTCTTTAATCTTCCTTTGGATATCATTTAAACCATATTAAGGTTTTCCAAACTAGTCGGGATTAGCGAACTACACCGAAGTAATCATTTATTTAATTTACCAATCCCAACCTATTTATCCCATGGAGCAAAACTAGTATTACCCCATAACTAACACCACGGTGTTATCAGTAAATTAATTACCATTTCCCATTCAAATCTAATTAAAGATTTAACTATCGCTTGGAGCAAAACTGGTGATACTCCATTCTCGATCATTTCAATCTAATTAAAGATTCATTAAAACTCCACTTTGTTTTAACCTTCCCAAAAATAAATATTAATGATTGTTTAACTTGGGAAGTCATATCCTGTCTTTAACGGGATTAAAGAACCAATGTCATTTAAAACATGGCTCACTATAAACCCAAAATCACATTCCATTCCGTCATCCTTTAACCGTAATTAGCAAGTGAACAATTCCCTAAGTATTAACCCCGAAGGCCGAAACCAACATCAGATCAATACCCAGAAAACCATTCAACTTAACTAATCTCCAGTTAGTTTCTGATTTTCTTAACCTCGTTGGGTCTAAGAACAGTATTATTAAAGATACCATTCACAACAACCCAAAATTTCATTCCATTGTTAATCGGGTTAAAGAATAAGTGTTATTTTAAATCACCGTTCACGATAAACCCAAATCACATTCCATTAATTATGGAATCTTCACGGAAAAACAAATCAATATATAATAGATATCAATTTTCGTATCCGACCAATAATATAAATGGAACAACGGCAAAGCCTTTTAAATTCCAAATGTATTAACAGTCTTCCTCCATAAGAGTTCACTTCGATTATTATCAATCGAACTCCATTCAATTTCAATTTAATATATTAAATTAGAAAACTTTACTTTGGAAAATTCCAGTTTAATTTAATTCCCGTTAGAAGACACAGTTCATAACAAACCCAAAATCCCATCAGTCTCTAACCGTAAATAAGTAAGAGAACAATTCCCTAAGTATTAAACTCGAAGGCCAAAACCAACATCAGATCAATACCCAGGAAACCATTCAACTTAGCTAATCTCCAGTCGGTTTCTAATTTCCTTAACTCCATTGGGTTTAAGAACGGTATTATTAAAGATACCATTCACGACAAACCCAAAATCCAATTTGATATTAAATACAAGGCTCTGAATAAAAAATATATCGACTTATATTCAATATCAAATTTTGAAACCAACAAATATTGTATTGGAATAATGAAATATATATCTTCCATATTCCTCCAAAATATCCGTATAATCATGAAATCCAATATCGAAATTTTCCTAGGATAATTTCGATTCAAATCCATTCCAATTCATATATTGGAAATTCTGGTTATTTTTAAAACCATTTCAAACCCAATTTATTTATTTAAAAATATTGGATTTTTAATTCTAGTTCATTACTAGTTCATTTCGATAAAAATATAATTTTATCCTTTCAAGTATGGAATTTTTCATCCATTTTCTTTCCAAATCATTTGTTATGATTTTACACAAATTATTGATATTTTTAGTATTTTTATCAAGGCCCGTACAGTAGATTTCCATAAACGGCCATCAAACTACACTTACAGCGACCTTTTCCAAATTTGATTTGGACATAATTCCAAATCCAACCATTAGCTTTCAAATATCTAATATTCGTAGAAAATCTCTTTTCGATATGAACCCAACGCTTTTGGTTTTAGGAGAATCTGACGGTCGGATCTCCCGTAATGTCCGTTCAAAGTCAATGGTCGAAATTCACGAATTGTCGCAGTGCGACGCGTTCTATTCAGGCCATTATATATATATATATATACTATATTATATATATTTCGTCGATTTCCATTTAAAACATATTTTATAAATCGTTTTAAATTCGTTTTCAAAACGTTTTCAACTTCATATTCAATTTCTAATCAAAATTGGATATTCCATATCATCGATATATAAATGATAGTATTTTCAAAACATTATATTTCGAAATCATTTCCTTTTCGATATTCATTATAAAAATGAATAAAACCGATATAAATATCATTCTCGTCAAAATGGCGTTAATCTAATCAACACAGCTTTTTATATTTATATATATTCGTGTCCATCCCAAATCGGGCATCAAAATCATATTTTGATTCTTTTACCATATATTGTTTTAAAATATTCATTATTTTAAAATAACACTTATTTTAAAAATATTTATCCTTCCTAAACTAGAACAGATACAATCAATTATCATATAATTGGATTTATATGGATTTCATATACACATGTACCCAATAACATCAAACACAGTCAACCATCATCCAGAGTGCATTCTACACTGCATAACCATCAAATATAAATATTTAACGCTTACGATAGCCTGTCAATCAATCGATCGAAATACAACTAATTATTGGAACTAGTGTATGTCGTATATCATCCCAATACCCGTTTGGGCTTTCAATCAACAAATAATGAATTTTATTTGTGCAGTTGGGCGATGTGTAAAATTTATCATCCCAATCAATATCAGTCAAATCAGTGTACACAAACAAATAAAAAAATCGTCCGATTTGTTTATGAATATTTATTTTATTCGTATACATGTTAAAAATTATATTTTTAACTCTAAAATATTTTATTCCATTCCACATCACACAATCAATTTTCACAACACACTCAAACAAACAAACAAGTCGTCCATGGTCTGTGGACGACGGGTGTCGGGTGCTGCTATGCACCGTCTGGATCCTAGTATATATTTTAATTAGAAAATAAAATAAAGTAAGAAGTTCTCACCTCCACTCCGCCATTCTCTAGCGGACAATGGTTTGGATTTACCCGACTTTCCAATGCCATCTTTCCACGCTGTTCATAAATAAAAATCACATTTTTATTTCAATTCTAGAAGTTATATTTTTACTTCAAAACCATATGTGTAAAAATCACATCTTTAACACAATGTTTACATTATAAAGATAATGTTTTTATTTCGATACATGTATATATAAATCAAATTCTTTACTTCGCCTCCACATTATAAAAATTATATTTTTATAGCGGTTTCTAAAAAAATAAAAATCATATTTTTATTATCTCTATAATATAAAAATCACATTTTTATTATCTCTATAAAATAAAAATCCAACTTTTCTATGCAATTTTCTATATAAAAAATTTGATCTTTTCTACTATAAAAATCAAATCTTTTTTATGACAAAAATTAAACCTTTTTATATATAAAATTCCTACCTTTATATAAATAAAAATATAATCTTTCATAAAAAAACTTAGCTTTCTTAAAATAAAAATCCTAACTTATATAATTTAAAAATCCTATTTTTATTTATAAATAAATAAAACCCGAAAGAAAACACACATCGCTGGTCTGGATGTCGACTGGAGGGGGGGTGCTCGCGGGTAGGTGCTTCGCAGCGGAGACTAGCTGGTGGTGGCGGTGGTGGGCCACGACGACGCGAGGGGAGGGGGGAGGGGGGTTGGGGCTTAGGGTTTGCTGGTCTCGAACTGAAGGGGGGATCGCGGTGGATTGGAGAAGAGAGAGGGTGGTTGGCGACGGAGAGGCCGGCGGGGGCTGTCGCGGTTGATTGGAGGAAGAGGGGGGTCGCAGTGGTGGATGCGCCAGGGCGGCGGTCTTCGTTCATCGCCCTTTTTTTCCTTTTCCTTTTTTGATTTTGAAACTAAACCGGGGGGGTTGACTGTAACGAGAGAGAGGGGAGAGAGATATTTTATAATAATATTTATTTAATTAATTCTAAAAAGCAACTTTTAAATTCGGTCTCCAAACGATTCCCACCTCCTGTCATCCATAGCTAATTACCCTCATTCCGAACATGATAGGATATGTATCGTAGGCTGATTTGATCGTTTCGATCGGTTTTTTCTAAGTTTGAAATATATATCATTATATTGAATTTTAAACGTACATTTCAATTTATTGGGGTCACATACGGACCCCAAAAATTCTAGAAAAAATATTGCTAGTTTTATATTGACGATACGGTCCTAACAAAACAAATTTCGTCAAATTTGGAGACCATTTGAAAAATGGACATTTTCTGGTCGATCCAAATTGACTGAAATTGACAAAACACGTTTTCTTTTGCCACACTCACATATTAATCCAGAGAATTACGAATTTTGGAATCTAGTAATAACTTGACATCCCGGATCCAACAAAAGTGGTTTTGTTGAAAACGGAGGTCGTTTGCAAAATTTCCATTTTTAAGGGCTATATATTTCCATAACGACTATTCTGAATTTTCAACAGGACATAACTTTTTATTCCTGCTATGAAATTTCAATTTTTCGGATTTGTTGGAAAGATATTTTCAAATAGATTCAAATATTTTTGGTTTCGCTAAAATCCTGTTTATTTTGAATCCTGTACATTCATTTGAAATTTGAAATCGAATTTTCAAACTACCACGCCATTTTCAATTCCTTTTATAATTAAAAACAAATATTTATATTCTAACGACGATTCAAATAAATATTTTTGTTCTAATTCTATTCAAATTAAATTTCTCGTTGTTATTATTTAAAATAAATCATTTTAAATGTTCAAAAGTCATTAAAATTGCCGAAATAAAAATTTAAATTGGTTCAGATTTTTTTGGTTGTTACATTGAAATTCAATTTTATCAAATTCAAGAAAGTGCTTTTCACTTTCCATTTTTAATCAAGATTTATTTATTTATTAATGAATTATTTGTTTGTGTATTTATCCAAATTAATAAATAAAAGTTATATTTAATTTATTATCTTTCGAAAGCATGGGATTATAACACTATTGTTATAATCAAATGATTTCTGTAAAAGAAGTGAATTCATAAATAGAATCCGAGAGTTACGTAAGGAAGTTTGTTAAAGATTTAAAAGGTGAACTTTGTCTATTTCAAGGTTAGAAATGTTGTTCAGTTAAGGTCTGAGAGGTAGTTATAACCCAACTTGATTGACTTCATTTTTAACTAAGTAATGGTTAAGGTTTGATAGTGAAGGTTGGTTAAGTGAATTTAGTTAATGAGTGTAATGGTTTGAGTTGGCGTAGCAATGTTTTATTTAAACTTCTGTTTAAATCCAATGAAGGAGTTTTGGTAATGTTTTCCAAATAAGAATCAGAAATGTTTTCTAATATAAAAAAATAGAAAAGAGAGTAAAAAATGGAAATGTTTTCCAATGATTAAAAACGTATATTTTCTAAAATTAGAAAATAAGAATTTACGAATATATGGAAACATGAATAGGGAAATGGATAATTGAATGACAAATTAAATTAAAGTGGATCAGTGGTGATTGATGATTTGCTCGGTATGATTTCCTTTTGGAAATACGACCGTTGTTTGTACACATGTTTTACTTTGATAGTAAAATAACCGACTATCAAAGTTTTTGACCATTTCCGTTACCACTACGGAGAGACCGGGATCAGATTTATTATCTGAAAACCACTCCATATGGGCATTATCGTTTCAAATCAAATGTATCGAAGACAATTGAAGATGGAGTTTACGCAAGGTTTATTGTAACGACCCGAACTTCCCCGTGAAGGAAAGCCCGGATTGAATTGAGAACATGACAAATCAAAACACAAACAGAAGAACATTTCATTGCTTATTACAACAATTTCATCAGAATACGAGAATATACAGAGTATGAATAAATATTACACATTTGATAAATATCAGAGATTTACAAATTACAATGCAGCGGAAAATAATACAAAACACAACTGAAAGTAATACACGGATACAGAGCTTTCCGAATATCGCTTCAGCTGTAAATCAGGATCCTGTGAATATAAATCTGCAAAACCAAAACAACTAGCTGCCCATGCGGAAAATAGGGGCACCCAGAGTTTAGTTCAAAACAATAAACTCCAGGTCAGTAATGTGACTGGTGTGAGAACTAAAACAGTTATTTAAAACTTTACTTTAAATCAGATATATCAAGGGACCATGCCGTATAACATGGAACGTGTTTCCTTCTTAGAATACCAGTGCATATAACAAAACAGCGCAGTTCTTTTTGAAAAAAATGAAGCTATTATAAGACCCAGGTCCCATCACGTAATGCAACGCAAGCCGGAGGATAGGATTTTCCCTTATAATAGCCAAACATGCTTGGTACGTTTAAAACAAATCATTTGATACTATTATAAGTGCATAGTGTATAAAAAAAATCAAATATAAATGTGTCAATCCTAGATGGCATGGGTACCACATGTCATGTCGCCAGCACTAGGCTCTACAATCAAAACCGCAAATGTCACGTATTGGAAGTTGGATTTCCATCTGTGAACCAAGGCAAGGGATCGTCCTTACCGCTTCGAGACAATCTAGCCCATGTCTTAGGATCAGAACGCATCGACTCTTAGGAGCCACAGGGCCGACCCACTCTATGTGGATTAAAATGCCTGAGCATTACGTTTCCCCACCCTATGGGGCATAAACTGGTCATATCCCGAACAAACCATCGGCCCCGGAACGACCGATATAACCGAGGCGCCTCGTTATCCATCATACACATAAGTAAATCATAAGGGCTTGTAAAACAATGACATCACTCTTAGCTAGAAGGGAACGCATGCCCTCCCTGGATCCTTCTCCCGTTTCTGGTTCACACCGAGGTGTGAGGCTCGCGAATTAATGCTACACAAAGCTATGCTATATTAACGTCGTGCTTTGATCATCAACCATAAGACTCTGCTTTTCAACAGAAGCCTTGATCGTTTGCATATCATCATGCCACTCAGGCAATTCACGCTATGCAATCGATGTCTATCAATCACACAGAATGAAATCCGATGTTAGACACACATCCATTTACAAGTTCGTTCTAGGTCGGAACAAAACCTGAGGCACCTTATTCCTCGTCCCATATGTTCAATACAGGAGAGTGGCCCTCGCATGTCCGGTCGATTTCCAAGTTCGTATGGACGATCACCACATATTACCTTGTCTTGGGTATACAGCCTAATCAAGACATCGGTAATCATCCAAATGATGTGAAGACCTCCGGTCTTCAACCACCATCTTCATCCTCGACACATGGTAGAATCAGTTATTCAGAATGGGATAAACCCAATCTTTCTGAATAACTCGCGTATATAATAAACAAGTGCTATGAAAACACAACATACGGCTCATTCCAATCCATAATATTCCTTTATTCAATTATTCTTATACTTCAGGAAATGTTCCCATTAATTTTATCAAAGATAACTACTTTAAATTTATTCTTTAATGGTCATTTGGATATCAGTTCAAACCAAATTATGGTTTATCCAAACTAGTCGGGATTAGCGAACCTTACCGAAGTAATCATTTGTTTGATTTCCCAATCCCAACCTATTCATCCCATGAAGTAAAACTAGTAATACATAATATCTAACACCATGGTGTTATCTGTAAAATTAATTACCATTTCACGTTCAAATCTAATTAAAGATTTAACTGTCGCCTGGAGCAAAACTGGTGATACTCCATTCTCGATCATTTCTTGAATTTGATAATTTTAGTTATCAAAATCACCTTTCAATCTATTTAAAGATTCATTAAAACTCTATTTTGGTTTTAATTTCCAATAATCATTACTTAATGATTATTCAAAGTCAAGAAATAAATCTTATCTTTAACTGGGTTAAAGAACTAATGTCATTTAAAACACTGCTCACGATAAACCCAAAATCCCATTCCATTAACAACGGAATCTTCACGGAAAACAGATAAATATATATAATCCATATGAACTTCCATATCCAACCGATACTATAAGTGGAATACTAGCAAAGCCTCTTGAATTCCGTATATAGCAACAGTCTTCCTCCACAGAAGTCCACTTCGGTTATTACCAAATCGAATTCCATTCCGTTCCAATTTATTTTATTAAATTGGAAAACTTCATTTTGGAAAATTTCCTTTAAATCTTAACAAAAGATTCAAAAATTCCAAATCACATTTCACTATAAATCGGGTTAAAAAACGAATGTCGTTAAAAACACAGTTCACAATAAACCCAATTCACATTCCATTTTATTCCAATTATTAGATATAACTAGAAGCTCTAACAATCTTAGTTAAAAGATTTATTCTCTTCACATGGAGTTCAAGAGTAGTGTTACTGAAGACACCATTCACGACAAACCCAAATCCCATTTGGTATTAAATACAAGGCTCTGAATAGAAAATATATTGGCTTATATTCAATATCAAATACTACAACCGACAAATATCGTATTGGAAATAACGAAATATATCTTTCAGATTTCCATAACAATAGTTGTATAATCATGAAATCCAACATCGAAATATTCCAAAGACAATTTCGATTTAAATCCATTCCAATTTTATATTAGAAATCCTGGTTATTTTTAAAACCATTTCAAACCCAATTTATTCATCTAAAAATAATTGGATTATAATTCTAATTAATAACTAGTTCATTTCGATAAAAATCTATTTTTATCTTTTCAAATATGGAATTTTTCATCCGAATTCTTTCCAAATCATTTCTTATGATTTTACACTAATTATTGCTATTTTTAATAGTTTTATCAAGGCCCGTACAGTCGATTTCCATAAACGGCCATCGAACTGCACTTACAACGACCTTTTCCAAATTTGATTTGGACATAATTCCAAATCCGACCGTTAGATTTCAAATCTCTAATATTGTTAGAAAGCTCTTTTCGATACGAACCCAACGGTTCTGGTTTTAGGAGAATCCGACGGTCATATCTCCCGTAATGACCATTCAAAATCAATGGTCAAAATTCGCGAACAACCGCAGCGCGACGCGTTCTATTTAGGCCATTATATATATATAATATATATTTCGTCGATTTCCATTTAAAACATGTTTTATAAATCGTTTTAAATTCGTTTTCAAAATGATTTCAACTTCATATTCAATTTCAAATCAAAATTGAATATTCCGTATCATTAATATATAAATAATAATATTTTCAAGACATTAGATTTTTGAAATCAATTCCTTTTCGATATTTATTATAAAAATGAATAAAATCGATATAAATATCATTCACGTCAAAATGGCGTTAATCTAATTGACACGACTTTATATATTTAAATATATTTGTGTCCGTCCCAAATCGGACATCAAAATCAGATTTTGATTCTTTTCTGAATATTGTTTTAAAATATTCGTTATTTAAAATATTCTTTATTTTAAAATATTCCTTCTTTCTGAACTGGAATCAGACACAGTCAATTACCATATAATGTTATTTATATGGATTTCACATGACAAATGTGTATAACAACAATAAAAAACAATCAGCCATCACCCACAGTGCATTCTACACTGTATAAGCATTAAATATAAATATTCAACGCTTACACAGCTTGTCAACCTATCGATTGACATACAACTAAATATTGGGATTAGTGTATGTCCAATATCACCCCAATACCCATGTGGGGTTTCAATCAACAAATAATGTATTTTATTTGTGTAGTTGGGCGATGTGTAAAATTTATCATCCCAATCCATATCAGTCAAATAGGTGTACATAAAAAATCGTTTGATTTGTAAATGAATATTTATTTTATTTATATACACGTTAAAAATTATATTTTTAACGATAAAATATTTTATCCAATATATGAATATTCTATTCAGTTCATTTATACATTAAAATGATATTTCTATTGTTCTAACATATTTTAGAAAATTTTGGCGGCATAACGGGACGATATCAAAATCGGGTAATGTCTAGCATTACCGCTCTCTTGATATTAGCTCGCGCCATACACAGATGACAATTCTAATCACTTCATTTCACCCAAACAACCAAATTCCACCAAATAATCTAATCAACCAAACCAAACAATCAAACAAGTCGTCCATGGTCTGTGGACGATGGGGAATAGTTCATATATGAAGTTATAAAATAAATAACTGTATAAGAAAATTATAATGAGGAGTTCTCACCTTTGGGTTCCACTCCATCATTCTTTAGCGGGCGATGGTTTGGATTACCCCGACATCCCAACTCTATCTTTTCACGCTGTTCATAAATAAAAATCACATTTTTATGACGCTACATGTATAGAAAAGATTATATTTTTATTTCACTAAATGTATATAAAAGATTATATTTTTATTTCGAAACCATATAGGTAAAAGTTGGATTTCTATTCCACTGCTTCATAGTAAAAATCGATTTTTTATTCCACTGTTTTCTATTTAAAAATTATATTTTTACATTACTATTTATATATAAAAATCAAGTTATATATTCTTAAAACAAATTCTATTTTTATTTTTAAAACAAAGTATATTTATATATTATTATTTTAAAACAAATCTATTTTTATTTTTAAAACCAATATGTTTTTAATTTTAAAACCAAAGTTGTATTTTTATTTCTAAAAAAAAAAACCTGTTATATACAAATTTAAAACAATGCTTATATACATTTAAATCAATGCTTATTATAAATTAATGCTTATTATATTTAAAACAACGCTTATTTAGACTAATTAAATTATAATCAAGCTAAATTAACAACGCTCACTTAATTGTTGTCGTAAAATCATCTTCCTGTTTGCATCAGGAAATCACGAACCACTATCGCACAAAGCTCCACCCGTGCTTCTCGTCGCCGGCGCCACCACAGGGGTTTGGACCCCAATCAAAACCCACCACGCTCTCCCTCTTTGCGTTGCCATCCCCCACGCTCCGCCGTGGGCAACTCGAGCACCGCCGTATCCTGGAAATCACGCCTGAACGACGACTCTTTTTGCCCTAAATTCGAGCACCACCGCGAGCCATTTTTAATCACGACCGTTCTTTAGTAAGAGGTCGTCGAGTTTAACATGATTTCAGTTTGAAATCTCTGCGATTGAATGTTGGATTGGAGGGATTTTGGAAGAGAACGATTTAACGTTTTATTCGTTCGCTTCAGTGGAGCGAAGGCGGAAGAAAACCCCGCGTTGACCATCGTTGCTCCTTTTGACCAATCAAAAACACGATATTATATATATATATTAATAAACAAACTAATATTTAATCCTATACATACTTATCCATCGTCATGAACTCCTATTCGAACCCAACGACTGTCGTCCCTAGCTAATTGCCCCCATCTCGAACACAATGGGATATGTTTCGTAAGCCAGTTTGGCCATTACGATTAGTTTCCATTAAATTTAAATATAAATCGATATATTTTAATTTCAAACGTACATTTTAATTTACCGGGGCCACATACAGACCCCAAAAATTCTAGAAAAATAAATCTGGCTATGGTTTGACGATACGGTCCTAACAAAACTAATTTCGTCGAATTTGGAGACCGTTTGAAAAATGGTCTTCTTCTGGTCAATCCAAATTGACTAAAACTGTCAAAATACGTTTTCTTGTGCCATGCTCACATATTGATCCCAACAATTATGAATTTTGCAATCTAGCAATAACTTATCATCCCGGATCCAACAAAAGTGGTTTCGTCGAAAACGAAGGTCGTCTGCAAAATTTCCATTTTTAAGGGCTAAAATTCCATAGCGACCATTCTGAATTTTCAACTGGCCGTAACTTTTTATTCCTGCTATGAAATTTCGATTTTTCGGATTCTTAGAAAGATATTTTCAAATAGATTCTAATATTTTTGGTTTCGCTAAAATCCGTTTTATTTTGAATCCTGTACATTCATTTGAAATTTGATATCGAATTTTCAAACTACCGCGCCACTTTCAGGTACATTTATAATTAAAATAAATATTTATATTCCAACATCGATTCAAATAAATATATACTGTAAGGACCCGTAACTTCCCCGTTAAGGAAAGCACGAATACTTTTGAGGACAAGACAAAATAGAACGCATACAGAAGAACATTTCATTGTTATTACAACAATTCCATCAGATACAAGAATATACAGAGTATAAATGATTAAATTACATTCGACAAATATCAGAGATTACAATAAATTACATAGCAGCGGAAAAATATACAAAACAAAACTAGAAGTGATACACGGATACAGAGCTTTCCGAGCATCGTTCCAGCTGTAAATCAGGACCCTGTGAATATAAATCTGCAAAACCAAAACTACTAGCTGCCCGTGTGGAAAATAGGGGCACCCAGAGTTTAGGTTAAAACAATAAACTCCAGGTCAGTCATGTGACTGGTGTGAGAACTAAAACAGTTATTAATATCGGTTTTAAAGTTAGGTAAATCAAGGGACCACGCCTTATAACACGGAACGGGTTTCCTCCCAAGAATACCAGTGCATAGAACAAATAGCGCAATGCTAAATAAAGAAAAATGAAGCTGTTATAAGACCCAGGTCCCATCACACAATGCAACGCAAGCCGGAGGATAGGGTTTTTACCTTATAACAGCCAAAGCATGCTTGATACGTTTAAAACACATTATTTGATACTATTATAGGTGTATAGTGTCAAAACAATTTCAATCATAAGTATCAATCATAGGCGGCATAGCTACCATCTACTATGTCGCCATACTAGGCTCTACAAATAAAACCGAAACACACGTATTGGAAATTGGATTCCATCATGAGCCGAGGCAAGGGGCAAGCTCCTCTCCGATTCGAGACACTCTAGCAAATGTCTCAGGACCCCACTATGATCCTTGGATCTTCAGGGCCGGTCCTCTCTTACTTTTGAGGATTGGCAATTCCTGAACACACGTTTCCCGGTCCTTACAGACCTATATCCGAGGCGCCTCGCATTCCAACAACCACACAGGTGAAAAGTATATAAATGTCAGGGCTGGTAGGTCACTGACACCACCCTAGCTAGAAAGAAACGTCGTGCTCTCCCTGTAGTCACTATCCCGTTTTTGACTCATACCGAGGTGTGAGGCTCGCGAATTCACGTTATACACAAAGCTACGCCACACAGGCCGTGCTTTGATCATCAACCACAAGACTTTGCTTTTCAACAGAAGCCCTGATCAATTGCCACTTACGCGTGCCACATTGGCAATTCACTCCATGTGACTGATGTCCATCGATATACAACCTCTGAGCTCGTACGTCTCAAAGAAAGGCGTTAAGCAAGAGAATAAATTCTCCGCCGCCAAACAGATGTATATTTAATAGAGATCAATCAACACAGAATAAAATCCAATGTCAGACACACAATCCATTTACAAGTTCGTTCTGGGTCTGAACGAAACCGGAGGCACTTTCCTCGTATATCCATCCATCTCCAAGTACGTCTGGAAGATCACCAACTGATTCCCTCATCCTGGGTGTACAGCCCAATCAAGATCATCAGTAATCACCCAAACGATGTGAAGACTTCCGGTCTTCAACCACCGTCTTCATCTTCGACATCTCGTCGAATCGGTTATTCAGAATGGGTATAAACCCGACCTTTCTGAATAACCCACGTATATAATAAACGAATGTTACACAAACACAACAAACGCTTCATTCCAATTCAGAACATTCTTTTATTCACAAAATCACATTCTTAGGGAAATGTTCCCATTAATTTTATCCAAGATAAATTCTTCTAAATTTATCCTATAATCTTCCTTTGGATATCATTTCAAACTAGTCGGGATTAACGAACCACACCGAAGTAATTATTCATTTTATTTCCCAATCCCAACCTATATATCCCATGGAGAAAACTGGTAATACTCCACATCTAACACCACGGTGTTATCGGTAAAATTAATTACCATTTCACGTTCAAATCTAATTAAAGATTTAACTATCGCTTTGGAGCAAAACTGGTGATACTCCACTCTCGATCACTTTTCAGATTTGATAATTTAAATTATCAATTCACATTTTAATCTAATTAAAGATTCATTAAAACTCCACTTAGTTTTAATCTTCTCAAAAATCAACATCCTGCCTTTAACTGGGTTAAAGCACCAATGTCATCTAAAACACGATCCACGATAAACCCAAATCACATTTGATATTAAATACAAGGCTTTGAATAGAAAATATATCGGCTTATATTCAATATCAAATTCTGAAACCAACATATATCGTATTGGAAATAACGATATAAAATATATCTTTCAAATTCCCATAACAATATCTGTATAGTCACGAAATCCAACATCGAAATATCCCGAAGATAATTTCGATTCAACTCCAGTCCAATTCACATATTGGGAATATTGGTTATTTTTAAAATCACTTTCAAATTCAATTTATTTATTTCACAAATAAATTGATTTTAATTCTAGTTCAAAACTAGTTCATTTCGATAAAAATCTATTTTTATCTTTTCAAATGTGGAATTCTCCAGCTCAATTCTTTCCAATTCACATATTATAATTTTACACAAATTATCGATATTTTTAATAATTTTATCAAGGCCCGTACAGTCGATTTCCATCAACGGCTATCGAACTGCACTTACAGCGACCTTTTTCGAATTTGATTTGGACATAATTCCAAATCCAACCGTTAGATTTCAAATTTCTAACATTCATTGGAAAGCTCTTTTCGATACGAACCCAACGGTTCCGGTTTTAGGAGAATCCGACGGTCGGATCTCCCGCAATGTCCGTTTGAAATAAATGGTCGAAATTCACGAACTACCGCGGCGCGGCGCGTTCTATTCAGGCCATTATATATATATAATATAAATATATAATATATATATTATATATTTCGTCGATTTCCTTTTAAAACGTATTTTATAAATCGTTTTAAATTCGTTTCAAAACAATTTCAACTTCCTTTTCAATTCAAATCAAAATTGAATTCTTCTTTATAAATTCGTTTTAAAATTCATTTCTATTCAATTCAAATTTCAATTCAATTTGAATTCATTTCAATTCGCTTTCAAATCAATTTGAATTCGTTTTCAATTCAATTCATTTCGAAATCGTTTTCAATTCAATTTATTTCGAAATCGTTTTCAATTCAATTCATTTCGAAATCGTTTTCAATTCAATTTATTTCGAAATCGTTTTCAATTCAATTCATTTCGAAATCGTTTTCAATTCAATTCATTTCGAAATCGTTTTCAATTCAATTCATTTCGAAATCGTTTTCCATTCAATTTATTTCGAAATCGTTTTCAATTCAATTCATTTCGAAATCGTTTCCAATTCAATTCATTTCGAAATCGTTTTCAATTCAATTCATTTCGAAATCGTTTTCCATTCAATTCATTTCGAAATCGTTTTAAGATCGATATAAATATCGTTCACGTCAAAATGGCGCAAAACTAATCAACACGGCTTTATATTTTTCACAACTTCTTTATTCTATTCAACAAATGAATATTTTTCCCATTCAACACATGAATCTATATTTCTTTCAACACACGACTACTCTCAACACATGAGTGCTGTCAACACATAACTATTGTTGTTATGTAAAATATTTTATAAAACTATGGTATCTATCGTTTGATTTTAATTAGACTTCTACTGAGAAGTAGTTCTAATCTTAAATATGATAAAGATGTAAATTTCGTTGTATAAAATATTTCACTCAACACATGAACATCGTCAACACATGACTATTTTTATATTCAACACATGAATTTCCTTTTATAATATTCATTATTTTCCCGATTGGAATGAGGCCCAATCAATCACCATATAATGTTAATTATATGGATTCCATACAACACATGTATATAATAGCTTTGAAAAATAATCAACCATCAACCAAAGTGCGCTACACTGTATAAGCATCAAATATAGATATCTGACGCTTATAACAGCCTGTCAATCGACCGATCGACATATTTAATAAATCAGGATGAGTGAACTTCCAAATTTCATCCCAACACCCGTGTGGGGTTTCAAACAATCAAACACAGATTTTATTTGTGCAGTTGGGCGAGGTGTAAAATTTATCGTCCCAATCAATGTCCTTCAAATAGGTGTACATAAACAAACCGTCCGGTTTGTAAATGAATATTTTATTTTATTCACTTCCACGTTAAAAATTATATTTTTTTTAACGATAAAATATTCTATTTCAACACATGAATTTCTATTCATTTCATTTACACAATAAAAATGATATTTTTATTTTTCTAACATATTTTAGAAAATTTCGGCGGCATAACGGCACGATACTAGAAACGGAACAAGGCCTAGCCTTATCCCCGGTCTAGTGAAGGCCCACGCCATTCACACATCAATCAAATCCATTCCGTATCACCAAACAATTCAATTCAAACCAATTAGACTAACTAACTACACAATCGAACAATTTAACAAACAAGTCATCCATGGTCTGTGGATGACGGGTGTCGGGTGCTACTAAGCACCGTCTGCATCCTAGTATATATATAACTAGAAAAAGAGAATTTGAGTGAGAAGTTCTCACCGAAAGCTATCCAATACCACGACACTCCTATTGTAGAGATCTTCGTCGTTCTCGCCTTTTCATCTCCTTTGTTGCCCGTAGCCACTACATATAGAAATCACACATTTTTATATTTTGATGTCTTTAAAATAAAAATCACATTTTTATTCACTTTCAATTTAAAAATCATATTTTTATAATCACTTCATATATTTAGAAATCGAATTTTTACTATGCTATTCAATATATAAAAATCGAATTTTTACTTTGGTGTCATATAGATAAAAATTCCATTTCAAAAATATTGATTTCGCCTTTATAAAAATATAGTTTTCGCCTTTATAAAAATAAATCAGCACTTTATTTCGACGTATATAAAATAAAAATCAGATTTTTATTTTGCTACATACACAAAGATGATATTTTTAATTCTCTACATAAACAAAAATCATATTTCTACTACTTCTACTTAATAAAGATCATATTTTTAATACTTTTAAAAATATAAAAATCATATTTTTATTACTTTAGAAAAATATAAATATCAATTTTTTAACTATCTATAACATATAAAAATCGTATTTTTATATTCTCTATCTTAAAAAAATTATATTTTATAATTTCTACTATTTAAAAATCACATCTTTATTATTAAAAATATAAACTTTTCCTATCTAAAAATCTATACTTCATACAAATGAAAATCTATTCATATATCGATAAAAATCAAATCTTTCTATGTTTAAAATATAAATAAAAAAAACATATCTTTCTATGTTAAAAATGTAAATAAAAATCCTTTATATTCAAAAACATATAATTACTGAATTAATCACATTCATATGACTAAAAATGAATAAATTAAAAATACTTACAGGAAATCGAATTTTTCAGAGATGGGGGTGGCCCTACACGAACGGTGAACGGTCGGAGGGGGTCTGGGCGGTGAGGGGAGGTGGCGGAAGTGGCTGCAGGCGGAGGAGGGGCTGGGGGTCCCACGACGGCGTCGGTCTTCGCGTCTGGGGGGTGCAATTGGAGATGAAGGTCAGGGGAAGGAGAAGAAGGGGGTCGCGGAGGAGAAGCAAGCGGAGGGGATGGCGCGCGGGGTGGCAGGCGGGGATCGCTGCTCCGAGGGGCGAAATTAGGGCTTCGCTGGTGGCTCAATTCGAGGAGAGAGGGAAAGGTAGGAGGGAGGAGGAGCTCGCCTGAGCTTTGGTGGGTGGGCGGCGCCACCAGGGGCGGTGGCGGTTGGGCAGCGCGGCGCGTTCTCCGTCCTCCTCGTTCTTTTTTTTTTCCTTTCTGTTCGAAATGATTTTAGTCGGGGGGGGGGGGGGTCTGATATGAATAAGGAGAAGTTTAAATTTTTTTTTTTTATTAATTTAATTATTTTATTTTTCAAAAAGTTGACTTTCACATACGACCTCTAAACGAGGCCCACCGCCTGTCGTCCATAGCGTTTTACCCCCATTCCGAACACAATGGGATATGTATCGCAAGCTGATTCGATCGTTTCGATCAGTTTTCGTTAAATTTACATTTAAATCACTATATTGAATTTTAAACGTACATTTCAAATTACCGGGGTCACATACGAACTCTATAAATTGGAGAAAAATATTTTCTAGCTTCGTATTGACGATACGGTCCTAACAAAACTAGTTTCGTCGAATTCTGAGACCGTATGAAAAATGGCCAATTTCCAGTCGATTAAAATCAACTGAAACTGGTCAAACGCGTTTTCTTTTGCCACGCTCACATATTGATTCGAAAAATTATGAAATTTGAAACCTAGCAATAGTTTGACATCACGGACCCAACAAAAGTGGTTTCGTCGAAATCCGAGGTCATTTGCAAAATGTCCATTTTTAAGGGCCTGAATTCCATAGCGACTATTCAGAATTTTCAACTGGACTTATCTTTTGATTCCCGCTATGAAATTTCGATTCTCCGGATTCGTTGGAAAGATATTCTCAATTAGATTCCATTATTTTTGGTTTCACTAAAATCCGGATTGTTTTGCACCCGGTACATTCAATTGAAGTTTGAAATCGAATTATCGAACTACCGCGCCATTTTCAATTCTATTTATAATTATATATAATTATTTATATTCTAACGACGACGCGTATAATATATACGTCGAATTATATTAAAAATAAATTTCTCGTCGATATTATTTAAAATAATTCATTTTAAATATTCAAAATTCGCTAAATTTGCCAAAATAAAAATTTTAAACTGGCCCAGATTTTGCGGGTTATTACATATACGTTCTAATTCTATTCAATATAAATTTCTTGTCGTTATTACTTAAAATAATCATTTTAAATATTCCAAATTCATTAAAATTGCCAAAATAAAAAATTTAAATTGGTTATGATTTTCCGGGTTGTTACAATCTCCCCCACTTAAAATCTTTTTGTCCTCGAAAAGGAACGGAGCTGAAAGTTGTTTAACTAAACAAACTCAACTTTCATTCTGGCTTTCATTCTACAACTTTTCAGTTTCTAAGAATTTTCTAATTTTTCAAAAATTTGGCTAACACCCTAAATTTTCGAATTTTTTTGCCATAACCTCCTTTGTACGGGAGCACCGGGAAAATCCCTAAACCACCACATAGGCCCTCTCATCTCAAAAAGAAAAAGAAAAAGCCAAGCGGCTAGCCAATTAGCTCATTAAATCGTCCAAACCCAATAAATTAGTAAACATGTACCTATTTGTCGGGCATACAATTTTATTCCTCTTCTCTAGCCTCCTGGCTATGACTTGTTCAATGTATATACATGAATATGCATGCAATTTCAAACAATTTTCAATTCAGTCCAATATTTGATACAATTTAGTTATATGTACCATTCTTTCACATAATGGTTTTATTATATAACAAATAATCATAAAACACAACCATCACTCAATTAGTGAATTAATGTTTCAAATTCATAATTCTGACATATATATAGAAAATCATGTTTTTTATGCCAATTTACAACAATAACCCTATCTAATTTTGGTTCTCACACCAGTGAAATGGAAATATATGAATATATCACTTTGAAACTCGAACATAAATTCTAATGATGTAGCTACAATCATCAAAATCATCTCTGGACGACTAGAGGGTGATTCTATATCTATCCAGTATATTAAAACTTCAAATACACGTGGATCTGACGTATACGCAAAATCTTTATATACTTGATTGTCCAAATCGATATAAAAATAATATTCAAATACGAATAATTGATTTAAATTTTTAGAATGAAAATTGTTTTCATCTTTATTTGAAAACAACTCTCTTCCGACTCATTCCAGGATACTATTGATCCCATCTCTAACGAGTCATTCTCACTGGATATTACTAATCCAATCTCTGATGAATTCTTTCGTTTGGTTCTAACGTGTCTTGTTCTCATAGCTCTGTAAACCAAAGCTCTGATACCACTGTAATGACCTGAACTTCCCCGTGAAGGAAAGCCCGGATTGAATTGAGAACACGACAAATCAGAACACAAACAGAAGAACATTTCACTGCTTATTACAACAATTTCATCAGAATACGAGAATATACAGAGTATGAATAAATATTACACATTTGATAAATATCGGAGATTTACAAATTGCATTACAGCGGAAAATAATACAAAACACAACTGAAAGTAATACATGGATATAGAGCTTTCCGAATATCGCTTCAACTGTAAATCAGGATCCTGTGAATATAAATCTGCAAAACCAAAACTACTAGCTTCCCGTACGGAAAATAGGGGCACCCAGAATTTAGGTTAAAACAATAAACTCTAGGTCAGTCATGTGACTGGTGTGAGAACTAAAACAGTTATTTAAAACTTTACATTAAATCGGATATATCAAGGGACCACGCCGTATAACCCGGAACGAGTTTCCTTCCAAGAATACTAGTGCATATAACAAAACAGCACAATGCTTTTTGGAAAACTGAAGCTATTATAAGACCCAGGTCCATCACACAATGCAACGCAAGCCGGAGGATAGGGTTTTCCATTATAATAGCCACGCATGCTTGGTACGTTTAAAACAAATCATTTGATACTATTATAAGTGCATAGTGTATAAAACAATTTCAAATATAAATGTATCAATCCTAGACAGCATGGGTACCATATATCACGTCGCCAATACTAGGTTCTACAATCAAAACCACAAATGTCACGTATTGGAAGTTGGATTTCCATCTATGAACCAAGGCAAGGGATCGTCCTTACCACTTCGAGACAATCTAGCCCATGTCTCAGGATCAGAATGCATTGACCCTTAGGAGCCACAGGGCCGGTCCACTTGATGTGGATTAAAATGCCTAAACACTATGTTTCCCTATCCTAGGGGGCGTAAACTGGCCATATCCCGACCAAACCATCGACCCCAGAATGACCGATATAACCGAGGAGCCTCGCTATCCATTATCCACATAAGTAAAACGTCAGGGCTTGTAAAACACTGACATCACTCCTAGCTAGAAGGAAACGCATGCCCTCCCTGGATCCTTCTCCTGTTTCTGGTTTACACTGGGATGTGAGGCTCGCGAATTAACGCTACACAAAGCTATGCTATGTTAAAGCCGTGCTTTGATCATCAACCACAAGACTCTGCTTTTCAACAGAAGCCTTGATCATTTGCATCTCAGCGTGCCACACAGGAAATTCACGCTATGCAACCGATGTCTATCAATCACCCAGAATGAAATCCGATATCAGACAAACATCCATTTACAAGTTCGTTCTGGTCGGAACGAAACCGGAGGCACCATATTCCTCGTCCCATATGTCCAATACAGGAGAGAGGCCCTCGCATATTCGGTTGATCTCGAAGTACGTCCGGACGATCACCACTTATTACCTTGTATTGGGTGTATAACCCAATCAAGACATCAGTAATCGTCCAAACGATGTGAAGACCTCTGGTCTTCAACCACCGTCTTCATCCTCGACACATCGTCGAATCAGTTATTCAGAAAGAGATAAACCCGGTCCTTCTGAATAACTCGCGTATATAATAAACAAGTGTTATAAAAACACAACATACGTCTCATTCCAATCCAGAATATTCCTTTATACAAATATTCTTATACTTTAGGAAAAGTTCCCATTAATTTTATCAAAGATAAATCCTTTAAATTTATTCTTTAATCTTCCTTTGGATATCAATTCAAACCAAATTATGGTTTATCCAAACTAGTCGTGATTAGCAAACCTTACCGAAGTAATCATTCGTTTAATTTCCCAATCCCAACCAATTCATCCCATAAAGTAAATCTAGTAATATTTCATATCTAACACCACGGTGTTACCGGTAAAATTAATTACCACTTCACGTTCAAATCTAATTAAAGATTTAACTATCACCTGGAGCAAAACTGGTGATACTCCATTCTCGATCATTTCTTGAATTTGATAATTTTAGTTATCAAATTCACCTTTCAATCTATTTAAAGATTCATTAAAAATCTATTTTAGTTTTAATTTCCAAAAATCATTACTTAATGATTATTCAAAGTTAAGAAATAAATCTTATCTTTAACTGGGTTAAAGAACTAATGTCATTTAAAACACCGCTCACGATAAACCCAAAATCTCATTCCATTAACAATGGGATCTTCACGGAAAACAGATCAAAATATATAATCAATGTGAACTTCCATATCCAACCGATACTATAAATGGAATAATGGCAAAGCCTCTTAAATTCCATATATAGTAACAGTCTTACCCCACAGAAGTCCACTTTGATTATTACCAAATTGAATTCCATTCCATTCCAATTTATTTTATTAAATTGGAAAACTTTATTTTGGAAATTTTCCTTTAAATCTTAACAAAAGATTTATAAATTTCAAATCACATTTTACTATAAATCGGGTTAAAGAACGAATGTCGTTAAAAACACAGTCCACGATAAACCCAATTCACATTCCATTTTATTCCAATTATTAAATATAATTGGAAGCTCTAACAATCTTAATTAAAAGATTTTTTCTCTTCACATGGGGTTCAAGAACAGTGTTACTGAAGACACCATTCACGACAAACCCAAATCCTATTTGGTATTAAATACAAGGCTCTGAATAGAAAATATATCGGCTTATATTCAATATCAAATGCTACAACCGACAAATATCGTATTGGAAATAAGGATATAAATATATCTTTCAAATTTCCATAACAATATCTTTATAATCACGAAATCCAATATCGAAATATTCCGAAGACAATTTCGATTCAAATCCATTCCAATTTATATATTGGAAATCCTAGTTATTTTTAAAATCATTTCAAATCCAATTTAATCATTTAAAAATAATTGGATTATAATTCTAGTTAATAACTAGTTCATTTCGATAAAAAACTATTTTTATCTTTTCAAATATGGAATTTTTCATCCCGATTCTTTCCAAATCATTTCTTATGATTTTACACTAATTATTGCTATTTTAATAACTTTATCAAGGCCCGTGCAGTCGATTTCCATAAACGGCCATCGAACAGAATTTAGAGCGACCTTTTCCAAATTTGATTTGGACATAATTTCAAATACAATAGTTAGATTTCAAATCTCTAATATTGTTAGAAAGCTCTTTTCGATACGAACCCAACGGTTCAGATTTTAGGATAATCCGATGGTCGGATCTCCCATAATGTCCATTCGAAGTCAATGGTCGAAATTCGCGAACTACCGCAGCGCGGCGCGTTCTATTCAGTCCATTATATTATATATATATAATATATATTTCGTCGATTTCCATTTAAAACATATTTTATAAATCGTTTTAAATTCGTTTTCAAAACGATTTCAACTTCATATTCAATTTCAAATCAAAATTGAATATTCCATATCATTAATATAAGAATGATAATATTCTCAAGACATTAGATTTTTGAAATCAATTCCTTTTCGATATTTATTATAAAAATGAATAAAATCGATATAAATGTACTTCACGTCAAAATGGCGTTAATCGAATCGAACGTCTTTATATATTTAAATATATTCATGTCTGTCCCAAATCGGACATCAAAATCAGATTTTGATTCTTTTCTGAATATTATTTTAAAATATTCATTATTTTAAAATATTCATTATTTTAAAATATTCCTTCTTTCTAAACTGGAATCAGACACAGCCAATTACCATATAATGCTATTTATATGGATTTCACACAACAAATGTGTATAAAAACAATCATAAACAATCAACCATCATCCAGAGTGCATTCTACACTGTATAAGCATTAAATATAAATATTCAACGCTTACACAACTTGTCAACCAATCGATTGACATACAACTAAATATTGGGCTTAGTGTATGTCCAATATCACCCCAATACCCGTGTGGGGTTTCAATCAACAAATAATGTATTTTATTTGTGCAGTTGGGCGATGTGTAAAATTTATCGTCCCAATCCATATCAGTCAAATGGGTGTACACAAACAAAACGTCTGATTTGTAAATGAATATTTATTTTATTTATGTGCACGTTAAAAATTATATTTTTAACGATAAATATCCAGCATATGTATATTCTATTCAGTTCATATATACAATAAAAATGATATTTCTATTGTTCTAACATATTTTAGAAAATTTTGGTGGCATAACGGCACGATATCAAAATTGGGTAATGTCTAGCATTACCCCTCTCCTGATATTGGCTCGCGCCATACACACATGAAAATTCCATTCAATTCATTTCACCCAAACAACCAAATTCCACCAAATAATCTAATCAACCAAACCAAACAATCAAACAAGTCGTCCATGGTCTGTGGACGACGGGGAACAGTTCATATATGCAGTTATTTTATAAATAATTGTATAAGAAAATTATAATGAGGAGTTCTCACCTTTGGGTTCCACTCCATCATTCTTTAGCGGACGATGGTTTGGATTAACCCGACATTCCAACTCCATCTATCCATGCTGTTCATAAATATAAATCACATTTTTATGACGCTACATGTATGGAAAAGATTATATTTTTATTTCTCTACATGTATATAAAAGATTATATTTTTATTTCGAAACCATGTAGGTAAAAATCGGATTTTTATACCACGGCTTCATATGTAAAAATCGAATTTTTATTCCACTGTTTTCTATATAAAAATTATATTTTTGCATTGCTATTTATATATAAAAATCAAGCTATATATTCTTAAAACAAATTCTATTTATATTTTTAAAACAAAGTATATTTTTATTTTAAAACAAATCTATTTTTATTTTTAAAACCAATTTATTTTTAATTTTAAAACCAAAGTTGTATTTTTATTTCTAAGAAAAAAACTTGCTATATACAAATTTAAAACATTGCTTATATATATTGAAATCAATGCTTATTATAAATTAATTCTTATTATATTTAAAACAATGCTTATTTAGACTAATTAAATTATATTCAAACTAAATAAACAACATTTACTTAATCGTTGTCATCGAATCACCTTCCTGTTTGCATCAAGAAATCACGAACCACTGTCGCACAAAGCTCCACCTGTGCTTCTCGTCACGGGCGCCACCACTGTGGTTCAGACCCCAATCAGAACCCACCACGCTCTCCCTCTTTGCGTTGCCACCCCCATGCTACGCCGTGGGCAACTCAAGCTCCGCCGTACCCTGAAAATCATGCCTGAATACGGCGCTTTTTACCTTGAATTCGAGCACTACCGCGAGCCATTTTTAATCGTGACCGTTCTTTAGCAAGAGGTCGTCGAGTTGAACATGATTTCAGTTTGAAATCTTTGCGATTGATTGTTGAACTGGAGAGATTTTGGAAGAGAACGATTTAACGTTTTATTCGTTCGTTTCAGAGGAGCGGAGGCAGAAGAAAAACCTGTGTTGACCATCGTTGCTACTTTTGACCAAACAGAATTAGGTTTACGCAGTTATATATATATATATATATATTAATATATAAATTAATATTTAATCCTATACATACTTGTTCATCGTCATGAACTCCTATTCGAACCCAACGACTGTCGCCACTAGCCAACTACCCCCATTCCGAACACAATGGGATATGTTTCGTAAGCCAATTTGGCCATTACGATCAGTTTCCATTAAATTTAAAATATAAATCAATTCATTTTAATTTCAAATGTACATTTTAATTTACCGGGGCCACATACGAACCCAATAATTCCAAAAAAATAAATTTGGCTATGGTTTGATGGTACGGTCCTGCCAAAACTAATTTCGTTGAATTTGGAGACCGTTTGAAAAATGGCCATTTTTTGGTCGATCCAAATTGACTGAAACTGTCAAAACACGTTTTCTTGTGCCATGCTCACATATTGATCCCAACAATTATGAATTTTGGAATCTAGCAATAACTTATCATTCCGAATCCAATAAAAGTTGTTTTGTCAAAAACGGAGGTCATTTGCAAAATTTTCATTTTTATGGGCTAAATTCCATAGCGACTATTCTGAATTTTCAACTGGGCATAACTTTTTATTCCCGCTACGAAATTTCAATTTTTTGGATTCGTTGGAAAGATATTTTCAAATAGATTCTAATGTTTTTTGTTTCACTAAAATCCGTTTTATTTTGAATCCTGTACATTCAGTTGAAATTTGAAATCGAATTTTCAAACTACCGCGCCATTTTCAACTCCATTTATAATTAAAATAAATATTTGTATTCTAACGTCGATTCAAATAAATATATACATTCTAATTCTATTCAACATAAATTTCTTATCATTATTATTTAAAATAATAATTTTAAATATTCAAAATTCATTAAAATTGCCAAAATAAATTTTTTGAATTAGTTCTGATTTTCTGGGTTGTTACATTTATTCTGGCGATCCTAGGTAGAAATTGCCTAAGATGGATTTACAGCATAATTCCTTTGGATTGTCCAGTCCCAGGACAAACTGAATGGACGAATATCTGGCAGTATGTCTGGTGGATCGCATAAGTTGATCGTTTCAAACGTATTTACGTTGGTGGCGGAGGAATTTGTTTCTCTTAGGTTATACCCGTAGTATTTTTGGGAAAATCAATTTATGATTTCACGGGTATGACGATGTGGCATTCAAAGTAATAAAGAGGTGATCTGTTAAAAGATACGTTATGACCTCAAGCCACATCAACTAGGAAATGGCAGAAATCGGGCAGGCAGCACGGCTAAGTGGGTCGCACCAAATTAGGGTATATTGTCACCATCTAGAGAATATGTGACACCCATGGGATTCGAACCCCCCGACCACCCGGAAAGCAACACCACCACTAATCACTTGTGCTAAAAGATCTTTGTGTTAGCTTTTAGAGAGGGGTGTTACAGAATATCCATATTTGTTACTTCTTTCAATTTTGTATCTCTCGGGAACGGTTATGTTGGTATACCAACCGTAAGGTGACAATATATTCGGAACATTCAAGCAAAATGAATGGCCGGCCATGTGTGGCCGAGTTATAAGATGTTCTTGTTGAACTCCAGTGTATCGCTTCTAGAGTACACTAATCGAAAGGTGGTTCCATACATTGTCATAGTTGGAAATCAATTACCCAATAAGAGTCTGTGGTTTTTGATTGTATATTATATTTGTAGAATGTGAGATGAAAGCGTTCTACTAGATTGTTATTTACTTGATTTAGACATTATTTTAATATCAAGAGAGTTGTGATATAAAGAATATTTTGAGTAGTTGTGAGGTAAAGACCATCCGTGTTTATGTGTGGATCAAATCATAAAGGTAGCCTATTACTTTATGCAGCCATTGAACATAAAAATAAATCATAACATCAATTACTGATTAATACTATTGTCTGACTATTTGATACGAATTTCATCCTCAAACGGTTGTCCTGTTATCACAAACCAATCATAACACCAAGATTTTAGCAAAATATCAGTTCTTTAATAGATAACGTTTTTAATTACAAAATGTTTATAAAATCTTATGTTTGATTGACTTCCTATAAGAATAGTGAACAATAGGATTAGGCTTTGATGATTTGCACTCGCAAAATTGTGTATTTAAATCGAAATATTTTGCTTATGCACCTTAATGCTGCACAAATATGAACTCTTATCTATGGAAACTAACATATTTCTGTATTTGTTTTAATATCGCTTACAGTTAAAATTTTGCTGAGATTACAGATAAATTTTGTTCCATAAAGATTTTATTGTTCTAAATTTACAAACAAAACAAAATTGTTCACAATAGTAAAAGTTTTCAAATCATACATAGTAAGAGTGTGTTTGTTGTGCTATATTAATAAGATACTGCTATTTGCTTCCTCCTATGCAATCTCAATGTCACTAAGGTAACTATGTAAGAATCTTTATTTGTGTGCAACTCATGGGTTAGGCTTTGACAAGTAGTATCAGTGCCTTGAACTATAGAATGAAGGCATGTCACATTAGAGCTGAGAGGATGAGGCATCATCATTTTGACCAAGTTGAAGTAAATAAGAGAATTGAAAATTGATGAACAAATCTGAAGATAATTATATATGATATAAAATTTTATTTTCATGTTCGAGTCTATTGCGAGAAGTATTGCGAATTGTTTTGCAATGATATCATATAATATAATTTTGAGGGATATATGGATTATTATTTATGAAATAAATTATCTACCTCAGTGCAATTTTTACTGTCTAGCATCCTATTATACCAATGACTGCTAAGGCATGAACATAAAAATCAATCAACTTGTTAGTTTTGTGCGTCTTCATGACGAGAAAATGTATGTTTATTTATATATAATATTATATATATATATAAACACACATACATATGTTAGTATGAACAGTCATGATTGGAACCAAATTTCAATATGCTAGCAAACATGAAATGTATGTTACCAGATAAAAGCCCAATCAGAAAGGTATTATATGAGTTGCCACATAGCCGAGTTATTCTTTAATAAACTTAAGTGATATTTTTCCTGAGCTCATAATGTTCTTAGTCGATCTATCATTGCGAACTTCTTCTACTTAAGTCCTTTTTGATACGCATCTCATTTCTTTTGTACTTGGTGGTGGTATTAGAGCTATCAATTTCTTACACGATCCGAAATCCGACCTAAAACCCACACGAAATTTAGCATGGAAACAAGAGTTGGATAGATTTAATCTTCACAGTATGGACATAAAGGAAGAGAAACTGAAAACTGAGCCGGAACAGAAGACAAATACACTGTTAAGCAAGTCAACCATAACCCAATAAAAAATGATTCTCTCGAGCAGGAAAGAAATATGATTGATAGTGATGTAGAAGATAAAGTCATACTGGAAATGAAGAAAAATGAGTTGGAAAGCTACAGGAAGAAGATGAAGAAAGTAATGATTGAATCAAACTCAAAAATTAAGAGTGTGCTCCAAGGGAGACTTCCTTTTGAAAAAGAACTGAAAAATGAGATCTTCAGTGCTTTAATGTAACACCCCGTATGTTGAATAACTTGCTATAATATAAATCAGGGCAGAATTAAATTTTAAAATCTGAATCAGGGAAAACAGGCTATGCCATTGCGTTCGTCTCGGAAAAATACGCGAAATAGAGTCCGAGTTTTCTAAAATCGGAGTCCGTATGACCCAGTTAAGGCCCGAAGAAGTTTTCAGAAATTCAAAACAGATTTGAATACAAAAATTTAAAACATTACAGAAGAGGCGGGAAAATTCCCGCCAGGCAGAGGGAGTCGACCCTAGGGTCGACATGGGTGTCGACCCTAGGGTCGACATAGGTGTCGACCACCTCCCTAGGGGTCGACCCAGGGGTCGACCCAGGGGTCGACACAGGGGTCGACCCCCCCTGTCGGTCTGTGTGACCTAGGTGCACCATCTTGGCTTTGGGGTTGTGCTTGGTGGCTAGGACGAGATCTGACGGCTCTAATCTGATTTAGGTTAATCTAATGGCCTAAAACACCTAACTAATCTATAAATACACCCTAAGACTACCCTAATTCATACTAAAAATAGATACAACACCGTTATGCCGTCAAAATGCTACTTGAAGGAGCCTCCATCAAATTAAAGAGGAAGATAGCTTCTCAAAGCAACTACTAATCAGCTCTAGCAACTTAATCTTCTTCTTAGGAGTGCTAATCAACAAGTTGTGAGTTTCTATAGCCTTAATGACCAATTGTTGAAATGATTATGATAGGATATAATGAGGTTATGGCTATGAATGTGGATCAATGCAAGTTATGTTATCATATGCTATGTGTTCATGATGTTATGCAAGTTATGCAAGTTATATGTTATGTGTTAATGATGTTATGCAAGTTATGCAAGTTATATGCTATGTGTTAATGATGTTATGCAAGTTATGCAAGTTATATGCTATGTGTTCATGATGTTATACAAGTTATGCAAGTCATATGCTATGTGATCATGATGTTATGCAAGTTATGCAAGTCCTATGCTATGTGTTCATGATGTTATGCAAGTTATGCAAGTGATATGCTATGTGATCATGATGTTATGCAAGTTATGCAAGTTTTAGGCTATGTGTTCATGATGCTAGTTATACAAATCGCTATGATAAACATTGATCCATTATGACACTATGATTATGCAAGTTTGGTATATGATTATATGCAAGTTCATATATGATATGTTATGCAAGTTTGGTGTTTGATTATATGCAAGTAACATGTGCAAGTTTACACCTTTGGATGATATGCATACATATGCAAGTTAACCCCTTTGTATGTCATAAATACATATGCAAGTTTACCCCTTTGTATGACATAAGTAACTTATGCAAGTTAACCTCTTTATGACATATGTGATTCATGCAAGTTTGGGTTGGTTATTTATGCTAGTTGGGTTTGATGCTATATGCATGTTGACACCTTTAAAACCCATGTTGATGCTAATGTTATGCAAGTTGAACCCATTGTATTTGTGATGAATCTTCCCTTTTATGTCATGTTAGCGAATTACGTGGGGAACGATGGGGTTAATATACATGTTAATGAAATGGTGTGAAGTTGGTATGATTATGCATACCATAAGGTGGATGGACATAATTGAGTCAATTATGTACATCGTTAAAATTGGAATTAATTAGGGAAAATTAATTCGAAATATGGGGGTGATTAATTAGGTGTAATTAATCGACTAAGACACGAGGTTGGACCCTTTTGTAGCATAAGACTGCCCGGAACCGACCGGCAAATCCAGCGGCTACAAATGATTGGCCCAATGTGAGAGGTCTTAGGCACAAACTAAATATGTGACAAGTGTATAGACACGAGGTTAGACTCGGTTATGGCGTAAGGCTGCCCGGACCCAACCGGTAAATCCAGCTGCCATAAAAGATAGTCTAATGTGAGAGGTCTTTACAACGGTTACGTTCTTAATCAATTAAGAAACACTTAACCAGATAAGTATGTAGTGGGGCATGAGGGGTTAAGTGGGTGCCTTGGGTGGCATGTGGAAATCAAGTGAGTGCCTTGGGTGGCATGTGGAAATCTAGTAGGTTGCCTTGGGTGGTGTAACACCCCACTCCCGCTATGGTCACTCTCTAAGGGAATGCCATAACATCGGTGGAGTATTTTAAGTGAATATAGAACAGAAAAATTACAACAAGCCAGATATAAGTAATACTTGAAAATTTCAAAACATCATTTCATTGCAGCGGAAAGTAAAACATGTTTGGTTACATCACAAAACCATAATAAGAGTCAAGTACAAAATATCCATCCTGATAAATAAAAGTACATAATCCCAATACATGAACTGATAGCCATAATAGAAAAGGGTAAGCTGAGCTCTACACCTATGGTCCAAGCTCCAAAAGAGAATAAAGCAGCCTGATCAAAGCCCACTCGTACTGGGCCCACTCTGATAACCTGAGGGTTGGGAAAAAGATAAAAACAACGGGGTCAGACATAAGTCTGAGCGAGTCCTATAACTTTAACAATACAATCATTAAAGTAACCAGAGAAGACATAAGCTTGATATACGGTAACGTCTGGGGATGAATGGCTACACTAAGCAGCTTGGCAGACTTAGGATAAACTAAGATAACCGTAAAGACGCATCCACCCACCCAAGGATAATTACTACACTGCACCACACCAGTTATTCCTACTTAAAGGTTGATCCCCCTAGGTGTACTTAGTAATTTAGTAGTTTCGTGTACCCCTATCTGACTACATAGGTGTACCCACTACTCCCCAAGCGATCGGCTCCCCTACGTAGATACCCGTGCTGGTCCCACGATGGGGTGTATCATTCCCCAACGTGGCCACCTGATAATATCAACGGTGCACGGCTTTATATCTACACGATGCAACAACGACTTACCAACCAGCCCGGGTCCACACACGCATATGAAACCCGTTGGTCCCGCGTTGCCACCGCTAACCCGGTTTGGCCTCTTATAGTCAAGTCCAATATGCGTGTCCCGTCACTCGACTAGAGTCGAGCCCACAAAGATATGTTTGGGATATTGGTTGAAATGGGCCCCCACAAGCTACCACCTAAGCTTGTTATTTCTAGTGAATCCCACTTAACCCTTTAACCATGTCCCCTTACATGTTATAAATTTTGGTTAAGTCCTTTAATCATATTCTAATTGTCATACAAGGTACCCACTAGATTTTCACATGCCACCCATGGCACTTACTTAACCCTTTAATCATGTTTAATTACATGTTCCACTTTGGTTAAGTATTCTAATCGTATTTTCACATGCCACCCATGGCACTTACTTAACCCTTTAATCATGTTTAATTACATGTTTCACTTTGGTTAAGTATTCTAATCGTATTTTTCTATTGCCACCCAAGGCAACCCACTAGTCTCCTCATGCCACCCAAGGCACCCACTTAACCCCCTCATGTCCCACTACATGCTAATATGGTTAAGTGCTTCTTAATTCATTAATTAAGATCATGACCTCATAAAGACCTCTCACATTAGACCGTCTTTTATGACTGCTGGATATGCCGGTTGGTTCCGGGCAGACTTCTGTCATCAAAAGGGTCTAACCTCGTGTCTTTACTTTAATCATGTATTTAATTTATGACTAAGACCTCTCACATTGGGCCAATCATTTGTAGCCGCTGGATGGCCGGTCGGTTCCGGGCAGACTTCCGCTACAAAAGGGTCCAACCTCGTGTCTTAGTTGATTAATTACACCTAATTAATCACCCCCATATTAATTATCCCTAATTAATATCAAGTTTTTCATAACATGGGTAGACCTAACTCAATAGGTAAATTCCCATGGGGTAGACCTAACTCAATAGGTAAATTCCCACTTATGCTTATTCATTTTATGGTATGCTTAATCATAACCATTTCACACCATTCATTAACATGTCTATTAACCCCATCGTTTCCCCACGTACTTATGCTAACACGACATATTTCCAAGAGAAGATTCTTTCACAATTAACATGGGTTTCACTTAGCATACATTAGCATTAACATGGGTTAAAAGGTGTCCACTTACATCATGACATTAACCCAACTAGCATTACTAAATAACCCAACTTGCATGAACATACATATGTCATGTATAAAGGCGACTTGCATAAGTGTTCATAGGTTATACAAAGGTGAACTTGCATGTGTCTTAAAGGTGTGAACTTGCATAACATGTTCATGTTAACTTGCATAACATCATACACATAACTTGCATAATATTATAAACATAACTTGCATATCAACATACACATAACTTACATAACATCATGCACATAACTTGCATAACATCATACACATAACTTGCGTAATATTATAAATATAACTTGCATATCAACATACACATAACTTACATAACATCATGCACATAACTTGCATAACATCATACACATAACTTGCATATGAATTTGCATAACAACATGCACATAACTTACATAACATCATACACATAACTTGCATAACATGTTGAGCTTGCATATAAGCATACACATAACTTGTATAACATGTTGAACTTGCATATATGACTTGCATCTTAAAGGAGGGTAAACATGCATACATATATATATTCATAGCATATAAAGGTGCCATCTTGCATATGTATGCATCACATTTAAAAGGGTAAACTTGCATGTCATGATTTATGCATAATACCAAACACTTAGCATGCATAAAACCACCTACTTAGCATGCATAAAATCAATTACTTATTATGCATAAACCCACCACTTAACTTGCATAAACCCACATATCCAACTTGCATAAACTCACATATTCAACATACATAAACTCACATATTCAACATGCATAAACTCACATATTCAACATGCATAAACTCACATATTCAACATGCATAAACATAGGATTAATATTAAACATAGATTAGCATATTCACATAATATCATATGACTTGAAAACCCATTAATCCTCATGCAAAACCATAGATCTCATCATATCTCATCTACTTAATTTAACAATTGATCATCAAAGTGATAGAAACTCACCAAAACCAAGATTAGCAAATTTATGAAGTGGAATTAGTTGCTTTAGTTGAAGAAGATGTTGATTAGAGGTTGATTAGCTTGCAACTCTCTTCATTGATTTGTGGAGGCCATGATCAAGTTTCATTTTGCCATAGTTTAGTTACAAGATCTAATTATGAATGAATTAGGGTAGGGTTAGGGTCTTATTTATAGGATTAGGTAGTGTTTTAGGCCCGTAGATTAACCCTAGGTTAGATTAGGTCCGTTAGATTTAGGAAATCTCTAGAACCCAGCCCTCCAAGCCAGCCTAAAACCCAACCTGGTGCACCCAGGTTCTCTGGACGCCGCGCCCAGGTCGACAGGCAAGTCGACAGGCAAGTCGACTCCCCAGTCGACAGGCCTGTCGACAGCCCTGTCGACATGGGTAGGGCGGGAAATTTCCCGCCTGGCCCCCTGCTGGTTTCATTTTGAAATCTGACTTTGAATTTTTAAATCTGTTTTTAGCTTTAATTTTTCTGCAAACTTCATTGAGCCTTAACTGGGCCATACGGACTCCGATTCTCGAAAACTCGGACTCTATTTCGCGTATTTTTCCGAGACGAACGCAATGACGCAGCCCGTTACCCCCAATTCCCACATCTGAGATTATTTATCCTGAAATTAGTGAATTTTAGTATTAACTAAAATTCGGGGTGTTACATTCTCCCCTCCTTAAAGGATTTCGTCCCCGAAATCTTTAAGCTAAGGAGAATGCATATCCTACCATCCAAACAACCATCTACTCAATCCATCATACACGGGCATCCATCGTCCTTAAAACAATTTCTAATGATGTATGAGCATATGCAAAAAGTGTGTGTATATGTTCCCTATCTAATGTATGAACACATGCAAACCATGATAGTGCCATGCATCCATTATGTATGCGAGAGAACCCTATCGACACATACAATATCTATATGAGTGCACAATCATTCACCAAAATGCATCATCCATATGATAACACAATCATTATACATCCATAAATATAGCTTCCTATATACAATTTTATGCAATATGCAATATGAAGTGATTGAGCCGATCTAGTGCCTAGAGTGTGTGTATATGCATCCACGAGCAACCACTAGCAAACACTTGCATCCACTTGCATCCATCATACATAACATGTCTCAAACACATGTTTCAACCATAGGTTTACCCTATCTAAAGGTCAAAGGTACTAATGAGAGGACATACTAAGGATAAGATAAGCACTAGACAACCGATAAAGGAGACGTCTAAAGCACATACCCTCAAAAAGGGATGGGCATAACGAACGCATCTTCGCTTCTGTCTCCCAAGTAGCATTGCTCTCACTTTCTCTCCTTTTTCATTTTGACTAGTCGAACCTCTCTGTTTCTCAACTCCCTAATCTCTGACCCAAGGATGCGGGTAGGAGCTCGTCGAATAATCACATCACACTCTACCTTACTTCTTTAAGCAAGCTTGGCTCTATCGCCTCTACGATCTTATGTAGGCCCTTCCTCAATGGAATACATCATGTACACCACTCAGTCTGTCGGGCAACCCCACCAATGGAAGATGCTCTTCCCATGTACCTCCTAAATCCAAGATACATAGCCTCAAAAGGTCTTCTAAAATATGATTCACCCTCTCGGTCTGGCCGTCCGTCTGAGGATGATATGCGGTACTCAAACACAACTGAGTCCCTACCGCCTCTTGCAAACTCTTCCAAAACTCTTTAGTGAAGATAGGATCTCGATCGCTCACTATACTGGAAGGTACATCATGCAATCTAATAATCTCTCGAATGTAAACTGAAGCTAGACATGGAATAGTCCTCTTGCTCTTCACGGGTATGAAATGGGCACACTTAGTAAGTCCATCTACCACAACCCAAATCCCCGTATTACCCTTCCTTGATTTTGGTAATCCTTCGAGACACTATCCCACTTCCTTAGCGGAACTTCCAATGGGTGAAGCAACCCACTTGGTTTCTTTTGCTCCGCTTTCACCAAGCATCTAGCGACATACTCGGCCATGTCTTTCTTCATACCGGCCAAAAAGAAAACTCGCTTCATGTCTTGGTACATCTCGTCCCATGAGAAAACCAGATTTTTCTTCGTCAAGCGGTTTAATGGGGCCGATATCTTCGTGAAGTCTTTGATGAACTTCGTATAATATCCTGCCAACCCCAAGAAACTTCTTACTTCGGTAGCATACCTAGGAACTTTCCAATCCTGGATAGATACTATCTTTGTGGGATCCACAGCTATCCCTTCCTTAGAGATCACATGCCCTAAGAATCGCACTTTTCTTCTCCAAAAATGACATTTAGAGAATTTAGCTTTAAGACTATGTGCTCGAGGAGTCTCCAACACTTCTCTGAGATGTAAGGCATGCTTTTCTCCACTTCTAGAGAAAATCAGGATATTCTCCCATGCAAAATCGTCACAACTATCCATCTCTCACGCAAACCACCTTAGTCGAACTCGACATCCCCCAAATGCAAGCCCCAAAGGCCTAAACCAATATCAGACAAACACCCAAGGGATACCTCCTTCGAATTCAGATGACCTACGTGAGATGATACTAGTAAAAACGGCTAAATAATTAAGCCCTTGTCCAACTCTGGATGTCCTCGCCGGTCTCGCTCCAAAACCATCGTTTATCCCATAACTGGCTTTGCTCATCCTATTAAGCACATATGAAAACTTATTCCGCTCCTAGAAAAGACCAAGATGTCATTTACAAAGACCATCACGAACTTATTTAGGTACTCCCTGAACACCCTTCTCATCATATGCGGGGGCGTTCGTCAAACCAAATGGCATCTCCAGCCACTCATAAAAAAAACCATCCGAAGTCCTAAAGGTAGTCTTCTCTATACTATCCTCAGTCACTCTCAACTGATGAAACCTCGTGGCTAAGTCCAACTGCGAAAATACTGAGGCGCCCACTAACTGATCAAAGAGATCATCAATCCTCGACAATGGGTGTCTATTCTTCTTTGTGAGTTTATTTAGCTCTCTTTAGCCTACACAAAGTCTGAGGGACCCATCCGCCTTCGTGGCAAAAACTACCGGAGCACCCTACTCTGATATACTTCGTCTTCTAAACCCCTTCTCAAGCAAATTGCCTACTTGCTTATGGAGTTCCCTCCTCTCACGAGGAGCCACGTGACACACTGGCCAAGACACTGGTTTGGCATTGTCTACCAGATATATTTGGAAGTCAATCTCCCGCTCCGGAGGTAAGCCCTTCACCTCCTCAAACACATCCGAGTATTCCCGGACTACTCTATCAGATCGCAAACTCTTGACCGACGTGTCAAGCGATTCTAGATAACTTAGCATAACAGATTCCATGGGATTACAAGAGATCTCGAGAGTGTTACCCTAGCGGGTCATAAGCCTAACAACTCTCCTTCCATAATAAGAACGGCACCATTACTGGATAACCAGTCCATGCCCAAAGCTAACCCATAGCCCGTGAAGCCCAAAAAGCATCACATCTAAACTCAACGCTAAGTATAGAAACTTTCAAACCCAAACACATCATGGAGCCCAATTGGGTTTGAAACAACTAAGGGATCATCTACTAACTGGTGTCTCAGTGCAGTGACTCAACTAACAATGATGAGATAAACGAACTCAATGCGTCAAAATCAAATAAAGTACGGACAGGATGATCAAACAGGAAACTAAACTTTCAATGGAAATAGTTCTACCTCTTTCCTGAATCGGTGGAACCGCGAGAGCCTAAGCTTGCCCCCTTGCCTGAGTTGGTGCCAAAAGAACTTGCACCTGTCCTCCTGAGGTAGATCCCGTCCTTTGCCCTTTCTTAGGGCAGTCCTTCACTAGATGTCCTGCTTCGTCACAGCGGAAGCAGCCAGCCTTCCTCTTCTTGCGACAATCCTTGCTTAGGTGGCCTAGTGTCCCACAGTTGAAGCACTTCTTCTTTCCCTTGCCACCGTTACCTTTCCCACCCTTATTTTGTTGTTGAGGTTTCTTCTGATCTTCATTCTTCTCAGGTGCTTTATTAGCATTGGGACCCTTCTCTTCCTCATGCATAAGTGCCATGTCCACTAGCTTCTCGAAAGTGGCCCCCATAGGGATGTGAGACATAGCCAATCCGTGCATCGGTTCGTTCAAGCCTTTAACGAACCTCAAAGCTTTCTCTTCCGGTGTGTTTACCAAGTCCATGTTGAATCTCTCTAACTGATTAAACTTGTTAACATATTCTTTCACCGACAAGTTCCCTTGCTTTAAGTTCAAGAACCTTTCCACGTGCATATTTTCTTCCGCTTTTGAGAGAAATTTTGCCTCAAACCTTTGCCTGAAATCCATCCAAGAATCAACAGGGCGTTCTCCATTAGTGGCCTCCCACCAGAACGAGGCCTCTCCTTCCATTAACCAAGCGGCTAACCTGACTTTCTTTCCCTCTTCCACTTCCAAGATTTCCATTAATTCTTCCGTCTCATTAAGACAATCCCTAGCTCCCACAAAAGGTTTTCCTCCCATAGCCTTAAACTTCCTACAAGTCATAGCAAAAGTATCCGCGCGAGGAGGAACGAGTGCAACGGGTGGAGGAGGAACATTTGCTGGACCTGCAGCGGCGGCCCTAGCCTCTAACAATCTCCTATACCATACTGGTACCGCTACACCGTCCGGAAGATAAAGATCTTCAGCCATGCTGAGACGAAAAAGGAAAGATTCAAAACGGAGAATTCGAAAGATAAAGATATGGCTATCGGGGATTATGCTTTTCTTTCAAAAAAATTTCTCTTTAAAGACATGTTTTTGAAAATATTTCTTCCAAAAATGTTTTTAGAAAAATAGTTTTCTAAAAATTTTATCTGTTCTGGTAACCTTTGCTCTAATACCACGTGTAACACCCCACTCCCGCTATGGTCACTCTCTAAGGGAATGCCATAACATCGGTGGAGTATTTTAAGTGAATATAGAACAGAAAAATTACAACAAGCCAGATATAAGTAATACTTGAAAATTTCAAAACATCATTTCATTGCAGCGGAAAGTAAAACATGTTTGGTTACATCACAAAACCATAATAAGAGTCAAGTACAAAATATCCATCCTGATAAATAAAAGTACATAATCCCAATACATGAACTGATAGCCATAATAGAAAAGGGTAAGCTGAGCTCTACACCTATGGTCCAAGCTCCAAAAGAGAATAAAGCAGCCTGATCAAAGCCCACTCGTACTGGGCCCACTCTGATAACCTGAGGGTTGGGAAAAAGATAAAAACAACGGGGTCAGACATAAGTCTGAGCGAGTCCTATAACTTTAACAATACAATCATTAAAGTAACCAGAGAAGACATAAGCTTGATATACGGTAACGTCTGGGGATGAATGGCTACACTAAGCAGCTTGGCAGACTTAGGATAAACTAAGATAACCGTAAAGACGCATCCACCCACCCAAGGATAATTACTACACTGCACCACACCAGTTATTCCTACTTAACGGTTGATTCCCCTAGGTGTACTTAGTAATTTAGTAGTTTCGTGTACCCCTATCTGACTACATAGGTGTACCCACTACTCCCCAAGCGATCGGCTCCCCTACGTAGATACCCGTGCTGGTCCCACGATGGGGTGTATCATTCCCCAACGTGGCCACCTGATAATATCAACGGTGCACGGCTTTATATCTACACGATGCAACAACGACTTACCAACCAGCCCGGGTCCACACACGCATATGAAACCCGTTGGTCCCGCGTTGCCACCGCTAACCCGGTTTGGCCTCTTATAGTCAAGTCCAATATGCGTGTCCCGTCACTCGACTAGAGTCGAGCCCACAAAGATACGTTTGGGATATTGGTTGAAATGGGCCCCCACAAGCTACCACCTAAGCTTGTTATTTCTAGTCAATCCCACTTAACCCTTTAACCATGTCCCCTTACATGTTATAAATTTTGGTTAAGTCCTTTAATCATATTCTAATTGTCATACAAGGTACCCACTAGATTTTCACATGCCACCCATGGCACTTACTTAACCCTTTAATCATGTTTAATTACATGTTCCACTTTGGTTAAGTATTCTAATCGTATTTTCACATGCCACCCATGGCACTTACTTAACCCTTTAATCATGTTTAATTACATGTTTCACTTTGGTTAAGTATTCTAATCGTATTTTTCTATTGCCACCCAAGGCAACCCACTAGTCTCCTCATGCCACCCAAGGCACCCACTTAACCCCTTCATGTCCCACTACATGCTAATATGGTTAAGTGCTTCTTAATTCATTAATTAAGATCATGACCTCATAAAGACCTCTCACATTAGACCGTCTTTTATGACTGCTGGATATGCCGGTTGGTTCCGGGCAGACTTCTGTCATCAAAAGGGTCTAACCTCGTGTCTTTACTTTAATTATGTATTTAATTTATGACTAAGACCTCTCACGTTGGGCCAATCATTTGTAGCCGCTGGATGGCCGGTCGGTTCCGGGCAGACTTCCGCTACAAAAGGGTCCAACCTCGTGTCTTAGTTGATTAATTACACCTAATTAATCACCCCCATATTAATTATCCCTAATTAATATCAAGTTTTTCATAACATGGGTAGACCTAACTCAATAGGTAAATTCCCATGGGGTAGACCTAACTCAATAGGTAAATTCCCACTTATGCTTATTCATTTTATGGTATGCTTAATCATAACCATTTCACACCATTCATTAACATGTCTATTAACCCCATCGTTTCCCCACGTACTTATGCTAACACGACATATTTCCAAGAGAAGATTCTTTCACAATTAACATGGGTTTCACTTAGCATACATTAGCATTAACATGGGTTAAAAGGTGTCCACTTACATCATGACATTAACCCAACTAGCATTACTAAATAACCCAACTTGCATGAACATACATATGTCATGTATAAAGGCGACTTGCATAAGTGTTCATAGGTTATACAAAGGTGAACTTGCATGTGTCTTAAAGGTGTGAACTTGCATAACATGTTCATGTTAACTTGCATAACATCATACACATAACTTGCATAATATTATAAACATAACTTGCATATCAACATACACATAACTTACATAACATCATGCACATAACTTGCATAACATCATACACATAACTTGCATAATATTATAAACATAACTTGCATATCAACATACACATAACTTACATAACATCATGCACATAACTTGCATAACATCATACACATAACTTGCATATGAATTTGCATAACAACATGCACATAACTTACATAACATCATACACATAACTTGCCTAACATGTTGAGCTTGCATATAAGCATACACATAACTTGTATAACATGTTGAACTTGCATAAATGACTTGCATCTTAAAGGAGGGTAAACATGCATACATATATATATTCATAGCATATAAAGGTGCCATCTTGCATATGTATGCATCACATTTAAAAGGGTAAACTTGCATGTCATGATTTATGCATAATACCAAACACTTAGCATGCATAAAACCACCTACTTAGCATGCATAAAATCAATTACTTATTATGCATAAACCCACCACTTTAACTTGCATAAACCCACATATCCAACTTGCATAAACTCACATATTCAACATACATAAACTCACATATTCAACATGCATAAACTCACATATTCAACATGCATAAACTCACATATTCAACATGCATAAACATAGGATTAATATTAAACATAGATTAGCATATTCACATCATATCATATGACTTGAAAACCCATTAATCCTCATGCAAAACCATAGATCTCATCATATCTCATCTACTTAATTTAACAATTGATCATCAAAGTGATAGAAACTCACCAAAACCAAGATTAGCAAACTTATGAAGTGGAATTAGTTGCTTTAGTTGAAGAAGATGTTGATTAGAGGTTGATTAGCTTGCAACTCTCTTCATTGATTTGTGGAGGCCATGATCAAGTTTCATTTTGCCATAGTTTAGTCACAAGATCTAATTATGAATGAATTAGGGTAGGGTTGGGGTCTTATTTATAGGATTAGGTAGTGTTTTAGGCCCTTAGATTAACCCTAGGTTAGATTAGGTCCGTTAGATTTAGGAAATCTCTAGAATCCAGCCCTCCAAGCCAGCCTAAAACCCAACCTGGTGCACCCAGGTTCTCTGGACGCCGCGCCCAGGTCGACAGGCAAGTCGACTCCCCAGTCGACAGGCCTGTCGACAGCCCTGTCGACATGGGTAGCGCGGGAAATTTCCCGCCTGGCCCCCTGCTGGCTTCATTTTGAAATCTAACTTTGAATTTTTAAATCTGTTTTGAGCTTTAATTTTTCTGCAAACTTCATTGGGCCTTAACTGGGCCATACGGACTCCGATTCTCGAAAACTCGGACTCTATTTCGCGTATTTTTCCGAGACGAACGCAATGACGCAGCCCGTTACCCCCAATTCCCACATCTGAGATTATTTATCCTGAAATTAGTGAATTTTAGTATTAACTAAAATTCGGGGTGTTACAGGTGGCAATAGAAAATACGATTAGAATACTTAACCAAGTGGAAACATGTAATTAAACATGATTAAAGGGTTAAGTGGGTTGCACTAGATAAAGGGACAAGCTTAGGTGGGTAGCTTGTGGGGGCCCATTTCAACCAGTAACCCATATGTATCTTATTGGGCTCGACCCATGTCGAGGATGGGACACGCGTACTGGGCTTGACTATAAGAGGCCAAAACGGGTTAGCGGTGGCAACGCAAGTCCAACGGGTTTCATATGCGTGTGTGGACCCGGGCTGGTAGGTAAGACGTTGTTGCATCGTGTAGGTATAAGCCGTGCACCATTGGTTGTATCGGGTTGCCACTTTGGGGAGTGATACACCCCACTGTGGGGCCAACACGGGTATCTACGGTAGGGAGTCGATCGCTTGGGGAGTAGTGGGTACACCTAGTGGAGATAGGGGCAGACGGCACCTATGTAGTCAGCTAGGGGTACACGAAACTACTGGGTAAATTTTTCTAAGTCCTTGGGTGGGATCAACCTTTAAGTAGGAATGACCGGTGTGGTGCAGTTAGTAATTACCCTTGGGTGGGTAGATGCGTCCTTACCGTTATCTTAGTTCATCCTATGTCTAGTTGGCTACTTAGTGTAGTCATTTATCCCCAGTCATCCCGTACCAAGTTTATATCATACCCTAATTACTTTAATGATTGTGTTGTTAAAGTTATAGGGCTCACTCAGACTTATGTCTGACCCCGTTGTTTTTATCTTTTTCCCCCTCAGGTCCTCAGGTTGGGCCTAGCACTAGTGGGCTTTGATCAGATTTCTTTATCTATCTTTTGGAGCTTGGACCGTGATGTAAAGCCCAGCTTATCTTTTCTAGTATGGCTATTGTTTATGTAGTGGGATTATGTACTTATGTTTTTATCAGGATGGATATTTAGTACTTGACCCTTTATGGTGTTGTAACTAAACATGTTTACCTTCTGCTGCAATGAAATGATGTTTTAGATTTTCAAGTATTTATATCTGTCTTGTTGTAATTTTTCTGTTCTATATTCACTTAAAATGCTCCACCGAAGTTAAGGCATTCCCTTAGTGAGTGACCTTAGCGACTGTGGGGTGTTACACGTGGTATCAGAGCTGAAGGTTACCAGAACAGATAAAATTTTTAGAAAACTATTTTCTAAAAAAAACATTTTTGGAAGAAGTATTTTCAAAAACATGTCTTTAAAGAGAAAGGTTTTTGAAAGAAAAGCATAATCCCCAATAGCCATATATTTATACTTCGAATTCTCCGTTTTGAATCTTTCCTTTTTCGTTTCAGCATGGCTGAAGATCTTAACTTTCCGGAGGGTGTGACGATACCAGTATGGTATAGGAGATTGATGGAGGCTAGCGCCGCCACTGCGGGTCCAGCAAATGTTCCTCCCCCAACAGTAGCCCCTGATCTTCCTCCTCCCCCTCCTCCTCCTCGCACGGATACTTTTGCTAAGACTTGCAAGGAATTTAAGGCTATGGGAGGGAAACCTTTTCAAGGATCAGAAACTTTTGTGGAAGCTAGAGATTGGCTTAAGGAGGTGGGAGAGTTGATAGATATCTTTGAGATGGAAGAAGGAAAGAAGGTCAAGTTAGCTGCTTGGTTAATGAAGGGAGAGGCCTCATTCTGGTGGGAGGTCACTAATGGAGAGCGCCCTGTTGACTCTTGGGCGGATTTCAGGCAAAGGTTTGTGGCAAAGTTTCTCTCAAGGGCGGAGGAAAACTTGTATATGGAAAGGTTCTTGACTCTAAAGCAAGGAAACCTATCGGTGAAGGAATATGTCAAAAAGTTTAATCAATTGGCAAGGTTTAGCATAGATATGGTGAATACACCGGAGAAGAAGGCTTTGAGGTTCGTTAAAGGCTTAAATGAACCGATGCATGGATTGGCTATGACTCACATCCCTATGGGGGCCACCTTAGAGAAGCTAGTAGACATGGAACTCATGCATGAGGAAGAGAAGGGTCCCAATGCTAATAAGGCACCCGAGAAGAAAGGAGATCAAAAGAGACCTCAACAGCAACAGCAAAAAAAAGGTGGGAAAGGCAACGGTGGCAAGGGAAAGAAGAAGTGCTTCAATTGCGGGACACCAGGCCACCTAAGCAAAGATTGTCGGAAGAAGAAGAAGACTGGCTGCTTCCACTGTGGCGAAGTAGGGCATTTGGTGAAGGACTGCCCTAAGAAGGGGCAAAGGACGGGATCTACCTCAAGGGGACAGGTGCAAGCTCTTATGGCACCGGGTCAGGCAAGGGGGCAAGTTCAGGCTCTCGCGGTTCCACCGATTCAGGAAAGAGGTAGAACTATTTCCGTTGAAAGTCTGGTTTTTCTGTTTGATCATCCTGTCCCTACTTTGTTTGACTCTGGCGCATCGCATTCGTTTATCTCATCATCATTAGTTGAGTCACTGCACTTAGACACCAGTCTAGTAGATGATCCCTTGGTTGTTTCAAACCCAATTGGGGGCTCCACTTATTTGTCCATGATATGTTTGGGTTTGAAGATTTCTATACTTTGCGTTGAGTTTAGATGTGATGCTTTTGTTTTGGGCTTCACGGGCTATGGGTTGATTTTGGGCATGGACTGGTTATCCAGTAATGGTGCCGTTCTTGATTGTGAAAGGAGAGTTGTTAGGCTCATGACCCGTTTGGGGAACACTCTCGAGATCTCTTGTAATCCCATGGATTATGTTATGCTAAGTTATCTTGAATCGCTTGACGCTTCGGTCGAGAGTTTGCGATCTGTTAGAGTGGTCCGGGAGTACTCGGATGTGTTTGAGGAGGTGAAGGGCTTACCTCCGAAGCGGGAGATATACTTCCGAATATATCTGGTGGACAATGCTAAACCAGTATCTTTACCAATGCGCCACATGGCTCCTCGTGAGAGGAGGGAACTCCATAAGCAAGTAGGGGAGTTGCTTGAGAAGGGGTTCATAAGACGAAGTATATCGGAGTGGGGTGCTCCAGTAGTTTTTGCCACGAAGGCGGATGGGTCCCTCAGACTTTGTGTAGACTATAGAGAACTCAACAAGCTCACAAAGAAGAATAGACACCCATTGCCGAGGATTGATGATCTCTTTGATCAGTTGGTTGGCGCCTCAATATTTTCGCAGTTGGACTTAGCCACGGGGTTTCATCAGTTGAGGGTGGCTGAGGATAGCATAGACAAGACTGCCTTTAGGACTCAGGATGGTTTCTATGAGTGGATGGTGATGCCATTTGGTTTGACGAACGCCCCAGCATACTTTGTTGATTTGATGAGTAGGGTGTTCAGGGAGTACCTTAATAAGTTTGTGGTGGTCTTTGTGGATGACGTCTTAGTATTTTCTAAGAGTGAAGAAGAGCATGCCCTACATCTTAGGGAAGTGTTGGAGACTCTTCGAGCGCATAGCCTTAAGGCTAAATTCTCTAAATGTCACTTCTGGAGGAAGGAAGTGCGGTTCTTGGGGCACGTGGTCTCCAAGGAAGGGATAGCTGTGGATCCCGCGAAGGTAGTATCCATTCAAGATTGGAAGGTTTCGAAGAATGCTACCGAGGTGAGGAGTTTCTTAGGGTTGGCTGGCTACTATAGGAAGTTTATCAAGGACTTCGCGAAGATATCAGCCCCATTAACTCGCGTGACGAAGAAGAATCTAGTCTTCGTATGGGACGTAGATTGTGATGATGCGTTCCGACGGTTAAAGAGAGCTTTAACCACAGCTCCAGTCTTAGTGTTGCCAGATGGGAGTAAGCCATTTGTTGTCTATACCGATGCTTGTGGGACAGGACTGGGCGCAGTCTTAATGCAAGAGGGAAGGGTAATAGCCTACGGTGGAAGGCAGTTGAGAAAGCATGAGAAAAATTACCCTACCCATGATTTAGAGTTGGCCGCTATTGTTTTTGCGCTTAAGATTTGGCGCCATCATCTTCTTGGTGAGAGATTCGAGTTGTTCACTGACCACAAATCATTGAAGTACTTGTTTTCTCAGAAGGATTTGAACTTGAGACAGCAAAGGTGGATGGAGTTCTTAGCATCCTATGATTTCGAGATAGCGTATACCCCTGGCAAGGGTAACGTGGTGGCGGATGCCTTGAGTAGAAAAAGGTTGTCCTTTAGTCCATTGTTCGTGGAACGACGAAGCTTGGAATTTATCTCGATGTTTGATTTCAGACCTTCCATTGACTATATACCTGGTTTGCTAGCATCTTTAGAGGTCAGACCTACTCTTTTGGGACGGATTGGCGAGGCACAGCGGGACGACCCACAGTTGGTTGAGTTGGTAGAGAGGCTCATAAGGGGGGAGTCGTCCAGCCATTTGAGTAGGTACACCCTAGACGATAGGGGGTGCTTGCGTAGAGATGGTAGACTTTGTGTACCGCAAGACGAGGGTTTGAGGAAGGCTATTCTTGATCATGCACACCGTTCTAGGATGACTATTCATCCCGGTGGGGACAAGATGTACCAAGACATGAAGCGAGTTTTCTTTTGGGCCGGTATGAAGAAAGATGTGGCCGAGTATGTCGCTAGATGCTTGGTGTGCCAACAGGTGAAAGCGGAGCAAAAGAAACATGGTGGGTTGCTTCACCCATTGGAAGTTCCGCAATGGAAGTGGGATAGCGTCTCGATGGATTTTACTGATGGGTTACCCAGATCGAGGAAGGGTAATACGAGAATTTGGGTTGTAGTAGACAGGCTTACTAAGAGCGCCCATTTCATACCCGTGAAGAGCAAGAGGACTGCCCCATGGCTAGCTTCGGTTTACCTTCGAGAGATAGTTCGATTGCATGGGGTACCCTCAAGCATAGTGAGTGATCGAGATCCTATCTTCACTAGCGAGTTTTGGAAGAGTTTGCAAGAAGCAGTAGGGACTCAGTTGTGTCTGAGCACCGCATATCATCCTCAGACGGACGGCCAGACCGAGAGGATGAATCGTGTTCTAGAAGACCTTTTGAGGCTTTGTATCTTGGATTTTGGAGGTACATGGGAAGAGCATCTTCCATTGGTGGAATTCGCATATAATAACAGCTTTCAGTCCAGTATTGGTATGGGTCCTTTTGAAGCTCTTTATGGAAGGCCTTGTCGATCACCTACATGTTGGTGGGAATCTACGGATAAGATCTTGCTTGGGCCTGATATAGTTAGAGAGACTTCGGAAAAGATTGATTTTGTAACAACCCGCAAAAATCCGCGAAAATCAGGACCAATTTAAAATGTTTATTTTAGAAAATTTTAATGAATTTTGACAATATAAAATTATTTATTTAAATAATATTGATCACAAATTTAATTTAAATCGAAGTTAGAATGAATGATTTAATTTTAATTAATAAAAGAGTTAGAAATAGCGCGGTAGTTTGAAAAGTCAAACTTGAACTTTGACTGACCGTACAGGATGCAAAAATTAACGGATTTTAGTGAAACCAAAAATATTAGAATCTATTTTAAAATATCTTTCCAACGAATCCGAAAAATTGAAATTTCATAGCGGAAATCAAAAGTTATGGCCAATTCAATATTTAGAAAGGTCGCTATGAAATTTATAAATGTCAAAATGCTACTGTTTGCATACGAAGGAATTTGAACTCGAAACTACTTCCATTGAGTTCAGAATGATGTTTCTACATTGAAAAACAGTAAACACTTATATATTTTGAGTTTCGTGATTTATTTGTTTAAAATATATTTTTAATATTAAATATATTGGCCTTAAAAATAGTCATTTTTCAAACGACCTCGGTTTTCGACGAAACCACTTTTGTTTAATCCAGAATGTCAAAATATTGTTAAGTTTAATTTTTCATAATTTTTGGAATTAATTTGTGGTCGTGGCAAGAGGATTTCTATTTTGTCAATTTACGGTCAAATTTTAATCGACTTAAAAATAGCTATTTTTCAAACAGTCTCAGAATTCGATGAAATTAGTCTCATTGGAACCGTATCGTCATAAGAAAGCTAAAAATATATTTTTTACATTTTTCGGAGTCCGTATGTGGCCTCGGCGGATTTTTGATTGTGCCCGAATTAAATAATAAAAAGAATTAATTTTAAATTCGAAAAATGAGGGCTTAGACAACCTTTTGGGCCTGCGGGACATGGCTAGATGGATCCGGATTAGGGGTTATTGGGTAGGGTAGCTTTTGTTGGACTGGATTCTAAATAATTTGAGAGGAATGAGTTTTTTTGAAAAATCAGCAATTACATAATATAAAAAAGAGGAGAACCCTAACTAAATCATTATTCATCTTCTTCAATTAGTAGCCGCCGCCCCCTATTCTCTTCATGGCCGAAAATTCTTGTGCCACTTTCTCCCTCTTCTCTTCAAATTAAATCCTAACTCCTATACCAAATCAATGAGCATCTTCTCCTCTCCATTCTCATAAGGTTAGATCTTCTCTGGAGCCACCATCTCCTCCTCTCCATTCTCATAAGTATGGCCGATCCTATTTGAGGAGGAAGAAGGGTAATTATCTTAATTAATTAACTAATTAATTAATTTAAATTATTTTAAAAACTTGCTTTGACCATGACTCGTTCATTTCAACTTAGAATTTGACGATTTCAAAAACATTGGAATCGTAACAGCAAATAGAACGGTTTGAGACTGATTGGAACATTTTCTGGACTGTTTGAATCTTTAGATCTGAATTAACGGAAGGTGAGATTTCTTTAATTTAAATTAATTAGTTGATTAATTTATTTATTATATAATATTCGTTCAGATCTGAATTGTATAGTATGTTATGTTGATTTTCTGTTTGATGAATGTATTGTTGTATTGGTTGTTGTGCGAACTTGGATACGTTTATTTCAGATTTGGTTTTTATTGAATTGAGTTTGATAATCAATTCAATATTCATATTGCGATGGAAAAATTATACATAGAAAAAAAAGATTGTTTATTTTATTTTATTTTTTGTGTTCCAACACAAAAGTATACATGAGGAAAAAATGTGTTTATTTTATTTTTGTGTTCCAACACAAAAATCTACAAGAAAAAAAATGTTTATTTTATTTTTGTGTTCCAACACAAAAATCTACATGAAAAAAAAAAGTTTACTTTATTTTTATGTTTCAACACAAAAATCTACATGCATGAAAGATGTTCATTTTATATTTGTGTTTCAACACAAATAACAATATTCAAAAGAAATGTCTAAACATAAAAGTTTATAAAAAAAATGTCTTTTTATTTATATATTGGCACATACATTTACACAGGAATATGAATTATTTTTATTTGTGTCTTAAACACAAATAAATACTTCGTCATCAAAGTTTTATTTTTATTTTTGTCTTAAACACAAATAAATACTTCGTCATCAAAGTTTTACTTTTATTTTTGTTTTAAACACAAATGAATACATCGCCATTGAAATTTTATTTTATTTATTTTTACTTGTGTTCCCAACACAAATACATGTACCATACATCGAAAGTATTTCACTTGTGTCCCTAACACAAATATTTACATCGTTAATTGATTAACATTTGGATTTGTGTTTTCAAACAAAAATTTTATATGATGGAAAAGGAAAGTGTATTGTTGCATTCCTTAATGTCAACAAAGTATAGGAACTCATCTCATTACAATTCGTAATAAAAATTCAATGTAGAAAGAAATAATATATATGATTTTCATTATTTTTGTGTTTGCATACATGTGCAAATGCTTCAAAAAAAAAAAAAACATTTTTGTGTTTGCATGCATATGCAAACGCTACATTAAAAAAAAATTACATTTTTGTGTTTGCATACATATGCAAACGCTTCACAAAAAAAAAAAAGAATTTACATTTTTGTGTTTACATACATATGCAAACGCTTCATAAAATTAAAACATACATTTTTGTGTTGGCATGCATACGAAAACGTTTCTTAAAATTTAAAATTTACATTTTCGTGTTGCAATTAAATGCAAACACTACATGTAAGTGGGAAGAGACAGTTTTATTTTATGATTACATTTTATAAAACAAAAGTAGAAAAAAGAAAAAAAAATATCTTTTGTTTGCAATTTTAGATGCAAACAAAAGTAGAGAAAAAAAAATATACCTTTTTGTTTGTAATTTTAGAGGCAAACAAAAATAGAAAAAAGAAAATAATATCTTTTTGTTTGCAATTTTAGATGCAAACAAAAGTAGAGGAAAAATATATCTTTTGGTTGCAATTTTTGATGCAAACGAAACGTAGAAAATAGAAATACATTTTATTTGCATCCTACCATGCAAATAAAATAAGAAGAAAGAAATTTTTTTTTTTTTTGTTTACAACTTTTGTTGCAAACAAACAAGAAAATAAAATTTGCATTTTTGGTTTGCAAATTTAGATGCAAACTAATTTATATTTTTTATATTATTTGCATTCCATCATGCAAATAAACAAAGAGATAAAATTTCATTTGTTGTTTGCAACCTTAGTTGCAAACAAACAAGACAATAAAAAAAATTACATTTACATTTTGTTTGCAAATTTAGTTGCAAACAAATTTATTAAAAACAAATGTTTCATTTTTGTTGCATGTTTTTAAATGCGAACAAAACATTAAAATAAAGGTTATAATTTTTATTTATTTACTTCACTTGATGTAAATAAACATAAAATAAGAAGTAGTTATTTTATTTACATTTCTTGATGTAGATAAAACTAGAAAATAAATATTACATTTTTATTTGCATTACTCAACGCAAATAAAAACATGAGAATAAAGGATACATTTTCATTTGAAATCCTTAATGCAAATAATTTATGAAATGAAGAGTCACAATTTTATTTACATTCCTTTAGGTAAATAAACCTCAAATCAAAAAGCTGAATCTTTATTTGCATTCTCTAGTGCGAATAAAGCATGAAATGAAAAGTTATATTTTTGTTATTAATTGTATTCCCTATTAAAATGGAATTAAAAGATTACATTTTTCTTTTCATTTATTTACAATGAAAGGAATTGAAATAAAGATTTTATTTTTATCGTCATTTTAGATGCGATAAAAGAATAGAAATAAAGAATTCATCTTTATTGACATTTTACATGCAATAAAAAGAATAGAAATAAAAAGAGACAGTTTTATCGTCGTGTTATATATTGTGTATTACACTGCCATAAACAAGTTACCTGACTTGTTTATGTGATTGGGTCGATAATTTTCACACATCGCCCAAGTGCACAAATGAATTAATTATTTGTTTGTTGGATGAAACCCCACACGGGTGTTGGGATGAAAATTAACATACACTAATCCCAATATTTAGTTGTATGTTGATCGTTAGATCGACAGGCTGTGATGAGCGTTATTATTTAATTTTAACGCTTACACAGTTGGAATTTACACTTTGGATGTAAATGGATGACTTGATAATTACATTTTTATTGTTATATATGATGTGTGTTAAATCCATATAATCCAAATTATATGGTAAATGGTTGAGTCGCATTTCGATTCAGATGTTCTTTTAAATAAGAATATTTTTACATTAGAAATTCTTTATATATATATATATATATATATATATATATATTAATTAAGTATATGTTAAACAAAGAATATTTGTAAAAGGTAAAAATCTTTTATATAAAGAATATCTTTAATGATTATCTCTAAAATACGTTTTTCTTATAATAATAAATATTTAAAGAGAAATCTTTTATTTAAGATTATTAGAATTTGCAAATCTTATTTTATGATATGAAATAAATTGAGATGTGAAGTGGATTTATCGTGGACGGTGTTTTTAAATGACATTTCTCCTTTAATCCAATTTACATTGAAATTATTATTTGGAATTTATAAATCTATTTTATAGATTTAAAAAGAGCATTTCCTAAAAATCTAGTTTTCCAATTTAATAAAATTAAATTGGAATTAAGTTGAAAATTCGATTGGTAATAATCGAGATGGGCTTCTGTAATAGAAGACCGATATTATATATGGAATTTAAGAGGCTTTGCCGTTATTCTATGTATATTGTTAGTCCGATACAGAAATTCACATCGATTATGTATTGATTGATTTCTGTGAATTCCATATTTTGGAAATTGATTTATGGGTTTATCGTGAACTGTGTTTTAAATGACACGAGTTCTTTAACCCGTTTAAAAGAAGATTTATTCTTTAAAATAAATAATCTTGTGAAAATGATTTTTGATATTAAATCAAATTTAGAATTTTTAATAAATCTTTTAAGGAAGATTTATGATTAAATTTATTAATTTATCTTTGATAAAATTAATGAGAATCTTTTAATATGAATATCTTATTAAAAGAATATTCTGAGTGGGAAATGTGGCGTAATGTGTGATTTTCCAATATTTGATTTTTAATCACAAAATACGCGAGTTATTCAGAAAGACCGGGTTTAACCCATTCTGAATAATCATCACGACGATCAAGAGTCGAAGATGAAGATGGCAATTGAAGACCGAAGTTTTCACATCGTTGGGATGATGATGACTAGTATCTTGAATTGGGACTGGACACCCCAAGGCAAGGTATTTGGTAATGATCGTCCAAATGTATTTGGAGATCGACGGACACGTTGTTTCGCTCAGACCCAGAGCGGACTTGTAAATGGATTGTGTGTCTGACATTGTATTCTTTTCTACTGTATTGTTGAACGCTACTGATTATATATTTCTGTTTGGTGGTGGAGAATTTATTCTTCATTTAACCCCCTTCTCTAAGACGTATGAGCTTAGAGGTTATATATATATATTGGTAGATGATCAATGATATGGTAGAGTCTGACAATGTGGCATGCTAAGATGCAATTGATCAAGGCTTTGTTGAAAAGCAGGCCTTGTGGTTGATGATCAAAGCACGGTCTATTTAGGCATAGCTTTGTGTATATCGTGACTTCGCGAGCCTCACAGCCCGGTAGAGTCTAAAATGGGAGAAGGGAACGCAGGGAGTGCACACGTTTCTCTCTAGCTAGAGTGGTGCCAGGGACCTACCAGCGCTGGCATTTATTCATTGTGGTTGTTGGATTTTTCGAGGCCTCGGTTTATGCGGTCGCCACTGGCCGTATTATAGGTCCAAAAGGACCGGGGAGCGTGTGTTCAGGAATTGCCAATCCATTAAGCGTTAACGTATGGACCGGCCCTGCAGGATCGAAGGGTTGGACAGAGTACCAATCCTGGGGCATTTGCTAGAGTGTCTCGAATCGGTAAGGATCTCCTCCCTAGCCTTGACTCAGATGGAAACCCAAATTTCCAATACATCACGCGATTTTGATTGTATACCTATATATGGCGACATAGTGGGATGGGGCACTCATGCCGTCTAGGATTGATACATTTACTTTGATGTATTTCAAATTGGTTGCACACTATTATTATATAATACCGTGTTTATCGTATCAAGCATCTTTTGATCATTATAAGGTAAAACCCTATCCTCCGGTTTGCGTTGCATTGTGTGATGGGACTTGGGTCTTATAATGGTCTCATTTTTCAGAAAAAGCATTGCGTTATTTTGACGATTTACTTTAGTCATGCACTGGCAATCCAATGGAGTAAACCCGTTCCGCGTTAGCGGCGTGATCCTGTGATTAGCCTTATTATTAATTAAGATTAGTTTAAGAATTCTCACACCAGTCCCACGAATGACCTGTAGTTTGTTTCACTTTGCAAACTTGGGTGCCCTCTCTCCACACGGGCGGTCGAGTAGCTTATTTGACCGATATATAAAACAAGATCCTGGACTGAAGACTGAAGCGGTGGCCATAATGTTGATAGCCTTCCACTGAGATTAGTTCCGCTGCAATGTATTCATTTATTGTAATTTATTCTCCCGCTGTAATTTTATTCCCATGTACTCTGATATATATATATATTCTGTACTCTGATGTAACATTTATTATAGTGTTATAAAAGTCTTCTGTTATCTGTTGTAATGTGTTGTATGCCCAAAGTTAAAGTATTCGTAGGTTTCCACTTTTTGGGTCAGACCTGTGTGGTTTATGGTCGATTCAAAGGGCGGGGATTTGCGGGTCTTTACAGTTGGTATCAGAGCTCTGGTTAGCTCAAACCTTTGGGGTACAACTCGTTAGAACTGAACGGAAGACTCATCAGAGATTGGATTAGTAGTGTCCAATAAGAATACTCATTAGAGATAGGATCAGCAGTATCCTAGAATGAGTGAACTCGTTAGAGATGGGGTTAGTGATGCCCTAGAACGAGTTAAGAGTTACGAATTTATAATTAACGTATTTTTGATATTTATAATCTATTCTTTGAAATATGATTTTTATATATATTTTGAAAAGATAATTAACCATTAAAATTTAAAATTAAGATAGTTAATTTTACAATTTTTAGCTACGTTCCTTTTCGAGGACGAAAAGTTTTTAAGTGGGGGCGATTGTAACAACCCGCAAAAATCCGCGAAAATCAGGACCAATTTAAAATGTTTATTATAGAAAATTTTAATGAATTTTGACAATATAAAATTATTTATTTAAATAATATTGATCACAAATTTAATTTAAATTGAAGTTATAATGAATGATTTAATTTTAATTAATAAAAGAGTTAGAAATAGCGCGGTAGTTTGAAAAGTCAAACTTGAACTTTGACTGACCGTACAGGATGCAAAAATTAACGGATTTTAGTGAAACCAAAAATATTAGAATCTATTTTAAAATATCTTTCCAACGAATCCGAAAAATTGAAATTTCATAGCGGAAATCAAAAGTTATGGCCAATTCAATATTTAGAAAGGTCGCTATGAAATTTATAAAGGTCAAAATGCTACTTTTTGCATACGAAGGAATTTGAACTCGAAACCACTTCCATTGAGTTCAGAATGATGTTTCTACATTGAAAAACAGTAAATACTTATATATTTTGAGTTTCGGGATTTATTTGTTTAAAAATATATTTTTAATATTAAATATATTGGCCTTAAAAATAGTCATTTTTCAAACGATCTCGGTTTTCGACGAAACCACTTTTGTTGGATCCGAAATGTCAAAATATTGTTAAGTTTAATTTTTCATAATTTTTGAAATTAATTTGTGGCCGTGGCAAAAGGATTTCTATTTTGTCAATTTACGGTCAAATTTTAATCGACTTAAAAATAGCGATTTTTCAAACAGTCTCAGAATTCGATGAAATTAGTCTCATTGGAACCGTATCGTCATAAGAAAGCTAAAAATATTTTTTTTAGATTTTTCGGAGTCCGTATGTGGCCTCGGCGGATTTTTGATTGTGTCCGAATTAAATAATAAAAAGAATTAATTTTAAATTCGAAAAATGAGGGCTTAGACAACCTTTTGGGCCTGCGGGACATGGCTAGATGGATCCGGATTAGGGGTTATTGGGTAGGGTAGATTTTGTTGGACTGGATTCTAAATAATTTGAGAGGAATGGTTTTTTTTTTGAAAAATCAACAATTACATAATATAAAAAAGAGGAGAACCCTAACTAAATCATTATTCATCTTCTTCAATTAGTAGCCGCCGCCCCCTATTCTCTTCATGGCCGAAAATTCTTGTGCCACTTTCTCCCTCTTCTCTTCAAATTAAATCCTAACTCCTATACCAAATCAATGAGCATCTTCTCCTCCCCATTCTCATAAGGTTAGATCTTCTCTGGAGCCACCATCTCCTCCTCTCCATTCTCATAAGTATGGCTGATCCTATTTGAGGAGGAAGAAGGGTAATTATCTAAATTAATTAACTAATTAATTAATTTAGATTATTTTAAAAACTTGCTTTGACCATGACTCGTTCATTTCAACTTAGAATTTGACGATTTCAAAAACATTGGAATCGTAACAGCAAATAGAACGGTTTGAGACTGATTGGAACATTTTCTGGACTGTTTGAATCTTTAGATCTGAATTAACGGAAGGTGAGATTTCTTTAATTTAAATTAATTAGTTGATTAATTTATTTATTATATAACATTCGTTCAGATCTGAATTGTATAGTATGTTATGTTGATTTTCTGTTTGATGAATGTATTGTTGTATTGGTTGTTGTGCGAACTTGGATACGTTTATTTCAGATTTGGTTTTTATTGAATTGAGTTTGATAATCAATTCAATATTCATATTGCGATGGAAAAATTATACATAGAAAAAAAAGATTGTTTATTTTATTTTATTTTTTGTGTTCCAACACAAAAGTATACATGAGGAAAAAATGTGTTTATTTTATTTTTGTGTTCCAACACAAAAATCTACAAGAAAAAAATGTTTATTTTATTTTTGTGTTCCAACACAAAAATCTACATGAAAAAAAAAGTTTACTTTATTTTTGTGTTTCAACACAAAAATCTACATGCATGAAAGATGTTCATTTTATATTTGTGTTTCAACACAAATAACAATATTCAAAAGAAATGTCTAAACATAAAAGTTTATAAAAAAAATGTCTTTTTATTTATATATGGGCACATACATTTACACAGGAATATGAATTATTTTTATTTGTGTCTTAAACACAAATAAATACTTCGTCATCAAAGTTTTATTTTTATTTTCGTCTTAATCACAAATAAATACTTCGTCATCAAAGTTTTACTTTTATTTTTGTCTTAAACACAAATGAATACACCGCCATTGAAATTTTATTTTATTTATTTTTACTTGTGTTCCCAACACAAATACATGTACCGTACATCGAAAGTATTTCACTTGTGTCCCTAACACAAATATTTACATCGTTAATTGATTAACATTTGGATTTGTGTTTTCAAACAAAAAATTTATATGATGGAAAAGGAAAGTGTATTGTTGCATTCTTTAATGTCAACAAAGTATAGGAACTCATCTCATTACAATTCGTAATAAAAATTCAATGTAGAAAGAAATAATATATATGATTTTCATTATTTTTGTGTTTGCATACATGTGCAAATGCTTCAAAAAAAAAATATACATTTTTGTGTTTGCATGCATATGCAAACGCTTCATAAAAAAAATTACATTTTTGTGTTTGCATACATATGCAAACGCTTCACAAAAAAAAAAAAAAAAAAAAAATTACATTTTTGTGTTTACATACATATGCAAACGCTTCATAAAATTAAAACATACATTTTTGTGTTGGCATGCATATGAAAACGTTTCTTAAAATTTAAAATTTACATTTTCGTGTTGCAATTAAATGCAAACACTATATGTAAGAGGGAAGAGACAGTTTTATTTTATGATTACATTTTATAAAACAAAAGTAGAAAAAAGAAAAAAAAATATCTTTTATTTGCAATTTTAGATGCAAACAAAAGTAGAGAAAAAAAATATACCTTTTTGTTTGTAATTTTAGAGGCAAACAAAAATAGAAAAAAGAAAATAATATCTTTTTGTTTGCAATTTTAGATGCAAACAAAAGTAGAGGAAAAATATATCTTTTGGTTGCAATTTTTGATGCAAACGAAACGTAGAAAATAGAAATACATTTTATTTGCATCCTACCATGCAAATAAAATAAGAAGAAAGAAATTTTTTTTTTTTTTTTTGTTTACAACTTTTGTTGCAAACAAACAAGAAAATAAAATTTGCATTTTTGGTTTGCAAATTTAGATGCAAACTAATTTATATTTTTTATATTATTTGCATTCCATCATGCAAATAAACAAAGAGATAAAATTTCATTTGTTGTTTGCAACCTTAGTTGCAAACAAACAAGACAATAAAAAAAATTACATTTACATTTGTTTGCAAATTTAGTTGCAAACAAATTTATTAAAAACAAATGTTTCATTTTTGTTGCATGTTTTTAAATGCGAACAAAACATTAAAATAAAGGTTATAATTTTTATTTATTTACTTCACTTGATGTAAATAAACATAAAATAAGAAGTAGTTATTTTATTTACATTTCTTGATGTAGATAAAACTAGAAAATAAATATTACATTTTTATTTGCATTACTCAACGCAAATAAAAACATGAGAATAAAGGATACATTTTCATTTGAAATCCTTAATGCAAATAATTTATGAAATGAAGAGTCACAATTTTATTTACATTCCTTTAGGTAAATAAATCTCAAATCAAAAAGCTGAATCTTTATTTGCATTCTCTAGTGCGAATAAAGCATGAAATGAAAAGTTATATTTTTGTTATTAATTGTATTCCCTATTACAATGGAATTAAAAAATTACATTTTTCTTTTCATTTATTTACAATGAAAGGAATTGAAATAAAGATTTTATTTTTATCGTCATTTTAGATGCGATAAAAGAATAGAAATAAAGAATTCATCTTTATTGACATTTTACATGCAATAAAAAGAATAGAAATAAAAAGAGACAGTTTTATCGTCGTTTTATATATTGTGTATTACACTGCCATAAACAAGTTACCTGACTTGTTTATGTGATTGGGTCGATAATTTTCACACATCGCCCAAGTGCACAAATGAATTAATTATTTGTTTGTTGGATGAAACCCCACACGGGTGTTGGGATGAAAATTAACATACACTAATCCCAATATTTAGTTGTATGTTGATCGTTAGATCGACAGGCTGTGATGAGCGTTATTATTTAATTTTAACGCTTACACAGTTGGAATTTACACTTTGGATGTAAATGGATGACTTGATAATTACATTTTTATTGTTATATATGATGTGTGTTAAATCCATATAATCCAAATTATATGGTAAATGGTTGAGTCGCATTTCGATTCAGATGTTCTTTTAAATAAGAATATTTTTACATTAGAAATTCTTTTTATTTATATATATATATATATTTATATATATATTTTTTAATTAAGTATATGTTAAACAAAGAATATTTGTAAAAGGTAAAAATCTTTTATATAAAGAATATCTTTAATGATTATCTCTAAAATACGTTTTTCTTATAATAATAAATATTTAAAGAGAAATCTTTTATTTAAGATTATTAGAATTTGCAAATCTTATTTTATGATATGAAATAAATTGAGATGTGAAGTGGATTTATCGTGGATGGTGTTTTTAAATGACATTTCTCCTTTAATCCAATTTACATTGAAATTATTATTTGGAATTTATAAATCTATTTTATAGATTTAAAAAGAGCATTTCCTAAAAATCTAGTTTTCCAATTTAATAAAATTAAATTGGAATTAAGTGGAAAATTCGATTGGTAATAATCGAGATGGGCTTCTGTAATAGAAGACCGATATTATATATGGAATTTAAGAGGCTTTGCCGTTATTCTATGTATATTGTTAGTCCGATACAAAAATTCACATCGATTATGTATTGATTGATTTCTGTGAAATTCCATATTTTGGAAATTGATTTATGGGTTTATCGTGAACTGTGTTTTAAATGACACGAGTTCTTTAACCCGTTTAAAAGAAGATTTATTCTTTAAAATAAATAATCTTGTGAAAATGATTTTTGATATTAAATCAAATTTAGAATTTTTAATAAATCTTTTAAGGAAGATTTATGATTAAATTTATTAATTTATCTTTGATAAAATTAATGAGAATCTTTTAATATGAATATCTTATTAAAAGAATATTCCGAGTGGGAAATGTGGCATAATGTGTGATTTTCCAATATTTGATTTTTAATCACAAAATACGCGAGTTATTCAGAAAGACCGGGTTTAACCCATTCTGAATAATCATCACGACGATCAAGAGTCGAAGATGAAGATGGCAATTGAAGACCGAAGTTTTCAAATCGTTGGGATGATGATGACTAGTATCTTGAATTGGGACTGGACACCCCAAGGCAAGGTATTTGGTAATGATCGTCCAAATGTATTTGGAGATCGACGGACACGTTGTTTCGCTTAGACCCAGAGCGGACTTGTAAATGGATTGTGTGTCTGACATTGTATTCTTTTCTACTGTATTGTTGAACGCTACTGATTATATATTTCTGTTTGGTGGTGGAGAATTTATTCTTCATTTAACCCCCTTCTCTAAGACATATGAGCTTAGAGGTTATATATATATTGGTAGATGATCAATGATATGGTAGAGTCTGACAATGTGGCATGCTAAGATGCAATTGATCAAGGCTTTGTTGAAAAGCAGGCCTTGTGGTTGATGATCAAAGCACAGTCTATTTAGGCATAGCTTTGTGTATATCGTGACTTCGCGAGCCTCACAGCCCGGTAGAGTCTAAAATGGGAGAAGGGAACGCAGGGAGTGCACACGTTTCTCTCTAGCTAGATTGGTGCCAGGGACCTACCAGCGCTGGCATTTATTCATTGTGGTTGTTGGATTTTTCGAGGCCTCGGTTTATGCGGTCGCCACTGGCCGTATTATAGGTCCAAAAGGACCGGGGAGCGTGTGTTCAGGAATTGCCAATCCATTAAGCGTTAACGTATGGACCGGCCCTGCAGGATCGAAGGGTTGGACAGAGTACCAATCCTGGGGCATTTGCTAGAGTGTCTCGAATTGGTAAGGATCTCCTCCCTAGCCTTCACTCAGATGGAAACCCAAATTTCCAATACGACATCACGCGATTTTGATTGTATACCTATATATGGCGACATAGTGGGATGGGGCACTCATGCCGTCTAGGATTGATACATTTACTTTGATGTATTTCAAATTGGTTGCACACTATTATTATATAATACCGTGTTTATCGTATCAAGCATCTTTTGATCATTATAAGGTAAAACCCTATCCTCCGGTTTGCGTTGCATTGTGTGATGGGACTTGGGTCTTATAATGGTCTCATTTTTCAGAAAAAGCATTGCGTTATTTTGACGATTTACTTTAGTCATGCACTGGCAATCCAATGGAGTAAACCCGTTCCGCGTTAGCGGCGTGATCATGTGATTAGCTTATTATTAATTAAGATTAGTTTAAGAATTCTCACACCAGTCCCACGAATGACCTGTAGTTTGTTTCACTTTGCAAACTCGGGTGCCCTCTCTCCACACGGGCGGTCGAGTAGCTTATTTGACAGATATATAAAACAAGATCCTGGATTGAAGACTGAAGCGGTGGCCATAATGTTGATAGCCTTCCACTGAGATTAGTTCCGCTGCAATGTATTCATTTATTGTAATTTATTCTCCCGCTGTAATTTTATTCCCATGTACTCTGATATATATATTCTGTACTCTGATGTAACATTTATTATAGTGTTTTAAAAGTCTTCTGTTATCTGTTGTAATGTGTTGTATGCCCAAAGTTAAAGTATTCGTAGGTTCCCACTTTTTGGGTCAGACCTGTGTGGTTTATGGTCGATCCAAAGGGCGGGGATTTGCGGGTCTTTACAGATTTGATTCGAAGAAGGATGAAAGCGGCGTAAGACAGGCAGAAATCTTACGCGGATAAGAGGAGGACGGATCTAAAGTTTGATGTTGGGGACATGGTCTTTGTCAAAGTATCTCCATTACGGAATGTTGTTCGCTTTGGGTCCGTTGGGAAGTTAGCACCAAGATTTGTGGGACTGTTTCCTATTAAGGAAAGGATTGGACGGATGGCATATAGAGTGGATTTGCCCGAGAGACTTAGTGGGGTACATGACGTATTCCATGTGTCACATTTGAGGAAGTGCCTACATGAGACCGCAGAGGTGGTAGAGCCGAGCTTGCTTAGAGAAGTGGAGGTAGAGCGTGATGCAACTATTCGACGAGCTCCTACCCGCATCCTTGGGTCAGAGATTAGGAAGTTGAGAAACAGAGAGGTTCGACTAGTCAAAGTGCAATGGGGAGAGGATGAGAGCAATGCTACTTGGGAGACAGAAGCGAAAATGCGTTCACTGTACCCATTCCTTTTTGAGGGTATGTCTTTTAACTTCTCCTTTATCGTTTGTCTAGTACTTATCTTATCTTTAGTATGTCCTCTCATTAGTATCCTTGACCTTTAGGTAGGGTAAACCTATGGTTGAAACATGTGTTTGAGACATGTTATGATTGATGGATGCGTGTGGATGCAAGTGTTTGCTAGTGGTTGCTTGTGGATGCATATACACACACTTTAGACACTAGATCGGCTCAATCACTTCATATTGCATATCGCATATAATTGTGTGTAGGTAGCTATATTAATGGATGTATAATGGTTGTGCTATCATATGGATGATGCAATTTGGTGAATGATTGTGCACTCATGTAGAAATAGTATGTGTCGATAGGGTTCTTTCGCATACATATTGGATGCATGGCACTATCATGGTTTGCATTAAGGAGGTCAACTGAACCAGTAGACCGCTTGATTTTGCATTAGACAGGGAACATATACACACACTTTTTGCATATGTTCATACAGCATTAGAAACTCTAAGGACAATGGATGCCAGTGTTTGATGGTTTAGTAGATGGTTGTTTGGTTGGTAGGATACGTTCTTCTTGACTGAGAGATTTCGGGGATGAAATCCTTTAAGTAGGGGAGAATGTAACACCCCGTATGTTGAATAACTTGCTATAATATAAATCAGGGCAGAATTAAATTTTAAAATCTGAATCAGGGGAAACGGCCTATGCCATTGCGTTCGTCTCGGAAAAATACGCGAAATAGAGTCCGAGTTTTCGAAAATCGGAGTCCGTATGACCCAGTTAAGGCCCGAAGAAGTTTTCAGAAATTCAAAACAGATTTGAATACAAAAATTTAAAACATTTCAGAAGAGGCGGGAAAATTCCCGCCAGGCAGAGGGAGTCGACCATAGGGTCGACATGGGTGTCGACCCCCTCCCTAGGGGTCGACCCAGGGGTCGACCCCCCCTGTCGGTCTGTGTGACCTAGGTGCACCATCTTGGCTTTGGGGCTGTGCTTGGTGGCTAGGACGAGATCTGACGGCTCTAATCTGATTTAGGTTAATCTAATGGCCTAAAACACCTAACTAATCTATAAATACACCCTAAGACTACCCTAATTCATACTAAAAATAGATACAACACCGTTATGCCGTCAAAATGCAACTTGAAGGAGCCTCCATCAAATTAAAGAGGAAGATAGCTTCTCAAAGCAACTACTAATCAACTCTAGCAACTTAATCTTCTTCTTAGGAGTGCTAATCAACAAGTTGTGAGTTTCTATAGCCTTAATGACCAATTGTTGAAATGATTATGATAGGATATAATGAGGTTATGGCTATGAATGTGGATCAATGCAAGTTATGTTATCATATGTTATGTGTTCATGATGTTATGCAAGTTATGCAAGTTATATGCTATGTGTTAATGATGTTATGCAAGTTATATAGTATGTGTTAATGATGTTATGCAAGTTATGCAAGTTATATGCTATGTGTTCATGATGTTATGCAAGTTATGCAAGTCATATGCTATGTGATCATGATGTTATGCAAGTTATGCAAGTCCTATGCTATGTGTTCATGATGTTATGCAAGTTATGCAAGTCATATGCTATGTGATCATGATGTTCTGCAAGTTATGCAAGTTTTAGGCTGTGTTCATGATGCTAGTTATACAAATCGCTATGATAAACATTGATCCATTATGACACCATGATTATGCAAGTTTGGTATATGATTATATGCAAGTTCATATATGATATGTTATGCAAGTTTGGTGTTTGATTATATGCAAATAACATGTGCAAGTTTACACCTTTGGATGATATGCATACATATGCAAGTTAACCCCTTTGTATGTCATACATACATATGCAAGTTTACCCCTTTGTATGACATAAGTAACTTATGCAAGTTAACCCCTTTATGAAATATGTGATTCATGCAAGTTTGGGTTGGTTATTTATGCTAGTTGGGTTTGATGCTATATGCATGTTGACACCTTTAAAACCCATGTTGATGCTAATGTTATGCAAGTTGAACCCATTGTATTTGTGATGAATCTTCCCTTTTATGTCATGTTAGCGAATTACGTAGGGAACGATGGGGTTAATATACATGTTAATGAAATGGTGTGAAGTTGGTATGATTATGCAAACCATAAGGTGGATGGACATAATTGAGTCAATTATGTACATCGTTAAAATTGGAATTAATTAGGGAAAATTAATTCGAAATATGGGGGTGATTAATTAGGTGTAATTAATCGACTAAGACACGAAGTTGGACCCTATTGTAGCATAAGACTGCCCGGAACCGACCGGCAAATCCAGCGGCTACAAATGATTGGCCCAATGTGAGAGGTCTTAGGCACAAACTAAATACATGACAAGTGTATAGACACAAGGTTAGACTCGGTTATGGCGTAAGGCTGCCCGGACCCAACCGACAAATCCAGCTGCCATAAAAGATAGTCTAATGTGAGAGGTCTTTACAACGGTTACGTTCTTAATCAATTAAGAAACACTTAACCAGATAAGCATGTAGTGGGGCATGAGGGGTTAAGTGGGTGCCTTGGGTGGCATGTAGAAATCAAGTGAGTGCCTTGGGTGGCATGTGGAAATCTAGTGGGTTGCCTTGGGTGGCAATAGAAAATACGATTAGAATACTTAACCAAGTGGAAACATGTAATTAAACATGATTAAAGGGTTAAGTGGGATGCACTAGATAAAGGGACAAGCTTAGGTGGGTAGCTTGTGGGGGCCCATTTCAACCAGTAACTCATATGTATCTTATTGGGATCGACCCATGTCGAGGACGGGACACGCGTACTGGGCTTGACTATAAGAGGCCAAAACGGGTTAGCGGTGGAAACGCAAGTCCAACGGGTTTCATATGCGTGTGTGGACCTGGGCTGGTAGGTAAGACGTTATTGCATCGTGTAGGTATAAGCCGTGCACCATTGGTTGTATCGGGTTGCCACTTTGGGGAGTGATACACCCCACTGTGGGGCCAGCACGGGTATCTACGGTAGGGAGCCGATCGCTTGGGGAGTAGTGGGTACCCCTGGTGGAGATAGGGGAAGACGACACCTATGTAGTCAGCTAGGGGTACATGAAACTACTGGGTAAATTTTTCTAAGTCCTTGGGTGGGATCAACCTTAAAGTAGGAATGACTGGTGTGGTGCAGTTAGTAATTACCCTTGGGTGGGTAGATGCGTCCTTACCGTTATCTTAGTTCATCCTATGTCTAGTTGGCTACTTAGTGTAGTCATTTATCCCCAGTCATCCCGTACCAAGTTTATATCATACCCTAATTACTTTAATGATTGTGTTGTTAAAGTTATAGGGCTCACTCAGACTTATGTCTGACCCCGTTTTATCTTTTCCCCCCCCAGGTCCTCAGGTTGGGCCTAGCACTAGTGGGCTTTGATCAGATTTCTTTATCTATCTTTTGGAGCTTGGACCGTGATGTAAAGCCCAACTTATCTTTTCTAGTATGGCTATTGTTTATGTAGTGGGATTATGTACTTATGTTTTTATCAGGATGGATATTTAGTACTTGACCCTTTATGGTGTTGTAACTAAACATGTTTACCTTCTGCTGCAATGAAATGATGTTTTAGATTTTCAAGTATTTATATTTGTCTTGTTGTAATTTTTCTGTTCTATATTCACTTAAAATGCTCCACCGAAGTTAAGGCATTCCCTTAGTGAGTGACCTTAGCGACTGTGGGGTGTTACATTTAAGGTCTTCCAAAAAAGAGTCTAATGATCTGAACTGAAAAACCCAAGGTATAGAAAAAGAGGAGGGTTATATACAATAGAAAATTAAAGAAATCGACCGTTAGGGATGTTTGCTTACTATCACTTAACCAAAATCAATTTCTCTGAAGCCAATAACATACAGCTACTTTCTCGTTCGTGTTCCTTCCATCGTATTTGGCACTCCTGATTTCTCATGATTTATGCTTGTTTCAATTTCTTCTTATATCTCGGTAATTTCAGTTTGATAGGTTCTTATACTTCAATTGTTTCATTTTAGCGAGATTGTTTTTACTGTTACGTTCCACTCAGTGAATAAACCCTAAAAAAATCAGATTCGATTCCTTTTGAAAAGGGTATTCAGCTCGAAGAAGAAATATTCTCCTCCGTGGATCCATTATGCTGCCAACAGTGTAATTCTTTTTATTATTCATTATATTTTCCCAATCGACATTTACTGGGTCTTAAATTTTATTTCTCGCATCATGTTTCTACTGCCGGCATTGAAAATACATGGGCTTAGCCATTAATTTATGATACCATGCCAACTGTTTTACTCTCTAGTTTTCTCGCATCCTCATCCACTAACTAGATTGTTGCCAGCCCTCTTTTGCTTAGGCTTTCAGTTATAGCACTTCTCCTTAATTGATAAACGATGTCTGAGAAACTAAGATGTGAGTTAATTTGACTTTATTGTTTAACCAATTCATATTTTCTATTTAATTTTAATTTCATTTCAATAGCTTTGTAATGTTAGGTTTATTACTGATGTGAACTTGAAATTTAGCTTATAGTTTGATTTGATCAATAGACTATTGTTAATGTTAATTCAAAATTTTAGTTTAATGTTGATTATATTTTACATATATCTACTTATTTTAGGGGCTGTGAAACAACTGTAAATTTTACTAACTATTATTGAAATCTTGGAATTGTAATATAATATAGTTTTGTTACGTTGTCAACTTAATATAATTTCTATGAAATCTATAGTTCGGCACTCCAGAAACTAACACTGTTTTCTTGACAAGGCATGTTTATGGGCTTTTACTAAGTAATTTATGTATCTGGACCATGTATTTTATTGTAGTTTCTACATAATCTATAAGCCTTGATTTATTAGAATTGGTAAAAAATTACATAGGTCAATAATTTTTTTGTTCCTCCTTATATATTATAGCAGTAGCCAATAAAAATTATTTCCCTAGAATAGAAAATCAATGTATGTTATTACATATTCACTCTAAAGTTAATTACAACTAACTGAAGTCATAATTTATACTCAGACAGACCATGGTTGGGATGTTAAATGAGTTGATTGGCACTTAATGAAAATCGTTGTTAGCTTAAGGTATATCTACCCTCCTTTTCCATGACAATAATTTTATTAATGCATTTGTGATAGTTCAGCATATCAGTACAGGTGGAAAGGACAACCTTGCAAAATTATGGGATGCAAAATCAGGAAAAGAACTATGTTCAATGTGGGCATATTGCCTTTGGTTGTATTTATTTATATTGTTTAATATTTTTGATCTTACTATTACGACCACAAAAACAATGTCTACTCTGTCAAATGAAATCAAAATGGCAATTGGCTTTTTACTGCTTCAAAGGATCAAATCAAAAAGGTAGCCACTTACATTACTTTATGAAGTCATTGAACATAAAAAAATCATAACATCAGTTACTGATTAATACTATTGTCTGACTATTTGATACGAATTCATCCTCAAACGGCTATCCTGCTGTCACAAACCAATCATAAAACCTAAATTTTAGCAAAATATCACTTCTTCCATATATAACGTTTTAAATTACAAAATGTTCATAAAATCCTATATTTGATTGACTGCCTACAAGAATAGTGAACGTTAGGATTAGGCTTCGATGGTCTGCACTTGCTAAACTGTGTATTTAAATCGGATGCACCTTAAAGCTACACAAATATGAATTTTATCTATGGAAACTAACATATTTTTGTAATAGTTTTAATAACGCTTAGAGTTAAAGTTTTCCTAGGATTATAGATAAATTTTGTTCCTTAAAGATTTTATTGTTCTAAGTTTACAAACAAAGCAAAAATTTTCACAAGAGTAATAGTTTTCAAAATATACAATCTCAATAGTAAGAGTGTGTTTGTTGTGCTATTTTAATAAGGTTATGCTATTTGGTTCTTGCTCTGCAATCTCAATGTCACTGAGGTAACTGTGCAAGAATCTTTATTTGTATACAACTTGTGGGTTAAGCTTCGACAAGTAGTATCAGTGCCTTGAACTGTATAATGAACCCATGTCACATTAGAGCTGAGAAGATGAGGCAACATCATTTTGACCAAGTTGAAGTAAATAAGAGAACTGTAAATAGATGAATAAACCTGTAGATAATTATGTATGATATAAATTTTTGTTTTCATGTTCGAGTCTATTGCAAGCAATATTGCAAATTGTTTTGCAATGATATCATATAATATAATTTTGAAGGATATATGGATTATTACATATGAAATAAATTATCCACTTCAGTGCAATTTTTATTGTCTAGCATCCTATTATGACAATGACGGCTAAGGCATGAACATAAAAATAAATCAACTTGTTAGTTTTGTGCTGCTTCATATGAGGCAATGTATGTATATATATATAATATATATATATATATATACACATACATATATACACATACATATACATGTTAGTATGAATAGTCATGATTGGAACCAAATTTCAATATGCTAGCAAACATGAAATGTATATTACCAGATAAAAGCCCAATCAGAAAGGTATTATGTGAGTTGCAACATTGCCAAGTTATTCTTACTAAACTTAAGTGATATTTTTCCTATAACTAAAGATGTGCTTAAATTGTTCATGGTCGATCTATTCTCGTGAACTTCTACTACTTAAGTCCTTTTTGATATGCATCTCATTTCTTTTGTACTTGTGGTGGTATTAAGGCTGTCAATTTCTTACACGATCTGAAATCCGACCTGAACCCCGCACGGAAATTAGCACGGAAACAAGGGTTCGATAGATTAAGTCTTCACAGTATAGACAAAAAGGAAGAGAAACCGAGCTGGAACAGAATACAAATGCACTGTTAAGCAGGTCAATCATAACCCAATAAAAAAGTGAAATATATAGTTTAGAGCCACAAAATTTTCTCTCGAGCATGAAAGAAATATGATTGGTAGTGATGTAGAAGATAAAGTCATACTGGAAATGAAGAAAAAAGAGTTGGAAAGCTGCAGGAAGAAGATGAACTCCAAAACCCAAGGTGCAGGAAAAGAGGTGGATTATATACAGTAGAAAACTAAAGAAATCAACCATTAGAGAGGTTTGTTTACTATCACTTAGCCAAAATCAAATTCTTTGAAGCCAATAGCATATGGCCGCTTTCTCGTTCATCTTCCTTCCTTCGTATTTGGCGCTGCTAATTTCTCTCGATTTCCGCTTGTTTCAATTTTTTCTCTTTATATCTCAGTAATTTCAATTTGATAGGTTCTTAAACTTCATTTGTTTCATTTTAGCGATATTATTTTTACTGTTACATTCCACTCAACGCTGAAACCCTAATAAAAATTTTTAGATTTGATTCCTTATGAAAAGGGTATTCAGCTCGAAGAAGAAATATCCTCCTCCGTCGATCCATTTTGCTGCCAAAAGAGTAACTCTTTTTTATGATTCGTTATATTTTCCCAATCGGCTTTTACTTGGTCTTGAGTTTTATTTCTCACATCATGTTCCTTCTATCGGCTTTGAAAATATATGGGCTTAGCCATTAATTTCTGATGCCATTCCAACTATTTTACCCTCCAGTGTTCTTACATCCTCATCCACTAACTAGATTGTTGCCAGCCCTCTTCTGCTTAGGCTTTCAGTTATAGCACAGCTCCTTAATTGATAAATGATGTCTAAGAAACTATGATGTGAGTTAATTTGATTTTATTGTCTAACCAATTCATGTTTTCTCTTTAATTTTAATTGATTTTCAATAGCTTTGTAATGTTAACTTTATTACTTATGTGAACTTGAAATTCAGCTTTTAGTTTGATTTGATCATTATACTGTTGTTAATGTTAATTCAAAAATTTAGTTTAATGTTGAATTTATTTTACATGTATCTAATTATTTTAGGGGCTGTGAAACAAGTGTAAATTTTAACAACTATTAGTGAAATCTTGGATTTGTAATAAAATAAAGTTTTGTTACATTGTCAACTTAATATAACTTCTACGAAATCTATAATTCCACACTCTAGAAACTAACATAGTTTTCTTGACAAGGCATGTTTGTGGGATTTTATTAAATAATTTGTTTATGTATCTGGACCATGTATTTTATTAGTTTTTGCATAATCTATAAGCCTTGATTTATTAGAATTGGTAAAAATTACATAGGTCAATAATTTTTTTATTCCTCCTTATATATTATAGCAAAACCAATAAAATTTATTTCCCTAGATTAGAAAATCAGTGTATGTTATTACATATTCACCCTAAAGTTAACAAGAACTAACTGAAGCCATAATTTATACTTAGACAGACCATTGTTGGGATATTAAATGAGTCGATTGGCACCCAAAAAAAATCGTTGTTAGCTTCAGATATATCTACCCTCCTTTTCCATGACAATAATTTTATTAATGCATCCGTGATAATTCAGCATATTTGTACAGGTGGAAAAGATAACCTTGTTGTAACAACCCGGAAATTCTGAGCCAATTTAAAATTTTCATTTTGGCAATTTTAATGAATTTTGAATATTTAAAATGAATTATTTTAAATAATGACGACGAGAAATTTATTTTTAATAGAAATAGAACGTATATATTTATTTGTATCATCGTCAGAATATATATATTTATTTATAATTATAAAGGGAATTGAAAATGGCGCGATAGTTCAAAAATTCGATTTCAAATTTCAAATGAATGTACCCAGTGCAAGATAAACCGGATTTTAGCGAAACACAAGATATTTGAATCTATTTGAGAATATCTTTCCAACGAATCCGAAAATTTGAAATTTCATAGCGGGAATCAAAAGTTATGTCCAGTTGAAAATTCAGAATAGTCGCTATGGAATTCTAGCCCTTAAAAATGGAGATTTTACAAACGACCTCGGTTTTCGACGAAGCCACTTTTGTTGGATCCGAGATGTCAAATTATTGCTAGATTCCAAAATTCATAATTTTTCAAATCAATATGTGAGCGTCACAAAGGAAAACGCGTTTGACCAGTTTCAGTTGATCTTAATCGACCAGGAAATGGCCATTTTTCAAACGGTCTCGGAATTTGACGAAATTAGTTTTGTTAGGACCGTATCGTCAATACGAAGTTAGAAACAATTTTTTTGGGAATTTTTAGAGACTATATGTGGCCTTGGTAAATTGAAATGTGCATTTAAAATTGAATATATAGATCTATACTTTAATTTGAACGGCAACTGATCGTAACAGCCGAACTGGCTCACGATACATATCCCATTGTGTTCGGAATGGGGTAATTAGCTAGGGACGACAGTCGATGGGTTCGATTTTGATTTCAAAATAAAAAGTTACCTTTTTGAAGTTAAAAGAAATAAAAATATATATATATATTTAAATAAAACCCCATCCCCTTCTCCTTTTCCCTCGTTGACCACAAACCATTCAGAAGAAAGAAGAAAAAATGCGCAGACCCCCCAAAGATCGACGTCCTCCATCGCGCTGGCCTCCCCTGTCGCGCCGTCTTCTCCGACTACCCCCTCTCCTCCTCGCTTCCCTCCTCCCTCCTCGTTCTTCCCCAAATCCCGCCTGAAATCGAACCAAAACCCCATCCGCCGCCTGAAACCCTAGCGCGCACCCCCTGAAGACCTGACCCCCTCCGACCCCAGAGCCACCCTCTCCGATCGCCACCTCCGCTGTGGGTCCCCCCATCTCAGTAAACCAAAAAAAGTAAGTTTTTCCTTATTTATTTACATATGAACAACAATGTAATGATTTGATCTTTTATATATAAATAACAATGTAAAGATTTGATTTTAAAATAGAAAAGAATGGATTTTTATGTATGAAAAGATTTCATTTTTAGTTAGAAGAAAGATTTGATTTTGAAATGAATAAAGATTTGATTTTTAATATATATATATATACATACATATATATATATATAAAGATGAGATCTTTATAGATGTAGCGATATAAAGATACGATTTTTATATGTGTATGATAATAAAAATAGAATTTTTATCTATATAGTAGCAGTGTAAAAATAGAATTTTTATCTATATAGTAGCGGTGTAAAAATAGAATTTTTATCTATATAGTAGCAGTATAAAAATGTGATTTTTATATACATAGCAACAATATAAAAATGTGATTTTTATATATATGTAATGGCTACGGACGATGAAAGTGACAAAAGGCGAGCACGGCGAAGATTTCTACATAAGAAGAGTCACGGTGTTTGGTTTAGCTAGTCGGTGAGAACTCCTTACTTTTGTTTCTATTTCTAGTTTAAAATATGTACTAGGATGTAGACGGTGCTTAGCAGCACCCGACACCCGTCGTCCACAGATCGTGGATGGCTTGTTTGTTTGATTGATGTGTTGTGAAAAATGATTGTGTGCAGTAGATTGAATAAATATTTTATAATTAAAAATATATTTTTTAATGTGTTGAAATAAAATATATATTAGTGTGTTGAAATAAAATTTATATTAATGTGTTGAAATAAAATATATATTCATGTGTTGAAATAAAATATATATTCATATGTTGAAATAAAATATATATTCATGTGTTGAAATAAAATATAATTTGTAACATGTTGAAATAAAATATGTATTCATGTGTTGAAGTAAAATAAATATTCATTTACAAATCGAACGATTTGTTTATGCACACCGATTTGACTGATATTGATTGGGACAATAAATTTTACACATCGCCCGACTGCACAAATAAAAATCTTTGTTTGTTGATGTGAAAACCCACACGGGTATTGGGATGATATTTGACGTACACTAATCCCGATTGTTTAGTTGTATGTCAATCGATGGGTTGACAGACTGTATAAGCGTTAATTATTTATATTTAATGCTTATGCAGTTGTGTGGTGCATTCTGGATGATGGTTGATGATTTATCGTTGCTATTATATACATGTGTTGTAGAAAATCCATATAATTAACGTTATATTGTAATTGATTGGGTCTCATTCTGATTTGGAAAATAAGGAATATTACAAAAATACATTCATGTGTTGAATTGAATAAACATTCATGTGTTGAATAAAAGCCGTGTTGATCAGATTTACGCCATTTGGACGTAAACGATATTTATATCGATTTTATTCATTTTTATAATGAATATAGAAAAGGAAGTGATTTCAAAATATAACGTTTTGAAAATATTATCATTTATAGATTAATGATATGGAATATTCAATTTTGATTAGAACTTGAATATGAAGTTGAAATCGTTTTGAAAACGAATTTAAAACGATTTATAAAATACGTTTTAAAAGAAATCGACGAAATATATATAATATATATATTATATATATAGAATGGCTTGAATAGAAAGTGCCGCACCGCGGCAGTTCGCGAATTTCGACTATTGACTTTGAATGGATATTACGGGAGATCCGACCATCGTATTCTCCTAAAACCAGAACCATTTGGTTCGTATCGAAAAGAGATTTCTAACGAATATTAGAAATTAGAAATCAAATGGTTGGATTTGGAATTATGTCCAAATCAAATTTGGAAAAGGTCGCTGTAAGTGCAATTCGATGGCCGTTGATGGAATTCGACTGTACGGGCCTTGATAAAATTATTAAAAATAGTAATAATTTATGTAAAATCATAAGAAATGATTTGTGAAGAATTGAGATGAAAAATTCCAAATTTGAAAAGATAAAAATAGATTTTTATCGAAATGAACTAGTTTTAAACTAGAATAATAATTTATTTATTTTTAAATAAATAAATTGGATTTGAAAGGGTTTTAAAAGTAACCAGAAGTTTCAATAATTGAATTGGAATGGAATGTGATTTTGGGTTTATAGTGAACCGTGTTTTAAATGACATTGGTTCTTTAACCCAGTTAAAGACAGGATGTGATTTCCCAAGTTAAATATTCATTGATAGTGATTATTGGGAAGGTTAAAACCAAGTGGAGTTTTAAAGAATCTTTAATTAGATTGAAATAATCAAGAATGGAGTATCACCAGTTTTGCTCCAGGCGATAGTTAAATCTTTAATTAGATTTGAACGTGAAATGGTAATTGAACTTACCGATAACACCGTGGTGTTAGATATGAAGTATGACCAGTTTTACTTCATGGGATGAATAGGTTGGGATTGGAAAATATAATAAATGATTACTTCGGGGTGGTTCGCTAATCCCGACTAATTTGAATTGATATTCAAAGGAAGATTAAAGAATAAATTTAAAGAATTTATCTTTGATAAAATTAATGGGAACGTTTCCCAAAGTATAAGAATATTTGAATAAAAGAATATTCTGAATTGGAATGAGGCGTATGTTGTGTTTGTGTAACACTTGTTTATTATATATGCAAATTATTTAGAAAGACCGGGTTTATCCCATTCTGAATAACTGATTCGACGTGGTGTCAAGGATGAAGACGGTGGTCAAAGACCGGAGGTCTTCACATCGTTTGGGTGATTACTGATGATCTTGATTGGGCTGTACACCCAAGAGGAGGGAATCAGTTGGTGATCGTCCAGATGTACTTCAAGAACAATGGATATGTGAGGTACAAGATGCCTCCGGTTTCGTTCAAACCTAGAACGGACTTGTAAATGGACTGTGTGTCTGACATTGGATTTTATTCTATCTGATTGATTTCTATTAAATATATATGTTTGGCGGCGGAGAATTTATTCTCTTGCTTAACGCCCTTGTCTGAGACGTACGAGCTCTGAGGTTGTATATTGATGGATATCAAGCGCATGGAGTGAATTGCCTGTGTGGCACGCCTAAGTGGAAATATGATCAAGGCTTTTGTTGAAAAGCAAAGTCTTGTGGTTGATGATCAAAGCACGGCCTGTGTGGCATAGCTTTGTGTAGCGTTGATTTGCGAGCCTCATACCCCGGTAGTGAACCAGAAATAGGAGAGGACATCAGGGAGGGCGTGCGTTTCCTTCTAGCTAGAAGTGGCGTCAGTGGTGTTACACACCCTGACGAGTTTGACTATGTGGTTGCTGCTGTTGCGAGGCACCTCGGATATATCGGTGACTATGTGGAGCCGATGGAGTCATTGGACTCATTGACACCCCATAAGGTGGGGAAACGCAGTGTTCAGGCATTTTAATCCATATCGGTGGACCGACCCTGACGATCCAAAGGCTTGCCTGAGACACGGGCTAGAGCGTCTCGAATTCGGTATAGGACTATCTTTTGCCTTGGTTCACAGATGGAAATCCAACTTCCAATACATGACTTTGCGGTTTTGATTGTAGAGCCTAGTATGGCGACATGATATATGATACCCATGCCGTCTATGATTGATATTTATGATTGAAATTGTTTTGACACTATACACTTATAGTAATAATAAAAGATGAAATTTAGCGTATCAAGCATTCTTTGGCTATTATAAGGTAAAACCCTATCCTCCGGCTTGTGTTGCAATGTGTGATGGGACCTGGGTCTTATAATAGCTTCATTGTTCTTTATTTAGCATTGCGCTGTTGTTTTATGCACTGGTATTCTTGGGAGGAAACTCGTTCCGTGTTATACGGCGTGGTCCCTTGATTTACCTAACTTTAAAATAAAGATTAATAACTGTTTTAGTTCTCACACTAGTCACATGACTGACCTGGAGTTTACTGTTTTAACCTAAACTCTAGGTGCCCTTATTTTGACATGGGCAGCTAGTAATTTTGGTTTTGCAGATTTATATTCACAGGATCCTGGTTTATAGCTGGAACAATACTCTGAAAGCTCTGTATCCGTGTATTAATTTCAGTAGTGTTTTGTATTATTTTTCCACTGCTATGTATTTAAAAGTAATCTAAATCTCTGATATTTTCTGTGTAATATTTATTCTTACTCTGTATATTCTTGTATTCTGATGGAATTGTTGTAATTAACAATGAAATGTTCTTCTGTTTGCGTTCCGATGTGGCTTGTTCTCAATTCAATCCGGGCTTTCCTTACCGGGGAAGTTCGGGTCGTCTCACTTGTAAAATAATGGGATGCAAAATCAGGAAAAGAACTATGTTCAATGTGGGTCTATTCCCTTTGGTTGTTGTAACGAACAGGGATTTTCGACCCTGAAAATTGACATAAAAACACCATGTCGATATTCAAGCACCGAAAATGCCGGAACGTTATGAGAAAGAAATTAGAGGGTGAGACAAGAAAGAAAGAAATATTAGAATAGAAGATTAAGAAGAACATTAGAATAGAATCTCACAACGAAACGAATAAAATATAACATCAAATGCTTTATATAAAAACTGTATATATATGATTACAACATCTGAGTATACATTCAAATAAATACAACACAACTGAAATAAACTAGTACCAGTAAGTATATGGAATACGTCTCAACTTCAACTCCCTCTTTGGAACTCCAAGTGAAATATAACTTGTAAATATACTCGGTCTGACCCAGGCACATTTGAAGCAAAGCAAAATTCATCCGGACCATTCTTGAATACATTCAATGGTAAATTCAGATGGAAAACAACATGTTTAACTTTAGAAATCCTTTTTGAAAGAATGTATAATATTAAAACTAAACCAAACAAAAACACAGACGGTTTTTACCTTACTATGACCCAAAACATTTTTGAAATCAATATCTTTTCTGATATTATCATATTGTCTATCAAATCACAAATAAATGTTAATCTATCAGAATGCTTGCATCTTACGCTCTACATATATAGTATACAACCAAAACCGCAAGCGCTTATTGGAGATTAAATTCCGACTATAACAAGGTATGGAACCATCTGCCGATAGTGTATCTCTAGAGTGGAATACACTGGGTTCAACAAGAATGTCTTGCAACCCAGCCCACACATGACCGACCACACATTTCTCTTGAGTGTATCGAATATATTGTCACCTTATGACTGCACATCTACCGTTTTTGAAAAGAAGTTACAAAATGAATATTCTCATGATGATGACAATACACCCTAATGGGTTCGACCCACATAGCCATGCTGCCTGCCCGATTTTTGTCATTTCCCAGTTGTGAGGCTTGAGGTTATAAATATTCTTTTTAGACATCTGGTCACGATTCGCTTTGAATTCCACATTGTCACGTCATCCAGTAATAGGATGAACCAAAGGCACTCTCCTACTGCATCCTTATATAGGAATCACCCCAAGGATCAGTAGCGAGAAGTCCTTGCAATCCATAAATTCCAACCACGACAGAACCATAGTGTATCTCAAGGGGCCAACCAGAGATTATAAATAGTTCTTCCGTTTTATGATAACTATGGTCTTCAATGCTCCATCTTCATTTGCTACCAGTTAGTACCGTACGCAACGTTGGATTAAGGTTGTTTTGGGTCTAGTTCTCATCCCGATCTTTTCGAAACAACACGTCAGAAGGTTCAATAATATATTCATTGATAGTCGGGTTTTTAATTATCAATTCACACGGTACAGTTAAGTATATTGGCAGCTCGGATCCTTTATCTAGATTCATTTATCAAGTCCATTTCATCGATTCCTAGAAATCGTTTTCATATTCGTATTATCTCAAATCTCATTTGTTTTCGTTACGTTGAAAACAATAACATATCTTTATTTACCAAACTCCATTTCATTTCTCTTATTTCAAAACCATCACTATATATTCGCCAAATCCCTTGTATTACCTTTAGCCTTGCGAAAATCATCTTATATTCTTAACTTAAAGTTAACGATAAATTTCAGAAATTCGGACTCGAGTTAAACAATGTTAAGTATACATTGTTTTATTAAAATTAACCAGTTCTTATTAACATTTAAAAATCTTGTCAATGATGTCGCAATATTTCTCTTGTAGAAATAATATTCAAATTTCAACACTCCTATCGTTTCAAACTAATATCATCCCTCAATACTAGCGAAGCCGTTCAAGTTGGGGTATTTTAGTTACCTCTCAGACCTTGACCGACAACGTTCTTATCTCTGAATAGATAAAAGTTTGAAACACAACCTTATCACTTCCGTTACTATCGATTCAGTTTAGTGGTTTAATCAAAACATGGTTTTAATAACCATCCCTTGATTTGGCGTATTTAATCTCAAAGTAAATCTCCTTTACTTTTTACTCAATTAAACTAACATACAAACTCTTTGGCTTTAAAACTTTGTAATATAACTCATTATCATTTGTATTTATTTCAAAGCCCACTTACCAAGTCACTTACACAAATTCAACTAAGTTCTTGCCTTCTGCAAGTCTTCTTCTAAACAAAGTCATTTCACTTAATCTAATCTTTTGAATAATAGCTTATTTCGAATTTATCGCTTGGGGTTAACTTTGTTTACGAAACTTGGAATAGAATTCTTTACATTACTATATTAATCTTCCTCCTTTAAAAATCACATTTTCATTTTTATCTTTGTTTACTAATTTCAATAATTAAGTGGACAAAACTTCATTTAAATCTTTTACGACATATCCTTAATATTTTGAAAACTTCTTCCCATCTTTTCATTTTACTTAATTCAACTATTAAGTAATCACAAACGGCGTATTAGTTTCAGTATAACTTCGCCCTTAACATAAATCAATTTAGTTCTATTTCAACTTAAAAACTATTTAAACTTGGTATTCACTCACCAATATCCTCTTCGATTTACTTAATTGGAATTCAAATCTTCTTATGAAATCCATTTACCATTCCCTTTTTGAAGCCATATTTTACTTTAATTTACTTAATTAAATAATTAAGTAAAAAAAATCTATTTTAAATATTTGGATTACTGGTCTCTTTGTAAACTTCCCATTGTATTCAATTATCCAATTACTTACGAAAATTTCATTTCGATTCCCTTGCTTATACTTAATTCAATTATTAAGTAACAATAACTTAAAAACAACATATTATCTTCATAACCGGTTTATAACTTTGATATAACATTGCTTTTTAACATGATACATTTTAAAACTCGATCACTACTTAGTTTATGTCTACTTAAGAAGTGAATTAATTTAATTGTTATTAATTACAATAATTAATTAATTTCATTATTAATTGAAGTGAAATTGTTTACTTCATTAATAATAGATCAGCTAATCATTTACGAATATAACTAATGATCAATAGTTTCATTAGTGATTTACCAATTGATAAGAAACTTTAAATATCATTAAAATGATAATTAATATCTTAGAATATTATTAAAATAAAATAATTATTCATTAATCCATTTTCATTAGATTAACCGAAAAACGATCAATTCTAATTATCAACTCAATTTTAACAGTTGACTTCGTCAACTTAAACCTCAGTTATTTATTAACTGATTCTGATAACTTCTCTCATTAGATTAATCTAATTATATTGCCTAACTATTTTATTTAAACAGTTATTTTCAAAACAATAACCCGTATGTCAAATTCTTCTTTTATGCTGATAAAACTTATTACAATTGCTACAAAGTATTATTTAACTATTTTTATAAAAACCATATATAAATATGTCTTATTTTAAAGCTTTTACTTTAAATAAATTTTGAAACTTCACTTCAGTTATAAAATAAATTTTATAACTTCAATCACGTCAATTCGCCTAACGGCGAATTAACGTCTTAAAACAGTGTCTCAGATCAATTGCTGCCAATAACCCAATCAATACCGTATATTGATTTAAAACTTCACATCAACGTTGAATTTCAATTCAACGTTCGATATATAATTAACCATCAATATTCAATCAGAATATAATGTTGTTTGACGTAAACAGTTCATATGAAAAAACAAACAACATATAAAATATTTGAGGAATCCGGTCGGATCCCTCCAGCATGTTCTTCTCTGCATCACCGATAATATTTGATAATAATTTATGAATTAATTATTTAAATAAAAATCATCCAATACGACAAATATAATTATCGACAACCATTTAATAAGCAGCCAAGGCATTCAATCATCCAATTTCGATGATTAATGATGAATTATATTTTAATATGAATTTAACACATCATAGAATTCCGGAAGGTGTGAGAATTAACTCACTGTGTTTTAACGATCGATTCACGCGTTGCTTTATTTAATTTTAAACTGCGTTTAAAATTAAATAAAAATCCATCTACTTCCAATCCTGTCCGAACCCGCTCAGCTATATAGTATTTTCCCCGACGATTCCGACGGACCCGACTTTGCGAAATTGAGATCAAATAAGCATATTACGATTGTTTAAAGATTTAATTAGTTTTGAAACAATATAAATTAATTTAATAAACTTTTAATTTTCTCACCCAATAACCTTAATCATCCACTGGGCCACGTCATCACTGTCTTACCCCATCGTTAGAAACTCGCGTGCTTCCTCCTGATCCCGGACATCTTCCAGTTCAACCACTTAACTTTGTTTTACCTTTTTTTTTAATATTATAGGCCAAAGCCCATATCACCATCACAGCCCACCTATTATTCTCCACTTATTTCTCTTTCCCACGTAAAGTGCCCAGTATCTTTTCCTCACTGCACTTCCTGTACTCCTCCATCAGAAGAACGAAACAACTGCTCCTCTAAAACTATCCATGCAGCTGATGTTTGGAGCTCCTTCACCCACAGTGAGGGACGGAACCAGGAATCCGCTCAGCGGGGGGCGGATTCGAATGGGGGGCAAAAATTTTTTTTTATACCAGTTTACCATGACTTTATCATAATTTCAACCAATAATATTTCATATTGTTAAGTTTTAGACAAAAATATTGCATAAATACTAATAAAAATGCCTTAAAAATGGTAAATTTGGTACCAAAAAGATAAAAAAAAAAAATTTTTATATACTTTTAAAATCAAGGGGGGGCCGCCGCCCCCACTTGCCCCCCCATGGTTCCGTCCCTGCCCACAGTACACTACCCCATGTAAACGTTCCCGACAACCACCTCTACCTAGTTTGACACAGGCCTTCATCAAGCACTGTACCTCCCTTTTTCTACCAAAACCGCCCACGTTAAACTACTGTTCTCCTTCTCTCGGTACTTCTTTCTTTTTGAACTGGATCACCCCAAGAAAACAACTTCATCCCTCTCCTGCATATTTCTCGCAAAAACCAATATTCGTCATTCCCACAAACATGTCGTTACTTCATTGTACGCCACACACATATACACTTCCAGTCTCCCTTGCATGCCACCAACTGTCACCGCACCTTCGAAGCAGATCCGCGGCCCCCTCTCCGATGATCACTGCTCTGCCGAGAACCGTCATGCCTGAAGCCCATCACCGCTGCCGAAACTGCTGCTACCATTTTCATCTTAGCGGACGTACCAAACATCCTTATCTTCAGCCTCGTTCAACTTCCATCCTCCATCTGACTGATCGCCACACTGCTCCGGCAACCCCCTACGTTCGAGCACCCTTTAACCTGACAAACCCATTACCAGAACTCACTGGAGAAAAGAAGGAAACCCAAAAGTTTTTCCATCGCAGAACGATGCCTACCAACCAGAAAAGGAACCCCTTTTTATTTTTATATATTTTATTTGGAAAGAAACGGTGGACTTTACTGAGTCGAAGAGGAATCACTACTGCGTTTAAATAGAAGAAAGGAAGTATGGAGATTCGGAAAACAGGGTGTGGCAGAAAGGCAAATAGGGTGTAATTTTTTCAACTATATCAGTACGGTGCTAGACTACAGATGTGAAAAGTATGAGATAGGGTTAAGATGCATCACATGCACTCTTAATGAGATTTGAAAACACATAGCAGTACGCAGCAGCACTCATTTTTTTTTTTTTTTATATATATAGACATATATTACAGAAGCTTTCGGAAGCATGAAACTAATTTTCCATGGGTGCGCACTGATATTGGTTAAACGTTTAGGGTGCCTTTTTAACGAACCTGAACGGGGTATTTAGGCATGACATTTGAGCGTGGTATTAAAAAGAAGGGGAAATGTGTTTTTAGCTGTGAATGGGGTATTTGAGCGTGGTATTTGAGCATGATATTTAATTGTTAAAATAATTGTTTTGAATTAATTTATATAGTTAATTTTAATTTATGTGTGTTATGTTAATAACATAATTAATTAAATATTAAATTTTAATTTATGTGTGTTATTTGAACTTTCGTTTCCTTTTATTTTTTGTTATTATAAATTTTGCACTTTACACAAATTAATTCTATTTTTAACAAATTCCATAATAAAAAGGGATTGGTTAATTTACAACGTTGCACGCAGTGTTTCTGTTCCACATACAGTTTCACACAGTAAACGTCTAGACATGGAATAATAGAAACGTGAAAACTGCAATTCTCCATCATTAAAACGGTAAATTGCAAAACATAAAAAAATAAAATGTAGATGGGACTCGATCCCTGGTCTTTATCCAGCAAACCAAGCTATGAACATATTTATTACTAAGTATGATTAGTTAAAATTAATGTACTAGCGTCGGACGCGTCCGATGCCAACAGCTCAATTTCCAGCATCCAGCGAGCGTTCCGTGTGGGCATCGAAAATTCCGGTGGCGTCCGACGCGTCGGACGCGTCCGACGCCACTGAAAACTCCAACGTGTCATTTTTTGGCTGCGAACGCAACCTTATTTCTTCTATGTACGTTGGCATAGGCTACGAGAAATAACACATCGTCTATTATTGTTTGTATAATTAGATTTGTAGGGTATTCGTTACGTAAAATTCCGTTCACTTATGAAAGACTATGAACCAAAATAAAAATACCGTTGTGACGAGCAATGGCCCACGATCCCAGATATATAATAATATAGGGAAGTTAACTTATGTTGTGAAATTCCAAAATGCTGATATAGGGTGCAAAATACTCCAAATAAAAAGTTGCGTATTTTTCAAATTAAAAATTACAGTAAAATTCTAAAAATTAAATTATAACTACGCCTCAAAGATCGTATCCAAATTCGAAACCAATATTTAATTATATTAAATTATCGTTATGGTTTATAGATGAATTCCATAGCGATGTCCTGAATATTTGATTTGGACATAACTTGCAATCTATATAATGGAATTTCCATTTTTCTCTTCTATTAGAAAAATATAATCAGATCGATCCGGATGATTCTTGCTTCACAGAATCCGACTTATATCGGATCTTGTATACTCAATTAAAGTTCAAATCGAAAATTACGAACTTCTGCGTCGTTTCAAGCTCGTTTTAAATAATATATAATTATATATATTCAAACTCCACTTTATTAAATATATTCGATATAAAATATATTATATTTCCAATATAATATATAAAATGGATTTAAATATTCCAATTTAAATGGCTGGAAAATCTGGGATGCTATAGTTGTATTTATTTATACTGTTTAATATTTTTTATCTCATTGGGTACGGCTACAAAAACATTGTCTACTTTGCCAAATGAAATCAGAATGGTAATTGGCTTCTTACAGCTTCAAAGGATCAAATCATAAAGGTGGCCACTTACATTACTTTATGCAGTCATTGAACATAGAAATAAATCAGAACATCAACTACTGATTAATACTATTGTCTGATTATTTAATACAAATTTCATCTTCGAATGGTTATCCTGCTGTCCCAAACCAATCATAAAACCAAGAAATTAGCAAAATATCATTTCTTTCATAGATAACGTTTTTAATTAATAAAGGTCTATAAAATCCTATGTTTGAATGACTGCCTATAAGAATAGTGAACATTAGGATTAGGCTTTGATGATCTGCACTCGCAAAATTATGTATTTAAATCGAATTTTTTTGCTTATGCTCCGAAAAGCTGCACAAATATGAATTCTAATCTATGGAAACTAACATATTTCTGTAATAGTTTTAATAACGCTTAGAGTTAAAGTTTTCCTGGGATTACAGATAAATTTTGTTCGTTAAAGATTTTGTTGTTATAAATTTACAAACAAAGAAAAATTGTTAACAATAGTAAAGTCTTCAAATCATACAATCTCAATAGTAAGAGTGTGTTTGTTGTGCTATTTTAATAAGTTTATGTTATTTGGTTCTTGTTGTGCAATCTCAATGTCACTGAGGTAACTATGCAAGAATCTTTATTTGTATGCAACACGTGGGTTAGGCTTTGAAAGTAGTATCATTGCCTTAAACAGTAGAATGAAGGCATGTCACATTAGAGCTGAGAGGATGAGGCAACATCATTTTGACCAAGTTGAAGTAAATAAGAGAACTGGAAATAGATGAATAAATCTGAAGTTAATTATATATGATATAATTTTTTTTTTCATGTTCAAGTCTATTGCAAGAAATACTGCAAATCGTTTTGCAATGATATAATATAATATAATTTTGAGGGTTATATGGAGTATTATTTATGAAATAAATTATCCACTTCAGTGCAATTTTTACTGTCTAGCATCCTATTATGCCAATGACTGCTAAGGCATGAACATCAAAATAAATCAACTTGTTAGTTTTGTAACGTCCCGTATTTTTAGAGATTGAATAATTTATTTATTTATTTAGAATATCGATTTGGAGATATAGATAATTTAAGTTACATAATGTCATTTATTTATTTTATATAAATAGTTAAATAATAAAATTTAATTCTGAAATGAACGAAAATAGCGGGATTAGCAATATTGTGTGAATTGAATAATTTAACATATTTAATTCAGTTTAAAACGAGACAATTGTGATGTAGCTATAATTTAATTTTTATAATTTTACTGTAATTTTTAATTTAGAAAATAAACAACTTTTTATTCGAAGTGTTTACACCCTGAATTAGCATTTTGGGGTTTCACTGAACAAGTTAACTAGTCTATATTATTATATTTTTGAGATCGTGGGGTATTACTCGACATGACAGTATTTCCATTTTTGTCAATAGAAATCCATAAATATACTAAATTTTATGCAATAGCATACTTGGCACATACAAGCAGAAAGAATCAAACAATGGCAGTCAAAGATGGATGCACACGTACTTGGTGGGTGGAAGAGAATGACTACAAAACTCATAATTTAATAACACGCATACATAGTTTATGTTAGAATGTTTTACTGATTAAATGTTGCACTAACTATTCACTTAAACCGAAATAAGATTCCAAAGTGAAGTTGGATATCCATGTCCATACGTTAGATTTAAGAGTAAACATGAAGCAAGAAGCATACTAACTTCACACTTTGATGAAGTCATTTCTATATGTATATAGAATAGGTTGGTCATACAAGCTTTGGTGGTCATGTAATGATATTTCTGACAAAACAAATCATGAACGTGTTTTATTTAAAACATCCCTCTTTTGCTTAGCACGTAAGGAACAACTGATAAGAATGTATAGCTTAAAGACTAAGCTAAGAAATAAAGGTATTCGATCAAATAACTTCTTTCAATCAACTTCATAGCAGTGACAACACATGCGTATGAATACTTTGCTTTTAAGTATACTTATCACTTAAGCTTTCTTTACCTTATATATATCACCCACCTTGTACCACATCTCCTTTCCTCTTGTTGCCACAGTTTCCTATCTTTCGAAACTATGATAAACCCAAACACTCCCAAAAATATTTAAAACGAAATATGTTTGTCTGCCAAAATCAAAACTATTCGGACCCGTATGAATGTTGAAAGACATGAATGGTTTTGTGATATTTCAATTCTTTCTGTAAAACCCTGCGTTGAAGTTGGAAGTCACGACTTTCACGTGGCATGCGAGTTGTTGTCATGTCGTTGTAACAACCCTGAATTTTGGGGTAAATTTAAAACTTTATTTTTAAGTAATTTTAATGGGTTTTGATATTTAAAATAATTTATTTAAAATAGTAATGATTAAAATTTGATTTAAATCGAAGTTAGAATGAATAATTTAATTTTAATTATAAAAGGAGTTTAAAACAGTGCTGCAGTTTGAAATTTTGATTTTGAACTTTAACTGACTGTACAGGATGCAAAATAAATCAGAATTGAATGAAACCAAAAATATTTAAATCTGTTTAACTATATCTTTCTAACGAATCTGAAAAACTAAAATTTCACTTTATAAATTAGAAGTTATGTCCAGTTTAAAATTTAGAAAAGTCGCTGTAGAATTTATATATATTTTAATATTATATATTGGCCTTAAAAATAGCCATTTTGCAAACGACCTCAGTTTTCGACAAAACCACTTTTGTTGGAACCAGAATGTCGAATTATTGCTAAGTTTAATTTTCTAGAATTTTTCGAATTAATATGTGAGCGTGGCAGAAGAAAATGTGTTTTGACCATTTCAGTTACATCGGATCGACCAGAAAATGACCATTTTTCAAACAGTCTAGGAATTGAATGAAATTAGTTTTGTTAGGACCGCAGTGTCAAAACATAGCTAAATGTATTTTTTGGGAATCTTTAAAGTTAATTTGTAGCCCCGGCATATTTAAATGTACGGTGGAAATTTAATTATTATTTAATATTGTAATTTTAATAAAACACGCAACAGACTTCGGAATTGAGCCACGGGGCATAGCCCATCGCGTTCAGAAGGCGTCAAAACCTTAAGTTTGACACTAACTGGGCCTGATTTGGAGACAGTCCGAAATTCCACCTTTAAAGCACGAAAATCAAGATTTATTATTAAAATAAATAAATAAACCTAACCCTGATTCATGGCCGCCGCCGTTCATATTCACGGATGGCCCAAATCCTCCGAAATTCAAACATCAATAACTTTTAATCCGCTCAATGGATTTCAACAAACTTGGTGCCAAATCGAAGCTCTTGGAGAGATCTACAGATCCGTATGGTTAAGATCGGGCTTTAGCTCACGGATTGCTCGATTTCCTCCTTCAACGTCGGCGGGTTCATTGGGGTTTTCGAGGCGCAGGGGCCCATCGCGACCCACGGTGGTTCGGCGCTGGGGAGTTCTGGCGAAGGGGCTTCGGGTGGAGGTGTTGGATCGTGGTCCGGGGCACCACGGTGGCGCGCACAGGGGTGGACTCACGGTGAACGATGGGTTTGGTTACGTCCGAACTTTGATTTGGGGAAGAAAGGTTTATCCCTTAATGATTTTGCTAATTTAATTTTAAAAATATTCAAATCTTTAAAACAGCGTAACTTCTCCATACAGAAGCAAAATCAAACAAAACTGATTGCTTTGGATTCGTATTTCCGAACACTACAACATGAAACTGACCGTATCTGAAAACAAGAACTTTGGAAATTCAGCCGAATTTGAACGCATACAGCAATTCAAACAGAAACCAAGGTGAGATTTCTATATTTTAAAATTAACTATTTATTCTACTCTGGAAATTATATTTGTTCTATTTAAAATTCATGTTAATGTTGTGTATGTAATGGTTTTAGTGTTGATTGTTTCATGTTGATGATGAATTACTGAATTGTTTTTGTGTTTCATGGAAGTTATGATACGAATAAAAAAACAGTGAAAAACAAATGATTCATTTTGTTAATTAGAAAAAAAAAATCCTATTTTGTAGTTGTCATATTAGAATAAAGAAATTGTTTTGATAAATAGAATTTCTTTTGTTTGTCACATTTGTTATAATGGGTTAATTGAAACCAAATATATCATATTTGTTATAATAAAATTAGATGGAATGAATATATCAATTTGTTGAACAAAACTATTGGAAATAAAAATATTTATTTTTGTAGATGAAGAATAATTAGATTAGAATTTTAAATTGGACAATTTAGAGTGATAGGAAAAAAATTGTCAATTTTGACAAATTGAAATAATTGAATTAAAAATTGTCCTTGTAGGCAAAGTACAATTGTTGTATTTGATTTGTCATTTTGTTGAATTAGATCAACAAAATTATGATTCGTCATTTTATTTGAAATTAGCAGTGTGAAACGAAAATATCATTTATGTTGAACATAATAAAATTGTTATTTGGCTATGAAATGACATGTTGAACAAAATTATCTTTTGTTTAGAATAATGATATGTTAACAAAAATGACAGGCTATAGAATGTTAAGATTAAAATGTCGTTTTATTAGAATGTCACATTAGAACAAAAAAGACACCATTTTTGTTAAGAATATGTTATGAAATTAAGCACGACATTTTGTTAAGATTTTGTTATGGAAATAAAATAACATTTAGATATAAAATAAGCATAAGGAATTAAATGACATTTTTGTTATAAAAATGAGCATTAGAAATTAAATGACATTTTGATTATAAAAAAATGAATGATAGAAATTAAATAACATTTTTGTTAAAGAATATACATCAGGTTAAAGTAGTACTTTTGATTTAGAAATGTATATTAGACAGAAATAACATTTACATATAAATGTTATATTAGCAAAAGAGAGAACATTTTCATATAAATTCTGCATTAGATTGGAAATGCCATTTGAGATAAAATGTTGCATTAGTATAAAAAGGACATTTTTATTAGAAAATGTAACTAAAATAAAAAGGACATTTCTGTTAGAAACTATGAATTAGAATAGAAAATGATCATTATTTGTACTGAATATAAGTTAACATAAAAATTCACCTTTTTATTGAAAATGATCATTATTTGAAAATAAAGGAATGTTAACATTAAATTTTCATTTTTAATGTAAAGAATAGAAATAGAAGAAGTGCACATGTTTTGAGAATAAAAACATGTTTGCTTAAAAATCCTATTTTTAATGACATGAAATGAAACTAGAGAAATGATCATATTTTGAAGACAAAACTATGTTAACATTAAAAATCATATTTTAATGTCATGGGTGAAATGAATATAAAAGATTACTGTAACACCCCACCTCCGCTAGGGTCACTCACAAAGGGAATGCACTAGCTTTGGTGGAGCATTATATAGGTAAACACACATAGAAATATTACAAAACAGAACACATAAAACAGCGGAAGGAAAACCAAATTTCATTTATTTAAACTCTAGAAAGGTCTAAAGCCTTTTACATCAAAATGCCATTAAATCCTTTACATTAAAATCTGTCTTGCAATAGTAAAGAAGCATAAAACCATAGTCATAAATCATTCCCCAAGTAAAACAGTAAAGCAGCCATAGCCAAGAAAGGTCCAAGCCATATACAATGATCTTGAAGTAGAAAGAAGTCCAAACTAAGTAGTAGTGCTTCCTCCCTGAGAACCTGGGGGGGGGGAATGGAAGAAAAAGAGGCGAAACAAAACGGGTCAGTCATACAGACTAGTAAGTCCTAGTGACTTTCAGCATGGAAACAAGTAAAAGTAACATGACATGTATAAACTGGAAGTAAACATAAGGATAATGACAAGATAGGCAAGTTAAACTACGATAACAAGATAAAGTACGGTAACAAGATAAACTAAGGTCACAAGGAAAACTAAGGTAACAGGATAAGCTACGTATAGCATCGTATGTTTAACATTCTCTGCACCAACTGTACTAGTACCCCAACCCGTATCATCCCTTCCATGTATATGTACTGTCCCTTGCTGTATATCGTACGGGTTTCATCACGCATTTCTAAACTACTTCAACGTAGTGCTACCATTCTTGAAATCGTTTGGACTGCCACCCTTTTTTCGGCGAGGTTTCCTTATCATGAACTATCGCATGTTCAACTAGGATTTATGCCACCTAGGACCACTAGGGATTATGCTACCTATTGAACGTTTACTAGATTCGTCTAGGGTTTATGCCACCTAGGAACACTAGGGATTATGCTACCTATTGAACGTTTACTAGATTTGTCTAGGGTTTATGCCACCTAGGACCACTAGGGAGTATGCTACCTAAAGAATTCCACGTAACGATTTATTAATCGATTGGCTCCCTACAAGTCCTAGCTCGTTCATGTGTCTATGTCATACGGCCCAATCACGAAATGTAGTCACCTGTGCTAGGTCCACCATAGTATCAAGCCCTATGGTGCCAACCATCGACACGAATCAAGCACGCACAAATAAACCTACTGATGCCCAATGTCTTCTTTTTCTGCTCCGGAGTGTGTGCACGCCCGCACTCCGTTGGAACCTACACTGGCGCACCCACACAGCCGTCGTTCTGGTCGCTTACAATCAATCCAGTAATCGTGCCCCACCCTGCCTAGTTCCAGGGTACCATGATACATCTAGTGGGTTACTGCTGAAACGGACCGCGTAACTAGGGTTTCCGTCTAGTAGGTTAAGTGTTGTCATTTAAATTCGAGACTTAACCCCATCGGTCTAGCATGTCAAGTTGGTTAAGTGTTGTCATTCAAGTTCGTGACTTAACCCGTCTACGTGTCATGTAAAATTGGCTAAGTGTCGTCGTTTAAGTTCATGACTTAGCCCTACAAATCACGTGTCAAGTTGGTTAAGTATATTCAAGCGGCTCATGACTTAACCCTATCAAATAATCGTGTTAAATTGGTTACGTATATTCAAACGGTTTAGGACTTAATCCTACCAAGTCATCGTGTCAAATTGGTTAAGTATATTCAATTGGTTCAGGACTTAACCCTATCAAGTCATCGTGTCAAATTGGTTAAGTATATTCAAGCGGTTCAGGACTTAACCCTATCAAGTCATCGTGTCAAATTGGTTAAGTATATTCAAACGGTTCAGGACTTAACCCTATCAAATCATCATGTCAAACTGGTTAAGTATATTCAAGCGGTTCATGACTTAACCCTATCAAATAATCATGTTAAATTTGTTAAGTATATTCAAGTGGTTCATGACTTAACCTTATCGTGTGGCATTAATTCATTAATGCACTTCAACCTCTCACATTAGACTAACTGTTGTGGTTACTGGATTTGCCGGGTAGTTACGGGCAAATTTACACCACAACATAGTCTAACCTCGGGTTTTACGTGCGATATGACCAACTACCCACATTGGATCCTATTGTTTGCAGCCACTGGATTTGTCGGGCGGTTCCAGGCAGATTTACACTGCAAACTCAACCCAACCTCGAGTTGGCCATTTTCAAGTTTATCTAATTGTCATGCCCACATTCAAGTTTTCATGTCAAAATTCATGTCGAGTTCGTGTCAAGTTTCAAGGATAAGTTTCATGTCAAGTCGATGTCAAGTTCGTGTCCATATCCAGGTTCAAGTTACAACAACATTCATGTTTCAAGTTTTGCCTTTTATCAGGTTCATAATTCATGTTCATAACCAATTCATGTTTTGCCTAATCTATCCAAATCGTATTCCCATCGCACGTGATCGTGAATCGATCTATACTACAAATAAACCCAAGTCTCGATATAGAGGGAATAGCATCAAACTATGATAGGAAAAAGAGACTAGCATAAAGCGATAAAAGGGGTTACAAGACTAGTGTGATATAACTTGAGATAATTGGTTACAACATCACTGGCATATAGGATATCAAATCTTAGCAAGACAAGACGATGATAAACTCTGACATAAAGGAATAGGCATGAAAAAGCAAGCCAAATACAAGGATAATGGATTCAGTGGTTTTGGTGTACATAATTGCGAATTAACTAAGCAAGTCATACCCTAGGTATACGATCCAACAAAAATGCCAATTCGGTGTACAATATGGTTTTCAACTATAGTGTTATGGGCATGAACAATCAACTATAATAGGCAATTAACCCCAGTAGTCCTAATCATGGTCATAGGTAGAAATCTCATAATTAAGAACCCTAAGCGATTAATTACAATAGTCATGGTTAATTATCCAAAATAGTTCTAGGCAATAGTCATAGGCAACTAACAGTAATAGTTTCAAAGTCATGGTCATAGATAATGGCCTTATGTTCATAATCATAGGGAATAATTCTCATAGTCAAGAGTCATAGTTGATTAGCCACAATTGTCCTTGTCATAGTCATAGACAACAGTCTTATGTTTACAGTCATAGGTAGGGCTGCACACAACCCATATCCAACCCGACCCAACCCACCAACCCGACCCAACCCACATAAACCCAACCCAACCCATCCTAGTTCGGGTCGGATATGGGTTACAATTTGTAATCCATACTATATGCGGGTCGGGTTTGACATTTTGTTCAACCCAACCTCATTTTAACCCAACCCAAACCTATTTTAAAAAAAACTAATTTAATATCCATCCAATTAAAATTAGAATAGTATAATCCTAGAATAATGTTTATGTATTCTATAATAAATGTACAAAAAAATATTTCATGTCAATCCAAACTAGATAGAATTTGATAAATATATTTTAAAGAGCATTTTAATGTATTTTAAAATGCAACACTTACTCAACTATGTAGTAAATTAATTTCATATGTTGTGTTTTACAATGAAATTTTAATTATATGTCTTGTAATGAATCGGTTATTTTAAATGCATTATGCTAGCTAAAATCTGATACATTATGCTGAATATTTTGATATAATTTTTAGAAAAAATCCCTCATATTCTCATTTTTATTGTATTTAAGTGACCCAACCCAACCTTACTTAACCCGACCCAACCCATACTTCAACCCAACCCATATCCAACCTCATATAGGGTCGGGTACGGGTTGAGCTACCTTAAACCCATACCTATGTGGGTCGGATAAAGTATTTGGTCTAATCCGACCCAACCCATACTTTGTGCAGCCCTAGTCATAGGCACGGCCTTATGTTCTGTCATAGGCATAGGTATAGTCTTGCGTTCATCGTCATAGTCATAGGCATAGGTAAAACCTTATGTCCACAGTCATATGCATATTAAGGTTATAGTCCTGAAAGGATTTGATTTACAGCATGAATAGGCCCCAAATAGAAATATTCTCACAAGTCAGGATCCAAGAATTTATGTTACAATCTAGCATTTGAACAATAAACTGGGTCCAACAACATGAATGGGCATGATTCAGTCGATAAGAAATAACCCAAAATCATAGATTCAAGAAGAGACAAGAACAGATCCAAATAGATAATCAGGCTTAGGTCCAGTTTCATTTTATCCCATGTCCATATAAAATTTAACAAGTTTCAATCTAAAAGTAACTAGAACTTGCATAGCGTGGATCGAGAATTAGAGTGCAGAGATTTGATTCTAGAAACGGTTGTTGCAGTTGTTGAATCTCTACTTGTTTAGTCTTGTTCTAGTTGAAAACCCCCAATTTGCAATTCCTAGATGTTGTCTTGACGAAGAAGAAGTAGCCATTCTCTCTTTAATTTAAATATTATCATTTTGATTTTCACAGAAGTAGCATAAGGACAAAATGAAATGGTGTAGAGAGAATGAGGCTATGGGGTTGTTTATATAGGGTTAGGCAGACGAATCTGGTCATGAAACAAGTCTAAATACATCAGAATGCATCAGGTTCAGAAAAGTGGTTCGGGAGGCAGGTCGACCCCCAGGTCGACACTATGGTCGACCTGGTCCCTGGGAGGTCGACACTATAGTCGACCCCCAGGTTGACCTGGTCCTTGGGCGGGAATTTTCCCGCCCAGCCTGTTCTGGGGTTTGAATTCGAATTTTGAATTCGAATTTCGAGCTATCTTTGATTCTGGAAATTTATGAAACTTCTAGAGGTCATATCTTGGTCATATCAACTCTGATTTTCGAAAAATCGGACTCTATTTCATGTATAATTTCGAGACGAACGCAATGGCGTAACCCGTTTCCCCAGATTCTTGTTTTAAAAAATAATTCTGCCTTGATTTCTTGTTTTAACAGGTTATTAAAATACGGGTTGTTACATTCTCCCCTCCTTAAAGGATTTCGTCCCCGAAATCTTCAAGTTAAGAAGAATGTGTCCTATCATCCAATCATCCATTTACTCAATCATCAATCACAGGCATCCATTATCCTTAAGAGATTTCTAATGTTGTATGAACATATGCAGAAAGTGTGTGTATATGTTCCTTATCTAATGCAAATGATCAGGCCTGATTGATCTTCTTAATGCAAAATATGTTTAGTGCCATGAGTCCAACATGTATGCAAATAGTCCTAGTCACATAAACACTATATGTGTGCATAAACATCCATCCATATGCAACATCCACATGATAACACATTCAATTCCATTCATAAACAAGTATAAACATTCATGCATATTCAATATGAGATGTGACTGAGCCGATCTAGTGCATAATGTGTGTTCATGCATCCACGAGCAATAACTAGCAACCACTAGCAACCATCAACCATAACATGTCTCAAACACATGTTTACATCCATTAGTTCCTACCTAAAGGTATAACCGAATGATAGAAGCAAGTAAAAATTTTGTGCCCATTAATCCATGTCAAAGCTAGAAATCTACGTCACATATATACTGAATAGGAGAAGAACTCCCTAAGCACCAGCCCCGAAGACCGAAATCAACATCAGTCTGACACCCAAAGAATTACTCAACCCAGCGGACACCCTCAAGCCCCAACATGTATTACTAACAGATGATCCCTATGGGGTTTTGCAACAGAAATAGGATTGAGAATAGGACCGAGAGGTTATACTTAAAAGATAGCATACAAGTAAGCTCTACAGGAACAGAGGGATCAAGGATATACTCTTAAAAAGAGATATGATACGTGTATCTAGTCTTCAATCTTCTAAGTCGCATTTCCTTGAGCTTAACTCCATTGTGCTTTCACCGTCTTTAACTTCACAATTCTCGTAGCTTCTTAATTCTTATTTCCAAAATATGAGTTGGAACTCATTCCACTGTTGCCTCTCGTTCCACTTTTACTTATTCTTCTTTCTAGTATACTTGGCTTAAACATATCTGCATACTCATGGTTTCATGCAAGCTCTCCAAAATTCACTAGTGAATCCTGGATCTCATTCACTTACTAGAAGGTATTCCACATAAATGAATTATCTCTTGAAAATAAACAAATGCCAACCATGTTGCCAAGTGTACTTACTAAGGTGATTTTCTATAACTCATGCCTAAGCGAAATGAACCATCCGCCTTAGTGGCGAACTCTACTCGAGTGGATCGATAAATGTATCAAGAGATTCTAGGTAACTAAACATGGCAGAACCCTAAGGGTTACACTAGACTGCGAGGGCATTACCAAGGAAAGTTAAGCGTCTAACTACCCTCTTTTCATACTTGATAATGACACCATTACTGGACAACCACTCCATCCCTAGAATCAACCCATAGCCCAAAAACATAAGCTTTACTTCTAAACTCAACACTTAGCATAGACATTCTCAAATCCAAACAATTCATGAATAAATGAGCCGATTCCCCAATAGGATTTGAGACAAAAATGGGATCCTCTACTACGCTAGTACTAAGGTGCAGAGACTCAACTATCGAGGCAGAATCAAAAGGATGCGGTGTATAAAAACAAAGTTCCCACGGTATAATAAAAAAGAGAAGCTAAACCTTTAACAGAAACGTTACCACCTCTCTTAGGTATGCTAGTACTGAGAGCATACAATTGCCCTCTCGACGATCTTGTTCTTCACCCTTGTCCTTGTCCTATGATACTTAACTACATGTCCCTTTTTATCATGCTAAAGATACTCTCTCTTGTCATGGGTTTTATTACTCTCTCACTTTGGCTTCTTTCCTTTCACCTTTTCCTCCTTCGTGGATTAAGCCATATCAACAAGTTTCTCATCCTTAAGCTCGTGTTCTTTACCCTCGGTTTTACTATCCTTGCATAGTTTTTTGACAAGTTTCTCGAAATCTACCTCCATCGCACGGCAACTCTACAAAGCTTGAGATAAGATTAGTCGCAAGTACAACTACTGTGGCTACAGATGGAGGTTGGACACTACTTTGCCCTCCGACATGTGTTGCATGCCTACAAACTATGGTGAAAAAGAAAGAGAGAAGAGACTTAAGGAGAGAATCAAAAGATAGTGCATATGGCTTTGGGGAATATGCCTTTCGTAAAACAAAACTTTTCTTTAGAAAAATGCTTCTTTGTAAATGTTTTGAAAATAATTTCAGAAGGTTTTTAAAAGCTTTTGCCCAGTCTGGTAACCTTATGCTCTGATACCAAATGTAACACCCCACCTCCGCTAAGGTTACTCACAAAGGGAATGCACTAGCTTTGGTGGAGCATTATCTAGGTAAACATACACATAAATATTACAAGACAGAACACATAAAACAGCGGAAGGAAAACCAAATTTCATTTCTTTAAACTCTAGTAAGGTCTAAAGCCTTTTACATCAAAATGCCATTAAATACTTTACATTGAAACCTGTCTTGCAATAGTAAAGAAGCATAAAACCATAGTCATAAATCATTCCCCAAGTAAAACAGTAAAGCATCCATAGCCAAGAAAGGTCCAAGCCATATACGATGATCTTGAAGCACAAAGAAGTCCAAACTAAGTAGTAGTGCTTCCTCCCTGAGAACCTAGGGGGAGGGGGAACGGAAGAAAAAGAGGCGAAACAAAATGGGTCGGTCATATAGACTGGTAAGTCCTAGTGACTTTCAGCATGGAAACAAGTAAAAGTAACATGACATATATAAACTTAAAGTAAACATAAGGATGATGACAAGATAAGCAAGTTAAACTAAGATAACAAGATAAACTACAGTAACAAGATAAACTAAGGTCACAAGGAAAACTAAGGTAACATGATAAGCTACGTATTTCATCGCATGTTTAACATTCTCTGCACCAACTGTACTAGTACCCCAACCTGTATCATCCCTTCCATGTATATGTACTGTCCCTTGTCGTATATCATACGGGTTTCATCACGCATTTCTAAACTACTTCAACGTAGTGCTACCATTCTTGAAATCGTTTGGACTGCCACCCTTGTTCCGGCTAGGTTTCCTTATCATGAACTATCGCGTGTTCAACAAGGATTTATGCCACCTAGGACCACTAGGGATTATCCTACCTATTGAATGTTTACTAGATTCGTCTAGGGTTTATGCCACCTAGGACCACTAGGGATTATGCTACCTAACGAATTCCACGTAACGATTTATTAATCGATGGGCTCCCTACAAGTCCTAGCCTGTTCATGTGTCTGTTTCATACGGCCCAATCACGAAATGTAGTCACCTATGCTTGGTTCACCATAGGGTGTATCAAGCCCTATGGTGCCAACCATCGACACGAATCAAGCACGCACAGATAAACCTACTGATGCCCAATGCCTACTTTTTCTGCTTTGGAGTGTGTGCACGCCTGCACTCCGTTAGAACCTACACTGGCGCACCCACACAGCCGTCGTTTTGGTCGCTTACAATCAGCCCAGTAATCGTGCCCCACCTTGCCTAGATCCAGGGTACCATGATACATCTAGTGGGTTACTACTGAAATGGACCGCGTAACTAGGGTTTCCGTCTAGTAGGTTAAGTGTTGTCATTTAAATTCGAGACTTAACCCCATCGGTCTAGCATGTCAAGTTGGTTAAGTGTTGTCATTCAAGTTCGTGACTTAACCCGTCTACGTGTCATGTCAAATTGGCTAAGTGTTGTCGTTTATGTTCATGACTTAGCCCTACGAATCATGTGTCAAGTTGGTTAAGTATATTCAAGCGGTTCATGACTTAACCCTATCAAATCATCGTGTTAAATTGGTTAAGTATATTCAGGTGGTTTAGGACTTAACCCTATCAAGTCATCATGTCAAATTGGTTAAGTATATTCAAGCGGTTCAGGACTTAACCCTATCAAGTCATCGTGTCAAATTGGTTAAGTATATTCAAGCGGTTCAAGACATAACCCTATCAAATCATCATGTCAAATTGGTTAAGTATATTCAAGCGGTTCCTGACTTAACCCTATCAAATAATCATGTTAAATTGGTTAAGTATATTCAAGTGGTTCATGACTTAACCCTATCTTATGGCATTAATTCATTAATGCACTTCAACCTCTCACATTAGACTAACTGTTGCGGTTACTGGATTTGTCGGGCGGTTCCAGGCAGATTTACACCACAACATAGTCTAACCTCGGGTTTTATGTGCTATATGACCAACTACCCACATTGGATCCTATTGTTTGCAGCCACTGGATTTGTCGGGCGGTTCCGGACAGATTTACACTGCAAACTCAACCCAACCTCGAGTTGGCCATTTTCAAGTTTATCTAATTGTCATGCCCACATTCAAGTTTTCGTGTCGTGTCAAATTTCATGTCAAGTCGATGTCAAGTTCGTGTCCATGACTAGGTTCAAGTTACAACAACATTCATGTTTCAAGTTTTGCCTTTTATCCGGTTCATAATTCATGTTCATAACCAATTCATGTTTTGCCTAATCTATTTAAATCGTATTCCCATCGCACATGATCGTGAATCGATCTATACTACAAATAAACCCAAATCTCAAGATAGAGGGAATAACATCAAACTATGATAGGCAAAAGAGACTAGCATAAAGCGATAAAAGGGGTTACAAGACTAGTGTGATATAACTTGAGATAATTGGTTACAACATCACTGGCATATAGGATATCAAATCTTAGCAAGACAAGACGATGATAAACTCTGACATAAAAGAATAGGCATGCAAAAGCAAGCCAAATACAAGGATAATGGATTCAGTGGTTTTGGTGTACATAATTGCGAATTAACTAAGCAAGTCATACCCTAGGTATACGATCCAACAAAAATGCCAATTCGGTGTACAATATGGTTTTCAACTATAGTGTTATGGGCATGAACAATCAACTATAATAGGCAATTAACCCCAGTAGTCCTAATCATGGTCATAGGTAGAAATCTCATAATTAAGAACCCTAAGCGATTAATTACAATAGTCATGGTTAATTATCCAAAATAGTTCTAGGCAATAGTCATAGGCAACTAACAGTAATAGTTTCAAAGTCATGGTCATAGATAATGGCCTTATGTTCATAATCATAGGGAATAATTCTCATAGTCAGGAGTCATAGTTGATTAGCCACAATTGTCCATGTCATAGTCATAGACAACAGTCTTATGTTTACAGTCATAGGCATGGTCTTATGTTATGTCATAGGCATAGGTATAGTCTTATGTTCATCGTCATAGTCATAGGCATAGGCAAAACCTTATGTCCACAGTCATAGGCATATTAAGGTTTTAGTCCTGAAAGGATTTGATTTACAGCATGAATAGGCCCCAAATAGAAATATTCTCACAAGTCAGGATCCAAGAATTTATGTTACAATTTAGCGTTTGAATAATAAACTGGGTCCAACAACATGAATGGGCATGATTCAGTCGATAAGAAATAACCCAAAATCATAGATTCAAGAAGAGACAAGAACAGATCCAAATAGATAATCAGGCTTAGGTCCAGTTTCATTTTATCCCATGTCCATATCAAATTTAACAAGTTTCAATCTAAAAGTAACTAGAACTTACAGAGCGTGGATCGAGAATTAGAGTGCAGAGATTTGATTCTAGAAACGGTTGTTGCAGTTGTTGAATCTCTACTTGTTTAGTCTTGTTCTAGTTGAAAACACCCAATTCACAATTCCTAGATGTTGTCTTGAAGAAGAAGAAGTAGCCACTCTCTTTAATTTAAATATTATCATTTTGATTTTCATAGAAGTAGCATAAGGACAGAATGAAATGGTGTAGAGAGAATGAGGCTAGGGGCTGTTTATATAGGGTTAGGCAGACGAATCTGGTCACGAAACAAGTCTAAATACATCAGAATGCATCAGGTTCAGAAAAGTGGTTCGGGAGGCAGGTCGACCCCAGGTCGACATTATGGTCGACCTGGTCCCTGGGAGGTCGACAATATAGTCGACCACCAGGTCGACCTGGTCCCTGGGCGGGAATTTTCCCGCCCAGCCTGTTCTGGGGTTTGAATTCGAATTTCGAATTTGAATTTCGAGCTGTCTTTGATTCTGAAAATTTCTGAAACTTCTAGAGGTCATATCTTGGTCATACGAACTCCGATTTTCGAAAACTCGGAGTCTATTTCATGTAAAATTTCAAGATGAATGCAATGGCATAACCCGTTTCCATGATTCTTGTTTTAAAAATTAATTCTGCCTTGATTTCTTGTTTTAACAAGTTATTAAAATACGGGTTGTTACAATTACATTTTTAATAATGTACTATAAGAAGAGAAAAGATTTCATTTTTATGCGAAGTGGTGAAAGAATAGAAAAGTTTCACATTTTTATGTGATGCAACTTTAAACTAGACATTTGGATATAAAAATGTTTTGACATTAGATTTCACATTTTATTGTAAGTTAGAAGAATTAGAAAAGTTTACATTTTTGATGTAAATTAGAAGAATTAGAAAAGTTTTATATTTCCTTAATGTAAATAATGAATTAGGAAGGTTACATTTTTCCTAATGTAAATAAAAATAAGGAAATTTCATTTGTATATGTAATTAAAGAATAAGAATTTGTATCGTAAGGAATTACATTTTTAGATGGAATTATAGAATAAGATTTTACCATTGTAATTAAAATTACTTTTTTTTATGTAATTAAAAAAGGAGAAATTTGACAATGGTATCAAAATCACCTTTCTACGTAATTTAAAAAGGATAGAAATTTTCACCGTAATGTTAATCACATTTTTATGTTAACATTAGAAAAGAAACATTTTTATGTGTAAAATGTTTGCATCATAAAATCTCATTTTTATGTCAGTATATAAAAGGAATTAAAGAAATTACATTCTTCAATGTAAACAAAAGGAATTAAAGAATTTACATTTTTCAATGTAAATAAAGGAAATAAAGGAATTTACATTTTATATGTAAATAAAAAAAGGTTTGATAGGAATGCACATTTTATAGAAGATAAAGGAATGATTAGAAATATACATTCTCTAATGTAAGTAGGATATGAAATAAAAGTTACATTTTCAATATAATAAAATATTGAAATAAAGTTTACATTTTTTAATGTAAATAAGATTAAAAAGATGAAAGTTACATTTTTAATATAAAAAGTAAAGTTTACATTTTTTAATGTAAATAGGATTAAAAAGGTGAAAGTTACATTTTTAATGTAAAAAGAAAAGTATACATTTTAATGTGAATAAGAGAAGGAGAACTTTACATTTTCATGTAATTAGAACTTAAACAAGAAGATTACATTTTTGTGTAATTTAGAATTTAAAAAAGGAAAATTACATTTTCATGTAAATAGAACTTAAAGAAGAAGATTTACATTTTAATCAATTGAATTTTTATTAAAAAAGACAACGGTATGAAATTTACGTATTCATGTAAAAGAATTTCAGTAAAGATTATAAGGATATGAAATTTATATTTTAATGAATTATATTTTCATTAAAAAGATTAAAAGATATGAAATTTACATTTTTATGTGTAAGGATTAAAGCAAGAATATCATTTTGCTTGTAAAGAAAAGAATGACACAAAATAATCATTTTTGTTGAATTAGAAATGACGCACAAGAATTTGCATGGTTGTGTAGATTGAAAATAGAAAATATACATTGTTGTGTATAAGACGTGTATGTGGACTAAATTAAAATAAACATTATTGTGTGTTATGTCATATATCTTTACTTGTCATGATTATCACATTAATGAAATGGCCGAAGAAATTGTAAGTATATATATAATCATATATAAACAAATTTTAGTTGAATGAATCGAGCGTGGTAGTTCACTTTATAGAATTGTACTTTTAGTTGAGTATACCGAAATATCCGACCGTCGGATTTTCCCAAATCTGTAACCATTAGATTCTCCTTGGGAAGATCTTTCCAACGTTATGAATTGTGTTAAATTCCAACGGTTAGATTTAGAGAAATGGGTAAAACAAATTTGGGTGAGAATAGCGCCAAGGTCGTCCATTTGACTTGAAGCGTCGTTAAATGGAATTTAATTATTTTTATATAAATAGAAATAAAGGTTGATCGTTATAAATTAATATCAACGATATGAATTGATTTTTAAATATATATATATATATTTATGCGAGGATCATTGGAAAAGTCCGAGTTCAATCTCATTTCAAATGATCATATGACAATTGAAAGTCGAAGAGTTGAAGACAGTGATTGAAGACCGACGATCTTCACATCGAATGGACGACAACTGCTGATGCCCGTGATTGCAGTAGCTACCTTGAAGGGGCTACTGTGGTGGCCGTCCGGACGTAGTGTTGATTAGTATGGATTTGGCTTTCGCTCAGACCCAGAGCATAAGCTTATAAATGGAATGTGTGTCTGACATTGTACTCCTTTATATTGTATTTATTGATTTTCTGTCGAATGTATGAATGTTTGGTGGCGGAGAATTTATTCTCTTGCTTAACACCCTTTCATATATTTCAGCAAAGGATTGGTAGTGTGATATGGAGTGACAATGTGGCATACTAAGATGCATATGATCAAGGCTTTGTTGAAAAGCAGGCCTTGTGGGATGATCAAAGCATAGCCTGTTTAGGCATAGCTTTGCGTATAGCGTGACTTCGCAAGCCTCACACACCGACGGAGTCTAAAACGGAAGAAGGGAATGCAGGGAGAGCAACACGTTTCTTTCTACCTAGAAGTGGTGATTGGGCTTTAACACGTCTCGACTTTTTGCTTACGTGGATGATGGAATGAGGCGCCTCGGATGTTAGGTCCTATAGGACCGGGAAACCTGTGTTCAGGAATAACTAATCCACAAACCGCAAGTGTGGACCGGCCCTGCAACTATCCAAGGGTTCTCTACGGGGAATCCTAAGACATTAGCTAGAGTGTCTCGAATCGGTAAGGAGCTCCTCCCTGGCCTTGACTCATGATGGAAACCCAATTTCCAATACGACCTCATGCGGTTTTGATTGTATTACTAGTATGGAGGCATAGTATATGTTAGCTATGCTTCCTAGGATTGATACATTTACTTTGAAATGTTTTTATCAAAACATATATACACTAATAATAATATCAAATTCGTTTTTATCGTATCAAGCATTTTTAACCATTATAAGGTAAAACCCTATCCTCCAGTTTGTGTTGCATTGTGTGATGGGACTTGGGTCTTATGATGGTTTCATTTTTCTAAAAAGCATTGCGTGTTTTGACGATTGCTTTATTGTTATGCACGGTAATCCATTGGGATAAAACCCGTTCCGCGTTAGCGGCGATTTGCCTTATTACTATTAGTTAAATTAGTTAAGAATTCTCACACCAGTCTCATGACTGACCCGTTGTTTGTTTCCACCTTTACAAACTCGGGTGCCCTCTTTCCACACGGGCAGTCGAGTATTTTGTCTATAGGTTCTTATCTTGAGCAGGATTCTGGATTGAAGCCTAAAGCTGTGTCCAGAGCATAGTTGTCTTCCGCTGCCTTGGTTATTTTATTTCCACTACAATGTATTAAAATATTGTAATTTATCTTCCACTGCAATTTTATTCGATGTACTCTGATATTCTGTACTCTGATGTAACATTATTCTAATGTAATAAAAGTCTGTTGTTATTGTTATGATGTGTTGTATTCCCAGAGTTAACGTATGCGGATTTTGAATGGTTTTAGTCGATCTATCGATCGATTAAGGTCGGGCAAAATGTGTTTCGTTATAGTCGTGGAGTTCAACGATGGTTCCGGGTTGAAGAAAGGGTATTAGGTGAAGTGAAGAAGGATTTAAGGAGCAGCAAGTATATTTTTGTGTGAAAGAAGAGGGAGTGGGGCGAGAGGAGTATGGAGAGAGAAACGTGAGGTTGAAGTTGGCAAATAGCCTGGAGTTGCGAGTGGGTATTTTTATTGAGAAGGTGTTTTAAGTTGTCAGGGAAGAAGAGAAAAGGCGGGTTACGGATCTAGGCTTTAAGCAACGGATGAAGATGTGCCACTTTGTCTGTTTTGACGTGGGCAGCCGTGACCGATCAAACCAGGGTGGATGTGAATTAACAGGGAGCAGGTGGCATATATTTTTGAACGAAGAAGGGTACTGTGTGTCAGGGTGTGGAGGATTGGAGTTCTTGAATTCCCGAAGTTTGGTTCGTAGAAGAAGAACAGCAGTGTTCATATTAGAAGCGGGTGTATTGAAATGGGTTTTGGGCCCATGTGATAAAAAATATATGTAGTAACGTATGAAGGCAGGTCCGCCTGGCATGTGGACTGATGGATGGGTCGGTTTACACTGTTAAGCTCAGAAAATTTTATACAAAAGAAAATGGACAGCAGCATTCGTTTAGAGCATCCCCAATAGGGGGGTTGCTCGTGGTCAATTCGAGGGGGTTAACACGAGCAACCCTCCCAAAGCGGCCAAGGGTTAGAACCCTTGGCCGGTGTTGGGAAAGCCAGTTACCCTTAACCAGTTTTCCCAACACCGGTTAAGGGTTTTAACCCTTAACCGCCGCGTGTCGGGTCCCCCCTCCCCTATTTGTTTGTCGTCTCACTTTGCTCTCAAACCCTCGCAGTCGCCACTCCTTCCTTCCTTCTTCCTCCGCCAAAAGCTCCATTCCTCTAAAAAAAATGAGAAGATTGGGTAAAGCTATTTTTGGTTCTGGAAGTCGTAATGCCTCGAACAACAATGCACAAGGGGGGAATGAACCGGTTGAAGACACTTATCCAACCGACGCTCGTCGTTCAAAACCCGTTCGAAGAAGATGGCTTGCTAAAGTCGGTGTTTATGCTGCATTGGATCCACACATCGATGTTAATTTGTTTGCAGATAAAACGTTTGCTGATTTTCGCGAACTGCCTGAAGGGGAAAGACACTTTACTGATAACTTGAAGTCGTTGTTTGAGGTATAAATTCTTAATCTGGTTAGTGTATTAGTTGGTATTTGATCAAGAAGTGTGTCGTACGAACATTAGTTATTTTTTTGTTTGTTTTAGGCTCGTACTGATCGTACACGAGGATCGTGGGTTAGCATCGTCCGTTTGTATAAGATGATTCGTGCGTACGACACAGACAGAATTATTGCAGGATATCTTAGAAGTATTGGTTTTGGAGATTTCTTGAGTACATAATTTTTATGCACCCATTTACATATTACGTATGTTAGAAAATGAAATATATTTTCTTGATTTTAATATTTTTAATTTACATCCTTAGGTATTGAAAACCTGTACAATAAAGATGTTCAATTATGTGGTGCTTTAGCCATGTGTTGGTGGAAAACGACACATACATTTCACTTTAGTTTTGGAGAGATGGGTATTATGCCACTGGATTTTACCATGCTTACTGGCATACCAATTGGTTAGGGTGCCACTTTACCATATGATGAGCTATATCAACGGTATGATTTATTGGCTAGTATATTTCCACATTTGAACTTACGAGGGGGAGGCTTAACAAACAATCATCATATCAGAACCTCTTTCATGAAGCAAGCCGTAATGGACTTAGTGGAACGTCAGCCTTCAGTTCACCACTTAGAGATTCTTAGATTGTTTATATTATATATGATGGGTAATTTATTCTTCACGAATTCATCAAACACATTGCCATGTGGATATGTAGTTGTTGTTACGGGCATGTCATTCGACAGTACTCCTATTACATATGACTGGGGTACGCCGATTTTAGCTCATTTGTATAGGGGTTTGGACCAGCAGTGCACTGTTAGGACTCGTGGTTCGTCGATTACTGGTTTTTGGGAGGTTCTGCAGTATTGGTATTTTGAGTACTTTCATATATAACATGGCATTTCCGACATTAGATCCTACACTATCACATTTCTACCCTCGTGCGAAAGCTTGGGCGCCCGAGAATCGATGGGTTGTACAAGGAGGTGATTGTTGTCATGTATTTGCAGTGGCTCGTACTCAGATAGAGATGAGGACCACACGAGAGTCAGTTATGTGGCGTCCGTTTGTCGATTCCCCGTTCTTGCTAGGCCCAGCGCAGCAGCACGCTCTATTTCTGTCTGGTAGACGATTTCCTTTGGTATCGTCACCACCTGCTTTAGGATGTTATTGGCACTTGGGGGAGTGCTGTTGGCGACAATTACTCGATGTCGACGTTGTTCCCGATGATCCCCACCCTGATACAGGTCATTTACGGGTCTATTCCAGTGCTGATTTACAGCAGTATGCCGATGAGTGGTGGCCAGCTAATAGATTTATGATTACCGGTAGAGATTACTTTTTGAGGATCTTTTTATGAGCATACTAATACGGCAACGTTTGTACATGCTGTCGGAGTTGATTTTGTTTGTCCTTCCGCCTACACTCCTTTTGGTGATCCATGTGTTTTACGCGACATGTCTCAGAGTACCCTTACTTTGCATAGGCCTCCTCGTCATCAGCCTCCTCAGCCGCCTCGCTATCCTTGTCAGCCTCCTCATCAACACCCTCCTCATCCACCTCACTCGACTACGCCGACCAGTTATGGTTGGACCGTGGGCATTCCTGGGAAATCCGGTCCGAATACGTATGTTGATATTTCTCGGCCTACTGTCATACAGTTTCCAGATCCTGCTGTTCTTCCCCACGAGGAACTATATCTTATGCATGTTGGTCTTCGAGATACGATGTATAGAGAGCATAAGCGCGCAGTTGATGAGTTGACGGCTCGCATTACCGAGCTAACTGCTGCGGATGACGAGCGATATCATCCTATACGATGAGTAGATGACGATGATGATGATGACGATGACCATGGCTATAGTGGACAAGCAGCACCTCTTGCGGATGATTCGTGGATATTTGGTGATATACCTTAGATTCAGTTTACATGATATGTTAGTATTGCTATATGTATTCGTACGTTATCCTTTAGTGTAGTGTAGTAGTAATTTTATGTAGTATGTGCGATCTTGTTGTTATCATATTTGTTAGACCGTGATGGTTGTATTGTAGTTGTATGTGTGTAAAAAACATCTCGTTTGGGTTTAGTGGTTGTACTGTGTTGTTATCTTCATGTCTCTTTCTGTTGTACCTTGTAGCTTATCTTGTTATTGTTAATACTCGTATTGGTTATTTTTATCAATAGCACCAATAGATCAAACAATAAACTTAAGGATACAACATCGATACATTCAACAATGAGCGTAAAGATACAAAAGCTTGTAAAGACACAACAACTAATGACAGTAGATTCAGTATGCAAACACATTAATTGTTACTCTCATTCAAAGAGGTTCGAAGTCGCATATTCTCTTGCTCTAACTCGTTGGCGTAATAAATTTCCCTTGGAGGGAAACGCTCGTCTATCCACTCGAAATAATTGCATCCGTTAGGCCATAGTGAGCATAACTGGATCCTGCGACCAATATTCTCTCCATCCGCCCGGATTACCACCTCAACCGCATAACCACAGTGGCAACAAATGAGATAGGAGTTAACTACCTACTCATTAGGAGACTGGTTTACTGAAACTCGTCGTACCTCTTGATGACCTTCATTTGGAATAGTAGGAGGACGAGGGACTATAGCCGCTTGTAAGTGTTCTTCATTTACAGTTTGGACTACTTGATGACCTACATCTGGAACATGAGCAACTGGTGGACGAATCGTCATGCGGGCCAACTCCGGGTAGACTTGACGCAATTCCTCATAGTGTCGCTCTTGGTATTCGATATTACAATCAATATTTGTTCTTGGACTTGAAGGAGGACGCTCAGGAAAGTTTTGATCATAGTTCGAATCCATTGACGAGGGCCATGACCATGAAGACATTTTTTTATTTTGGTGAAAATTTTGGTACAAGCTAAATACAATGTAGTAACCGTATATATTTATAGGGACAACATGTGGAGTAAACATGAAATGTTGCAATTTCTAATAAGGACTTGTCTACTATGGGAATCCGTTTACCATTCAACGTTGTAGGGTTAAATTTGTAAACTTTATCGTTTCAAATTCCAATAAAGACTGGTCCATTCACTGGACAAATGTGATAAAGTGACAGAAAGGTGAAAGTGATACAACCAAACTATGTAATAAAGTGACATAAAGATAAAGTAATGCCAATTTCCAAGTAGAAGGAATCCACCCTATCCACTGAACACTATACACTGTACACTATACACTACACATCAAAGCTTAAGTCGGAAGTAAAATAATTACTGATGTAACTGGACATTGATACAACTGTAGGGAATCTCCTTTCGAATATTTTGAGGATGACCCAAACAGGACAACTGACTGATAAAGCATGACTGCATTATGGGAACTGTGCTAGATTGGACTAGTCAATGAGCATGACTCACTATAGGCTTTGAAGATCTATTTATATGGCCCAGTTTTATGCTGTATTAACTCATAAGTAAATTACCACACAATCACAATTTGAGATATGAACAGCTGGGAAAATGACGACCAGGTTTCCATTACTCAACGACCTGGCAAAGAAATTTTGCATGAAGGGAAGGTTTCCCAGCCGCTACGTACAATCGGATCCAACCCTCTCTGCCGATGCGGACAGGAATCGGTCGTGGTTGTTGCCAATACTGAGAAAAATGCTGGTCGTCGTTTTTTTGCTTGTGAATCCTACAAGAATCACAAGGTTTGTCCTGATCAAATTGAATGTTGTAACTTTAAGCAGTGGATTGACCCTCCCATGTGCGAACGTGGATGTCAATATGCACTGGAAGCGCAAGCTGAAATAAGACGCTTGAACAAGATTGTTGCTGATAAATCTCGAGCAGGACCTTTCCCTAGGCCGTGGTAGATGTTTGTGTTTAGTACATGTTTAATATTAATTTTATTTCGGAATTTCCGTTCGTGTGTTTAGTTGTCTTAGTTTCTATGACTGTGGTTTGGTCATACGCTTCTAAGTTGTTGTTGTTGAAGTTTGTTTGAATGTTGTTGTAGTTTGTTAAACTGTTGTTATTGTATGCTTGTAAGATTCATTGTTGTTGTGCGTTGAATTTGTTGTCCCTGTGTTTAGTTGTAGTAGAAGGCGACCGTTGATGGTAAAAATAAATGCCAAAAGTTTTTGCGATGTTATTGTTAGCTGCATTGACAAGTCCTATCCCACATAAATGACAACAGTATACGAAATTACTAGTAACTCCTACATTTCTTGTGATGTGAATGGCCACTGTAGGGAATCTGCCATAAAATATCATGAGAATGCAGTAAGGAGTAGTCCACCTTGTTGAACTGTAGCTATAGGCAGTACATTATCCTTGTAAGTACGGCATATTTGATAATCCTTCCTATTCCTTTTATATCTTCAAGCATCACCGTTCCTGACTGAAGTGAGAAATCTATTTTCTTCTTTGTTTAAAGGTAATCTTTGTTATCAACATACTTTGTACTTCTAGTAAATCCAGTTATATTACTGATGCATAGGTTACATGGACGATTCCGAAATAAGTGATGAACACATGGGAAGGATTTTTGATGAGTACGAACGGAACCTACTCAACGCTAACGGAGTTGGAGTAGTTCAAGCTACACAAATCGAAGAGGTGCTTGGACCGAATCAGCATCGAGCGTTGAGTACAGCTCCGCATCCTTCTCCAGTAAATCAACGACCTAGTGATAGTGTTCAAACAATGAATTCTGCAACTCGAGAATTTTCTTCCAAGGATTTGCTGGCCCTCGTAAAAGTCTATATTGTCATTGAAAAAAGAGATGAGCTACTAATGAAAGGTGGAGGGGTTTTAACATATGAAGAAATATGGGTCATGATCACAAGGTTGTACAACAACCATCGTTCCCGGCCTACTAGACGAACATCACTTGAACTCCAAACAGCTAATCGTCGTTTTGCAGACGCTTGTGATCGGTACACAAAGATTATCGAAAATGTTGAAGACGAAAACATTTTTAAAACAAACCAAGCAACATATGATTCTCGTTACCTTTTTGAGTACGGTGAGGAATTTGTTGGCTACAAAGCGTATAAACTCTGCTACAGTTGGTTTACCCGCTATGGAACAGAGTAGTCTTACAGTATTATGATTTTAATGTTGTTTGAACGTATGTTTAATTTGATGTGCGTACGTAGAGTATGGAGTTATCTGTAATCCTTGTTATGTCAACGTGATATTTAACTATTTTGCATTTCTATATGACAAGAGGGCAATCTTGTTCAATAATAGATTCAAATGTTAACACATTCAAAACAACACTTAATAGGAACTTTTAATTCAACTGCCTAGGGTTTAATTTGTAAACTTTGTCGTATCAAATTCCAATAAAGACTGGTCCAAGCTTTGGAGAAACATGATAAAGTGACAGAAAGGTGAAGTGAATCCATATTTTTGGTTGATGGAATCCAAACTGTACACTAACAGTAGGCATCAGTGTTCACTGTATAACTATGGACATTGAAAGGGCATACTTCATGTACAATGATTTTGTTGCAATTTCTAGTGAGTAATTGTCTTCTCTCTGTACACCCACGTTACCTTCATGACAGTGATACAACATAACTTTGCAATAAAGCGACTTAAAGATAAAGTAACGCCATCATTCACGTTGTATGAATCCACACTATACACCGGCATATAAAACAAATCAATGTTTCGTCTCCTAGTTAACATTTTTACTTTATCAACCATCCTCCGTAGGCCCCCCTACCTTTAACACTTCTTCTTCACCCGTGACTTCTTCAAACATAAAAAAGTAGCCAAAATTCCTACACTTTTAACCTAGTCCAATTATGTTATGTGCTGGGACCCTGGGTTTGCTTTATAATAACCGTAGTGCTATTCTTCTAACTCATCCAATTAACATTGCTTTGAAATCATCGTTCACACCATGAATGGTTTAAAGCGATTATGGTGCTTCACAAATTCCTCAACATCTTCGTCTTCTAGTTCAGATGAAGTCGAAGAAAAATACAACAAACAGCGGCTAATGTACCAACGAGAAACTTTAAACGCGATGCAACGTGATATAGCAGAGAGCTCCAAATCAACCCAAGGAGGCAGCCAAGTGGGTAGAAGAGATATACGCTACGACCGTGACTATTTGGGGGGGGGGGCACAATCAGTTGATGAAGGACTACTTTGTGCCAAACCCAGTATATGGCGATGTTTACTTTCGTCATAGATTTCGTATGTCGCGAACAGTGTTTGATCGAGTTCTCAACAAGGTTTCTGGGTCCAATGTTTTTTTTTACTCACAGAAGAAATGCTATCAAAGAACTAGGAATTTCACCACTACAAAAAGTAACAGCGGCACTTCGTTTGATTTCATACGGAAGTTCAGTTGATTCGTTAGATGATAAATTACGAATTGGTGAATCAACGGTAATTCTATGCTTGAAAGAGTTCTGCAAAACAGTTGTTCGTGTCTTCGGTGAAGAGTATCTATGAGACGACCCGAACTTCCCTGTAAAGGAAAGCGCGGATAGAATTGAGGAAAAGACAAAATAGAACGCAAACGGAAGAACATTTCATTGTTATTACAACAATTCCATCAGATACAAGAATATACATAGTATAAATGAATAAATTACATTCGATAAATATCAGAGATTACAATAAATTACATAGCAGCGGAAAAATATACAAAACACAACTGAAAGTGATACACGGATACAGAGCTTTCCGAGCATTGTTCCAGCTGTAAATCAGGACCCTATGGATATAAATCTGCAAAACGAAAACTACTAGCTGCCCGTGTGGAAAATAGGGGCACCCAGAGTTTAGGTTAAAATAATAAACTCCAGGTCAGTCATGTGACTGGTGTGAGAACTAAAACAGTTATTAATCTTTATTTTAAAGTTCGGTAAATCAAGGGACCACTCCGTATAACATGGAACGGGTTTCCTCCCAAGAATACCAGTGCATAAAACAAACATCGCAATGCTAAATAAAGAAAAATGAAGCTATTATAAGACCCAGGTCCCATCACACAATGCAACGCAAGCCGGAGGATAGGGTTTTTACCTTATAATAGCCAAAGCATGCTTGATACATTAAAAACATATTATTTGATACTATTATAAGTGTATAGTGTCAAAACAATTTCAATCATAAATATCAATCATAGACGGCATAAGTGCCCCATCCCACTATGTCCCCATACTAGGCTCTACAAATAAAACCGCAATATCACGTATTGGAAATTGGATTTCCATCATGAGTCGAGGCAAGGGGCAAGCTCCTCTCCGATTCGAGACACTCTAGCAAATGCCTCAGGACCCCACTATGATCCTTTGGAACCTCCAAGGCCGGTCCTCTCTTACTTTTGAGGATTGGTTATTCCTGAACACACATTTCCCGGTCCTTACAGACCTATATCCGAGGCGCCTCGTATCCAACAACCACACAGGTGAAAAGTATATAAATGTCAGGGCTGGTAGGTCACTGACACCACCATAGCTAGAAAGAAACGTCGTGCACTCCTTGGGTCCGTATCCCGTTTTTGACTCATACCGAGGTGTGAGGCTCGCGAATTCACGTTATACACAAAGCTACGCCACACAGGCCATGCTTTGATCATCAACCACAAGACTTTGCTTTTCAACAGAAGCCTTGATCAATTGCCACTTACGCGTGCCACACTGGCAATTCACTCCATGCGACTGATGTCCATCGATATACAACCTCTGAGCTCGTACGTCTCAGAGAAGGGCGTTAAGCAAGAGAATAAATTCTCTGCCGCCAAACAGATGTATATTTAATAGAGATCAATCGACACAGAATAAAATCCAATGTCAGACACACATCCATTTACAAGTTCGTTATGGGTCTGAACGAAACCGGAGGCACTTTTCTCGTATATCCATCCATCTCCAAGTACGTCTGGACGATCACCAACTGTTTCCCTCATCTTGGATGTACAGCCCAATCAAGATCATCAGTAATCACCCAAACGATGTGAAGACTTCCGGTCTTCAACCACCGTTTTCATCTTCGACATCTCGTCGAATCGGTTATTCAGAATGGGTATAAACCCGGCCTTTCTGAATATCCCACGTATATAGTAAACAAATGTTACACAAACACAACGAACGCCTCATTCCAATTCAGAATATTCTTTTATTCACAAAATTACATTCTTAGGGAAAGGTTCCCATTAATTTTATCCAAGATAAATTCTTCTAAATTTATTCTTTAATCTTCCTTTGGATATCATTTCTAACTAGTCGGGATTAGCGAGCCACACCGAAGTAATTATTTATTTTATTTCCCAATCCCAACCTATATATCCCATGGAGAAAACTGGTAATACTCCACATCTAACACCACGGTGTTATCGGTAAAATTAATTACCACCTCACGTTCAAATCTAATTAAAGATTTAACTATCACTTTGGAGCAAATCTGGTGGTACTCCATCTCGATCACCTTTCAGATTTGATAATTTTAATTATCAATTCACATTTCAATCTAATTAAAGATTCATTAAAACTCCACTTAGTTTTAATCTTTTCAAGAATCAATATCCTGCCTTTAACTGGGTTAAAGAACCAATGTCATCTAAAACACGATTCACGATAAACCCAAAATCACATTCTATTGTTAATCGGGTTAAAGAACATGTGTTGTTCAAAACACCGCTCACGATAAACCCAAAAACCAATTCAAATTCAATTCCAATTAAATATTATTTAAATGATACACTTCATTAAATCTAAATAGAAAGATTTAATCTTTTTCTCTATTGGCTTCAGAGCAGTGTTAATGAAGACACCATTCATGACAAACCCAAATCACATTTGATATTAAATACAAGGCTTTCAATAGAAAATATACCGGCTTATATTCAACATCAAATCCTGAAACCAACAAATATCGTATTGGAAATAACAATATAAAATATATCTTTCAAATTCCCATAACAATATCTGTATAGTCACGAAATCTAACATCAAAATATTCCGAAGATAATTTCGATTCAACTCCAGTCCAATTCACGTATTGGGAATATTGATTATTTTTAAAATCACTTTCAAATTCAATTTATTTATTTCAAAAATAAATTGATTTTAATTCTAGTTCAAAACTAGTTCATTTCGACAAAAATATATTTTTATCCTTTCAAATGGAATTTTTCATCCCAGTTCTTTCCAATTCACATATTATGATTTTACACAAATTATTAATAATTTTATCAAGGCCCGTACAGTCGATTTCCATAAACGGCCATTGAACTGCACTTACAGCGACCTTTTCCAAATTTTATTTGGACATAATTCCAGATCCAACCGTTAGATTTCAAATTTCTAATATTCATTGGAAATCTCTTTTCGATACGAACCCAACGGTTCCGGTTTTAGGAGAATCCGATGGTCGGATCTCCCGCAACGTCAATTCGAAGTCAATGGTCGAAATTCACGAATTGCCGCGGCGCGGCGCGTTCTATTCAGGCCATATAATATATATATATATATATATATATATATATATATATATATATATCATCGATTTCCTTTTAAAGCGTATTTTATAAATCGTTTTAAATTCGTTTTCAAAACCATTTCAACTCTATATTCAATTTCAAATCAAAACTGAATGTTTCATATCATTACTATATAAATGATAATATTTTCAAACCGTTATATTTCGAAATCACTACTTTTTCTATATTCATTATAAAAACGAATACAATCGATATAAATATCGTTCACGTCAAAATGGTGCAACTCTAATCAACACGACTTTATACATTTCAATAAATTCGTTATTCTATTCAACAAATGAATATATATTCTATTCAACACATGAATCTATATTTCTTTCAACACACGACTAATCTCAACACATGAGTACTGTCAACACACGACTATTTTTGTTATGTAAAATATTTTATAAAACTATGGTATCTATCGTTTGATTTTTAATTAGACTCCCGTGATGTAGTTTCTAATTTTAAATATGATAAAGATGTAAATTTTATTGTTAAAATATTTTACTCACACATGAATAGTTTCAACACATGAATATTGTCAACACATGACTATATTTATATTCAACACATGAATTCCCTTTTATAATATTCATTATTTTCCCGATTGGAATGAGGCCCAATCAATTACCATATAATGTTAATTATATGGATTCCACCCAACACATGTATATAATAGCAACGATAGACAATCAACCATCATCCAAAGTGCACCACACAACTGCATAAGCATCAAATATAAATAATTAACGCTTACACAGCCTGTCGACTAATCGATCAACATACAATTAAATAATTGGGATTGTGTACGCCAAATATCATCCCAACACCCGTGTGGGGTTTCAAATCAACAAACACCGAATATTATTTGTGCATTTGGGCGATGTGTAAAATTTATCGACCCAATCAATATTAGTCAAATCAGTGTATATAAACAAATCAGCTGATTTGTTTATAGATATTTATTTATTCACTTTCACGTTAAAAATTATATTTTTAAGGATAATTAATTTATTTCAACACATCTACATTTTATTATCAATTTCACATCAACATCACAAACAATTTTCACAACACATCAATCAAACAAACAAGCCATCCATGGTCTGTGGATGACGGGTGTCGGGTGCTGCTAAGCACCGTCTGCATCCTAGTATATATATAACTAGAAAAAGAAATTTAGAGTGAGAAGTTCTCACCAAAGCTATCCCAACTCCACGACTCTTCTTATGTAGGGAATCATCGCCGTTCTCGCCTTTTGTCACTTTCGTTGCCCGTAGCCACTACATATATAAAAATCACATTTTTATATTGTTGCTATTTATATAAAAATTATATTTTTATACTACTACTATATAGATAAAAATACTATTTTTACAACGGTGTTCATATAATAAAGATTATATTTTTATCACGCTATTCTTCATATAAAGATTTCGCCTTTTCAAATATAAAGATTTCGCCTTTTCAAATATAAAGATTATATTTTTACTCCTTCTATAATATAAAAAATCACATTTTTATATTATCTGTTATATAAAAATCATATTTTTATATTATCTATTATATAAAAATCGTATTTTTATATTATCTATTATATAAAAATCATATTTTTATAACTCTACTTTAATAAAAAAATCATATTTTTAACTTTTCTATTAATTAAAAATTTAATCTTTAATAAAGTAACAATCTAACCCTTTCATGTAGAAAAATCATATCTTTTCTAAATTAAAAATCGAACCTTTATAGTTTTAAAAATCTTAACTTCATTATTTCTAAGTAATAAAAACTACTCTTTACATTTATAAGTAAAAATAAAAAAAGAATAAATTAAAAACTTACTGTATTTCGGCATTGGTGGTTGGAGGAGAGAGAAACAGGCGGAGGAGGGTTTGCTGGTGCGTCGGATGCTCGGCGCAGAAGGGGGCGGTGGCCTTGGTGGCTGGGGAGGCGGTTTCAGAGGCAGAGGAGGGTGGCGGATCGGGTTTGGGTGCGGATTTGAGGAGACGGAGTTCGAGAGGAGGGAGGAAGACGGGGTCAGAGGCGGTGGCGCGGTGCGGTCTTCAGGAGGAGGCGGCGATGGAAGAAGAGGGGGATGCGGCGGTAGAGGAGGAGAGAAGGGGTTGGTGGAGGAAGGAAGAAGCGGGAGAAGAGTGGGATGCGAGAGGAGGACGAGGGGGGTGCGGTTGGCACGGGGGGAGGAGGGCGCCTGCCCTAGGCGGCAGCGGATCCTCCCCCCCATCGTTCGCCATTTTTTTTCCTATTTAATCTCGATTCTGCAAAGTCAAGGGGGGCGGGGCTGAGGGGTTAGAGGGAGAATTTTATATTTTTAATTTATTTAATTTTATTTTAAAATCCTCATAAAGTAACTTTTTACAACGGACTCAAAATCACACCCACCAACTGTCGCCTCTAGCGTATTGCCCCCATTCCGAACACAATGGGATATGTATCGTAAGCCAGTTCGGCCGTTTCGATCAGTTTCCGTCAAAATCAACATATAACTCTATATATTGAATTTGAACGTGCATTTCAATTTATGGGGTCACATACTAACTCGAAAAATCCCAGAAAAATATTTTCTAGCTTCGTATTAACGATACGGTCCTAACAAAACTAGTTTCGTCAAATTCTGAGACCGTTAGAGAAATGGCCATTTTCCAGTCGATTAAAATCAATTGAAACTGGTTAAACGCGTTTTCCTTTGCCACGCTCACATATTGATTCGAAAAATTATGAAATTTGGAATCTAGCAATAATTTGACATCACGGATCCAACAAAATTGGTTTCTTCGAAATCCGAGGTCGTTTGCAAAATTCCCATTTTTAAGGGCCTGAATTCCATAGCGACTATTTAGAATTTTCAACTGGACATATCTTTTGATTCCCGCTATGAAATTTCAATTTTTTGGATTCGTTGGAAAGATATTCTCAAATAGATCCTATTATTTTTGGTTTTACTAAAATCCGGTTTATTTTGCACCCGGTACATTCAATTGAATTTTGAAATCGAATTATCGAACTACCGCTCCATTTTCAATTCCTATATATAATTATATATAATTATTTATATTCTAACGACGACGTATATAATATATACGTCGAATTCAATTCAAAATAAATTTCTCGTTGATATTATTTAAAATAATTCATTTTAAATGTTCAAAATTCACTAAAATTGCCAAAATAAAAATTTTAAACTGGCCCAGATTTTCCAGGTTGTTACAATCTCCCCTACTTAAAAGTTTTCTTCCACGAAAAGGAACAAAGTCGAAAGTGGTTTGATCAATCAACTCTACGTTCGATCTGGCTTCCATTCTCCAACTTTTCAGTTTCTGAGAATTTTCAAATTCTTCAAAAAATTTGGCTAACACCCGGAATTTTCGAAAAAAATCGCCATAACCTCCTTTGTACGGGGAGAGGTTTGGAAATTTATTGGGCCGTATTAGGTACCCAATAAATCCTAATAAGCATACACATATTTATAGTGATATATTCTGGTGTTTACAGGGGAGCGTCTATTGATAATAACTCCAGAGAATAAATTCTCGTCACCCTGTCAAAGTTTGAGGGAGTGTGTATTTTAAATGCTCCAGAGGATAAATCCTCGTCACCTAGTCCCATGTGGGAAATAAATAGTCCATGTGCCGTATCTAATAACTAGAGAGACGTGATTATTGTCGACTCTAGACCCGTGTGGGGTTTTTATTAATCTGGCAATTTTATCGTTACAATTTAAATAGTCCATATCAGTCATCAGTTCAACCTGTAAAATATAGTCATCACCATACAAGCCTCTCGCTCGTATGGTAAATCTTCCACCTCATCACACAAGCTCCAAATGCTTATGTGGTATATGATGAAGTATGCCTATCTTCTAGAAGTATGTCATGTAATGTAGTTCAAAATTAATTTGTTGCTATCCTATGGCGATGTTTATTATTTCACACAGAATAACCAGCACTCCGCATCCAATGGCATTCACAGGAGTCGATATAATAATATTTCGCATCCAAATCATTAAGGTTTACCTATTTATCGGGCACGCAAATAAAATCTTTACTCAACAGCTATCCAATTTCCTGTTCAAACATATATAATGCACAAGTATATATTTCTAACTATTTTCTAATCAGTTCAATGTGTGATTTAATTGAATAAATTTGTTCTGATTTTTATTGATGATATTCTAATCTTCTCTAAATCAAAGGCCGAAAAGGAACATAACAATGGAAGCCGAAAAGGAACGAAGCCGAAAGTTGTTTAACAAATCAACTCAACTTCCATTATTTTGACTACGGCTTAAGTTCTTCAACTTTTCAGTTTCTAAGAACTTTTAAAAAAAATTCAAAAATTTGGCTAACACCCTAAATTTTCGAAATTTTTTGCCATAACCTCCCCTGCACCGGGAGCACCGGGAAAATCCCGAAATTGCCATACAAGCCTTCTGATCTCAAAAAGAAAAAGAAAAAGCCAAGCGGCTAGCCAATCAGCTCATAAAATCATCATCACCCAAACAAAGCAGTAAATTATAGTAAATATGTACCTATTTTTCGGGCAAACAAATTTTAATCTTCAGCTCTAGCCTTCTTGCTATGACCTGTTCAATGTAAGTACATGTATATGCAAGCAAATGCAGCTAATTTTTAATACAATTCAATAGTCGATTCTATTAGGCTAAATGGTTCAAAATTATCAAACAAATAGACAAACAACACAACCATCAATCAATTAGTGAATTAACGTTTCAAATTCATAATTTTGATATATAAAAAGTCATGTTTTTGATGCCAAATCACAACAATGTATTCTAGCTATATTTTGGTTCTCACACCAGTCTAATGGAAATATATAGATATCACACCTTCGAAACACGAAAATAAATACTGATGATGTGGCCACATCATCAGAATTATCCCCGGGTGTCTAAAATGTGACTCTATATCTATCCAGTATATTAAAACTTCGAATATACGTTCATGACGCGTATACGCGAAATCTTTATATACTCGATTATCCAAATTCAAAACAAATAAATATTCAAATACGTTTAAAACGATTTAAATTTCAAAACAAAAACTGTTTTCATTCGAAAAATATACTCTTCACACTCGTTCGAGGATACTACTGATCCTATCTCTAACGAGTCATTCTAATTGGATATTACTAATCCAATATCTGATGAATTCTATCGTATGGTTCTAATGTGTCTTGTTCTCGAGCTCTGTAAACCAAAGCTCTGATACCAAACTGAGACGACCCTAACTTCCCTGTGAAGGAAAGCACGGATAGAATTGAGGACAAGACAAAATAGAACACAAACGGAAGAACATTTCATTGTTATTACAACAATTCCATCAGATACAAGAATATACAGAGTATAAATGAATAAATTACATTCGATAAATATCAGAGATTACAATAAATTACATAGCAGCGGAAAAATATACAAAACACAACTGAAAGTGATACACGGATACAGAGCCTTCCGAGCATCGTTCCAGCTGTAAATTAGGACCCTGTGGATATAAATCTGCAAAACCAAAACTACTAGCTACCCACGTGGAAAATAGGGGCACCTAGAGTTTAGGTTAAAACAATAAACTTCAGGTCAGTCATGTGACTGGTGTGAGAACTAAAACAGTTATTAATCTTTATTTTAAAGTTCGGTAAATCAAGGGACCACGCCGTATAACATGGAACGGGTTTCCTCCCATGAATACCAGTGCATAAAACAAACAGCGCAATGCTAAATAAAGAAAAATGAAGCTATTATAAGACCCAGGTCCCATCACACAATGCAACGCAAGCCGGATGATAGGGTTTTTACCTTATAATAGCCAAAGCATGCTTGATACGTTAAAAACACATTATTTGTTACTATTATAAGTGTATAGTGTCAAAACAATTTCAATCATAAATATCAATTATAGATGGCATAAGTGCCCCATCCCACTATGTCGCCATACTAGGCTCTACAAATAAAACCGCAATATCACGTATTGGAAATTGGATTTCCGTCATGAGTCGAGGCAAGGGGCAAGCTCCTCTCCGATTCGAGACACTCTAGCAAATGCCTCAGGACCCCACTATGATCCTTTGGAACCTCCAAGGCCGGTCCTCTCTTACTTTTGAGGATTGGTTATTCCTGAACACACGTTTCCCGGTCCTTACAGACCTATATCCGAGGCGCCTCGTATCCAACAACCAAATAGGTGAAAAGTATATAAATGTCAGGGCTGGTAGGTCACTGACACCACCATAGCTAGAAAGAAACGTCGTGCACTCCTTGGGTCTGTATCCCGTTTTTGACTCATACCGAGGTGTGAGGCTCGCGAATTCACGTTATAAACAAAGCTACGCCACACAGGCCGTGCTTTGATCATCAACCACAAGACTTTGCTTTTCAACAGAAGCCTTGATCAATTGCCACTTACGCATGCCACACTGGCAATTCACTCCATGCGACTGATGTCCATCGATATACAACCTCTGAGCTCGTACGTCTCAAAGAAGGGCGTTAAGCAAGAGAATAAATTCTTTGCCGCCAAACAGATGTATATTTAATAGAGATCAATCAACACAGAATAAAATCCAATGTCAGACACACATCCATTTACAAGTTCGTTCTGGGTCTGAACGAAACCAGAGGCACTTTTCTCGCATATCCATCCATCTCCGAGTACGTCTGGACGATCACCAACTGTTTCCCTCATCTTGGGTGTACAGCCCAATCAAGATCATCAGTAATCACCCAAACGATGTGAAGACTTCCGGTCTTCAACCACCGTTTTCATCTTCGACATCTCGTCGAATCGGTTATTCAGAATGGGTATAAACCTGGCCTTTCTGAATATCCCACGTATATAGTAAACAAATGTTGCACAAACACAACGAACGCCTCATTCCAATTCAGAATATTCTTTTATTCACAAAATTACATTCTTAGGGAAAGGTTCCCATTAATTTTATCCAAGATAAATTCTTCTAAATTTATTCTTTAATCTTCCTTTGGATATCATTTCTAACTAGTCGGGATTAGCGAGCCACACCGAAGTAATTATTTATTTTATTTCCCAATCCCAACCTATATATCCCATGGAGAAAACTGGTAATACTCCACATCTAACACCAAGGTGTTTTCGATAAAATTAATTACCACCTCATGTTCAAATCTAACTAAAGATTTAACTATCACTTTGGAGCAAAACTGGTGGTACTCCATTCTCGATCACCTTTCAGATTTGATAATTTTAATTATCAATTCACATTTCAATCTAATTAAAGATTCATTAAAACGCCACTTAGTTTTAATCTTTTCAAAAATCAATATCCTGCCTTTAACTGGGTTAAAGAACCAATGTCATCTAAAACACGATTCACGATAAACCCAAAATCACATTCTATTGTTAATCGGGTTAAAGAACATGTGTTGTTCAAAACACCGCACACGATAAACCCACAAACCAATTCAAATTCAATTCCAATTAAATATTATTTAAATGATACACTTCATTAAATCTAAATAGAAAGATTTAATCTTTTTCTCTATTGGCTTAAGAACAGTGTTAATGAAGACACCATTCACGACAAGCCCAAATCACATTTGATATTAAATACAAGGCTTTGAATAGAAAATATACCGGCTTATATTCAATATCAAATCCTGAAACCAACAAATATCGTATTGGAAATAACCATATAAATATATCTTTCAAATTCCCATAACAATATCTGTATAGTCACGAAATCTAACATCAAAATATTCCGAAGATAATTTCGATTCAACTCCAGTCCCATTCACGTATTGGGAATATTGATTATTTTTAAAATCACTTTCAAATTCAATTTATTTATTTCAAAAATAAATTGATTTTAATTCTAGTTCAAAACTAGTTCATTTCAACAAAATATATTTTTATCCTTTCAAATGTGGAATTTTTCATCCCAGTTCTTTCCAATTCACATATTATGATTTTACACAAATTATTAATATTTTTAATAATTTTATCAAGGCCCGTACAGTCGATTTCCATCAACGGCCATTGAACTGCACTTGCAACGACCATTTCCAAATTTGATTTGGACATAATTCCAAATCCAACCGTTAGATTTCAAATTTCTAATATTCATTAGAAAGCTCTTTTCGATACGAACCCAACGGTTTCGGTTTTAAGAGAAACCGATGCTCGGATCTCCCGCAACGTCAATTCGAAGTCAATGGTCGAAATTCACGAACTGCCGCGGCGCGGCGCGTTCTATTCAGGCCACTATATATATATATAATATATATATATATATATTATATTATATTTCGTCGATTTCCTTTTAAAACGTATTTTATAAATCGTTTTAAATTCGTTTTCAAAACCATTTCAACTCTATATTCAATTTCATATCAAAATTGAATATTTCATATCATTACTATATAAATGATAATATTTTCAAACCGTTATATTTCAAAATCACTACTTTTTCTATATTCATTATAAAAACGAATATAATCGATATAAATATCGTTCACGTCAAAATGGCGCAACTCTAATCAACACGGCTTTATACATTTCAATAAATTCGTTATTCTATTCAACAAATGAATATATATTCTATTCAACACATGAATCTATATTTCTTTCAACACACGACTAATCTCAGCACATGAGTACTGTCAACACACGACTATTTTTGTTATGTAAAATATTTTATAAAACTATGGTATCTATCGTTTGATTTTTAATTAGACTCCCGTGATGTAGTTTCTAATTTTAAATATGATAAAGATGTAAATTTTATTGTTAAAATATTTTACTCACACATGAATAGTTTCAACACATGAATATTGTCAACACATGACTATTTTCATATTCAACACATGAATTCCCTTTTATAATATTCATTATTTTCCCGATTGGAATGAGGCCCAATCAATCACCATATAATGTTAATTATATGGATTCCACCCAACACATGTATATAATAGCAACGATAGACAATCAACCATCATCCAAAGTGCACCATACAACTGCATAAGCATCAAATATAAATAATTAACGCTTACATAGCCTGTCGACCAATCTATCGACATACAATTAAATAATTGGGATTGTGTACGCCAAATATCATCCCAACACCCGTGTGGGGTTTCAAATCAACAAACACTGAATATTATTTGTGCAGTTGGGCGATGTGTAAAATTTATCGACCCAATCAATATTAGTCAAATCAGTGTATATAAACAAATCAGCTGATTTGTCTATAGATATTTATTTATTCACTTTCACGTTAAAAATTATATTTTTAACGATAATTAATTTATTTCAACACATCTACATTTTATTATCGATTTCACATCAACAACACAAACAATTTTCACAACACATCAATCAAACAAACAAGCCATCCATGGTCTGTGGATGACGGGTGTCGAGTGCTGCTAAGCGCCGTCTGCATCCTAGTATATATATAACTAGAAAAAGAAATTTAGAGTGAGAAGTTCTCACCAAAGCTATCCCAACTCCACGACTCTTCTTATGTAGGGAATCATCGCCGTTCTCGCCTTTTGTCACTTTCGTTGCCCATAGCCACTACATATATAAAAATCACATTTTTATATTGTTGCTATGTATATAAAAATTATATTTTTATACTACTACTATATAGATAAAAATTGTATTTTTACAACGGTGTTCATATAATAAAGATTATATTTTTATCACGCTATTCTTCATATAAAGATTTTGCCTTTTCAAATATAAAGATTTCGCCTTTTCAAATATAAAGATTATATTTTTACTCCTTCTATAATATAAAAAAAATCATATTTTTATATTATCCATTATATAAAAATCATATTTTTATATTATCTATTATATAAAAATCATATTTTTATATTATCTATTATATAAAAATCATATTTTTATAACTCTACTTTAATAAAAAAATCATATTTTTAACTTTTCTATAAATTAAAAATTTAATCTTTAATAAAGTAACAATCTAACCCTTTTATGTAGAAAAATCATATCTTTTCTAAATTAAAAATCGAACCTTTATAGTTTTAAAAATCTTAACTTCATTATTTCTAAGTAATAAAAACTACTCTTTACATTTATAAGTAAAAATAAAAAAAGAATAAATTAAAAACTTACTGTATTTCAGCATTGGTGGTTGGAGGAGAGAGAAACAGGCGGATGAGGGTTTGCTGGTGCGTCGGATGCTCGGCGCAGAAGGGGGCGGTGGCCTTGGTGGCTCGGGAGGCGGTTTCAGAGGCAGAGGAGGGTGGCGGATATGGTTTGGGTGCAGATTTGAGGAGATGGAGTTCGAGAGGAGGGAGGAAGACGGGGTCAGAGGCGGTGGCGCGGTGTGGTCTTCAGGAGGAGGCGGCGATGGAAGAAGAGGGGGATGCGTCGGTAGAGGAGGAGAGAAGGGGTCGGTGGAGGAAGGAAGAAGCGGGAGAAGAGGGGGATGCGAGAGAAGGATGAGGGGGGTGCGGTTGGCTCGGCGGGAGGAGGGTGCCTGCCCTAGGCGGCGGTAGATCCTCCCCCCCGTTGTTCGCCATTTTTTCTTATTTAATCTCGATTCTGCAAAGTCAAGGGGGGGCTGAGGGGTTAGAGGGAGAATTTTATCTTTTTTAATTTATTTAATTTTATTTTAAAATCCTCATAAAGTAACTTTTTACAACGGACTCAAAATCGCACCTACCGACTGTCTCCACTAGCGTATTGCCCCCATTACGAACACAATGGGATATGTATCGTAAGCCAGTTCGGCCGTTTCGATCAGTTTCCGTCAAAATCAGCATATAACTCTATATATTGAATTTGAACGTGCTTTTCAATTTACTGGGGTCACATACTAACTCGAAAAATCCCAGAAAAATATTTTCTAGCTTCGTATTGACGATACGGTCCTAATAAAACTAGTTTCGTCGAATTCTGAGACCGTTAAAGAAATGGCCATTTTCCAGTCGATTAAAATCAACTATAACTGGTCAAACGTGTTTTCCTTTGCCACGCTCACATATTGATTTGAAAATTTATGAAATTTGGAATCTAGTAATAATTTGACATCACGGATCGAACAAAAATGGTTTCGTCGAAATTCGAGGTCGTTTGCAAAATTCTCATTTTTAAGGGCCTGAATTCCATAGCAACTATTCAGAATTTTCAACTGGACATATCTTTTGATTCCCGCTATGAAATTTCAATTTTTTGGATTCGTTGGAAAGATATTCTCAAATAGATCCTATTATTTTTGGTTTCACTAAAATCCGGTTTATTTTGCACCCGGTACATTCAATTGAAGTTTGAAATCGAATTATCGAACTACCGTGCCATTTTCAATTCCTATATATAATTATATATAATTATTTATATTCTAACGACGACGTATATAATATATACGTCGAATTCAATTCAAAATAAAATTCTATTTGATATTATTTAAAATAATTCATTTTAATTGTTCAAAATTCACTAAAATTGCCAAAATAAAAATTTTAAACTAGCCCAGATTTTCCGGGTTGTTACAATCTATGATCCCCCACTGCACGCGACGTCGAACGATTGTTAAAAATGGGAGATCAACGTGGTTTCCAGGGTTTGTTGGGCAGCTTATATTGTATCCAAATTGACAGTCATTAGTGCCCTGTCATCAATTCGTTCGAGGCGAGCTAATTCACGCTCCCTAACATCCAACTCACGCTCTCTTGATATTTGAAGTTCTTCGTGTCTACGCTGCTTCTCCTTGAATCTCTCATCTCTCTTAGCTTCCCTCGCTTCCGCCAAAAGTCGGTTTGATTCCTCTGAAGCTACCATTCGACTGTTTAGTTGTTCGTAGTACGGACTGTAATCTGCAACGGTTTTTTTCTTACCTTTGTATTTACCAGGAGGCCTACCACTGCAACTTGTAGAAAAGGGTGTGTTTTCCTGAGGATCTGGACTTCCCGGGCTTGATTCCTCCATTGGCCTTCTTGGCATAAATCGCGCTGCAGAATGTTCTTGGCGTATAGTGCTCCATTTTTCCTCTCTAGATAAGATGGTGTAGCAATTATGCAAATTGAATGGTTGATTTTTGTGCTCTGCCATATAAGCTTCATTCGCACTCTTTAGCTGTATGTGTTGAAGAAACGTAAGGTGGTATTATTATACAGTAAAACATATTAACCATTATTTAAGTAATCAAAGTTTACCAAGTCCGTCTCGTTGGCACCGCTTTGCTGTCTACTTTGTAGTCCAGCCATAATCTGATTCCAACTTTGACAGTTAGCGTTGATTCTCTTCCACGACTGTTTCAAAGAGTCGATTGTTCTCAGTGGGTTGTCGGGACTACGGCCGTTAAATAGTCTTGAAACAGAACTCCAAAATGAATTATCGGACTGAATAGTCCCTTTAAGATTGCCTCTGGAGCACTCCACCCAACAAAATGCTAGTTCTGCTTGTTCTTCTGGAGACCATTTCACTATTCTGTTTGATCTTCTCAGTTGTGCGGTGGGAAAAACATCTTGATTTTCAGTATCATCGACTTCTGTTTCTTCATTCAAGCTACTGTTATCTCCGAACATACAATTCAAATTTCTTGACAGATTTGGAGAAGTTTTAGGTGGGACTAACCATTGTTGGCTGCTTGGAGAAGCGTAGTGATGCTCACTGCAGTTTTGCTAAAAATACGCGTTTTGACCGGGACCAGAATTTTGAGTACTATGATAATGATTGGATTTTTGCTGGGATTAATAGAAATTCGAGCATTGTTGAGGATAATTATAGTTAGGAACATTCGAGAAGTTACCATAACTGGATTGTTGATTCTGCTGGAACGACGAATGGATAGGAAACTGATTGTTGTCGGATTGATTAGTATGTTGCTTCTGTGCAGAATTGGAGACACCCTTCTTTCCTTTACTAATGTTTGACACTGCAAATTAGTTGAACAGAAATTGAAGAAGGAATAGAGGTGTGGTTTGTGTAGAAATGTTGTGTGTTATAATGTACAAAGGAGTGTTGTACATATAGATGTAAAATAATGCAACGGTCATAATATGCAACGGCCAAATTTATAAAAAAAATTAAACCGGCTTCTTAGAAACCGGCCATGCCATAGCCGGCTACAGCCGGTTGCTGGAGCAACCACCTCCAGGGTTGCCAAAGCAACCCTGGCCCCCCCTTTCATCCCCGCGTTGGGGGTAGGTTGTTTTTCAACCGACCCAGCGTTGGGGATGCTCTTATAAATGAGGAAGATGGGACCACTATTCATGCAAGTTGGATTTGAATGTAGGTACCGGGCTGAGAAATAGAAGGTAAGGCCCATGTAAGAATAAATAAAATAAAATTTATTAAGTTAGTTTTAAATTTTATAATATAATCAAACTTGTAAAATGAATATCTTTGTCATACTTTATCAGTTTTGCAAACGGTCCGATCCGTTAGGATCATATGGACGACGGCTACAACTGGAACTAACTGGGAGTGAATTGGAGCTCGTTACAATTTATAGTGAAATAAATTGTCTGTCTGAATCAACCGATAGTTATCGTTATTTAACGATAACCGTCCAATGTGAGTAAATCTCGCTAACTCTGTACAGTTTATATTTTTATAAATATAATCTAGTATTGATAAATGATGATTGATTGTTGTGTGTTGACTGTATGGTTGAATTGCTGATTTATTGGTTGAAATTATAGATAACGATACATATATAAATCTTTAATCAAATATTGATTCTGGTTATTAGAATATTTCATATTAAAATGAAATCGATGTTATTTATATTGTTTAACATCTGTGAATGCAAGAAAACACGTTGGAGGGATCCAACTGGATTCCTCAATATTTATAATACTATTTGTTTTCATATATTGTGATATATGATGTGATATATAATATGTGATTGATTATGATGACACTGGTCATTTTATTTGGTATTTTAAATACCATATGAAATACTGGAATGTAAAAAAATAATTCAAAATGAATATTGAAAATGAAATATTTATAAAATGAATAGAATTATATAAAAGGATTTATATAGAATAAATAGAATTTTATAAAAGGAATACAATTAAGGAATATTTATTTAGAAAATAAATAGAATTTTTATAAAAGGAAATATTTATAAAATAAATAGAATTATAAATGGAATATTGATTTAGAAAGTAAATTGAATTATAAAAGGGAAATATTTGGAAAATGAATAGAGTTTTATAAAAAGAGAATTTTACATTAGGAAGGTTTCGACCCGTGCTTCGCACACGGGTGTAACATAATATTGATTTAAAGTAAATATTCTGCAAATAAAATATTATTAAGGAATTTGGGCTTTGAATTAGGAATTTAAATGTAATTAAAGGAATTAGAAACTAATTGGAGATTAGTTAAGTTGGATTGCACTCTACGTATTGATCTGGTGTTAGTTTCGGCCGTCGGGGTTAATACGTAGGGGGTTGTTCTCTTACTAGATTACAGTTAGAGACTGATATATGTGAGAAGATAGTGATGCGTGAATCAGAAATGGAAACGTTTTCCAAAGTTAATAACGTATATTTTCTAAGAATTAGAAAATTAAGGATTTGTTGAATATATGGAAATAAGAAATGAGGAAATGAATAAATGTTGATTGATGATTGATCGATAGAATTTCCATATGGAATTAATACTGTTGTTTGCACACATGTTTATCTTTGATAGTTAAATCTCTGACTATCAAAGTTTTTGACCATTTTTCCGTTGTCAATACGGAGAGATCGAGATCAGCTTCATTATCAGAAAACTACTCTGTATGGGCGTTAGTATTGCGATCAAATATGATGAAGATAATTGAAGATGGAGTTATGCAAGGGCTGTCCTGTTTACAGAATAGTGCCTTCGGTCTGTCTAGTCCCAAGATGACCTGTATGGAAGAATGTCTGACAGAGTATATTTAATAGATCGTGAAATTTGATCTCTTCAAACGTACTTACGTTTGGTGGTGGGGGAATTTGTTTCTCTTAGCTGTATACCCGTGATATGTTTGGAGAAACCAATTTGTGATTTAGTGGGTATGACGATGTGACATTCAAAGTAAATAAAGATGTGGTCTGTAAAGAATACGTTATGGCCTCTAGCCTCACAACCGGAAATGGTATAAAATCGGGTAGGTTGCATGGCTAAGTGGTTAGCTGCCAATAAGGATGTATTGTCACCTAATCAAGAGAAATTCCATTTACTTCAATAATCTATTTCGATGCTGTCCCTTTCGGGAAACGGTTGCTGATCCCAACCGTTGGTGATAATACATTCGGTACACTCAAGCGAAATGAGTGACCGGTCATGTTTAGCCTGGGTTACAATATGTTCTTGTTGAACCCGGTGTATTCCAGCTCTAGAGATACACTCTCGAAAGGTGGCCCCATACCTTGCTAGTTGGGATTCATTAACCAATAAGCGCCCATGGTTTTTGATTATATATTATGTATGTGGAACGTGAGATGAAAGCGTTCTGCTAGATGATTATTATATTGTGATTAATAGACATTATTATAATATCAAAAGAGTTTTGATATAAAGATTATCGTTTCTTTCAAAAGGATTATTGAATGATTAAATCAAGCATTTTGGATTCTCATAAAGGAAAAACCTGTTCCGTTATACGGCGTGGTCTTATGAAATATCGTTTATTTTCCCAAACTGTTTTAAATTGTTTACTCACACCAGTCCCATGACTGACCCAGAGTTTATTTTGTTTTGTTTTCCCAAAACTCTTGGGTTCCCAATTTTGTACGAGCAGTCAAGTAGTCAGGATTTTACAGATATACCGAGAGCTTGGAGCAGGAGGCTTCAAGATTTTATAGCAATTATTTATTTCCGTTGTGTTGTAAGTGTTGTACTCTGATAAATGTTATTATATACATATATTGGTTTTGTTTCAAAGTTATGTTATATTATATATTGTTCGTTCCGCTGTGAGATTCGTGTTACTCTGATGTTGTATGTTCTTCTTCTTCTTCTTCTTCTATTCTAACTTTCTATCTTATCTATTCTCACCCTCTATTTTCTTTCATCAACTATCTGGTATTTCCGATGCTTGGATAGTTGACATTGTGTTTATGTCGATAACTAGGATCGTGAAAACCCGAGTCGTTACAGTGGTATTGGAGCTAAAGGTTAAGTGAATAACTTTGCTCTGTGGCGTAAATCAGTAAAGATGGGGTTAGTAATACTCCGTATATATATGAGTGAACATATTTGTAGATTTTAGAAAAAATGTTTTATATTGTGGAGATTTATTGGTTGAGTTGTTTATAAGTTCTGGTCGATCAGTTTGATCCACTGTATCGGTAGGACTTTCTGAACACTTGAATACGATGAACCGACACTGTATGTTTTGGAAAGAGGGTAAATGAAATTATTTTACCAAAATTATATTTTGATATAAACAAAGTATAGATATTTGAAGTATTATAGTATATTGGATGTGTTGGTTGTGATTATAATGAGATAAGATTATAATTGAAACGATTATGTAAATAACCAATCAAAATTCGTATTAGTATTACGAAGTGAATTAAATCTGAATTTAAATCAGATTTGAAATTTAAAACTATGGAAATTTGAAAAGTGTATGGATTTGTATTAAAAATATGAGAATTTTAAAATCTTGGGAGATTTTAAATTATTTTACAAGCATTGTGAATGGTATTTTGAATTGTATTTCAAAATAGAAGTGTTTAGAAATGGTTTTGAAAGTGATATAGTATTGAACTCACTTCGGTCGCTGGGAAATAATTTTGAAGATGATCCGGACATCATCGGTATTCATTTTCGAATTTCTAAGTGACAGATTACTACCAAATTTATTAATTTCAATTTTTTTTGGAAAAACAAGTTATTTTGAATCCAGAAAGGGAAGTTTGATTTTTGATATGGTAAACTGTTTAAAACCCCAGGATTTCTTGATTTGAAAACAAATTAAATTAGAATTTGTGAAAGCAAATCAAAAAATAAGATATAGAATAAAAAATTGGATAGTGAGATAGGAATATGGAATTTTGTTGAATTGGTATGTTAAGAGTTTGGAATCGAGGATCGAACTCGAGTTTGAAATGTTATTATGGTTTGGATATAACTGAATAATTGGTTGAGAATAAATACATTGGTGATCAATTGGGATGGATACATTGGTATATGCAAGATTGTTAACACATGGAAAGGATATGTTGGTATGCCCGACAAAATGGTACCAGTTTATATTATATATGGGTTTGAGATTTTGATGAACAGAATTGGCAAGCCGCTTTGCTGTTTGATTTTCTTTTGGGATGAAGAAGGCCTAGAGAGGCAAGTTGGAGTTTTAGCTATTGACCAGTATAAAGGAGGTGCTAGCGAAATTTTTCGAAAAGTTAAGGTGTTAGAAAATTTTCAGGATTTTTGAAAATTTTCGTTAGTAGGAATGAATAAATATTTAATTGAAATTAAATTGGTTCAGTTGAAACTAAAGTTAAGAAGTGAACAAATAATTTTTAACTAGTCAATAGGGTTTTTTTCTGCCTTAGCAATTTCGAGGACGAAATTATTTTAAGAGGGAAAGAATGTAACGTCCCGTATTTTTAGAGATTGAATAATTAATTAATTTAATTAGTTAGAACACCGACTTGGCAATATCGATAATTTAAGTTAAATAATTTCGATTATTTATTTTATATAAATAGTGAAATAATAAAATTTAATTCTGAAATGAACGAAAATAGCTGGATTGGCAATATTGTGTGAATTGGATAATTTAACATATTTAGTTCAATTTAGAACAAGATAATTAAGGTGTAGTTATAGTTTAATTTTTAGAATTTTGCTGTAATTTTTAATTTTGAAAATAAACAACTTTTATTCGAAGTGTTTTACACCCTGAATTAGCATTTTGGGGTTTCACAGAACAAGTTAACTAGTCTATATTTTTATATTTTTGAGATCAAGGGGTATTAATCGACATGATGGTATTTCTATTTTGTCAATAGCAGTCCATAAATATACGAAATTTCATGCAATAGCATACTTGGCACGTACAAGCAGAAAGAATCAAACAATGGCAGTCAAAGATGGATGCACACATACTTGGTGGGTGGAAGAGAATGACTACAAAACTCATAATTTAATAACATGCATACATAGTTTATGTTAGAATGTTTTATTGGTTAAATGTTGCACCAACTATTCACTTAAACTGAAATAAGATTCCAAAGTGAAGTTGGATATCCATGTCCATACGTTAGATTTAAGAGTAAACATGAAACAAGAAGCATACTAACTTCACACTCTGATGAAGTCATTTCTATATGTTGTACATAGAATAGGTTGGTCATACAAGCTTTGGTGGTCATGTTATGATATTTCTGACAAAACAAATCATAAATGTGTTTTATTTAAAACATCCCTCTCTTGCTTAGCACGTAAGGAACAACTGATAAGAATGTATAGCTTAAAGACTAAGCTAAGAAATAAAGGTATTCGATCAAATCACTTCTTTCAATCCACTTCATAGCAGTGACAACAAATGCGTAGGAATACTTTGGTTTTAAGTATATTTATCACTTAAGCATTCTTTACCTTATATATACCATCCATCTTGTACCCCATCTCCTTTCCTCTTGTTGCCACAGGTTCCTGTCTTTTGAAACTATGATAAACCCAAATTGTAATAACCCGAAAATCTGGGCCAGTTTAAAATTTTTATTTTGGCAATTTTAGCGAATTTTGAATATTTAAAATGAATTATTTTAAATAATATCGACGAGAAATTTACTTTGAATAGAATTCGACGTATATTTTATATACGTCGTCGTTAGAATATATAATATTTATATATAATTATAAATAGAATTGAAAATGGCGCGGTAGTTCGATAATTCGATTTCAAACTTCAATTGAATGTACCGGGTGCAAAACAATCCGGATTTTAGTGAAACCAAAAACATTAGGATCTAATTGATAATATCTTTCCAACGAATCCGAAAAATCAAGATTTCATAGCGGGAATCAAAAGATATGTCCAGTTGAAAATTCTGAATAGTCGCTATGGAATTCAGGCCCTTAAAATGGACATTTTGCAAATGACTTCGGATTTCGACGAAACCACTTTTGTTGGATCCGCAGTGTCAAATTATTGCTAGATTCCAAATTTCATAATTTTTCGAATCAATATGTGAGCGTGGCAAAGGAAAACGCGTTTGACCAGTTTCAGTTGATTTTAATCGACTGGAAATTGGCTATTTTTCTAACGGTCTCAGAATTCGCTGAAACCACTTTTGTTAGGACCGTATCGTCAATACGAAGCTAGAAAATATTTTTATGGAATTTATAGAGTTAGTATGTGACCCCGGTAATTTGAAATGTACGTTTAAAATTCAATATAGCGATTTAAATGTAAATTCAACGGAAACTGATTCAAACGATCAAATCAGCTTACGATACATATCCCATTGTGTTCGGAATGGGGGTAAAACGCTATGGACGACAGGCGGTGGGCCTCGTTTAGAGGTCGTATGTAAAAGTCAACTTCTTTGAAAATAAAATAATTAAATAATAAAAAAAAAACCCTCCTTCTTTATCTCTGCCCCCCCCCCCCCCCCGATATCTTCTCATTCCAGAGAAAAAAAAAAGAAAAAAAAAAGAATCCCATCGAAGCCCCTAGGCGGAGCACCGCCGCTGCGCCCCAGTGGAGCCTCGCCGCCGCCATGACCTCGCGAGCCCTCCCCTCTCGCGTCTCCTCCTCTCCACTCTCCTCTCCCGCCAACGGACCCTCCCCAAATACCCCAAAACCCACTTCGACCACCCGGCGCCCCCTTTCCCCGCACCACCACCATCGCCTCCCTCCTCCACCGATTAACTGCGCCACCCACGAGCCCTCCTCCACGCGCCACGCTCAGCTCCTCCGCCGCACCTCAGATGAGCCGCGACCTCCCCTTCCTCCAGCGTGAAACAGCACCCGTTTTCCCCTTCCATCTGAATTTCTTACTGTAAGTTTTATAATCCTGATTTATTAGTTTTATAAATCTGATTTTTCTTGGTTATATAAATATGAATTTAATTGTTTTAAAACAATCTGAAATTTTATATTGAAGGAGGATAAAAATATGATCTTTATATTTTTAAAGTAATAAAAATATGATTTTTATATTTTTAAAAATGTTAAAAATATGATCTTTACCATGTGGAAGATGTGAAAATATAATTTTTACATGATAGACGTATAAAGGCGAAAACTTTATTTTTATAAAGGCGAAAACTTTATTTTTATAAAGGCGAAAACTTTATTTTTATAAAGGCGAAAACTTTATTTTTTGAAAGGGTGAAATTTTTATATGAAGAATAAGAGGATAAAAATATAATTTTTATCTATATAGTAGCGTTGTGAAGATATGCTTATTTTTATATATTGAATAGCGAAGTGAAAATTCGATTTTTAAATATATGAAGTGATTATAAAAATATGACTTTTAAATTGAAAGTAAACAAATAAAAATGTGGTTTTTTTTTATTTTAAAGACATCAAAATATAAAAATGTGTGATTTTTATATATATAGTGACTACGGGCAACGAAGGGGATAAAAAGGCGAGAATGAAGAAGATTTTTATCAAGGAAGTGCCGTGGAGATTGGATAGCTATCGGTGAGAACTTCTCACTCTAAATACTTTTTTTTCTAGTTATATATATATACTAGGATGCAGACGGTGCTTAGTAGCACCCGACACCCGTCATCCACAGACCATGGATGGCTTGTTTGTTAAATTGTTTGATTGTGTAGTTGGTTAGTCTATTTGGTGTGAATTGAATTGTTTGGTGAAATGGAATAAATCTGATTGATGTGTGAATGGCGTGGGCCTTCACTAGACCGGGGATAAGGCTAGGCCTCGTCCCGTTTCTAGTATCGTGCCGTTATGCCGCCGAAATTTTCTAAAATATGTTAGTAAAATAAAAATACCATTTTTATTGTGTAAGTGAACCGAATATAATATTCATATTTTGGATAAAACATATTATCGTTAAAAATATAAATTTTAACGTGAAAGTGAAGAAATAAATATTTATAAACAAATCGGCCGATTTGTTTATATACACTGATTTGACTGATATTGATTGGGTCGATAAATTTTACACATCGCCCAACTGCACAAATAAAATCTGTATTTGATTGTTTGAAACCCCACACGGGTGTTGGGATGAAATTTGAAGTTCACTCATCCTGATTGATTAAATATGTCGATCGATCGATTGATTGACAGGCTGTTATAAGCGTTAGATATCTATATTTGATGCTTATACAGTGTAGTGCACTTTGGTTGATGGTTGATTATTTTTCAATGCTATTATATGTGTGTAATGTATGAAAATCCATATAATTAACGTTATATGGTGATTGATTGGGCCTCATTCCAATCGGGGAAATAATGAATATTATAAAAGAAAATTCATGTGTTGAATATAAAAATAGTCATGTGTTGACGATGTTCATGTGTTGAGTGAAATATTTTATATAATAAAATTTACATCTTTATCATATTTAAAATTAGAACTACTTCCCAGTAGAAGTCTAATTAAAAATCAAACGATAGATACCATAGTTTTATAAAATATTTTACATAACAAAAATAGTGATGTGTCGACAGTACTCATGTGTTGAGATTAGTCGTGTATTGAAAGAAATATTTGAAATAGAATATTTGAAAATAGAAATTTATGAAGCCGTGTTGATTAGTTTGACGCCATTTTGACGTGAACGATATTTATATCGATTTGAAAACGATTTCGAAATGAATTGAATTGAAAACGATTTTGAAATGAATCGATTTGAAAACGATTTCGAAATGAATCGATTTGAAAACGATTTCGAAATGAATCGATTTGAAAACGATTTCGAAATGAATCGATTTGAAAACGATTTCGAAATGAATTGAATTGAAAACGATTTCGAGATGAATTGAATTGAAAACGATTTCGAAATGAATTGAAGTGAAAACGATTTCGAAATGAATTGAATTGAAAACGATTTCGAAATGAATTGAATTGAAAACAATTTCGAAATGAATTGAATTGAAAACGATTTCGAAATAAATTGAATTGAAAACGAATTCAAATTGATTTGAAAGCGAATTGAAATGAATTCAAATTGAATTGAAATTTGAATTGAATAGAAATGAATTTTAAAACGAATTTATAAAGAAGAATTCAATTTTGATTTGAATTGAAAAGGAAGTTGAAATTGCTTTTGAAATGAAATTAAAACTATTCATATAATTCGTTTTAAGTAGAAATCGACGAAATATATATTATATATATTATATATAATATAATGACCTGAATAGAACGCGCCGCGCCGCGGCAGTTCGTGAATTTCGACCATTTATTTCAAACGGACATTGCGGGAGATCCGACCGTCGGATTCTCCTAAAACCGGAACCGTTGGGTTCGTATCGAAAAGAGCTTTCCAATGAATATTAGAAATTTGAAATCTAACGGTTGGATTTGGAATTATGTCCAAATCAAATTCGAAAAAGGTCGTTGTAAGTACAGTTCGATAGCCGTTGATGGAAATCGACTGTACGGGCCTTGATAAAATTATTAAAAATATCTATAATTTGTGTAAAATTATAATATGTGAATTGGAAAGAATTGGGCTGGAAAATTCCACATTAAAGGATAAAAATAAATTTTTATCGAAATGAACTAGTTTTGAACTAGAATTAAAATCAATTTATTTTTGAAATAAATAAATTGAATTTGAAAGTGATTTTAAAAATAATCAATATTCCCAATACGTGGATTGGACTGGAGTTGAATCGAAATTATCTTCGGGATATTTCGATGTTGGATTTCGTGACTATACAGATATTGTTATGGGAATTTGAAAGATATATTTTATATCGTTATTGCCAATACAATATATGTTGGTTTCAGAATTTGATATTGAATATAAGCCGATATATTTTCTATTCAAAGCCTTGTATTTAATATCAAATGTGATTTGGGTTTATCGTGGATCGTGTTTTAGATGACATTGGTGCTTTAACCCAGTTAAAGGCAAGATATTGATTTTTGAGAAGATTAAAACTAAGTGGAGTTTTAATGAATCTTTAATTAGATTAAAAAAGTGAATTGATAATTTAAATTATCAAATCTGAAAAGTGATCGAGAGTGGAGTATCACCAGTTTTGCTCCAAAGCGATAGTTAAATCTTTAATTAGATTTGAACGTGAAATGGTAATTAATTTTACCGATAACACCGTGGTGTTAGATATGGAGTATCACCAGTTTTGCTCCATAGGATATATAGGTTGGGATTGGGAAATAAAACAAATAATTACTTCGGTGTGGTTCGCTAATCCCGACTAGTTAGAAATGATATCCAAAGGAAGATTATAGGATAAATTTAGAAGAATTTATCTTGGATAAAATTAATGGGAACCTTTCCCTAAGAATGTGATTTCGTGAATAAAAGAATATTCTGAATTGGAATGAGGCGTTCGTTGTGTTTGTGTAACCTTTGTTTATCATATACGTGGGTTATTCAGAAAGGCCGGGTTTATACCCATTCTGAATAACCGATTCGACGAGATGTCGAAGGTGAAGACGGTGGTAGAAGACCGGAAGTCTTCACATCGTTTGGGTGATTACTGATGATCTTGATTGGGCTGTACACCCAAGATGAGGGAAACAGTTGGTGATCGTCCAGACGTACCTGGAGATGGATGGATATGCGAGGAAAGTGCCTCCGGTTTCGTTCAGACCCAGAACGAACTTGTAAATGGATTGTGTGTCTGACATTGGATTTTATTCTGTGTTGATTGATCTCTATTAAATATACATCTGTTTGGCGGCGGAGAATTTATTCTCTTGCTTAACGCCCTTCTCTGAGACGTATGAGCTCAGAGGTTGAATATCGATGGACATCAGTCGCATGGAGTGAATTGCCAATGTGGCATGCGTAAGTGGCAATTGATCAAGGCTTCTGTTGAAAAGCAAAGTCTTGTGGTTGATGATCAAAGCACGGCCTGTGTGGCGTAGCTTTATGTATAACGTGAATTCGCGAGCCTCACACCTCGGTATAAGTCAAAAACGGGATACAGACCCAAGGAGTGCACGACGTTTCTTTCTAGCTAGGGTGGTGTCAGTGACCTACCAGCCCTGACATTTATATACTTTTCACCTGTGTGGTTGTTGGATATGAGGCGCCTCGGATATAGATCTGTAAGGACCGGGAAACGTGTGTTCAGGAATAACTAATCCTCAAAAGTAAGAGAGGACCGGCCTTGGAGGTTCCAAAGGATCAGAGTGGGGTCCTGAGGCATTGCTAGAGTGTCTCGAACGCGGAGAGGAGCTTGCCCCTTGCCTCGACTCATGACGGAAATCCAATTTCCAATACGTGATATTGCGGTTTTAATTGTAGAACTAGTATGGCGACATGATATATGGTACCCATGCCGTCTATGATTGATATTTATGATTGAAAATTGTTTTGACACTATACACTTATAATAGTATCAAATGATTTGTTTTGACGTACCAAGCATGTTTGGCTATTATAAGGGAAAACCCTATCCTCCGGCTTGCGTTGCATTGTGTGATGGGACCTGGGTCTTATAATAGCTTCATTTTTCCAAAAAGCATTGCGTTGTTTTGTTATATGCACTAGTATTCTTGGGAGGAAACCCGTTCCGTGTCACACTACACCAAAACAGTGGATTCCCAACAAGTATAAGTGTTACAAATAATTTCTGTAACACTTTTATGTGTCACTAACGGCCTGTGAGGAATTTCCTGTAACACTTATAAGTGTTACAAGCAGAGTAACTCCTAACACTTATAAGTGTTACAAGCAGACCAACTGCTAACACTTATAAGTGTTACAAACATACTCATTGCTAACACTTATAAGTGTTACAAACAACTTATAAGTGTAACAAGCAGACCAACTGCTAACACTTATAAGTGTTACAAACATAATCATTGCTAACACTTATAAATGTTGGAACCATAATATATGGTAACACTTATAAGTGTTACAAACAACTTATAAGTGTAACAAGCAGACCAACTGCTAACACTTATAAGTGTTACAAACATAATCATTGCTAACACTTATAAATGTTGGAACCATAATATATGGTAACACTTATAAGTGTTACAAACATACTTAGACCAACTGCTAACAGTTATAAGTGTTACAAACATAATCATTGCTAACGCTTATAAATGTTGGAACCATAATATATGGTAACACTTATAAGTGTTACAAACATATTCATTGCTAACACTTATAAATGTCAGTATCATAATCCTACTAACTCTTATTTGGTACACTTCCATATTCCATATATAATTCAACATATCAATTCAAATAAAAGTATTTGGTACACTTCCATATTCCAAATTCAATAATGTCACTTTTGCATAATGCTTTCAATTTCAAAATACCATAATATCAAGTTCAAATTACAAAAAACAATACAAAGTTTTACTAAAGATACATAGAATTTTAGATATTATGAAGGCGAAACATGGACCATATCACAAAGCCTCCATCTGAAAATTCACAAAGCTTGTAGTGTCCGTTTTGAGGACCATCGTAAATTGGTGCTTCCGGATCTAAAACTTCTGTTATCCAAACAACTTTCTCAACATTTGGCACTATCTCTCTAAAATGACACATGGTTTGCGTACCAATATAAGCTTTTGCTACTTCCTTCATATCTGGTGATAATAGCATTACAAATTGTTTTCCTTTTGTTGATGATCCAACATCATTTGTCGGAATAACCGAATCAGCAATTCCAACGTTCGGTGTAGATTTACCCAAATTAGAAGCGGTTTCTGTCATAGGCGTCATAACACCGTCATTAACGTTATGTTGTAATCCCGGTACCATAGTAAGAAAGGATTTAAGAGCATCGTTGATTTGGATTGACACTTGACTCGCCACTTGACTTGCAACTTGATTTTGTAATTCCTTAGACCATTGACGAAAATCATCCTTTTTATTCTTGTCGGCAATTGCTTTTGATGCTTGCATTATCTTTACGTGCTTTGCGGAAGAAGAGGAGCTAATTGCACGACAATAATTTTTCCTTTTGTCAGAACCAAAAACTTTGGCGATAGGATCATTGTCAAAATCAAACATGTTTGCATGCTCGTCGCTATTACATTCCAAATTCTGTTTTTTTTCCTCCTCCTCCACAAGTGCCTACAAAATATAAACGCAATCAGTTTTACAGAAATAACAAATTGCAAGGCAAGTTTCTGAGCATTCAGTTTCAGTTTCGAGTCGAAACCAAAACTGAAGTCAGTTTCAGTTTCGAGTCGAAACCGAAACTGAGAATTCAGTTTCAGTTTCGAGTCGAAAGTGAAACTGAAGTCAGTTTCAGTTTCGAGTCGAAACTGAAACTGACCATTCAGTTTCAGTTTCGAGTCGAAACTGAAACTGAAGTCAGTTTCAGTTTCGACTCGAAACCGAAACTGAGCATTCAGTTTCAGTTTCGATCGAAACTGAAACTGAAGTCAGTTTCAGTTTCGACTCGAAACCGAAACTGAGCATTCAGTTTCAGTTTCGATCGAAACTGAAACTGAGCATCCAGTTTCAGTTTCGAGTCGAAACCGAAACTGAGACTGAATGCTCAGTTTCGGTTTCGAGTCGAAAGTGAAACTGAAGTCAGTTTCAGTTTCGACTCGAAACCGAAACTGAGCATTATTCAGTTTCAGTTTCGACTGGATAAGCTTTGGCTTTGCGAAGTTGCAAAAACTGAGTTTGCAACTCAGTTTGCTAAACTGAGTTGCAAACTTGGTTTTCCAAACTCAGTTGATTATGATACAAAATTAATCAAGTTCTACATGGATACTACGGTTATTTAATAAGAAAAAGGAAGCGATCTGTTTGACTGATCAAGGCAAAATTTGCTTTATAAAGAATGATGAAAATCTGTTCAAGTAGTATGAGAAATTGAATACTGAAGTAACTCAGTCAACCAACTGTGAAGAAAATGAACATAGAACGTTGATTTGAATGAGCAACAAAACTCGAATGCAAAAAAAACAAATTCTTGCATGAAAATAATTGTTATTTCTTTGTGCTCGTACACAATTTATAACTAGAACTCTTCCATGTATAGTAACATATTGATCAAAGAAAAGTTAAATTGCTCCTAGTAGCAGGGATCCATTTCATATAAATAATAACTGAACATTGTAGTGTAAATAGAAATGAATACAAAATTAAGAACTGAATTTAACAAATAATCAAATTGAATAATAAGCAATCATCAGCTCAACATTTTTTTGTTCAATTTAAACATATGCATAAAATTAATATTCAAACAGTACAATAGACGTTTTAAAGATGCGTCCCATTTTCAAATATAATATATGAAGAAAATGAATACAAAAATTATATCAGACAACTAAGAAAATAGCACTCTTGCTTCATACCGAAGTGAAACTGAAGTCAGTTTCGAGTCGAAACCGAAACTGAAGTCAGTTTCGAGTCAAAAGTGAAACTGAAGTCAGTTTCGAGTCGAAACCGAAACTGAGCATTCAGTTTCAGTTTCGAGTCGAAAGTGAAACTGAAGTCAGTTTCAGTTTCGAGTCGAAACTGAAACTGACCATTCAGTTTCAGTTTCGAGTCGAAACTGAAACTGAAGTCAGTTTCAGTTTCGAGTCGAAACTGAAACTGAAGTCAGTTTCAGTTTCGACTCGAAACCGAAACTGACCATTCAGTTTCAGTTTCGACTCAAAACCGAAACTGAGCAATTGTAATTGCCTTTTTTGTATTTGGAATGTTATGTAATTTTAGAAATAAATTTTAATAACACTTGAGTGTCTTAATAAAAATCTGGTAGTTAAAATAACATGACTAAAATAAAGAATCTGCCTCAAAAATTTAAAATTCAACTTATATGGTTGTCAAGTTAGCTTGTGATGACTGATGTGAGTTGACCGAGCAAGGATTACAAGTTAAGGCACTGATAATGAATGCAGGCATAAAAATCATGTGAATAACTCGAATGAAACTTCGCACTAGGCAGTAAACACTTCATAGATGATAATGAAACCCATAAACATAGCAATGGAATATTATTAAACTTACATAGGTTTTTGCTGCTGATGGAATAACTTGTCCAGTTTTCTTATTTTTATGTCCCGCCTTCCAAACCATTGTCCTCGTAACGTTCACCTCCGGATTTTTCTTAACCTGCAATAAGAAATATTATTAAACTAATTAACTATTTATTAGTAGTATTCACAAGAAATATTTTTACTAAGATTGTTTACCATTTCATCATAAACTTTACGATATGATTTTCTTCCTAGCGTGTGAGTGATAGTATTATTAGCTTTGGCTTGGGCATTTCTCTTACATTGCTCTTTTTTCTTATCGGTGTATTCGTTGTCTACAAACTTCTCCCACCATACTTTGTCAATGTCTGAAGGACATTTAGTGATAGCAATATTCTTGGGTATGATGGTTCCTTTGACTCTAAGCAATCTATTTCGCAAAGTAGACTTTACCGTACGAAAATATCGTGGAAACGTTTTTTCTAAAATTGGCCGAGCTAGATCAGGATCGATGTCCATGTCGAATTCATTCTGTTTTAACAAAGAAATTTCAATACGAAGAATAAATTTTATGCAGAAAGTACATAATTAAATAAGGTGAATTTGTGACATACCAATAGTTCTCGCCACAAAATATCTTTATAGTAACCATCAACATTTCTCCACTCGCCATAGCCAATTGGTATATGACAACGAATTAGCGCTCCGCATCTGGTGCCCCATTTAGCTTCATCATTACCTTTAACACCATCGAAGTCAACTGTTATTGAGTATTTTTTATCACTTGGTGGAGGACAGTTATTTGCCTCAAGCTCCTCATTTGTTGTAACTTCATTTGCACTGCCAATGCAATTGTTCGACATTCTGCATTAAAAAGAATTAATATGCATATTGAAACTAATATGCGTGCTTGATTTGATTTTACAAATGGATGATGAATATGAACAAAGAAAAATCCAAAAAACAAAATCATTTAATGCATTTCACCTAAATAAGCAAAACAATACAAATATTCATTTCAAAATTACATCTCTTTCATTTAAATACATTTCAACAATGGTACTAAATTCTGTTGTTCTTTCAAAACAGACTGAAAATCGGTTGGTATGGTGTAGTCATCTACGTTGTCTGTCATGCGCTTTGGAGAACGTCGAACAATGGACCAATCAGAATTTTGAGTGTCTTGCACATAGAAAACTTGACATGCTTCAGTTGCTAGAATAGCTGGCTCGTCATACTCCCCATTAACAGTTTTGAGCCTATTCAAGTTCACCATCAACAAATGGGAATCGGTACAAATCTTACAACCATTTGTCTTATCCGCAATGTTTACCCAATCACAATAGAATACAACATGTTGGAAATCGTAATAATCAACCTCTATGATTTCTTTAATGATACCATACCAAGTAGTGTCATCATCCGTAGGATTTATATCTTTTGCACTTGCAACAAATGTGGTGATTGCATCCATGCAAACACCGCTATCTTGGATTGAATGACTATCATCATAATGTTGAGGAGAAAATATATATCCATTCACTCTGTACTTAAGATAACTTTTAGATTCCCACTTTGGACCACTAACATATTGCCATAACATTGTATTCATGCATTTTTCTTGTAAAAGCTGTCATGAATGAACAAACTTGAACGTCCAACATAAAAAGAACAAAACTTACAATTTTTATACATATTGAAATAATATACCTTTTTGTGTAACCAATCAATAAATTCGGTTTGAACGATTACTTCTGTCGTTGTGGTAACTTTTCTTTTACCGCGAGAAACATCTTCTAAGGATCGGCGATATGCACTACAAATTAGATATTAAAAGTAAATATAGTTCATACTTTATGTCATTGGTATGTATTAAAATATAGAGAAAATTCATACATATAATATTCGTCTCTTTCAGGAATATTGATACTAAAAAGTAACCACCTTCGAATTTGAACACGTTGCACCCTAGTTAGCTTAATACATTTGCCTTCAATGATGGGACGTTCATATATATCATCACCATCATCTAAAAAAGATGCTTGTGTCGAACTATGATTTCCATCATGTGGGTTAGGCATATACTCCATTGCATATCTAACTGATTCTGAAACAAGGTATGCTTCAGCAATTGATCCTTCTATGTAGCGCTTATTGCTAGGTATATTTTTGCATTCTTTCATTGCTCTAAAAATAGCACACATGCACATATATTTAGAAATTATCACTTTGAAATAACATTCATAAAATTTGTAAGAAAAATACACCACCTTTCAAATGGATACATCCATATGTAGTTTGCAGGTCCACATAGCAAAGCTTGATCGGCTAGATGCACCATAAGATGAATACTTATATCAAAGAAGTCCGTCGAAAAATAATGCACTAGCACACATAATGCCTCGGAAATCATATCTTTGGCAGCTTGAACATGTTCTCGAACTAGAACTTTTGAGCATATCAAGTTAAAATACAAACTCACTTGTAAAATAGCTCGACGTAAATCACGGTGCTTCGGATATGCATGTTGAACCATTATAGGAAGTAAGTATTGCATTACAATATGATACTCATATGTTTTTTTAAGGTGCAAAGTAGGTGGTTGAACAGTAACAAGACTACCAAATCTAGTTGCAAGGCACGATGGAAGTTTTGTAGCTTGTAGAACTTCACAACATTTGGTTTTATGAATCTTATCGAATGCAAACTTAGATGATTGCCTCAACCTATCAAACAATAAATTGAGAAGATGCTCTGTGACATTCTTCTCTGTATGCATCACATCAATAGTATGTCGTACTTTATGACTACTCCAATAAATTAAATTATAGAAAATTGACTTCTTATACCAAGGAGATTTTTCTACGTCACTACCTTCAGTCATTAAGGAACATTCATTACTAGCTTCGATTATTGTTCGCTTCTTATTCCTTGGTAATTTTCCAGGAAAATAACTTATACGATCAAGCTTTTCCAAAAGGGATGGTCCTCTTAACCTTGTTGGCGGTTCTTTATCTTCGCTATCCTTATACCATCCATATTTGACGCATCTATATGGATGATCATCCTTCAAAAATCTTCTATACTTTGGGTAAACAATCTTGTTACCTACATACTCCGACTCGGTCTCCATAGCACAAACTGGACAAGCTTTATAACCATGTGTCACACAACCAGATAAATTTCCCAATGCTGGAAAATCGTGGATTCCCCATAATAATATTGCCTTCATCGTAAACATTTCTCTCTTGTCCATATCAAAAGAAGCTACGCCTTCCATCCAAAGTTCCCTCAACTCATCTACAAGAGGTTCTAAATACACATCAATGTCTTGACTTGGTGCTTTCGGTCCAGGAATTAATAAACTTAGCATTTGAAATTGCGATTTCATGCATAATGAAGGGGGTAGATTGTATGGAATCATATATACGGGCCAACAACTATAACTATTGGAGAGAACCCCATTCGGATTAAATCCATCAGTAGAGATACCAAGCCAGACATTACGTCCTTCATTTGCAAAGTCCGGCCACTTACATTTGATTGATCTCCATTCAGCTGAGTCAATGGGATGACGCATGAAATCCCAAGAAGGATCGGCATGCTTATGCCATTGCATTTTACGAGCTATCCACGGTATAGTGTACAATCTAGTCAACCTTGGAATTATAGGGAAGTGTCTTAAAACTTTTCTTGGTTGAGTTGTCATTTTTTTTACGCCTAACGCATTTGTCTTATCTTTAAATCTTGACGTATTACAATGAGGACATACTACAATGTTAACGTTCTCTTTCCAAAATAACATGCAATCGTTTATGCAAGCATGAATGCATTTTACCTTCATTCCCAAATCTTTTAACATTTTTTTCATGGTAGGATACTTGTTAGGTAATGTGTTTTCTTCCGGAAGACACTTTTTAAATAGTTTCAACAATTCTGTCATGCTATTTCCCGACCAATTAAATTCCTTTTTCAAGTTATGAAGCTCTATCATAACACTCAAAGTTGTAAGTCCATCCTTACAAGAAGGATATAATTTCTCATTTGCTTTGCTTTTGTATTCATGGTACATTTTCTTAACATTTATTTCTTCAAAATTTACTTCACCGCTAACTTGTGGCATATCATGTACTCTAAATGCATCATTAACAAGATTTCCTAGAGTGCCCTCAAAAGACTCTTCTACTTGCATTTGGTCTGGAATGTGAGACTCTTGGACAAAATCCGATGTATGAGTCATTTGTATGGTAGTATCATTTCTCTCTCCATGAAAGAACCACACATCATATGTCGGAAGCATACCAAAAAATATCAAGTGTTTCTCAACTATTTCTATTGAAGTTCTCTTAGAGTTTTTGCACTTCTTACAAGGACACACACATAACTGAGTATCATGTGGTAAATGTTGCTTGACGAAGCTGATAAAGTTCTGAACACCGTGCGTATATTCATCCTCATTTCTATGTGTATTTCTAATCCACCTTCTTGATGTTTGTTCGGTCATGACTATCAATCAAAAACATTCAAAAAAATAATTAATACATCATCTAAGTTCTGTAAGATTGTTACCTTACCAATTAAAAAAATGGATTATTTACTTTTTATTTATTTTCGTCTTAGTGTTAGAAATTCTTAAGAATCATACCTAATATTTTATAGTGCATTACTCAATGGCCGGACACTATGATATTACAGTTTTGAAAAAAAATTATGCATTACTATGATATTACTCAATGGTCGGACACTATTTTTTTTGCAGACTTCACATTACATTTATCACTCGAAACTGAAACTGAATGTTCAGTTTCTGAAACTGAATGTTCAGTTTCTGAAACTGAATGTTCAGTTTCAGTTTCGACTCGAAACTGAAACTGAATGCTCAGTTTCGGTTTCGACTCGAAACTGAAACTGAACATTGCTCAGTTTCAGTTTCGACTCGAAACTGAAACTGAATGCTCAGTTTCGGTTTCGAGTTCTCGAAACTGAAACTAAATGCTCAGTTTCGGTTTCGAGTTCTCGAAACTGAAACTGAACATTGCTCAGTTTCGGTTTCGACTCGAAACTGAAACTGAACGGTCAGTTTCGGTTTTGACTCAACTGAAACTGAACGGTCAGTTCGGTTTCGACTCAAAACTGAAACTGAATGGTCAGTTTCAGTTTCGACTCAAAACTGAAACTGAATGCTCAGTTTCCGTTTCGACTCGAAACTGAAACTGAACATTGCTCAGTTTCAGTTTCGACTCGAAACTGAAACTAAATGTTCAGTTTGTTCGATAAATGGGGCCATACATCAGAATGACACTTATATAGATCTATATACATGCATGATAAAATCATAAAACAACAACAAAGACCTGCAAACACTACAGTCGTCAAAATTTATCTAACTTGTTCAGAAAGAAAAATCTCTTGTATAAATGCATTTTAAATTACAAAAAATTATTAAAAAGTGTGATGATCTAATGATTAAAAATTCTCCTAGAACCTACATGATTTATTGAACAAAGATAACGGCAGCTACCAACACAATTTAGATTACATTTAATATGTGAAATAACAAAGGAAATAGAATAAACTAAAATATGAAATCAAACAAATACTAAATTTTGAGGAATCCAGCTGGATCCCTCCAACCTGTTTTCCTGCATCCACATATGTTAGCTAACATAAATAATACCCATCCTGCTTCAAGGCAGGATATCGCGGTATGAAGGTCATCCACTATCATAGCGTGGGGCGCATAGGGTATTCATCCGCTAATGGTACCGCGGGCATCCGCTAATGATACTGCGGGAAATCCAACCACCAATATATATATAATAGCAACAAACCTAAATATAACTAATATATACGCATCTAAAACTGAAATATTCAATACACATACGCACCTGAAACTGAAATCCAATGAAGGGAGCAGACACAATATGATGAGGTGCAGAAAAAATAAGCGAATGAGAACTGCAGGAACAATAAATGGTACATTAGATTTTACATGCTATATTTGAATGAGAACTTACTATATTTAAAAAAGGAAGAAAAAGAATGAATTCAGAAATGAATTGCATGCTATATTTGAATGATAACTTTATATATTTCAGAGAACCACAGAACAGATTTTACATGTAAGAAACTATAAAAGTGCACATAATTGATTTCCCTGGAACTATTAAAGGCTTGTAGCTGAAAATAAAGGATAGTTGAGGTGCTTTCCTCAATGTGCATGTATAGAGAGGCACACGCTCACCAAACAGTAACACGCACTCTGTTCATTAAAGCTTCTATGCAGGGATGACACATGGTAATATAGGTAACTTAAGTGCACAATATTAAATAAATTATTTAATTACTTAATAGTTTGGATGACTTCTGGTCATTTCCTATTTACTTATTTTTTTCGTATGTTAGAATGTTTTTTTGCATAGACTAACGGTTTATATTAGAGACAAAAAAAAGGTTTACATAGCTAACGTTTCCGCATGTTTTTTCAAAGCAAAAATCCACCAAAAACAACCTTTTAAGAAGCAAAAATAAATACATGGAACGAGCATTTGATAAGTTATCCCAGTTAAACTACAATAGTTTAACATAAGTTATCCCAGCATGTTTTTTTTTTTGAAGTAAAGAGAAACATATGTATAGTGCAACTTGCCCGTAATATTGAGGAGTAATCTTTATTGCATTTCATTTTCGTTGATCCTTGACTGATAGTCATATGCGTGTAGTCCTTATCATATTTTTATGGCGACTTTCACACTTCTCTCACTTATTATTTCCAAGTCCTACGAAATATTCCAAGACCCTCGCTCTCGGCTATTTTAAGTCACAGACTGATTTTTTACAACTTCTGTATCACCTTTTTTTACAACTACTTATATAACTTCTTTTTCTTATGACCCAACAAATGAAGAATTTTACTAATATAAACTTCTGTATAAAAAAGTTAATTTATCAATTGTATTAAAAAATGCGCTTAGGCTAAATGGTAATGTTTTTATTTTCTTGTTCTTTCAGTCCTTAATTTTGAAATTATTTCACATTGCAAAATCATTTTTAGCAATTTTGTTGTAATCTAATTGCATTGGCTGCACTTTCAAGCGCAGTTGCACTATTTATGGATGTATACGCATTTCTCAACTTGGCCATGTTATAATGGATTTATCATGTTCCACCTTTTTTTAATGTTACATTGATGTCATTTACTATATATATTTAATGCGGCTAGAATAGTTTTCTATCAAAACGTTTGAAGCAGTTTACAATAAGTTAGGTTCAAGTCATAACTCGGTGGGACAATTGAAGATTTTAAATTCTGTCCTTTTACTACATGTATTTGTACTGCAAAAAATCTTATCCATTTGTGATTCATCAAGATTACAAATGTGAGCTTGAACCAAGCGCATGATTGTTGCACTGATGCTCCCTGTTTTCAGCTGTACAACAGCTCATTAAAACATTTTTTTTCTATTTTGTTTGTCACTCCATTTTTTTATGTTAGAAATCAAATGATGACTTTCTCAATCTTACATCCGTTAGTTACCATACAAATGTTTTCTGTAGGTGTTCATTTTGCACGGGTATGTTATTTGTGCCTTTACTAGTTGAAAATCAAGCTACAAGATATGGCACAAAATGTCGATAATTTGAAAGAACATGGGAAAGTAAGCTTACGAGAATCACATATTTAGAAGAAGAAAAATGCTGTTAAATCCTCAACCAACGCAAAAATGCCTCTTCAATGAGCTTGCATGTAGACCGTTGAAAATTAAAGGTGCCCCCCTTTGTAATTACTTTTCGTAGAGAAATAAACGCTATAAAACCTCATAAACCTAGTAATAAATAAATAACAATCATTATCGAGTATCACTCTCATTTTTTTGCATCACTGTCGTTCTTTTAAGTTTAAACTGAAATACAAATAACGTGCGGTTTTGTATCAATCTCATTTTTTTTGTAAAAAAGTGTTGAAGTATATTATCTTTACACTACAGTCTTCAATTTTTCATTTTAGTTTTGAAGATTTTTCTCAAGTATTGTACAGAAACCAAATGAGCTGGCACAAAATCTTTATTCAGAACTAATAACGTATTTCAGAATGAGCAATGAATCACCAAGTGCTTTTTATTCAGAATGTAATGATATAATGCATATAGAATTGAACTTTCAGCAGATAAATGTGTTACTTATGAATAAATAACATATTATAATTTCATATTGATCAAAACTATACTGCAAAATCTATTTGGTTCAAAACCAGGCAAAGTTCTCTGATATGTACAAACTGTGTAAATAATTGAAATCAGCCACCAAGTTTTTATGCCCTATAACCATTTTATATAATCATACATCATCAAAACAGACAAAATTAGATTGAGCAAGGTTAAAAAAACATGGTCCATACAAATCTGATTCATACAAATCGTGATTCCAAGAAGTGAAATCGAATTTTTACCTCAAATCGTGATTCCTAGAAGCCACCGTGATTCGAATCCCCAATTCCTACAAGCACCAATTCGAAGTCCATTCTTTAATCGTAGATTTCAATTTTCGATTTCCTCTGATGTTGATGAGAACGATGATTTTAATTGCTTTGCGTTTGTTTTCTAAGCGTATTTGGGGTTGGAGCGGCCTGAAAAGAGTTAAGTGTCAGTAAGTTATGCGTTGAACATCAATTAGGGTTATATGCGACAAGTTACCCTTTTGCCCTTACAAAAGAAGACATGGCCAAGCAATACAACACATAAAAGTGTTGGCACATTTTTGGTGACACATTTTTCCTACTGCAACACATATAAGTGTCTATAGTCTACAACACATATAAGTGTTGGCAGTTGAAAAAAATAAGAGTCGCCAATTGGCCATTGTGGTGTAGTGTCATACGGCGTGGTCCCTTGAATGACTCTTCTTTAAAGTTAAAATAATAACTGTTTTTAGTTCTCACACCAGTCACATGACTGACCTGGAGTTTATTGTTTTAACCTAAACTCTGGGTGCCCCTATTTTCCACACGGGCAGCTAGTAGTTTTGGTTTTGCAGATTTATATTCACAGGGTCCTGATTTACAGCTGGAACGATGCTCGGAAAGCTCTGTATTCGTGTATCACTTCTAGTTGTATTTTGTATTATTTTCCGCTGGTAATTTATTGTAATCTCTGATATTTATCGAATGTAATTTATTCATTTATACTCTGTATATTCTTGTATCTGATGGAATTGTTGTAATAACAATGAAATGTTCTTCTGTCTGCGTCCTTTTGTGTGTTGTCCTCAATTCTATCCGTGTTTTCCTTCACGGGGAAGTTCGGGTCGTCTTAGTTTGGTATCAGAGCTTTGGTTTACAGAGCTCGAGAACAAGACACATTAGAACCATACGAAATAATTCATCAGATATTGGATTAGTAATATCCAATTAGAATGACTCGTTAGAGATAGGATCAGTAGTATCCTAGAACGAGTGTGAAGAGTATATTTTTCAAATGAAAACAATTTTGTTTGAAAATTTAAATCGTTTTAAACGTATTTGAATATTTATTTATTTTGAATATGGGCAATCCAATATATAAAGATTTCGCGTATACGCGCCATGAACGTATATTCGAAGTTTTAATATACTGGATAGATATAGGGTTACACTCTAGTCGCCCGGAGATGATATTGATGATAGCGATCGCATCATCAATATTTATGTTCGTGTTACGAAGGTGTGATATCTATATATTTCCATTAGACTGGTGTGAGAACCAAAACCAATATAGCTAGAACACATTGTTGTGGATTGGCATCAAAACATGATTTTTTGTATATGTATCAAAATTATGAATTTGAAACTCTAATTCACTAATTAATTCATGTTTGTGTTGTTTGTTTAATTGTTTGCTAATTTTAACCATTTATGCCTAATTAAACTAATAATTGAATTGTATTGAAAATTGGTCGCATATGCATGCATACATATACTTACATTGAACAGGTCATAGCAAGGAGGCTAGAGCCAGAGAATAAAATTTGTTTGCCCGACAAATAGGTACATGTTTACTATAATTTACTGTTTTGTTTGGGTGATGATGATTTTATGAGCCTATTGGCTAGCCGCTTGGCTTTTTCTTTTTCTTTTTGAGATCTGAAGGACCGGGGAAGCTATTTGAAATTCCCCGATGCTCCCGGTGCAGGGGAGGTTATGGCGAAATTTTTCGAAAATTTAGGGTGTTAGCCAAATTTTTGAAAATTTGAAAATTCTCAGAAACTGAAAAGTTGGAGAATGGAAGCCAGATCGAACGTAGAGTTGATTAATCAAACCACTTTCGACTTTGTTCCTTTTCGGGGATGAAAAGTTTTAAGTGGGGGAGATTGTAATAACCCGAAAATCAGGGCCAGTTTAAAATTTTTATTTTGGCAATTTTAGCGAATTTTGAATATTTAAAATGAATTATTTTAAATAATATCGACGAGAAATTTATTTTGAATAGAATTCGACGTATATTTTATGTACGTCGTCGTTAGAATATATAATATTTATATATAATTATAAATAGAATTGAAAATGGCGCGGTAGTTCGATAATTCGATTTCAAACTTCAATTGAATGTACCGGGTGCAAAACAATACGGATTTTAGTGAAACCAAAAACATTAGGATCTAATTGATAATATCTTTCCAACGAATCCGAAAAATCAAGATTTCATAGCGGGAATCAAAAGATATGTCCAGTTGAAAATTCTGAATAGTCGCTATGGAATTCAGGCCCTTAAAATGGACATTTTGCAAATGACTTCGGATTTCGACGAAACCACTTTTGTTGGATCCGCAGTGTCAAATTATTGCTAGATTCCAAATTTCATAATTTTTCGAATCAATATGTGAGCGTGGCAAAGGAAAACGCGTTTGACCAGTTTCAGTTGATTTTAATCGACTGGAAATTGGCCATTTTTCTAACGGTCTCAGAATTCGACGAAACCACTTTTGTTAGGACCGTATCGTCAATACGAAGCTAGAAAATATTTTTATGGAATTTATAGAGTTAGTATGTGACCCCGGTAATTTGAAATGTACGTTTAAAATTCAATATAGCGATTTAAATGTAAATTCAACGGAAACTGATTCAAACGATCAAATCAGCTTAAGATACATATCCCATTGTGTTCGGAATGGGAGTAAAACGCTATGGACGACAGGCGGTGGGCCTCGTTTAGAGGTCGTATGTAAAAGTCAACTTCTTTGAAAATAAAATAATTAAATAATAAAAAAAATAAAAAAAAACCCCTCCTTCTTTATCTCTGCCCCCCCCCCCCCCCCCGATATCTTCTCATTCCAGAGAAAAAAAAAGAAAAAAAAAATGAATCCCATCGAAGCCCTTAGGCGGAGCACCGCCGCCGCGCCCCAGTGGAGCCTCGCCGCCGCCATGACCTCGCGAGCCCTCCCCTCTCGCGTCTCCTCCTCTCCACTCTCCTCTCCCGCCAGCGGACCCTCCCCAAATCCCCCAAAACCCACTTCGACCACCCGACGCCCCCTTTCCCCGCACCACCACCATCGCCTCCCTCCTCCACCGATCAACTGCGCCACCCACGAGCCCTCCTCCACGCGCCACGCTCCGCTCCTCCGCCGCACCTCAGATGAGCCGCTACCTCCCCTTCCTCCAGCGTGAAACAGCGCCCGTTTTCCCCTTCCATCTGAATTTCTTACTGTAAGTTTTATAATCCTGATTTATTAGTTTTATAAATCTGATTTTTCTTGGTTATATAAATATGAATTTAATTGTTTTAAAACAATCTGAAATTTTATATTGAAGGAGGATAAAAATATGATCTTTATATTTTTAAAGTAATAAAAATATGATTTTTATATTTTTAAAAATGTTAAAAATATGATCTTTACCATGTGGAAGATGTGAAAATATAATTTTTACATGATAGACGTATAAATTTTTATATGAAGAATAAGAGGATAAAAATATAATTTTTATCTATATAGTAGCGTTGTGAAGATATGCTTATTTTTATATATTGAATAGCGAAGTGAAAATTCGATTTTTAAATATATGAAGTGATTATAAAAATATGACTTTTAAATTGAAAGTAAACAAATAAAAATGTGGTTTTTTTATTTTAAAGACATCAAAATATAAAAATGTGTGATTTTTATATATATAGTGACTACGGGCAACGAAGGGGATAAAAAGGCGAGAATGAAGAAGATTTTTATCAAGGAAGTGCCGTGGAGATTGGATAGCTATCGGTGAGAACTTCTCACTCTAAATACTATTTTTTTCTAGTTATATATATATACTAGGATGCAGACGGTGCTTAGTAGCACCCGACACCCGTCATCCACAGACCATGGATGGCTTGTTTGTTAAATTGTTTGATTGTGTAGTTGGTTAGTCTATTTGGTGTGAATTGAATTGTTTGGTGAAATGGAATAAATCTGATTGATGTGTGAATGGCGTGGGCCTTCACTAGACCGGGGATAAGGCTAGGCCTCGTCCCGTTTCTAGTATCGTGCCGTTATGCCGCCGAAATTTTCTAAAATATGTTAGTAAAATAAAAATACCATTTTTATTGTGTAAGTGAACCGAATAGAATATTCATATTTTGGATAAAACATATTATCGTTAAAAATATAAATTTTAACGTGAAAGTGAAGAAATAAATATTTATAAACAAATCGGCCGATTTGTTTATATACACTGATTTGACTGATATTGATTGGGTCGATAAATTTCACACATCGCCCAACTGCACAAATAAAATCTGTGTTTGATTGTTTGAAACCCCACACGGGTGTTGGGATGAAATTTTAAGTTCACTCATCCTGATTGATTAAATATGTCGATCGATTGATTGACAGGCTGTTATAAGCGTTAGATATCTATATTTGATGCTTATACAGTGTAGTGCACTTTGGTTGATGGTTGATTATTTTTTAATGCTATTATATGTGTGTAATGTATGAAAATCCATATAATTAACGTTATATGGTGATTGATTGGGCCTCATTCCAATCGGGGAAATAATGAATATTATAAAAGAAAATTCATGTGTTGAATATAAAAATAGTCATGTGTTGACGATGTTCATGTGTTGAGTGAAATATTTTATATAATAAAATTTACATCTTTATCATATTTAAAATTAGAACTACTTCCCAGTAGAAGTCTAATTAAAAATCAAACGATAGATACCATAGTTTTATAAAATATTTTACATAACAAAAATAGTGATGTGTCGACAGTACTCATGTGTTGAGATTAGTCGTGTGTTGAAAGAAATATTTGAAATAGAATATTTGAAAATAGAAATTTATGAAGCCGTGTTGATTAGTTTGACGCCATTTTGACGTGAACGATATTTATATCGATTTGAAAACGATTTCGAAATGAATCGATTTGAAAACGATTTCGAAATGAATCGATTTGAAAACGATTTCGAAATGAATCGATTTGAAAACGATTTCGAAATGAATCGATTTGAAAACGATTTCGAAATGAATTGAATTGAAAACGATTTCGAGATGAATTGAATTGAAAACGATTTCGAAATGAATTGAAGTGAAAACGATTTCGAAATGAATTGAATTGAAAACGATTTCGAAATGAATTGAATTGAAAACAATTTCGAAATGAATTGAATTGAAAACAATTTCGAAATGAATTGAATTGAAAACGATTTCGAAATAAATTGAATTGAAAATGAATTCAAATTGATTTGAAAGCGAATTGAAATGAATTCAAAATGAATTGAAATTTGAATTGAATAGAAATGAATTTTAAAACGAATTTATAAAGAAGAATTCAATTTTGATTTGAATTGAAAAGGAAGTTGAAATTGCTTTTGAAACGAAATTAAAACTATTCATATAATTCGTTTTAAATAGAAATCGACGAAATATATATTATATATATTATATATAATATAATGACCTGAATAGAACGCGCCGCGCCGCGGCAGTTCGTGAATTTCGACCATTTATTTCAAACGGACATTGCGGGAGATCCGACCGTCGGATTCTCCTAAAACCGGAACCGTTGGGTTCGTATCGAAAAGAGCTTTCCAATGAATATTAGAAATTTGAAATCTAACGGTTGGATTTGGAATTATGTCCAAATCAAATTCGAAAAAGGTCGCTGTAAGTGCAGTTCGATAGCCGTTGATGGAAATCGACTATACGGGCCTTGATAAAATTATTAAAAATATCTATAATTTGTGTAAAATTATAATATGTGAATTGGAAAGAATTGGGCTGGAAAATTCCACATTAAAGGATAAAAATAAATTTTTATCGAAATGAACTAGTTTTGAACTAGAATTAAAATCAATTTATTTTTGAAATAAATAAATTGAATTTGAAAGTGATTTTAAAAATAATCAATATTCCCAATACGTGGATTGGACTGGAGTTGAATCGAAATTATCTTCGGGATATTTCGATGTTGGATTTCGTGACTATACAGATATTGTTATAGGAATTTGAAAGATATATTTTACATCGTTATTGCCAATACGATATATGTTGGTTTCAGAATTTGATATTGAATATAAGTCGATATATCTTCTATTCAAAGCCTTGTATTTAATATCAAATGTGATTTGGGTTTATCGTGGATCGTGTTTTAGATGACATTGGTGCTTTAACCCAGTTAAAGGCAAGATATTGATTTTTGAGAAGATTAAAACTAAGTGGAGTTTTAATGAATCTTTAATTAGATTAAAAAAGTGAATTGATAATTTAAATTTTCAAATCTGAAAAGTGATCGAGAGTCGAGTATCACCAGTTTTGCTCCAAAGCGATAGTTAAATCTTTAATTAGATTTGAACGTGAAATGGTAATTAATTTTACTGATAACACCGTGGTGTTAGATATGGAGTATCACCAGTTTTGCTCCATGGGATATATAGATTGGGATTGGGAAATAAAACAAATAATTACTTCGGTGTGGTTCGCTAATCCCGACTAGTTAGAAATGATATCCAAAGGAAGATTATAGGATAAATTTAGAAGAATTTATCTTGGATAAAATTAATGGGAACCTTTCCCTAAGAATGTGATTTCGTGAATAAAAGAATATTCTGAATTGGAATGAGGCGTTCGTTGTGTTTGTGTAACCTTTGTTTATCATATACGTGGGTTATTCAGAAAGGCCGGGTTTATACCCATTCTGAATAACCGATTCGACGAGATGTCGAAGGTGAAGACGGTGGTAGAAGACCGGAAGTCTTCACATCGTTTGGGTGATTACTGATGATCTTGATTGGGCTGTACACCCAAGATGAGGGAAACAGTTGGTGATCGTCCAGACGTACCTGGAGATGGATGGATATGCGAGGAAAGTGCCTCCGGTTTCGTTCAGACCCAGAACGAACTTGTAAATGGATTGTGTGTCTGACATTGGATTTTATTCTGTGTTGATTGATCTCTATTAAATATACATCTGTTTGGCGGCGGAGAATTTATTCTCTTGCTTAACGCCCTTCTCTGAGACGTATGAGCTCAGAGGTTGAATATCGATGGACATCAGTCGCATGGAGTGAATTGCCAATGTGGCATGCGTAAGTGGCAATTGATCAAGGCTTCTGTTGAAAAGCAAAGTCTTGTGGTTGATGATCATAGCACGGCCTGTGTGGCGTAGCTTTGTGTATAACATGAATTCGCGAGCCTCACACCTCGGTATGAGTCAAAAACGGGATACGGACCCAAGGAGTGCACGACGTTTCTTTCTAGCTAGGGTGGTGTCAGTGACCTACCAGCCCTGACATTTATATACTTTTCACTTGTGTGGTTGTTGGATATGAGGCGCCTCGGATATAGGTCTGTAAGGACCGGGAAACGTGTGTTCAGGAATAACTAATCCTCAAAAGTAAGAGAGGACCGGCCTTGGAGGTTCCAAAGGATCAGAGTGGGGTCCTGAGGCATTGCTAGAGTGTCTCGAACGCGGAGAGGAGCTTGCCCCTTGCCTCGACTCATGACGGAAATCCAATTTCCAATACGTGATATTGCGGTTTTAATTGTAGAACTAGTATGGTGACATGATATATTGTACCCATGCCGTCTATGATTGATATTTATGATTGAAAATTGTTTTGACACTATACACTTATAATAGTATCAAATGATTTGTTTTGACGTACCAAGCATGTTTGGCTATTATAAGGGAAAACCCTATCCTCCGGCTTGCGTTGCATTGTGTGATGGGACCTGGGTCTTATAATAGCTTCATTTTTTCAAAAAGCATTGCGTTGTTTTGTTATATGCACTAGTATTCTTGGGAGGAAACCCGTTCCGTGTCATACGGCGTGGTCCCTTGAATGACTCTTCTTTAAAGTTAAAATAATAACTGTTTTTAGTTCTCACACCAGTCACATGACTGACCTGGAGTTTATTGTTTTAACCTAAACTCTGGGTGCCCCTATTTTCCACACGGGCAGCTAGTAGTTTTGGTTTTGCAGATTTATATTCACAGGGTCCTGATTTACAGCTGGAACGATGCTCGGAAAGCTCTGTATCCGTGTATCACTTCTAGTTGTATTTTGTATTATTTTCCGCTGCTATGTAATTTATTGTAATCTCTGATATTTATCGAATGTAATTTATTCATTTATACTCTGTATATTCTTGTATCTGATGGAATTGTTGTAATAACAATGAAATGTTCTTCCGTCTGCGTCCTTTTGTGTGTTGTCCTCAATTCTATCCGTGTTTTCCTTCACGGGGAAGTTCGGGTCGTCTTACAAATACTCACAAAAATATTTAAAATGAAATATGTTTTTCTGCCAAAATCAAATCTATTCGGACCTGTATGAATGTTGAAACACATGAATGATTTCGTGATATTTCAATTCTTTCTGTAAACCGTGCATTGAAGGTGGAAGTCACGACTTTCACGTGGCATGCGTGTTGTTGTCATGTGGTGGAGTTCAACGATGGTTCCGGGTTGAAGAAAGGGTATTAGTTGAAGTGAAGAAGGATTTAAGGAGCAGCGAGTATATTTTTGTGTGAAAGAAGAGGGAGTAGGGTGAAAGGAGTATGGAGAGAGAAACGTGGGGTAGAAGTTGGCAAATAGCCTGGAGTTGCGAGTGGGTATTTTTATTGAGAAGGTGTTTTAAGTTGTCAGGGAAGAAGAGAAAAGGCGGGTTACGGATCTGGGCTCTAAGCAACGGATGGAGTTGAACCACTTTGCTTGTTTTGACGCGGGTAGCCGAGACCGATCAAACCAGGATGGACGTGAATTAACAGGGAGCAGGTGGCATTTGTTTTTGAAGGAAGAAGGGTACTGTGTGTCAGGGTGTGGAGGATTGGAATTCTTGAATTCTTGGAGCTTGGCTTGTAGAAGAAGAACATCAGTGTTCATATTAGAAGCGGGTGTATTGAAATGGGTTTTGGGCCCATGTGATAAAAATAATATGTAGTAACGTATGAAGGTAGGCCCGCCTGGCATGTGGACTGATGGATGGGCCAGTTTACACTGTGAAGCTTTGACAATTTTATATAAAAGAAAATGGACAACAGCGTTCGTTTATAAATGAGGAAGGTGGGACCACTATTCACGCAGGTTGGATTTGGATGTAGGTACCGGGCTGAGAAATAGAAGGTAAGGCCCATATAAGAATAAATAAAATAAAATTTATTAAGTTAGTTTTAAATTTTATTATATAAACAAACTTGTAAAATGAATATCTTTCTCATACGTTATCAGTTTTGCAAACGGTCAGATCCATTAGGATCGTATGGACGACGACTACACACTGGAACTGATTGGGAGTGAACTGGAGCTTGTTACAATTTACAGCAAAATAAATTGTCTGTATGAATCAACCGACAGTTATCGTTTTTTAATGATAACCGTCCAATGTGCGTAAATCTCACTAACGCTGCACAGTTTATATTTTTTATAAATATAATCTAGTGTTGATAAATGATGATTGATTGTTGTGTGCTAATTTATTGGTGGATTTGCTAATTTATTGGTTGAAATTATCAATAATGATATATATATATATATATATATATAATCGTTAATCAAATATTGATTCTGTTTATCAGAATATTTCATATTGAAATGAAATCGATGTTATTTATATTGTTTAACATCTGTGAATGCAGGAAAATAGGTTGGAGGGATCCAACTAGATTCCTCGATATTTATAAACTATTTGTTTTCAGATATTGTGATATGTGATGTGATAAATAGTCTGTGATTGATTATGATGACACTGGTCATGTTATTTAGTATTTTAAATTCCATATGAAATCCTAGAATGTAAAAAGGAAATTTTCAAAGTGAATATTGAAAATGAAATATTTATTATATGAATAGAATTATATAAAAGGATTAATATAGAATAAAAAGAATTTTATAAAAGTAATATAATTAAGGAATATTTATTTAGAAAATAAATAGAATTTTTATAAAAGGAAATATTTTAAAATAAATAGAATTATAAAAGGAATATTGAATTAAAAAGTATATAGAATTATAAAAGGGAAATATTTGGAAAATGAATAGAGTTTTACAAAAATAGAATTGTACATCAGGAAGGTTTCAACCCGTGCTTCGCACACGGGTGTAACATGATATTGATTTAAAGTAATATTCTGCAAATAAAATATTATTAAGGAATTTGGGCTTTGAATTAGGAATTTAAATGGAATTAAAGGAATTAGAAACTGATTGGAGATTAGTTATGTTGGACAGCTGTCTTGGTATTGATCTGATGTTGGTTTCGGCCTTCGGGGTTAATACGAAGGGGGTTGTTCTCTTACTAGTTTACAGTTAGAGAATGATGTACGTGAGAAGATTGTGATGCGTGAATCAGAAGTGGAAACGTTTTCGAAAGTTAATAACGTATATTTTATAAAAAATTGAACAATAAGGATTTGATGAATATATGGAAACGAGAAATTGGAAAATGAATAAATGTTGATTGACGATTGATCGATAGAATTTCCATATGGAAATAATATCGTTGTTTGCACACATGTTTTTCTTTGATAGTTAAATCACCGACTATCAAAGTTTTTGACCATTATTCCATCGTCAATATGGAGAGACCGGGATCAGATTCATTATCTGAAAGCCACTCTATATGGGCGTTAGCGTTGCGATCATATATGATGAAGATAATTGAAGACGAAATTATGCAAGGGCTATCCTGTTTATAGAATAGTGTCTGTGGTCTGTCCAGTCCCAGGATGACCTGTATGGAAGAATGTCTGATAGAGTATATTTAATAGATCGTGTAAGTTGATCTCTTCAAACGTACTTACATTTGTTGGTGGAGGAATTCATATCTCTTAGCTGTATACCCGTGATATGTTTGGAGAAATCAATTTGTGATTTAGCGAGTATGATGATGTGACATTCAAAGTGAATGAAGATGTGGTTTGTAAAGGATAAGTTATGGCCTCTAGCCTTACAACCAGAAATGGTATAAAATCGGGTAGGTCGCATGGCTAAGTGGTTAGCTGCCAATTAGGGTGTATTGTCATCTGATCTAGAGAAATTCCATTTACTTCTATAATATATATCGATGTTGTCCCTTTCGGGAAATGGTTGATTCTCCCAACCGTTGGTGATAATACATTTGGTACACTCAAGCGAAATGAGTGACCGGTCATGTTTAGCCTGGGTTACAAGATGTTCTTGTTGAACCCGGTGTATTCCAGCTCTAGAGATACACACTTGGAAGGTGGTCCCATACCTTGCTAGTTGGAATTCATTAACCAATAAGCGCCCGTGGTTTTTTATTATATATTATGTATGTGGAACATGAGATGAAAGCGTTCTGCTAGATGATCATTATATTGTGATTAATAGACATTATTATAATATCAAAAGAGTTTTGATATAAAGATTATCGTTTCTTTCAAAAGGATTTGTGAATGATTAAATCAAGCGTTTTGGATGCTCATAAGGGAAAAACCCGTTCCATTATACGACGTGGTCTTATGAGATATCGTTTATTTTCCCAAACTGATTTAAATTGCTTACTCACACCAGACCCATGACTGGCCCAGAGTTTATTTTGTTTTTTTCCTAAACTCTTGGGTGCCCAATTTTGTATGGGCAGTCAAGTAGTCAGGAGTTTTCAGATATACTAAGAGCTTGGAGCGGGAGGCTTCAGGATTTTATAGCAATTGTTTATTTCCGCTGTGTTGTAAGTGTTGTACTATGATAAATGTTATTATACGCATATACTGGTTTTGTTTCAAAGTTATGTTATCTATTATATATTGTTCATTCCGCTGTGAGATTCATGTTACTCTGGTGTTGTATGTTCTTCTTCTTCTTTTATTCTAACTTTCTATCCTATCTATTCTCACCCTCTATTTTCTTTCATTAACTATCTGGTATTTCTAATGCTTGGATAGTCGACATTGAGTTTATGTCGATAAATAGGATAGCGAAAACCCGAGTTGTTACAAGTTTTGTGCTGCTTCATGACGAGATAGTGTATGTATGTATGTATGTATGTATATGTATATGTATATATATACCTACACATACATATATACGTTAATATGAAAAATAATGATTGGAATCAAATTTCAATATGCTAGCAAACATGAAATGTATGTTACTAGATAAAACCCCAATCAGAAAGGTAATATGTGAGTTGTAACATAGCTGAGTTATTCTTGTATAAACTTAAGTGGTATTTTTTCCTATAACTAAAGATGTGCTTATACTTTCATGGTCGATCTATCCTTGTCAACTTCTACAACTTAAGTCCTTTTTGATATACATCTCATTTCTTTTGTACTTGTGATGGTATTAGGGTTGTCAATTTCTTATACGATTCGAAATCCGACCTAAAACCTACACGGAAATTAGCATGGAAACAAGGGTAGGATAGATTTAATCTTCACAGTATAGACAAAAATGAAGAGAAACTGAAAACTAAGCTAGAACAGAAGACAAATGCACTGTTAAGCAGGTCAACCATAACCCAATAAAAAAACGAAAAATATAGTTTAGAGCAACAATTTTTTTCTCTCGAGCAGGAAAGAAATATGATTGATAGCGATGTAGAAGATAAAGACATACTGGAAATGAAGAAAAAGTGTTTGAAAGCTGTAGAAAGAAGATGAAGAAAGTAATGGATGAATCAAACATAAAAATTAGGAATGTGCTCCAAGGGAGACTTCCTTCTGAAAAAGAACCGAAAAATGAGATCTTCGGCGCTTTAAGGTGTGCCAAAAAAGAGTTTGATGATCTGAACTCCAAATTCCATGGTGCAAAAAAAGAGGTGGGTTACTTATAGTAGAAAATTAAAGAAATCGACCGTTACGAAGGTTTGCTTACTGTCACTTATCCAAAATCAATTTCTCTGACGCCAATAACATACAGCTTCTTTCTCGTTCGTCTTTCTTCCTTCGTGTTTGGCGTTCCTAATTTCTCTTGATTTCTGCTTGTTTTAATTTCTTCTCCTTATATATCGATAATTTCAGTTTGATAGTTTCTTAAACTTCAATTGTTTCATTTTAGCGAGATTATATTTACTACTACGTTCCACTCAGCGCTGAAATCCTAAAAAAAAAAATTTAGATTCGATTCCTTATTAAAAAGGTATTTAGCTCGAAGAAGAAATATCCTCCTCCGTCGATCCATTATGCTGCCAACAGAGTAATTCTTCTTTATGATTTGTTATATTTTCCCAATCGACTTTTACTGGGTCTTGATTTTTATTTCCTGCATCATGTTTCTATTGTCAGCATTGAAAATATACAGGCTTAGCCATTAATTTCGGACGTGCCAACTATTTTACCCTCTAGTGTTCTCACTTCCTCATCCACTAACTAGTTTGTCGCCAGCCCTCTTTGGCTTAAGCTTTCAGTTATAGCACATCTCCTAAATTGATAAATGACGTTTGAATAACTAAGATGTGAGTTAATTTGATTTTATTGTTTGACTAATTCATGTTTTTCTTTAATTTTAATTGCTTTTCAATAGCTTTGTAATGTTAAGTTTATTACTGATGTGAACTTGAAATTCAGCTTTTAGTTTGATTTGATTATTAGACAATTGTTAATGTTAATTCAAAATTTTAATTTAATGTTGAATTTATTTTACATGTAACTACTTATTTTAGGGGCTATGAAACAACTGCAAATTTTACCAACTATTATTGAAATCTTGGATTTTTAATATAATAATTGTAACACCCCGAATTTTAGTTAATACTAAAATTCAATAATTATAGGATAAATAATCTCAGACGTGGGAATTAGGGGTAACGGGCTGCGTTATTGCGTTCGTCTCGGAAAAATACGTGAAATAGAGTCCGAGTTTCGAAAATCGGAGTCCGTATGGCCCGGTTATGGCCTAGAGAAGTTTGCAGAAAAATTAGAGCTTAAAACAGAATTAGGAGTTTAAATTTAAATTTAAATTTAGAACCAGAGGGGCCAGGCGGGAGGATTCCCGCCTAAGCATGTCGACAGGGCTGTCGACAGGCCTGTCGACAGGGGTGTCGACATGCCTGTCGACTTGCCTGTCGACATGGTGTGTCGAGCCAGGGTGCTTGGGTGCACCAGATCTGGTTTTCTGGTTAGGGCTGGGTCTGGTTCTAGAGGTTTCCTAAATCTAATGGACCTAAATTAATCTAGGGTTAATCCAAGGGCCTAAAACACTTTCTTAATCTATAAATACACCCTAAACCTACCTTAATCCTCACCAAAAATAGAAATAATGGCCTCATGCCGCCAAATCAAATCCTAAAAAGGAGTCTCCATTAATCTAAGAAGGAAGTTTCAAGCTAATCCCTCTCATATCATTCTCTAATCATCTCCGTCATCATAATTAGCAACTAATCTCTCTTCACAAGTTGGTTAATCTTGAGTTTGGTGAGTTTCTATCACTTTAACATCAATTGTTAAAGTAAGTAGATTGGGTGTAATGAGACTTATGGTCTTAAATGCGGATTAGTGAGTATGAATCATGCATAATGATATGTTACTCTATGTTGTTCTATGTTTATGCATATTTGATAAGTTGGTTTATGCATGCTTAATAAGTTGATTTATGCATGTTTAACAAGTTGATATATGCATGTTTAATAAGTGGATTTATGCATATTTAATAAGTGGAATTATGCATGTTTATCAAAGTGAGATATGCAAGTTAAGTATATGATTAAATGCAAGTTGAAAGTGATATGCAAGTTAAGTGTATGTTTAAATGCAAGTTGAAAGTGATATGCAAGTTATGCATGCTTATGCAAGTGTATGGAAGCTTATGCAAGTCATGTATATGTTTAAATGCAAGATTTATGTGATATGCAAGTTATGCATGCTTATGCGAGTATATGAATACTTATGCAAGATAGGTATATGCTTAAATGACATGATATGCAAGTTATGCAAGTATGTGAATGCCTATGCAAGTATGTGAATGCTTATGCAAGTTATGTGTATGCTTAAATGCATGTTTAACATGTTATGCAAGATTGAGAATGCCTATATGCAAGTTTAACATGTTATGCAAGATATGTGTATGATAATATGCAAGCTCATATGCAACATGTTATGCAAATCATGTGTATGATAATATGCAAGTGGGTTGTATGTAGTTGGGTTAATATATGCTCATATATGCAAGTTGACATCCTCTTAACCCATGACAAAGTTGTATGCTAAACCCATGATATTTGTGATGATCTTCCCCTTATTATGTCATGTAACGAGAACGATTTACGTGGGGAATGATGGGGTTGGTAAATATATTAATAATAAATGAATGTTTGGGTATGATTAAGCATACCATAAAAATAAATTACCATAAGTGGGAATTTACCTATTGAGTTAGGTCTACCCCATGGGAATTTACCTATTGAGTTAGGTCTACCCATGTTATGGAAAACTTGATATTAATTAGGGATAATTAATATGGGGGTGATTAATTAGGTGTAATTAATCGACTAAGACACGAGGTTGGACTCATTTGTAGTGTAAAACTGCCCGGACCCGACCGGCCTAACCAGTTGCTACAAGTGTCAGCCCAATGTGAGAGGTCTTAGCCATAAATTAAATACGTGATTAAGATAAAGACACGAGGTTAGACTCTGTTATGACGTAAGACTGCCCGGATTCTACCGGCTTAACCAGGCGGTCATAACAGCCAGTCTAATGTGGGAGGTCTTTATGGGGGATCACGGTCTTAATTAATTAAGAAACACTTAACCATAGTAGCATGTAGTGGGACATGAGGGGTTAAGTGGGTGCCTTGGGTGGCATGAGGAAATTTGGTGGTTGCCTTGGGTGGCATGTGGAATCTAGTGGGTTGCCTTGGGTGGCAATAGAAAATACGATTAGAATACTTAACCAAGTGGAAACATGTAATTAAACATGATTAAAGGGTTAAGTGGGAGACACTAGATATTTGACAAGCTTAAGTGGGTAGCTTGTGGGGGCCCATTTCAACCAATATCCCAAACGTATCTTTGTGGGCTCGACCCAAGTCGAGTGACGGGACACGCATATTGGGCTTGATTATAAGAGGCCAAAACGGGTTAGCGGTGGCAACGCAAGTCCAACGGGTTTCATATGCGTGTGTGGGCCCGGGCTGGTAGATAAGCCGTTGTTGCATCGTGTAGATATAAAGCCGTGCACCGTTAGTATTGGGTAGCCACTTTAGGGGAGTGATACACCCCACTGTGGGACCAGCACGGGTATCTACGGTAGGGAGCCGATCGCTTGGGGAGTAGTGGGTACACCTAATGAAGATAGGGGCAGACGGCACCTATGTAGGGGTACAAGAAACTACTGGGTAAGTATTACCGGGTACACCTAGTGGAGATAGGGGCAGACAGCACCTATGTAGTGGGCTAGGGGTACATGAAACTACTGGGGAAATTTTCTAAGTCTTTGGAAGGGATCAACCTTTAAGTAGGAAGGACTGGTGTGGTGCAGTTAGTAATTATCCTTGGGTGGGTAGATGCGTCCTGACGGTTATCTCTTAGTTTATCCTAAGTCTACCAAGCTGCTTAGTGTAGCCATTCATCCCCAGATATTACCGTAGGTCAAGTTTATGTCTTCTCTGGTTACTTTAATGATTGTATTGTTAAAGTTATAGGACTCACTCAGACTTATGTCTGACCCCGTTGTTTTTATCTTTTTTTCCAACCCTCAGGTCCTACGGTGGATCCTAGCGGTAGTAGAGCTTGATCAGATTTCTGTTTCCAGTCTTGAGGAGCTTGGGTTGATGTAAAGCTCCAGTTATCCAGTTATCTTTTCTTTTCTTATGGCTATTGTATGAGAGAGTGGGATTATGTACTTCTTTATTTTGACAGATATTGTACTTGACTTTTATCATGGTTTTATGATGTAACCAGACATGTTTATTTCCGCTGTTATGAGATGATGTTTTCAATTTTAAATACTGTTTATATCTGTCTTGTTGTAATTTTTCTGTTCTATATTCACTAAAATACTCCACCGATGCTATGGCATTCCCTTTGTGAGTGACCCTAGCGGGCGTGGGGTGTTACAATAATAGTTTTGTTATGTTGTGAACTTAGTATAACTTCTACAAAATCTATAGTTCCACACTCCATAAATAACATAGTTTTCTTGACAAGGCATATTTATGGGCTTTTATTAAATAATTTATGTATCTGGACCATGTATTTTATTGTAGTTTCTGCATAATCTATAAGCCCTGATTTTTTAGGACTGGTAAAAAATTACATAGGTTAATAATTTTTTATTCCTCCTTATATATTATAGCAGTAACTAATAAAATTTATTTCCCTAGATTAGAAAATCGGTGTATGTTATTGCATATTCACTCAAAAGTTAACTAGAACTAACTGAAGACATAATTTATTCTTAGACAGACAATGGTCGGGATGTTAATGAGACGATTGGCACCCAAAGAAAATCGTTGTTAGCTTCAGGTATACTCCTTTTCCATGACAATAATTTTATTAATGCATCTGCGATAATTCGGCATATTTGTACAGGTGGAAAGGACAACCTTGTAAAATTATGGGATGCAAAATCAGGAAAAGAACTATGTTCAATGTGGGTATATTGCCTTTGGTTGTATTTATTTATATTGTTTAATATTTTTGATCTCGCTGGGTACGACCACAAAAACGTTGTCCACTCTGTCAAATGAAATCCAAATGGTAATTGGCTTCTTACTGCTTCAAAGGATCAAATCATAAAGGTAGCCGCTTACATTACTTTATGCAGTCATTGAACATAAAAGTAAATCATAACATCAATTGCTAATTAATACTATTGTCTGACTATTTGATACGAAATTCATCCTCAAACGGTTGTCTTGCTGTCACAAACTAATCATAACACCAAGATTTTAGCAAAATATCATTTCTTTCAAAGATAATGTTTTTAATTACAAAATGTCTATAAAATCCTATGCTTGACTGACTACCTATAAGAATAGTGAACATTAGGATTTGGCTTTATTGATCTGCACTCGCTAAACTGTGTATTTAAGTCGGAATTTTTTGCTTATGCGCCTTAAAGCTGCACAATTATGAATTCTTATCTATGGAAACTAACATATTTCTGTAATGGTTTTAATAACGCTTAGGCTAAAGTTTTCCTGGGATTATAGATAAGAAAAATTCCTTATAGATTTTATTGATCTAAATCTACAAACAAAGCAAAATTGTTCACAATAGTAAAAGTCTTGAAATCATATAATCTGAATAGTAAGAGTGTGTTTTTGTGTTATTTTATTAATGTTATGTTATATGGTTCTTGTTGTGCAAACGCAAGGTCACTAAGGTAACTGTGCAAGAATCTGTATTTGTATGCAACTCGTGGGTTAGGCTTTGACAAGTAGTATCAGTGCCTTGAACTGTGGAATGAAGGCATGTCACACTAGAGCTGAGAGGATGAGGCAACATCATTTTGACCAAGTTGAAGTAAATAAGAGAACTGGAAATAGATGAATGAACCCGAAGGTAATTATATATGATATAAAATTTTGTTTTCATGTTCGAGCCTATTGCAAGCAATATTGCAAATTATTTTGCTATCATATCATATAATACAATTTTGAGGGATATATGGATTATTATTTATGAAATAAATTATCCACTTCAGTGCAATTTTTACTGTCTAGTATCCTATTATGCTAATGACTGCTTAGGCATGAACATAAAAATAAATTAACTTGTCGGTTTTGTGCTGCTTCATGACGAGACAATGTATGTATGTATATATAGTATAATATATATACACACATACCTATATATGTTAGCATGAACAGTCATGACTAGAACCAAATTTCAATATGCCAACAAACATGAAATGTATGTTACTAGATAAAAGCCCAATCAGAAAGGTATTATGTGAGTTGCAACATAGCCGAGTTATTCTTTAATAAACTTAAGTGATGTTTTTCCTATAACTAAAGATGTGCTTATACTGTTCATGGTCGATCTATCATTGTGAACTTCTACTACTTAAGTCCTTTTTGGTATGCATCTCGTTTCTTTTGTACTTGTGATGGTATTAGGCTGTCAATTTCTTACACGATCTAAAATCCGACCTGAAACCCGCACGGAAATAGGGGTTGGATAGATTTAATCTTCACAGTATAGACAAAAAGGAAGAGAAATTGAAAACTGAGCCGGAACAGAAGACATATGCACTATTAAGTAGGTCAACCATAACTCAATAAAAAATGAACTATATAATTTGGAACAACAAATTTTTTCTCTCAAGCAGGAAAGAAATATGATTAACAGTGATGTAAAAGATAAAGACATACTGGAATTGAAGAAAAAAGAGTTGGAAAGCTGCTGGAAGAAGATGAAGAAAGTAATGGATGAATCAAATACAAAAATTAGGAGTGTGCTCTAAGGGAGACTTCCATTTGAAAAAGAACTAAAAAATGAGATCTTCAGAGCTTTAAGGTCTGCTAAAAAAGAGTCAGATGATCTGAACTCCAAAACCCAAGGTGCAGAAAAAGTGGTGGGTTACATACAGTAGAAAATTAAAGAAATCGACGGCTAGGCAGGTTTGATTACTGCCACTTAGCCAAAATCAATTTTCTCTGAAGCCAATAACATACGGCTGCTTTCTCATTCGTCTTCCTTCCTTCATATTTGGCGCTCCTGATTTCTCTTGATTTCTGCTTGTTTCAATTTCTTCTCCTTATATCTCGGTAATTTCAGTTTGACAGTTTCTTAAACTTCTGTTGTTTCATTTTAGCGAGATTATTTTTACTGTTACGTTCCACTCAGCACCAAAACCCAACTAAAAATTTTCAGTTTCGTTACCTTATGAAAATGGTATTCTGCTCGAAGAAGAAATATCCTCCTTCGTCGATCCATTATTCTTCCAAAAGAGTAATTCTTTTTTATGATTCGTTATATTTTCAAAATCGACTTTTATTGGGTCTTAAGTTTTATTTCTCGCATCATGTTTCTACTGTCGGCATTGAAAATATATGGGCTTAGCCATTAATTTCTAATGTCATGCCAACTATTTTACCCTCTAGTGTTCTCACATCCTTATCCACTAACTAGATTATTTCCGTCCCTCTTCTGCTTAGGCTTTTAGTTATAGCATAGCTCCTTAATTGATAAATGATGTATGAGAAACTAAGATGTGAGTTAATTTGATTTTATTGTTTAACCAATTCATGTTTTCTCTTTAATTTTAATTGTTTTTCAATAGCTTTGTAATGTTAACTTTATTACTGATGTGAACTTGAAATTCATCCTCTAGTTTGATTTGATTATTAGACTATTGTTAATCTTAATTCAAAATTTCAGTTTAATGTTGAATTTATTTTACTTGTATCTACTTATTTTAGGGGCTGTGAAACAACTGTAAATTTTACCAAATATTATTGAAATCTTGGATTTTTAAAATAATATAGTTTTGTTTCATTGTGAACTTAGTATTACTTCTACGAAATCTATAATTACACACTCCAGAAACTAACATAGTTTTCTTGACAAGGCATGTCTGTAGGCTTTTATTAAATAATTTATGTATTTGGACCATGTATTTTGTTATAGCTTCTGCATAATCTATAAGCCTTGATTTATTAGAATTGGTAAAAAGTTACATAGGCTAATAATTTTTATTCCTCCTTATATATTATAACAGTGAGCAATAAAATTTATTTCCCTAGATTAGAAAATCGGTTTATGTTATTACATATTCACTCTAGAGTTAACTAAAACTAACTGAAGTCATAATTTATACTTAGACGAACCATGGTTGGGATGATAAATGAGTCGATTGGCACCCAAAGGAAATCGTTGCTAGCTTCAGGTATCTCTACCCTCCTTTTCCATGATAATAATTTTATTAATGCATCTGTGATAATTCAACATATTTGTACAGGTGGAATGGACAACCTTGTAAAATTATGGGATGCAAAATCAGGAAAGAACTATGTTCAATGTGGGTATATTGCCTTTGGTTGTATTTATTTATATTGTTTAATATTTTACATCTCGCTGGGTACGACCACAAAAAACATTGTCTACTCTGTCAAATGAAATCCAAATGGTAATTGGCTTCTTAATGCTTCAAAGGATCAACTCATAAAGGTAGCCACTTACATTACTTTATGCAGTCATTTGACATAAAAATAAATCATAACATTAATTACTGATTAATACTATTATCTGACTATTTGATACGAATTTCATCCTCAAACGGTTGTCCTGCTGTCACAAACCAATCATAACACCAAGATTTTAGCAAAATATCATTTTTTCATAGATAATATTTTTAATTACAAAATGTCTACAAAATCCTATGTTTGATTGACTACCTATAAGAATAGTGAACATTAGGATTAGGCTTTGATGATTTGCACTCGCTAAGCTATGTATTTAAATCGGAATTTTTTGCTTATGCACCTTAAAGCTGCACAAATATGAATTCTTATCTATGGAAACTAACATATTTCTGTAATAGTTTTAAAACGCTTAGAGTTAAAGTTTTCCTGGAATTACAGATAAATTTTGTTCCTTAAAGATTTTATTGATCTAAATTTACAAACAAAGCAAAATTGTTCACAATAGTAAAGGTCAACAAATCATACAATCTCAATAGTAAGAGTGTGCTTGTTGTCCTATTTTAATAAGGTTAAGCTATTTGGTTCTTGCTGTGCAATCTCAATGTCACGGAGGTAATTGTGCAAGAATCTTTTTTTGTATGCAACTCGTGGGTTAGGCTTTGACAAGTAGTATAAGTGCCTTGAACTGTATAATGAAGGCATGTCACATTAGAGCTGAGAGGATGCGACAACATCATTTTGACCAAGTTGAAGTAAATAAGAGAACTGGAAATAGATGAATAATCCTAAAGATAATTATATATGATATAGAATTTTGTTTTCATGTTGGAGCCTATTACGAGCAATATTGCAAATTGTTTTGCAATGATATCATATAATATAATTTTGAGGGATATATGGATTATTATTTATGAAATAAATTATCCACTTTAGTGCAATTTTTATTATCTAACATCCTATTATGCCAATGACTGCTAGGGCATGAACGCAAAATAAATCAACTTGTTAGTTTTGTGTTGCTTCATGACGAGACAATGTATGTGTATATGTATATATTATATATATATATATATATATAGGGGAAGGTTTGTTAATGGCGATAGGCGGTACCTGATTTCGCCATGCGTGAACTTCCCCAAATCTCTATTTCATCTGATATTTTAAATCGATTTTTGTCGAAATTATAATCGAAACCTTCAACGTTTTTTTCCTCTCGTTGATTAGCCACCTTTATCTCAATACTTCCAGTCTCTAGATCTACTTCTCATAACCTAATCTGAGCTCAATCGCAACCATTGAAGACCAATTTCTGCCTTGAGGTTTATGCGCTAGTTTCTATCTTCCCAGTCTGGTTTGGATCTATTTACTTTGATTATGGATTATCAAGCCACTATTAATTTGGGTTTCATCATTGCCGACGCAACTGAACTAGCTTCAGTTACAAGTTATCCAACCGATCTTCCATTGATTTGAGCTAGCTGAATTAATTTCATAGTGGGTAAGATTTATTCAGTTTTGGTCTTGAGTTAATGGATTTAGGTTTCTTTTGGTTTTCGACTTAATCTCTTTTAGCAGACTATTTTCTTTACATCTATTGCTTATGTAGTGACAATATAAGATCTAGTTCTATCGGCGACAAATTTACTGAAACAGTTAGCATTATAACATTCAGCATGATTTAACCCAACATATATGTGGAGATGGTTCCAGCAGATATATAAATTCATATGGGTCTCCATGTAATTCCACCCCAAACTCCAACATAGATTTTTTCAGGTCTTTCAATTCTAATGGGAACGTGTTACAGTTTCATAGGGTTAAGAAGTGATGATATGGGGTGATCCCAAAAGTGTTTATGGTAAAGACAGTCTTTATCCTGTTTTTTGAATGGATTTTGGGGGAATACCAGATTCATATCATCAGATGTTTTATGCTACTTGCGGTTAAATACTGTACTAGGCTTTAGAAGGGTTATTGTTTTTTGAATGCGACATTGGAAGATGATTACCGGTTTGATTTATGAAAAAGTGATTTAGCATTTTGGTTAATGGGAGCTGCTATACTAAAAAGCGTCCTATGAACCTAAAATATATTATTCACGTTCCAATGCAGTTCAGGCTTTATGGGACTAGAAGATTTTCTGCTTTCTACTATAATATGGCATTCCTAATTTTGATTATAGCTTCTACGCATTGGTTTGGTTGGTGTAAGAATGAAGTCTTGTTCTTTTCCGGGCATAAGCGGATTTGTTCAGGATTCTTGACCTGCCTTTATATGGTGCTGTCAATTTTTGTTTTGGTTTTCATGCTTATTATGTTTCATCCGGAAGCTCGCTGCCTAGTTTAGCTTTTATGAAATTGGCACTTAGGTGTTTGTTTATCGATTTTGGGACTAAGATTGATTCACAATGTTGTGAATCATCAACCAGGTTAAGTGCTTGGAATTGAATCTTTTGGAATAGGTGCAACTAGAGTTGTTTACTCACTGGCCAATTTTCTGTTTCTATGAAGCCATGTGCCATTTATGGTTTTCACATGAAGCCTTAAGTTGATCAGTTAAAGATGTTTCTTGGTAGTTGGCTCTGGATGAGATGGGGAGAACTGCTGAGAAATTTGTTAATGGATTTGAAGAGAACTTCTGCTTTATATATTGAAGTAAAATGCTGTATTGAATTGTATCTTCTATGGTAGTTGTTTGGACGCTGAACTCAAGAGGAGCCTTTTGCTCGGGTGAAGTGTAGAAAGATGCACGCCAGTGAAATGGTGGCCTCATCATGGGCCGATATTTGTTAGTTTAGGATTATATTACTTGTATTTTCATGTTTTTTTCTTTTTGCTTTTACTTATGTAACGGCTAGTATCCTAACCTTTCTCATGTACGATTTTAGTAGATAATAAAGTGAACCAAAATGTATGTTACCAGATGAAAGCCCAATCGGAAAGGTATTATGTGAGTTTAAACATAACCGAGTTATTCTTTAATAAACTAAAGTGGTATTTTTCCTATAACTAAAGATGTGCTTATATTGTTCATGGTCGATCTATACTTGTGAACTTCTACTACTTAAGTCCATTTTGATATGCATCTCATTTCTTTTGTACTTGTCCTTTATTTTGTACTTGTGGTGGTATTAGGGCTGTCAATTTCTTACACTATCCTAAATCCGACCTGAAACCCGCATGGAATTTAGCATGGAAACAAGGGTTGTAATCTTCACAGTATAGACAAAAAGGAAGAGAAACTGAAAAATGAGCTGGAATAGAAGACAAATGCACTGTTAAGAAGGTCAACCATAACCCAATAAAAAATGAAATATATAGTTTAGGGCAACAAATTTTTTCTCTTGAGCAGCAAAGAAATATGATTAACAGTGTTGTAGAAGATGAAATCAAACTGGATATGAAGAAAAAAGAATTGGAAAGCCGGAGGAAGAAGATGAAGAATGTAATGGATGAATCAAACACAAATATTAGGAGTGTGCACCAAAGGAGACTTCATTCTGAAAAAGAACTAAAAAATGAGAACTTCGGTGCTTTAAGGTCTACCAAAAAAGAGTCTGATGATCTGAACTCCAAAACCCAAGGTGCAAAAAAAAAGTGGGGATTACATGCAGTAGAAAATTAAAGAAATCTACCGTGAGAGAGGTTTACTTATGATCACTTAGCCAGAATCAATTTCTCTGAAGCCAATAACATACGGCTGCTTTCTCATTCATCTTCCTTCCTTCGTATTTGGCACTCCTGATTTCTGTCGATTTCTGCTTGTTTCAATTTCTTCTCCTTGTATCTCAGTAATTTCAGTTTGACAGGTTCTTAAACTTCAATTGTTTCATTTTAGCGAGATTATTTTTATTGTTACATTCCACTCGGCGTTGAAACCCTAATAAAAATTTTCAGATTCGATTCCTTATGAAAAGGATACTCAGCTCGAAGAAGAAATATCTGTAGTGCAAAATTAGAGATTTGGGCAATGGAAAACGAATAATCCCAATGATCTAGTCTGTCAACAATTTCAACAATGCCGAAATAAAAAGAAATTAAAATAGCACAATCTATAGAGAGAACGAAAATAGAAAAGAGAGGAAAGAACACACCAATATAATGTGGTTCGGCTTTGCCTACGTCCACGGACCCAACAACCTTTATTACTTTACTTCAAGAGGTGGTTACAAAATGAGAAGAATTACAACAAAACTCAATACAAATTATCACCCTATAGAAGCAGAAATAGGGATCTTATTGAGGAATAATATGGAGAGATATATTTTCTTATAATAATCCAAAAGTGAGCAAATGACTTCATATATATAGGAGGAGAATTCTAGAAGATAAGGATGAAGATGTTTTGGAATTTCCTTGATTTGATTCACCAAAAATCTTGCGCATTTATTTTGTTTCCACCTATATAAATTATTGATTGATTCTCCAAATCAATTAATTTGTTTCCCATATTTGGCTTGATTATGAAAATAATTAATGCCTCTCTCACCCCACCAATTCTTGATTGATTCTTTAAATCAGTTACCTTCTCCATATTAATTTGTTTCCCATATTTGACTTGATTATGGAAACAAATAATGCCTTCTCATTAATATATTTCAATCGCCCAAATTTAACACTCTACCTCAGTTAAATATATTCATCAATCACTAAAAATAGTTGTTGGGTCAGCACCCCATGGTGCTAAGTTGCTCGTACCACACCAATCTAGTTTGAGCAATGCTCAAACTTGTCTTTCGGAAACGACTTTGTTAGCATGTCGGATGGATTCTCATTCATGTGGATCTTCAACAGCTTTATCGTATTTTTTTTCTTTAGGAATGAGAAAGAAACTCCTATCATCAATATGCTTTGTCCGCGAGCTGTAGGCTTGATTTTCCATAAGATGAATGGCGCTCTGACTTACTGAATATAACTCTATGGTCTTCTGTATCATTAATAAATCATCCAAAAGCTGCAATAAATACAATCCTTCCTTAGTCGCTTCCACAATAGAAATTAGCTCTGCCTCTGTAGTTGATAAAGCTACAAAGGATTGTATCTCTGGATAGCTTGAATTGAGAGCCTATTGGAGCAGCCATCGGTTTAGCATTCTCCATACCGAATAGAGATAGGACTTTCTCAATGTATTGAGTTTGAGTGAGCCTCAAAATTCTTTGCTTTTTATCCCTCTAAATCTCCATCCCTAAAATTCTCTGTGCGTTTCCTAAATCTTTCATCTCAAATTCCTTACTGAGCTCCATCTTCAACTCCGAAATTTTAGACATGCTCTTAGAAGCTATCAACATATCATCAACCTAAAGTAACAAATAGATATGTCATCATTAAATTTTTTAAAATAGACACATTGGTTCTTAAATCTTCTAAAGTAACCATGTGAGATCATAAGCTTATCAAATTTCTTATACCACTATCTAGGAGACTATTTTAAGCCATAAACAGATTTGTTAAGTTTACAAATATGACCTGGCCCGCTGCTATCAATGAACCCCTCTGGCTGTTGTAGCTAAATGTCCTCCTCAAGATCATCATGCAAGAATGCTGTCTTGACATCTAGTTGTTCCAACTACATGTCGAAGTGAGCAACCAATGCTAAAAGAATGTGAACGGAAGTGTATTTAACAACTGGAGAAAAAATATCATGAAACTCCACATCTTTCTTCTGAACATAACCCTTCGTTACTAATCTTTCTTTGTACCTCAAGTCAACATTACCGCCATATTTCACCTTAAAGATCCATTTACATCCAATTGCCCTCTTGCCGGAAGGAAGTGACACTAATTCCAAGTGTGATATTGTGCAAAGACTCAATATCCTCCTCTATTGCTACTAGACAACTGGTGCTATCAACTGAACTAATGGCATCTCTGTAGTCTCTTGGTTCATCATGAAATATGCTTAATGCATAAGATGCCATGTCATCAAAGTCAGTTTCTTCAATGCTTAATCCCACAAAATCATCAAGCCAAGTAGGTATTTTCTTCTCTCTCGTTGGTCGAGTTTGAATTTGAGCTCCACCTTGAGAATGATCTTCTATCTTTTCCCTATAAACCATTGTGTCATCGGAATCACCATTTTTATTCGTATGGAAGTCTGATGATCTACCTTGTGTTTGGTATTCTGAATTTCTCCTCTCAACATCATCATTAACTGAAGAAGGCTCCACCTTCAACATAGCCTTCTCATCAAATGTAACATGCCTGCTAGTAACAATCTTCTAGGTAATAGGACACTACAACCTATAACCCTTAATTCCTTTCTTATAGCCAAGAAAAATACACTTGCGAGATATTGGATCCAACTTTCCTTTGCTCTCATGCACATAAGCTGGACTACCAAACATTCTGAGAAAGGAATATGATCTAGGCTCTCCCTTCCATACTTCTTCAGGAATCTTCATATCTTTGGTGGTAGAAGGTGTGCGGTTGATAAGGAAAACCACAGTAGATAATGCTTCTGCCCAAAATCTCTTATTTAATCCTGCAGTCAGCCGTAAGCAACGAGTCCTTTCCAACAAAGTCTAATTCATTCTCTCTGCAACCCCATTGGCCTGAGGGTCACCTCGCGTGGTGTAGTGTCGTTTGATTCCCTTGGACTCACAAAATTTGATGAATTTTATGTGAAGTGAATTCACTACCATTATCTGAACGAAGAACCTTCACTTTCTCAACAAGAGATTTCCAACTTTGAAACCTATCAAAAGTTTCATATTTGAACTTTATAAAGTAAAGCCATACTTTTCTAAAAAATCATCAACAAATAAAATAAAATACCTGGCTCCTCCATAAGATAAGCATGATGCGGGGACCCAAACATCAGTATGAACACACTCTAAAACATCTTTAGACATATTTCTGCAATGCCAAAAGAAACCTTCGTCTGCTTTCCAAGTACACATCCTTCACAAAAGTTAAGTTTTGAATGATGAACACCGTCAACCAAGCCTCGCTTTCTCAATACTTCTAAGTTGCGCTCTCTAATGTGACCTATATGAAAATGCCACAATCTTGTAGAATCAAAATCAACTGAATCAATAACTGAAGCTGTAACACCCCGTATTTTCTGTGAACATAAAGTAACAAAACAAAGTATGCTTAATTTTTAATAGAAGAATTAGGGAAAAAGGGTCGAGCCATTGTGTTCTTCTCGGAATTCTTCTTGAGATAGAGTCCGAGTTTGCGTAAATCGGACTCCGTATGAAAAAGTTATGACCTTAGAAGTTTCAGGAATTTAAAATAAAAACCAGCCCGAATTCAAATTCAAATCACACACCCAGGCTAGGCAGGAAAATTCCCGCCCAAGACCCAGGTCGACTAGGGGGTCGACCTCTCCCCTTTTCCAGATCCGTGGACAGATTCGTTTTTCTGTATTTAGACGCCTGTTCTGACCAGAATCGTTGCTCCTATGCTATTTAAACACCCCCAAACCTCACTTTCTCTCCATAGAATTTCATTACGCCCATACTCTGTCCCAATTCATATTAATATAAATCAACGGCGTCGTTACTCAGTTGAAACCTAAGCTAGAACAAGTGCTCCTTCTTCTTCCAATCTGAATAGGATTAAAAGAGAACAACTACAAACCTTTTTCTTTTAGAATCCAACCAAGGTGAGTACAGTTATTTTCAGATATGAAATTTAATTATGATCTTGACATGGTTATAAATCTGAATTGGAGATTACGCATATTCTTGTTTATCAGATCTGCTTTTTTGTGTAGATTTATCTTATTTCTGTTTATCAGATATGTTTTTCTTTATAGATCAATCTTATTATTGTAACTATTATGTATTTCTTCCTTCCTTCTGTTCTATAGACGGGCTACCACGAGCCTGAGCCAAATCTCATAAGAGATTGACACACAAACGCTAAATTTGGGGGAAAATAATGAATGATGCATAATTGGACATGAATGATTTGTGACTGATTTAAGAAAAGGGCATATGTTGTAATTTAAGATCTAGATCTAGGCATACTGTATATGACGGTTTATGATTTGGAAGAAGGAGAATTATTGTATGACAACATATGACTTGTAATTTGGGAACATAATGCATGTTATAATTCAAGATCTGATTTGTGAGGACATAATACATGTTGTAATTTAAGATCTAGATTTGGGGGTATATTTTATATGACGCTCTATAACTTGGAAGAAAAAGGATATATGATTTAGCGTAAAAGATCTATATTAAAATAGGATAACTATTAATTATGAATACACCTAAATGAGGATTTTGGATATTTGACATACGCTGAAATCAAAGGCTATAATTTGGCATTATTCATATTATATATCATGATTTGGGGTGTTTGGAGAATATTCTATACTATGTGTTTGGAGAATATTCTATACTATGTAAATTTAACTAGAAATTTGGGGCATATGTTTTATTGTGAATTATGACCATAATTTGAGCATGTAAAATTAGGCTTAATTTTATGATTAAGCGAGGTATGTCAATGGAATTTTAAGGGATGATTAAATCTGTTAAACTATCTAATCTGCTAAATCTGTTGAAACTAAATACGGTAGTTTGGGTATGAAAATCTGTAGGCTCGATCTGAAATTGAGCAAAACATGTTAATAGAACTTTGGATAATCTGCTATAACTTGTAAAGAAGTTAGTTTGTTGAGTTGGCATAATTAGTCTGATATTGGCATAATCGGCGAATGAATACTTTAGCTAAAATAAGAATGCTGAGACACGAGGTTAGACTCTGTTTGTGGTAGAATCCTGCCCGGACCCAACCGGCTTAACCAGCAACCGCAAACTGACAGTCTAATGTGAGAGGTCGTAGGCATAAAGATGCTTAGACACGAGGTTAGGTCTGGCTTGTGGCAGAAGTCTGCCCGGAACCGCCCGACACATCCAGCGGCCACAAGCTACCGACCTAATGTGAGAGGTCTGTGCATTAATATTTAATTAATGCAAATCTAAGATAAATATGATGCCTAAAACGTATTGGGTAGATAAGGTTAAATCAACTGGACTGATGAATTTAATAAAACCATTTAAAAATTTGTAGGCCCAATACAAGGTTAGGTGAAACAATCTGTAAGTTTGTTAATCTATACATTTGATCCGTTAGTCTGAAAACTTGTTAATCTGTATATGTGATCTGTTAGTCTAAAAACTTGTTAACTTGTATATCTGATTTGAGAACTAGTTAATTTGAACTTTGTACATCTGAAATCTGTAAGAAAGTTAATCTGAAATCTGTTAGTTTAGGGACATAAGGATAGGAGGGGTAATTACTTGTGTTATATGTTGTTTGTGACCCATATTAGTCAGTAACCCTTTCTGGTATCAAAACTATGACCCAACACTAGGTAGGGGTCCAGGGCATGCTTATTAAACTAATTGTAAGAGGTTCACTCTGATAATGGCGAGGGGTGTTGATGGTGCATTCCAACCGGGTCATGTGCGTGCATGGATCCGGTCTGCTCTGAGGATGTAAGATAGTGTGACATCTGTAAATAGGTCTGTGTCTATAGGTTGCCACTTTAGGGAGTGATACACCCTTCTATGGGGCCGGCACAGGGTATTTATGTATTAGGGAGCTAATCACTTGGGGTAGAATTTAGGGTACACCTAGTTCTGTCTGTTTCTGTTGGGGTGGTAACACCTGTCTATTTCTATGTGGTACCATCTGTTGGGGGTGGTAAAGGCCCACTACTAGTGTACACCTAATTCTAACATTCTGTTTCCGTAGGGTATATTCTGTTTCCATCTCTGATTCCGTATCTGCTCTTGTTTCTATATTGTCTATCTCTGTTCGGGTCGTAAAGGCCCATTACTAGCATTTTGTTTCTGAAACCGTCTATCTCTGTTCGAGTGGTAAAGGCCCATTACTAGCATCGTATTTCTGAAGATATCATTCTGTTTTCTATTTAGATATTAGGACAACACCTAATTCTGTCATACTAGTATTAGTGCAGAGAAGTGAAAACCAAGTAAGAAGCTTGGTTTATCCTATATCATTCTGTCTCTTCTGTTAACCTGCTACTCCTGTTATGGTTATCTCTCAATCTGTTTTATTTACATGACATGATATTGTTATCTATTTATATGCTGAAAGTCACTAGACTCACCAGACTTATGTCTGACCTAGTTTGTTTCGCCTCTTTTCTTCCGTTCCCCCCCCCCCCCCCCGTCAGGTTCTCAAGGTGGAAACATAGGAGCTTGATTCAAGTTCCATCTGCTTGAAGTGCTAGAAGTGCTTGAAATATTGTTTGGCTTTGATTCTACCTATTTATGGCATTCTCTGTTGGGGATTATGGATTTAAAATTATGCATTATAAAGGATTTTGTATAAGACTGATATTTGTGTACTTGGGTTTTGGTATTGTGATGTAACCAAACTTATCTCTGTTTCCGCTGTAATAAAGTTATAAAATTTTCAAGTACTACTTTACATATCTGTCTTGTAAATTTCTGTTCTGTTTACTTATAATGTTCCACCGAAGTTAAGGTATTCTCTTTGTGAGTGACCTTAACGGAAGTGGGGTGTTACACTTGGTAACAGAGCTGAAGGTTACCAGATTTGATAAAAAGTTTTTGAAAACTATTTTCAAAAAGGTTTTAAAAAGGAAGTATTTTCAAAATTAAATTTTATTTTGAAAAACATAATCCCCAAAAGCCATATATCTGTCTTTCGAATTCTCCGTTTTGAATCTCTTCATTTCTTTTTCAGCATGTCTGGGTTACCCGAGATACCCGAGGGCATACCGATACCAACTTGGTTCAGAAGGTATCTAGAGGCTAGGTCCACCGCCGCAGGCCCAGCAGACGTTCCTCCTCCTCCTCCTTCCCCTCCCCGTGTTGATACTTTTACGAAAGATATGCAAAGACTTCCGGGCAATGGGCGGGAAACCTTTTCGTGGATCAGAGACGTTTGTTGAAGCTCGAAATTGGCTTAAGGAGGTGGAAGATTTGTTTGGTATCTTCAAGATAAAAGATGGAAGGAAGTTCCAATTAGCTGCCTTGTTAATGAAGGAAGAAGCCTCGTTTTGGTGGGAGGTCACGAATGGAGAGCGTCCGGTAGAGACATAGATGGTTTTCAGGCATAGGTTCGAGATGAAATCTCACGAGCGGAAGAGAATTTATACATGGAGAGGTTCTTAGCATTGAAGCAAGGGAATTCAGCAGTGAAGGAGTACGTCAATAAGTTCAATTAGTTAGCGAGATTCGGCTTAGACTTGGTGAACAAACCTGAGAAGAAGGCCCTGAGATTCGTTAAAAGTTTAAATGAGCTGCTACATGGGTTGGCTATGACCCACATTCCTATGGGGGCTACCTTCGAGAAATTGGTTGACATGGCGTTAGTGCATGAAGAGGAAGCCAAAAGTGAGAAGAAAGAGAAAAAGCTCGAAGGACCACAGAACAAGAAAGCGTGGCCCAAAAAGGAAACACAAAAGAAGGATGAAAAGTATGAAGATAAGAAGGAGAAAAAGTGCTTTACTTGTGGAAGCTTGACTCATTTGAACAAGGATTTCTGAAAGAGGAAGGTCGCTTGCTTCAACTGTGGAGAAATGGGACACTTCACTAGGGAATGCCCGAAGAAACGTGGGCAAGGGCAAAGGGCAGAACCTACTTCTAGAAGGCAGGAGAATGCTCTCATGACTGGTGAATAGGGTAGAGATAGGAAAATTTCTGTAGAAGGATTAATTTCCTTATCTAATTATTGAGTTAAAACTCTCTTTGATTCTGGCATTTCGATTCTGTAATTGAGACTCTGCACTTTAATACTAGTATTGTTTCTGATTCCGCTATAGTCTCAAACCCCATAAGGGTTATGACTCATCTGTTTGTGAAAAGTTTGGGTTTGAGGGCATCTTTGTTGGGCGTTAAGTTGACTATGATGCATACATTCTAGGTTTTTGTGGGATATTTCATGCTTAGTTTCCTGAGAATCATTTGATAATCTGATCTGTACCAGTAATATGTGAGTTTCTGAATATTTCTGAAAAGGATAGGGGTTTTTACTCGAAGCGTGAAGTAGATTTCCAGTTTTGACATTGTTTAATGGGAGTAATTTTCTGAGTGTCAATCTGATGTTGATTTCGGTCTTCGGGGTTGATACTTAGGGATTTATTCTCTTAACCGATGTCTAATGGGAACAGAACCTTTGTACTTGCTTCTATCACTCGGTTGTGTCCTATCGATCGATTCTTCGACCTTTAGGTAGAAACTAATGGGTGTAAACATGTGTTTGAGACATATTATGTTTGATGGTTGCAAGTGGATGCAAGTGATTGCTAGTGGTTGCACGTGGATGCATATACACACACTAGGCACTAGATCGGCTCAAAAACACTCTCATACTACATATGGATGTGTGTGCATTTTTCGATTTTTGTGGAAGCAAAATGATTGACTCATCACATAGATATTGCATTTGTATGAATGGTTGTGCACTCATATAAAGATGATGTGTATCAAATGGGATTTCTTGATACATAAGTGGACTCATGGCACTAACATAATTCGCATTAAGGAGGTCAACTGAATCAGTAGGTCGCCTGATCTTTGCATTAGATAAGAGACATATACACACACTTTTGCATATGTTCATACAACATTAGGAGTTTCCTAAGGACAATGGATGCTTGTGGATGATGGTTGAGTAGATGGATGATTGGACGGTAGGACACATTCTTCTTAACTTGAAGATTTCGGGGACGAAATCCTTTAAGGAGGGGAGAATGTATTTTCTGTGAACATAAAGTAACAAAACAAAGTATACTTAATTTTTAAGGGAAGAATTAGTGAAAATGGGTTACGCCATTGCATTCATCTCGGAATTCTGCTTGAGATAGAGTCCGAGTTTGCGTAAATCGGACTCCGTATGAAGAAGTTATGGCACTTTGAAGTTTCAGGAATTTAAAATAAAAACCAGGCCGAATTCAAATTCAAAGTTTCAAAATTCAAATCACACACCCGAGCTCGGCGGAAAATTCTCGCCCAGGACCCAGGTCGACCAGGGGGTCGACCATGGGTTCGACCTCCCCCATTTTCCAGATCCGTGGACAGATTTGTTTTTATGTATTTAGACGCCTATTCTGACCAGATTCGTTGCTCCTAAGTTATTTAATCACCCCCAAACCCCACTTTCTCTCCACACAATTTCATTACGCCAATACACTATCCTAATTCATATTAATATAAATCAATGGCGTTGTTACTCTGTTGAAACCTAAGCTAGAACAAGTGCTCCTTCTTCTTCCAATCTGAATAGGATTAAAATAGAACAACTACAACCCTTTTTCTTTTAGAATCCAACCAAGGTGAGTACAGTTATTTTCAGATATGAAATTTAATTAAGATCTTGACATGGTTATAAATCTGAATTGGAAATCATGCATATTTTTGTTAATCAGATCTGTTTTTCTGTGTAGAGTTATCTTATTCCTGTTTATCAGATATGTTTTTCTTTTTAGATCTATCTTATTATTGTAACTATTATGTATGTCTTCCTTCCTTCTGTTCTATAGCCGGGCTACCATGAGCCTGAGCCAAATCTCATAAGAGATTGACGCACAAATGCTAAATTTGGGGGAAAATAATGAACGATGCATAATTGGACATGACGGATTTGCGATTGATTTAAGAAAAGGGCATATGTTGTAATTTAAGATCTAGATCTAGGCATACTATATATGACGGTTTATGATTTGGAAGAAGGAGAATTATTGTATGACAACATATGACTTGTAATTTGGGAACATAATGCATGTTATAATTCAAGATCTGATTTTTGAGGACATAATACATGTTGTAATTTAAGATCTATATTTGGGGGCATATTTTATATGACGATCTATGACTTGGAAGAAAAAGGATATATGATTTAGGCGTAAAAGATCTATATTAAAATAGGATAACTATTAATTGCGAATATGCCTAAATGGGGATTTTGGATATTTGACATACGCAGAAATCAAAGGTTATAATTTGGCATTATTCATATTGTATATCATGATTTGGGGTTTTTGGAGAATATTCTGTACTATGTAAATTTAACTAGAAATTTGGGGCATATGTTATATTGTGAATTATGACCATAATTTGAGCATGTAAAATTAGGCTTAATTTTATGATTAAGCGAGGTATGTCAATGGAATTTTAAGGGATGATTAAATCTGTTAAATTGCCTAATCTGCTAAATCTATTGAAACTGAATACGGTAACTTGGGTATGAAAATCTGTAGGCTCAATCTAAAATTAAGCAAAACATGTTAATAGAACTTTGGATAATCTGCTATAACTTGTAAAGAAGTTAATTTGTTGAATTGGCATAATTAGTCTGATATTGGCATAATCTGTGAATGAATACTTTAGCTAAAATAAGAATGCTGAGACACGAGGTTAGACTCTGTTTGCGGTAGAAGCATGCCCGGACCCAACCGACTTAACCATCAACCTCAAACTGTCAGTCTAATGTGAGAGGTCGTAGCCATAAAGATGCTTAGACACGAGGTTAGGTCTAACTTTTGGCAGAAGTCTGCCTGGAACCGCCCGGCACATCCAGCGGCCACAAGCTACCGACCTAATGTGAGAGGTCTGTGCATTAATATTTAATTAATGCAAATCTAAGATAAATATGATGCCTAAAACGTGTTGGGTAGATAAGGTTAAAACAACTGGAATGGTGAATCTAATAAAACAGTTTGAAAATCTATAGGCCCAATAAAAGGTTAGGTGAAGCAATTTGTAAGTTTGTTAATCTGTACATCTGATCCGTTACTCTGAAAACTTGTTAATCTATATATGTGATCTATTAGTCTGAAAACTTTTTAGCTTGTATGTCTGATTTGAGAACTAGTTAATCTGAACTTTGTACATCTGAAATCTGTAAGCAAGTTAATCTGAAATTTGTTAGTTTAGGGACATATGGATAGGAGGGGTAATTACTTGTGTTATCTGTTGTTTGGGACCCATATTAGTCTGTAACCCTTTCTGGTATCAAAACTATGACCCAACACTAGGTAGGGGTCCAGGGCATGCTTACTAAACTAATTGTAAGAGGTTCACTCTGATAATGGCGAGGGGTGTTGATGGCGCATTCCAACCGGGTCATGTGCGTGCATGGATCCGGTCTGCTCTGAGGATGTAAGACACCGTGACATCTGTAAATAGTCTATGTCTATAGGTTGCCATTTAGGGAGTGATACACCCTTCATTGGGGCCGACACAGGGTATTTATGTATTAGGGAGCCAATCGCTTGGGGTAGAACTGTAATGGCGCGTTTTGTAAGGTATAATAATTAAGTTATTTAATTATTTAAATAACGAATATTTTTATAAACGATAGTTGAACGTATAATTATAATTTTATTATAATTAAAATCGAGCTTGAAATGGCGCTGCAGTTCGCGATTTGGCGATTCGAACTTCAACTGAATGTACAGGATTCGTTTTAAGCCGGATTTCTGTGAAACAAGAAACGTGTGGAGCTGGTGGAGTATATCTTTCTAGTGGAAGAGAAAAATCGGGATTTCATCGTGTAGATTTTGAGTTATGTCCAAATCAAATTTCAGAAAAGTCGCTGTGGAATTCCTTTATAATTTGCGACGCTTTATATACGTTATAAATCGATTTTTCGATACGAACTGAATATCGGGATAATCTGGAGTCTGGAAATCAAGTCATAAAATCTGAGGTGATATTCTGGAGCCGGACGACATTGTATATGGATATATACGATAATATTAATTTATTAATATTTAATTTAATAATATTTAAATATATTTATATATTTAAATGGTCTATTCAGCGCTTTGAAAATAGCCACTTTTTCATACGACCTCAGAATTCGACGAAACTAGTTTTGTTGGATCCGCAACATCAAATAGTTGTTAGATTTCCAGTTTCGTGATTTTTAGAATCACTGTGTGGTCGTACGGATTTTTAAAGTGAGAAACAGTCAGTTTTTCGATGGTTAAAAATATGTTGCGTGAACATACGGAGTCGGAATTCAACGAAACCAATTTCGTTGAGATTGTAATGTCGAACTCTAGCTACATGTCCAGTTTGATGATTTTTGGGTATCGTATACGGTCGTAGTGATTTTTAAGGACTAAGAGCGAGTATAAAAGCATTAAAATAAAATATAAAACCAATAAATAAAATATCCCAACAATTGTTCTGGCCAAAATGAAGGCCACACAACCTCTCTCCTCAACCACAATTCTTACCAACCCAACCACAAGTATATATATATGGTAAATTCCAAACACAGCAAGAGAATTCCCGAAAACCAGAATCAAAATAAATGCAAATGAAAGCTTCTAAATTCCTAAACCCATATCTGTGTAATACTAGTTGGAAAAGCTTCAGGATAGCGTGATTTTTGTGGAGCTCGACAACATCGTTCAATCATCGGGTGTGTGAACAGCCAGCTTCTGGGTTCATCTGAGTTCGGAGGCCCGTACATCGAGTCGGACGGGGACAGAATGGTGGAGCAGAGCGGAGCAGGGGAGTTCGACGTTGGAAATTGTCGGAGGTTGCTGTAGGGTTCGAACAGATCGAGGAGACGCGACACACGAGGAGGGAACCGAGTTGGATTTCGTGGTGACCGCCAGGTGCGGGTTTGAGTGGCGCGTAGAATGATGAAGGTGGCGCCGGAATCTGGTGATCAGAGGAGGAGAGTAGGTCGGTCAACGTGAGGGTCAAAGGGGAAATGTTTGGATCTGGAGTCGGATTTGTGAATGAGGAAGGAGGAGGGTATCGACCAGGCTTAAATCGAGTGGGTCTGATAAGTAAGAGGATAGGCTTAGTTGATGGGTAAGGCCCAATAAAATAGTTGTACTTAAGTTTAATTTAATTTAATATATATATATACAATCTTGTAAACACTGTATCTTGCTCATACGTGGTCAGATTTACGAACGGTCAGTCACGTTGGAATCGTATGGACGGGAGCAAAACAATGAAGCTGACTGGAAGTCCATCGGAGCTCGTTACAATTTATGGCAAAATAAATTGTCCGACTGAATCAAATAACGCAAACCGTTATTTAACGGCTAACGCGCAAATGTGAGTAAAACTCACTAACTCTGAACAGTTTATAATTTCATGTCGTATTGTTAGAACTGTTAAAATTGTCTGTTTGACTGTGTGTTGATTGTTTGATTGAACTGCTAGTCAGTTAGTTAAATTTCTATATTGATTCTATTTAACAGAATATATCATATGGAACTGAAAGTGATGTTATCTAGGTTGTCTAACATCTGTGGTGCAGGGAAACAGGTTGGAGGAATCCAACTGGATTCCTCAATAGTTATTTTACTATGATTTTTATATTGTGATATATAATGTGATGTATATAATCTGTGTGATTATGTGTGGTGGGACGATATTTATCGTTATTATATGGTGTGTTAAATACCATGAGAAATACCAAAATGTAGGAAAGGGGTTTTCATAGTATATTTTGAAAATAGTTTATTTATATAAAATCGAGGGATTTTATATATATATATATATATATATATATATAAGAAAAAGGATTTTGAATAATAAGGAATATAGTTGGTAAAAACAAATATAAAAGAATTATATTTGTAAATCAAATACAAGGGAATATATATGTTAATCGAATATAAGGGGATATATTTGTTAATCAAAATATAAAGGAATTATATTCGTTAAAAGAAATATAAAGGATATTTATTTAGAGATTAAATAAATAGAATTAAATTAAAGGAGATATTTATTTGTTAAATAAATAGGAGTTAACCAAGTGAATTGGTCGAGTTAACCAAGTGAATTGGTCGAGTTAATCGAAGTGAATTTGTTAAGTTAAACTAAGTGAATCGGTTAGAGTTAATCAATGTGAATTAGTTGAGTTAAACTAAGTGAATCGGTTAGAGTTAATCAATGTGAATTAGTTGAGTTAAACTAAGTGAATCGGTTAGAGTTAATCAATGTGAATTAGTTAAGTTAAACTAAGTGGTTAATCGATGTGAATTAGTTAAGTTAAACTAAGTGGTTAATCGAAGTGAATTAGTTAAGTTAACTAAGTGGTAAATCGAAGTAAATTATTTGAGTTAAACTAAGTGAATCGGTTAGAGTTAATCAACGTGAATTAGCTAAGTTAAACTAAGTGGATTTGTTCAGTTAATCGAGACGAGTTAACCAGTTAGGTTAAACCAGTTGAGTTGACCAATTATAGTTAACCAGTTAGAATTAATCCGTTAGAGTTAACCAGTTAGAGTTGACCAGTTAGAGCTGACCAGTTAGGTTAAACCAGTTGAGTTGACCGGTTAGAGTTATCCAAGTAGAGTTAATCGAGTAGAGTTGTCGAATATCACTTATCCGAAGTAGAGTTATCAAATATAGTGTATTCGAGAGAAGAGTAATCGAATATAGTTTATTCGAGTAGAGAAATCAAATGTTATTCATTTGAGAAGAGTTATCGAATATAGTTTATTCGAGTGGAGAAATCAAATGCTATTCATTTGAGAAGAGTAATCGAATATAGTTTATTCGAGTGGAGAAATCAAATGCTATTCATTTGAGAAGAGTAATCGAATATAGTTTATTCGAGTGGAGAAATCAAATGCTATTCATTTGAGAAGAGTTATCGAATATAGTTTATTTGAGTGGAGAAATCAAATGTTATTCATTTGAGAAGAGTTATCGAATATTATTTATTCGAAGAGTAGTTATTGAATATTGGTTATTCGGAGTTAGTTAATCCAAAGGAGTTATTCGAAGTTAGTTAATCCAAAGGAGTTAATCGAAGAGTTAATCCGAAGGAGTTAGTCGAAGAGTTAATCCAAAGGAGTTATTCGAAGTTAGTTAATCCAAAGGAGTTAATCGAAGAGTTAATCCGAAGGAGTTAGTCGAAGAGTTAATCCAAAGGAGTTATTCGAAGTTAGTTAATCCAAAGGAGTTAATCGAAGAGTTAATCTGAAGGAGTTAGTCGAAGAGTTAATCCAAAGGAGTTATTCGGAGTTAGTTAATCCAAAGGAGTTATTCGGAGTTAGTTAATCCAAAGGAGTCATTCGAAGTTAGTAAATCCAAAGGAGTTAGTCGAAGAGTTAATCGAATATAGTTATTCGAAAGAAAGTGGTAATCGAATATAGTTTATTCGAGTAAAGTTAAAAGAGTTAATCGAATATAATTTATTCGAGTAGAGTTAGAGAAGTTAATCGAATATAGTTATTCGAATAGTGTTGGAGGAGATATTGAATATAGTTTATTCGATAGGAGTTAAGTGAATGGGGTTAATCAAATAGAGTTAAGCAAATAGAGTTAATCCAATAGGGTCAGTCCACTAGGGTTAATTGGAAAGAGTAAATCGAATATAGTTATTCGACAGAAAGGATTAGTAAGGAAGTTAGTTAAAGGAATTTAAAGCGAACTTTACCTATTTTCAAGGTTAGAAGTGTTGTTCAATTAAGGTCTGAGAGGTAATTATACCCCAACTTGATTGACTTCAGAATTGATAAAGGAATAGTTGTGGTTCGATCTTAAAGGTTGATTAGGAATAAAGTTAAGGAATAAGCGATAAATGGATTAAGCGAAACGATGTTTTATACAACGTTCATTGGAAATCCGTAAATGAGTTTTGGAAACGTTTTCCAAATATAGTCAGATATATTTTCTAAACATAGAAAATGAAATGTTTTCATGATAAGAATTTAAGAAATAGAGTTTAGCAAATTCAGAAACTGACTGGAGAGGGTAAGTTGAACGGTTTTCTAAGTGACGATCTGAGGTTGGTTTCGACCTTCTAGATTGATACTTAGAGAATTGTTCTCATACTAGTTACAGTTAGGGATTGATAGTTGCGAAATAATAGTGATGTGAAAATAAGCTATGGAAATGTTTTCCAATGATTAATAACATATATTTTCTAAATATATGAAATAAGGAAATATGAACATATGATGATTGATCGATCGAATTCCCATTTGGAAATAAGATCGTTGTTGTACACCGACATGTTTTCATTTGATAGTTAAATCACAGACTATCAAAGTTTTGACCATTTTAACGTTGTTAATATGGAGAGACCGGTTGGATTATTTTCCAAGGAACCACTCTGTATTGGCATAAGCGTTGCGAGCAATATATGCCAAAGATAATTGAAGACGGAGTAAAGTGCAAGGGCTGTTGTATAAGTCTTAAATAACAGTGACTAAGATGGATATACTGAATAGTGCCTTCGGTTTGTCCAGTCCCAGGATAACGTATACGGAAGAAGGTCTGACAGAGTATATCCAATGGATCGCGTAAGTTGATATGTTCAAACGTATTCACGTTTGGTGGCGGAGAAATTCGTTTCTCTTAGCTGTATACCCGTGTTATTTTTGAATAAGTCAATTTGTGATTTGGCGGGTATGACGATGTGGCATTCAAAGTGAATGGTGATCAGATGTTCTGAAGATAGACGTAGCTTCTGGCCTCACACCAGGAAGTAACAAAAGTTGGGCTAGGCAGCATGGCTAGTTGGGTCATCCCCAAGCAGGGTGTATTGTCACCGATCTAGTGAATATTCATATTTATACTTCTTTTTTATTCTGTATCTTCGGATGACGGTTTGATGGCATATAACCGTGGTGGCAATATATTCGCGACACTCAAGCTAAATGAGTGAGCGGTCATGTGTGGCCGGGTTGCAAGACGTTCTTGTTGAACCCTGAGTGTATCACCTCTAGAGTACACTATTCAGAAGGTGCTCCCATACCTTGTCTGTTGGAATCCAATCTTCAATAAGCGCCCTGCGGTTTATGATTTTATACTATGTATGTAGAACGTGAGATGCAAGCGTTTCTGCTAGATTGATACCTATTTGTACTTAGACATTATTATAATATCACAATGATATTGCTTGTCAAAGTTGTTCAGATACTCATAAGGGAAAAACCCGTTCCGTATTCACAGCGTGGTCTTATGAGATATCCTATACCTGTTTTAATCTATTTTACTCATACCAGTCCCATGACTGACCCGGAGTTTACTTTGTTGTTTTCCCTAAACTCTTGGGTGCCTAAATTTGTACGGGCAGTCAAGTAGTCGGGATTTACAGATATACTTGGAGAGCTTGGAGCAGGAGGCTGCAAGATTTTATAGCTATAGTTATTTCCGCTGTGTTGTAAGTGTTGTACTCTGATAAGTGCTATTGTATATATATAACTGTTTACTTCAAAGTTATGTTATATATTATATGTTATTCGTTCCGCTGTGAGATTCGTGTTACTCTGATGATTCTGATGTTCTTCTTCTTCTTCTATTCTATTAGTTTTATCTTTTCTTTCTCACCTTCTAAATTCTTTCACTAACGTCTCGGAATTTCCGACTCTCGAGGAGTCGGAAATTTCCAGCCGTTACAGTTGGTATCAGAGCTTAAGTTAAGAATTACCTTGGCTCTGTGGCATAACTCGATAGAGATGGGATTAGTAATATCCTAGATTGAGTTTGAGTGTATATATACGAGTGCGTATTTGTTATTTAATATAAAGTGATTTTATATTGTGGAGACTCATTGGTTGAGTAGTTTGTGAATTCTGATCGATCAGTTTGATCCACTGTATCGATAGGGGTTACTAAACACTCGAATACGATGGGTCGCCACAATATGTTTTGAAAGAGGGTAAGTGAATTTAACTTTACCCAAAGTATATTTTGATATAGAGATATATATATATATCAAAATTATAATATATTAGATATATTGGTTGTTATTATAATCGAGTAAGATTATAACATGTGAAATGGTTATATATAACTAATCAGAATTCATATAAGTAAAGTATATGAAATAAGATGAATTAAATATGAATTTAAATCAGATTTAGAAATTAAAATAAGTAAATTTTAAGTTTCTGGGAGATTTTGAAATGTTTCCAAGCAGTGATAAGGATATTTTGAAATATATTTCAAAATGGGAGAGTTTAAAATGATTTTGAAAGTAATATAGTATTGAACTCACTTCGATCGCTGGAAAATAATTCTGATATTTGCTGCAGCATTATCAGTGTCATTTTCGAGTTGTAAGTGACGGATTACTACCAAAGTTTTGTTTTTAAAATTTGTTTTACGAAAACAAGTTGTTACGAAATTCAAAGGTTTTGAATTGATGTAATGATTTCAAATTGATTTGAAATAACTCAGGAATTTAAATTCTGAAATTTAAATTTAACTTAGGAAGTTAAATGAATTGAGGTGGTAAAAGTGAACAAATAAATTAAACTTTTACTTGAATTAAGTTAAATAAAATTTGGGTTTGATTAGAGGATCTGGAATGGAACTTAACGAAGTTAAGTAAAATGAGTTGAGGAATTAGGAGTTTGGATTTGATATTGGGGCTTGAATGAAATGTGACTTGGATATAAGTGAATGATTCGGGTTGAGGAGAAACCGATTGGAGATCAATTGGATTGGAATAACATTGGTATATGTTGAAGTGGTAGCAGATGAAAGGGATGGAGTTAAATGCCCGACAAAAAGGTACAAGTTCATATTATATATGAGTTTGGATTTTATGAGCCGAATTGGCAAGCCGTTTGGCTATTTGATTTTCTTTTGGATTGGAGAAGGCCTGGAGAGGCGAGTTGTGGTTTGACGTATTGGCCGGTACAAAGGAGACGCTGGCGAAATTTTCCGAAAATTTAAAGCGTTAGAAAATTTTCAGAATTTATGAAAATTTTAGTTAACCGAAATGAATTAATAATTTAGACGAAATTAAATGGGTTCAGTCGAAACTGAAATTTGAGGTAAACTAAAAGATATTTGAATCTAGTTAGTAAAGTTGGTAGCATTTTCCTAGCTTAGCAATTTCGAGGACGAAATTATTTTAAGGGGGGAAGTCTGTAATGGCGCGTTTTGTAAGGTATAATAATTAAGTTATTTAATTATTTAAATAACGAATATTTTTATAAACGATAGTTGAACGTATAATTATAATTTTATTATAATTAAAATCGAGCTTGAAATGGCGCTGCAGTTCGCGATTTGGCGATTCGAACTTCAACTGAATGTACAGGATTCGTTTTAAGCCGGATTTCTGTGAAACAAGAAACGTGTGGAGCTGGTGGAGTATATCTTTCTAGTGGAAGAGAAAAATCGGGATTTCATCGTGTAGATTTTGAGTTATGTCCAAATCAAATTTCAGAAAAGTCGCTGTGGAATTCCTTTATAATTTGCGACGCTTTATATACGTTATAAATCGATTTTTCGATACGAACTGAATATCGGGATAATCTGGAGTCTGGAAATCAAGTCATAAAATCTGAGGTGATATTCTGGAGCCGGACGACATTGTATATGGATATATACGATAATATTAATTTATTAATATTTAATTTAATAATATTTAAATATATTTATATATTTAAATGGTCTATTCAGCGCTTTGAAAATAGCCACTTTTTCATACGACCTCAGAATTCGACGAAACTAGTTTTGTTGGATCCGCAACATCAAATAGTTGTTAGATTTCCAGTTTCGTGATTTTTAGAATCACTGTGTGGTCGTACGGATTTTTAAAGTGAGAAACAGTCAGTTTTTCGATGGTTAAAAATATGTTGCGTGAACATACGGAGTCGGAATTCAACGAAACCAATTTCGTTGAGATTGTAATGTCGAACTCTAGCTACATGTCCAGTTTGATGATTTTTGGGTATCGTATACGGTCGTAGTGATTTTTAAGGACTAAGAGCGAGTATAAAAGCATTAAAATAAAATATAAAACCAATAAATAAAATATCCCAACAATTGTTCTGGCCAAAATGAAGGCCACACAACCTCTCTCCTCAACCACAATTCTTACCAACCCAACCACAAGTATATATATATGGTAAATTCCAAACACAGCAAGAGAATTCCCGAAAACCAGAATCAAAATAAATGCAAATGAAAGCTTCTAAATTCCTAAACCCATATCTGTGTAATACTAGTTGGAAAAGCTTCAGGATAGCGTGATTTTTGTGGAGCTCGACAACATCGTTCAATCGTCGGGTGTGTTAACAGCCAGCTTCTGGGTTCATCTGAGTTCGGAGGCCCGTACATCGAGTCGGACGGGGACAGAATGGTGGAGCAGAGCGGAGCAGGAGAGTTCGACGTTGGAAATTGTCGGAGGTTGCTGTAGGGTTCGAACAGATCGAGGAGACGCGACACACGAGGAGGGAACCGAGTTGGATTTCGTGGTGACCGCCAGGTGCGGGTTTGAGTGGCGCGTAGAATGATGAAGGTGGCGCCGGAATCTGGTGATCAGAGGAGGAGAGTAGGTCGGTCAACGTGAGGGTCAAAGGGGAAATGTTTGGATCTGGAGTCGGATTTGTGAATGAGGAAGGAGGAGGGTATCGACCAGGCTTAAATCGAGTGGGTCTGATAAGTAAGAGGATAGGCTTAGTTGATGGGTAAGGCCCAATAAAATAGTTGTACTTAAGTTTAATTTAATTTAATATATATATACAATCTTGTAAACACTGTATCTTGCTCATACGTGGTCAGATTTACGAACGGTCAGTCACGTTGGAATCGTATGGACGGGAGCAAAACAATGAAGCTGACTGGAAGTCCATCGGAGCTCGTTACAATTTATGGCAAAATAAATTGTCCGACTGAATCAAATAACGCAAACCGTTATTTAACGGCTAACGCGCAAATGTGAGTAAAACTCACTAACTCTGAACAGTTTATAATTTCATGTCGTATTGTTAGAACTGTTAAAATTGTCTGTTTGACTGTGTGTTGATTGTTTGATTGAACTGCTAGTCAGTTAGTTAAATTTCTATATTGATTCTATTTAACAGAATATATCATATGGAACTGAAAGTGATGTTATCTAGGTTGTCTAACATCTGTGGTGCAGGGAAACAGGTTGGAGGAATCCAACTGGATTCCTCAATAGTTATTTTACTGTGATTTTTATATTGTGATATATAATGTGATGTATATAATCTGTGTGATTATGTGTGGTGGGACGATATTTATCGTTATTATATGGTGTGTTAAATACCATGAGAAATACCAAAATGTAGGAAAGGGGTTTTCATAGTATATTTTGAAAATAGTTTATTTATATAAAATCGAGGGATTTTATATATATATATATATATATATATATATATATATATATATATAAGAAAAAGGATTCTGAATAATAAGGAATATAGTTGGTAAAAACAAATATAAAAGAATTATATTTGTAAATCAAATACAAGGGAATATATATGTTAATCGAATATAAGGGGATATATTTGTTAATCAAAATATAAAGGAATTATATTCGTTAAAAGAAATATAAAGGATATTTATTTAGAGATTAAATAAATAGAATTAAATTAAAGGAGATATTTATTTGTTAAATAAATAGGAGTTAACCAAGTGAATTGGTCGAGTTAACCAAGTGAATTGGTCGAGTTAATCGAAGTGAATTTGTTAAGTTAAACTAAGTGAATCGGTTAGAGTTAATCAATGTGAATTAGTTGAGTTAAACTAAGTGAATCGGTTAGAGTTAATCAATGTGAATTAGTTGAGTTAAACTAAGTGAATCGGTTAGAGTTAATCAATGTGAATTAGTTAAGTTAAACTAAGTGGTTAATCGATGTGAATTAGTTAAGTTAAACTAAGTGGTTAATCGAAGTGAATTAGTTAAGTTAACTAAGTGGTAAATCGAAGTAAATTATTTGAGTTAAACTAAGTGAATCGGTTAGAGTTAATCAACGTGAATTAGCTAAGTTAAACTAAGTGGATTTGTTCAGTTAATCGAGACGAGTTAACCAGTTAGGTTAAACCAGTTGAGTTGACCAATTATAGTTAACCAGTTAGAATTAATCCGTTAGAGTTAACCAGTTAGAGTTGACCAGTTAGAGCTGACCAGTTAGGTTAAACCAGTTGAGTTGACCGGTTAGAGTTATCCAAGTAGAGTTAATCGAGTAGAGTTGTCGAATATCACTTATCCGAAGTAGAGTTATCAAATATAGTGTATTCGAGAGAAGAGTAATCGAATATAGTTTATTCGAGTAGAGAAATCAAATGTTATTCATTTGAGAAGAGTTATCGAATATAGTTTATTCGAGTGGAGAAATCAAATGCTATTCATTTGAGAAGAGTAATCGAATATAGTTTATTCGAGTGGAGAAATCAAATGCTATTCATTTGAGAAGAGTAATCGAATATAGTTTATTCGAGTGGAGAAATCAAATGCTATTCATTTGAGAAGAGTTATCGAATATAGTTTATTTGAGTGGAGAAATCAAATGTTATTCATTTGAGAAGAGTTATCGAATATTATTTATTCGAAGAGTAGTTATTGAATATTGGTTATTCGGAGTTAGTTAATCCAAAGGAGTTATTCGAAGTTAGTTAATCCAAAGGAGTTAATCGAAGAGTTAATCCGAAGGAGTTAGTCGAAGAGTTAATCCAAAGGAGTTATTCGAAGTTAGTTAATCCAAAGGAGTTAATCGAAGAGTTAATCCGAAGGAGTTAGTCGAAGAGTTAATCCAAAGGAGTTATTCGAAGTTAGTTAATCCAAAGGAGTTAATCGAAGAGTTAATCTGAAGGAGTTAGTCGAAGAGTTAATCCAAAGGAGTTATTCGGAGTTAGTTAATCCAAAGGAGTTATTCGGAGTTAGTTAATCCAAAGGAGTCATTCGAAGTTAGTAAATCCAAAGGAGTTAGTCGAAGAGTTAATCGAATATAGTTATTCGAAAGAAAGTGGTAATCGAATATAGTTTATTCGAGTAAAGTTAAAAGAGTTAATCGAATATAATTTATTCGAGTAGAGTTAGAGAAGTTAATCGAATATAGTTATTCGAATAGTGTTGGAGGAGATATTGAATATAGTTTATTCGATAGGAGTTAAGTGAATGGGGTTAATCAAATAGAGTTAAGCAAATAGAGTTAATCCAATAGGGTCAGTCCACTAGGGTTAATTGGAAAGAGTAAATCGAATATAGTTATTCGACAGAAAGGATTAGTAAGGAAGTTAGTTAAAGGAATTTAAAGCGAACTTTACCTATTTTCAAGGTTAGAAGTGTTGTTCAATTAAGGTCTGAGAGGTAATTATACCCCAACTTGATTGACTTCAGAATTGATAAAGGAATAGTTGTGGTTCGATCTTAAAGGTTGATTAGGAATAAAGTTAAGGAATAAGCGATAAATGGATTAAGCGAAACGATGTTTTATACAACGTTCATTGGAAATCCGTAAATGAGTTTTGGAAACGTTTTCCAAATATAGTCAGATATATTTTCTAAACATAGAAAATGAAATGTTTTCATGATAAGAATTTAAGAAATAGAGTTTAGCAAATTCAGAAACTGACTGGAGAGGGTAAGTTGAACGGTTTTCTAAGTGACGATCTGAGGTTGGTTTCGACCTTCTAGATTGATACTTAGAGAATTGTTCTCATACTAGTTACAGTTAGGGATTGATAGTTGCGAAATAATAGTGATGTGAAAATAAGCTATGGAAATGTTTTCCAATGATTAATAACATATATTTTCTAAATATATGAAATAAGGAAATATGAACATATGATGATTGATCGATCGAATTCCCATTTGGAAATAAGATCGTTGTTGTACACCGACATGTTTTCATTTGATAGTTAAATCACAGACTATCAAAGTTTTGACCATTTTAACGTTGTTAATATGGAGAGACCGGTTGGATTATTTTCCAAGGAACCACTCTGTATTGGCATAAGCGTTGCGAGCAATATATGCCAAAGATAATTGAAGACGGAGTAAAGTGCAAGGGCTGTTGTATAAGTCTTAAATAACAGTGACTAAGATGGATATACTGAATAGTGCCTTCGGTTTGTCCAGTCCCAGGATAACGTATACGGAAGAAGGTCTGACAGAGTATATCCAATGGATCGCGTAAGTTGATATGTTCAAACGTATTCACGTTTGGTGGCGGAGAAATTCGTTTCTCTTAGCTGTATACCCGTGTTATTTTTGAATAAGTCAATTTGTGATTTGGCGGGTATGACGATGTGGCATTCAAAGTGAATGGTGATCAGATGTTCTGAAGATAGACGTAGCTTCTGGCCTCACACCAGGAAGTAACAAAAGTTGGGCTAGGCAGCATGGCTAGTTGGGTCATCCCCAAGCAGGGTGTATTGTCACCGATCTAGTGAATATTCATATTTATACTTCTTTTTTATTCTGTATCTTCGGATGACGGTTTGATGGCATATAACCGTGGTGGCAATATATTCGCGACACTCAAGCTAAATGAGTGAGCGGTCATGTGTGGCCGGGTTGCAAGACGTTCTTGTTGAACCCTGAGTGTATCACCTCTAGAGTACACTATTCAGAAGGTGCTCCCATACCTTGTCTGTTGGAATCCAATCTTCAATAAGCGCCCTGCGGTTTATGATTTTATACTATGTATGTAGAACGTGAGATGCAAGCGTTTCTGCTAGATTGATACCTATTTGTACTTAGACATTATTATAATATCACAATGATATTGCTTGTCAAAGTTGTTCAGATACTCATAAGGGAAAAACCCGTTCCGTATTCACAGCGTGGTCTTATGAGATATCCTATACCTGTTTTAATCTATTTTACTCATACCAGTCCCATGACTGACCCGGAGTTTACTTTGTTGTTTTCCCTAAACTCTTGGGTGCCTAAATTTGTACGGGCAGTCAAGTAGTCGGGATTTACAGATATACTTGGAGAGCTTGGAGCAGGAGGCTGCAAGATTTTATAGCTATAGTTATTTCCGCTGTGTTGTAAGTGTTGTACTCTGATAAGTGCTATTGTATATATATAACTGTTTACTTCAAAGTTATGTTATATATTATATGTTATTCGTTCCGCTGTGAGATTCGTGTTACTCTGATGATTCTGATGTTCTTCTTCTTCTTCTATTCTATTAGTTCTATCTTTTCTTTCTCACCTTCTAAATTCTTTCACTAACGTCTCGGAATTTCCGACTCTCGAGGAGTCGGAAATTTCCAGCCGTTACAAGAACTAAGCGTACACCTAGTTCTGACTGTTTCTGTTGGGGCACCGTCTGATTCTGTTGGGGTGGTAACACCTGTCTGTTTCTGTGTGGTACCGTCTGTTGGGGGTGGTAAAGGCCCATTACTAGTGTATACCTAATTCTGACATTCTGTTTCCATAGGGAATATTTTGTTTCCGTCTCTGATTCCGTTTTTGCTCCTGTTTCTATACTTTTTGTCTCTGTTCGGGTGGTAAAGGCCCATTACTAGCATTCTGTTTCTGAAACCGTCTGTCTCTGTTCGGGTGGTAAAGGCCCATTACTAGCATCGTGTTTCTGATGAGATCGTCCTGTTTTCTGTTTAGATATTAGGACAACATCTAATTTTGTCATACTAGTATTAGTGTAGAGAAATGAAAACCAAGTAAGAAGCTTAGTTTAGCCTATATCATTTTGTCCCTTCTGTTAACGTGCTACTCCTGTTACGGTTATCTCTCATCCAGTTTTATTTACATGTCATGATACTGTTATCTATTTATATGCTGAAAGTCACTAGACTTACCAGATTTATGTCTGACCTAGTTTGTTTCGCCTTTTTTCTTCCATCCCCCCTAGGTTCTCGGGGGGGGGGGGGGGGAACATAGGAGCTTGATTCAGGTTCCATCTGCTTGAAGTGCTAGAAGTGCTTGAAATATTGCTTGGCTTTGATTACCTATTTATGGCATTCTCCTTTGGGGTTATGGCTTTAAAATTGTGCATTCTAAAGGATTTTGTATAAGACTGATATTTTTGTACTTGGGTTTTGGTATTATGATGTAACCAAACTTATTTCTGTTTCTGCTGTAATAAACTTATAAATTTTTCAAGTACTACTTTACATATCTGTCTTGTAAATTTCTATTATGTTTACTTATAATGTTCCACCGAAGTTAAGGTATTCCCTTTGTGAGTGACCTTAATGGAAGTGGGGTGTTACACTTGGTAATAGCTTGCGCTTCATCCTCCAACTTTACATCAGCAGCTCGAAGATTCATGACAAGTGTGTTGAGGGCATTTAGATGAGCAAATACATCTGTTTCGGGCCTCATTTTGAAAGAATAAAGTCTTTGTTGAAAGATGATGCGGTTGGTGAGAGACTTGTTGTAGAACTTTCTCTGAAAAGCACCTCACAATTACTTAGCATTTTTCACATGAGAAAACTCTCTAAGTACGTCATCAGAAAGGTTAAGTTGGATGGTAGTAAGAGCATCCTCTTCCAATTCTTCTATCTCTTCAGGTGCTAGTTTCTTCAATTTCTCTGGATCTGAGACAACCTTAAATGTCCTCTCTTTCTTCAACACCGCTTCCATCTTGATCTTCCATGTGCCAAAATCCCCCTTTCCATCAAATCTAACAACTCCATAATTTGTAGCGCTTCTACCACCGTTATTCTTTATGGAATTTGACATGGTTGGAAAAGTCTTTGAGCAGGACAACCTGGCTCTGATACTAATCTGTAGTGCAAAATCAAAGATTTGGGCAGCGGAAAACGAATAAACCCGATGATCTAGTCTGTCAACAATTTCAACAATGCCAAAATAAAAAGAAAATCAAATGTCACAAATTATAATGAGAACGAAAATAGAAAAGAGAGGAAAGAACATACCAATATAACGTGGTTCAGCTTTGCCTATGTCCACGGACCCAACAACCTTTATTACTTTACTTCAAAAGGAGGTTACAAAATGAGAAGAATTACAACAACACTCAATACAAATTCTCACCCTATAGAAGCAGAAATAGGGATCTTATTAAGGAATAATATAGAGATATATTTACTTATAATAATCCAAAAGTGAGCTAGTTGCTTCATATATATAGGAGGAGAATTCTAGAAGAAAACGATGAAGATGTTTTGGAATTTCCTTGATTTGATTCACCACAAATCTTGCACATTTATTTTGTTTCCACCTATACAAATTTTTGATTGATTCTCCAAATCAATTAATTTGTTTCCCATACTTGGCCTGATTATAGAAACAATTAATGTCTCTCTCACCCCACTAATTCTTGATTGATTCTTTAAATCAATTACCTTCTACATATTAATTTGTTTCCCATATTTGACTTGATTATGAAAACAAATAATGCCTTCTCATTAATATATTTCAATCGCCCAAATTTAACAATATCCTTCTCTGTTGATCCATTATGCGGACAAAAGAGTAATTCTTTTTTATGATTAGTTATATTTTCCCAATCGACATTTACTGGGTCTTGAGTTTTATTTCTCGCATCATGTTTCTACTTTCGGCATTGAAAATATATGGGTTTAGCCATTAATTTCTGACTCCATGCCAACTATTTTTCCCTCTAGTGTTCTCATATCCTCATCCAGTAACTAGATTGTTGCCAGCCCTCTTCTGATTAGGCTTTCAGTTATAGCATAGCTCCTTAATTAATAAATGGTGTGTAACAACCCGGATCTTGACAGACCGATTTTTTTTTTCAAAAACCCAATCCATCGAAACCCATGTTGGTTTGCTCTGGAATCCTGTAGAAAAAAAATTGGTCTGTCGAGATCCGGGTTGTTGCATGATGTCTGAGAAACTAAGATGTGAGTTAACTTGATTTTATTGTTTAACCAATTCACGTTTTCTCTTTAATTTTAATTGCTTCTCAATAGCTTTGTAATGTTAAGTTTATTACTAATGTGAACTTGAAATTCAGCTTTTAGTTTGATTTGATCATTAGACTATTGTTAATGTTAACTCAAAAATTTAGTTTGATGTTGAATTTATTTTACATGTATCTACTTATTCTAGGGGCTATGAAACAATTGTAAATTTTACCAACTGTTATTGAAATCTCGGATTTGTAATGTAATATAGTTTTGTTACGTTGTCAACTTAATATAACTTTGCGAAATCTATAGTTCCATACTCCAGAAACTAACACAGTTTTCTTGACAAGGCATGTTTGTGGGCTTTTATTAAATAATTTATATATCTGGACCATGTATTTTATTATAGTTTCTGCATAATCTACCAGCCTTGATTTATTAGAATTGGTAAAAATTTACATAGGTCAATATTTTTTTTATTCCTCCATATATATTATAGCAGTAACCAATAAAATTTATTTCCCTAGATTAGAAAATCAGTGTATGTTATTACATATTCACTCTAAAGTTAACTAGAACTAACTGAAGTCATAATTTATACTTAGACATACCATGGTTGGGAAGTTAAATGAGCCGATTGGCACCCAAAGAAAATCGTTGTTAGCTTCGGGTATATCTACCCTCCTTTTCCATGACAATAATTTTATTAATGCATCTGTGATAATTCAGCATATTTGTACAGGTGGAAAGGACAACCTTATAAAATTGTGGGATGCAAAATCAGGAAAAAAACTATGTTCAATGTGGGTATATTGCCTTTGGTTGTATTTATTTATATTGTTTAATATTTTTGATCTCACTAGGTACAACCATAAAACAATGTCAACTCTGTCAAATGAAACCGAAATGGTAATTGGCTTCTTACTGCTTCAAAGGATCAAATCATAAAGGTAGCCACTTACATTACTTTTTATGCAATCATTGAACATAAAAATAAATCATAACATCAATTACTGATTAATACTATTGTCTAACTATTTGATATGAATTTAATCCTCAAACGGTTGTCCTGCTGTCACAAACCAATCATAACACCAAGATTTTGGCAAAATATGAGTTCTTTCATAGATAATGTTTTTAATTACAAAATGTTTATAAAATCCTATGTTTGATTAACTGCCTATAAGAATAGTGAACACTAGGATTAGGCTTTGATTATCTACACTCGCTAAACTGTGTATTTAAATCGGAATTTTTTGCTTATGCACCTTAAAGCTACACAAATATGAATTCTTATCTATAGAAACTAACAGACTTCTGTAAATGTTTTAATAACGCTTAGAGTTAAAGTTTTCCTGGGATTACAGATAAATTGTGTTCCTTAAAGATTTTATTATTCTAAATTTACAAACGAAGCAAAATTGTTCATAGTAGTAAAAGTCTTCAAATCAAACAATCTCAATAGTAAGAGTGTGTTTGTTGTGCTATTTTAATAAGTTTATGTTATTTGGTTCTTGCTGTGCATTCTCAATGTCACTGAGGTAACTGTGCAAGAATCTTTATTTGTACGCAACTCGTGGGTTAGGCTTTGACGAGTAGTATCAGTGCTTTGATTTGTGGAATGAAGGCATGTTACATAGAGCTGAGAGGATGAGGCAACATCATTTTGACCAAGTTGAAGTAAATAAGAGAACTGAAAATAGATGAATAAACCCGAAGATAATTATATATGATATAAAATTTTGTTTTCATGTTCGAGCCTATTGCAAGCAATATTGCAAATTATTTTGCAATGATATCATATAATATAATTTTGAGGGATACATGGATTATTATTTATGAAATAAATTATCCACTTCAATGCAATTTTTACTGTCTAGCATCCTATTATGCCAATGACTGCTTAGGCATGAACATAAAAATAAATCAACCTGTTAGTTTTGTGCTGCTTCATGATGAGATAATGTATGTATGTATGTATGTATGTATAATATAATATAATATATGTACACACATACGTATACACACACACACACACATATATATATATTTATATATATATTTATATATATATATATATATATATATATATATATATATGTTAGCATGAACAGTCATGATTGGAACCAAATTTCAATATGCCAGCAAACATGAAATGTATGTTACCAGATAAAAGCCCAATCAGAAAGGTATTACGTGAGTTGCAACATAGCCGAGTTATGCTTTAATAAACTTAAGTGATATTTTTCCTATAACTAAAGATGTGCTTATAATGTTCATAGTCGATCTATCCTTGTGAACTTCTACTACTTAAGTCCTTTTTGATATGCATCTCATTTCTTTTGTATTTGTGGTGATATTAGGGCTGTCAATTTTTTACGCGATCCGAAATCCGATCTGAAACCTGCACGAAACTTAGCACGGAAACATGGGTTGGATAGATTTAATCTTCACAGTATAGACAAAAAGGAAGACAAAACTGAAAACTGAGCTGGAACAAAAGAAAATGCACTGTTAAGCAAGTCAACCATAACCCAATAAAAAAAATGAAATATATAGTTCAGAGCAATAAATTTTTTCTCTCGAGTAGGAAAGAAATATGATTGACAGTGATGTAAAAGATAAAGTCATACTTGAAATGAAGAAAAAAGAGTTGGAAAGCTGCAGGAAGAAGATGAAGAAAGTAATAGATGAATCAAACATAAAAATTAGGAGTGTGCTACAATGGAGACTTCCTTCGGAAAAAGAACTGAAAAATGAGATCTTCAGCGCTTTAAGGTCTGCCAAAAAAGAGTTTGATGATCTGAACTCCAAAACCCAAGGTGCAGAAAAAGAGGTGGATTAAATGCAGTAGAAAATTAAAGAGATCAAGGCTCACTTATCCGAGTGCGATTTTGTTGACATCTTTTAAGGGATGCCAAAAAAACACTTGGCCCTGATTGGTGGAAATCAGGGAGGCCCATATGGGTCCTCTTGATTTCCACAAATCAGGATGGAGTGTTTTGTTGACATCTTCAAAAAAGATGTCAACAAAATCACATTCACTTATCCACACTTAAGAGGGAAATAGATGCTAAGAGAAGATTTGTTGAATCCAAGCTTAAATCCTTAAAGCGGGCATCTTTCGATGTTGATTCTTTTACAAATTTTCTTCTTCAAGCTATGGAAAATAAAGGTATGCTGAAAATACAGCATGGCGAATGGGATGCGCTAAATATTTGATCCTTTTGAAAGAGTGGCCTTGATAAGTTAACATTCTCAATGAGTTAACATTTGAAATTGTTGGCCCCTCGATATTCATGTTTCTTAATCATATTCATAGATAATGGATTTTTCCGCTCACAAAAATCATTTTGTATAATCTTTTCTCAGTTCAAATTATACTCTATATACGTTGCCTTGATGGTTCGTGGGATATTTTCAAAGACTGTTTGTATTTAATTTTAATAGTGAAGAAAACAAAAGAGCATAGAGTACCATGAACTATAGAGTTAAAGTTTATATGGTCACAAATGCACAAATATGCTAATTATATATGGAAATTTTCTAGGCGTTGACATTTATTAATAATTAAATAAACAATGGTATACAGTGTGCAAATTGTCATCAAGAATGCTGAGTTTTTTGTATATACATCACAGTTTGACCCTAGTTACAATTATGGGTATACAATGAAGCTTTGAGCCAAAGTGGATAAATGTTTTCGTATACGTATGCAGATAATGTGAGATGGAGATTCAGGATGTGAACTGTAGGACCTTATTTGATAAGAGTTGCTAGAAGTCAAGAACAGCTGCATAGGAAATGAAGTAGTCAATAGACTGAGTAGCGTAGTATAATGAAAGGTTTTTGTATAAGTAATAAAACAAATTTCTCCCCTACCAATTACTGAAAACATGATTTTTCAGATTAGTTTGTTTCCTTTGTTTGCATTTAGCGGTTGTTAGTTTTTCATTTGGTTATTTAGTTTATTGGATTGCCTCCATTTGCATGTTGATAGAGTGCTTTCTGTTCATTGTTATACTTTAATTGTGGTTTAAACTACTGTACATGTGAGTGGCGTTTGGAAGCATCATCTCATGAATAGTCAGTAATTGTGTCTTTCATGGCTGAGTCCTATTTAACGCTTCATTGCTACTTGATCAACATCTACCTTTTCCACTATGTTTACCAATATAATACAACGCCTGCATAAGATATTATGGTCAACATGTTTTAACTTTTAAGCATATATTTTATCATTGCACATGCATTAATGGCAACAAGAGATTGATGCCAAGGGCTAGAAGTCAAAATTTCTATATCCTTTCTTCTCAAATATTTTTCCATTTTACCGATTGTCCTGGCTAGGTTACATTTATTATTGATTAGATTATCTGCTTGATAAATTCAAGGTTCCTTGGTTTTCTTATATGTATGTAATCTGCATAACCCACTGGATGTGTGCAGTTTTGTCGGTTTCCGCGTTCCACATGGAGTGTCCTAATTAACATAAATTGCATTTGGTTGTGATTACATTACAAAATGATTTCATTGCTTGTATTACAACTATATGTTCATGACCCTGTTATGGAGGATCATAATTTAATATATATTTTCAGTTATATTGTTGTAGATAATATAATATGCCGATAAAAATCTTTAGATGATTAGTGTGGTTTCTTTTTATGTACTTGTGGATTCATGAATATGTGAATGTAGATGGTAGTGTACTTGCATCAGGTATCGAGATCATTTGTATCATTTTTGCTAATCTGACAAAATCCTTTAAATTTTTTAGCTTGTAAATACGTGCTACGTTTGAATTACTGCTTTCAACGTAGCAGCAAAGAAAATTATATGTTGTAGTATTGATTTCTATATGATTAAGAATGAAAAAAATGATACATACAAAAAAAAAATTCTAAATGGGTTGTTATGAGCCTCTTTTTTTTTCAATGTTATTATTGTCAAGATTGAGTTTATGAATGGAAAGAAGTAAAATAATGATATACTTCAGTCGGTTATTCATTATTCGATCGAATCAGATTTATAAGCGAAACAAATATCAATAACACCAAAGTCCAAAGTTTAGTTTTTTAGTTCAGCAATGTTAGTCATTGTTAATGATAATTGTACTTCAATCTTATTTATTTAAATAATGTTATTCAATAATATATGATTTATTTATTATATTTACTCTTTTATTTTCATCTGCTTTGATTAAATATTCACAATATGATGATATATTTTGAGCTAATATTTGTTTGGTTTGTCTTTTTTTTTTAGAATTCAATAATGATTTAGGACTTGCAAAAGCTTGCTTTGTGTGTAGCGTATTAATCCTTCGTAATATAGTATGTATGTACTTGAATGTGTGTAATTTATACCAATATGACGTTAGCAATTCCTAATTATCAAATTAGCTTATATGTTTAGACCTTAGTGTACTTTGATTTAAACTTTTCTTACTATTTTCATTTTTTTAATACAATACAGTTAATTTTCATTAAACCTGTAATTAAATAAATAAAAAATTAGCAAAGCCCCACCCCCCCCCCCCCCCTTCCCTTTTTTTTTTTTTATAGTCAAACCGGCTTTGTCGGTTTTCTTAATTCTACTGCGTTAAATAACATTTCCGTTCGTCTGAAGCCCGACAGACACATTTATTTTTTGTTCCGCGTATACCATTTCTTCCCCAGATTACTCCGCCCTCGGTCTGCTTCTTCTCCGAATATGTTTCATCCTATCCTCGCGCAGTCTATTTATTTCACCGTTCAAAATAAAACACAATTCGAACTGCTAGTGGTGGCGTTCGAAATCAGAAAATGAAATCAATTTAGTCGCTTCTTTTCAGGTGCTCGTTTAAAGTTGCGGGAACTACTATATTGCATGAATTGATTTTGGACTCGGTGTTTAGCTGCGAATTTAGATTCGATTTGTTGGTGAACCGCGACTATGGAGATGGTAGTGTTCGTGGTTCCGGGTCTGGCAACCACTGTTTTGGGTTCTGATCAAGTTGAGTTAGGCGGTTCAAAAGTTGAATTTGTTGCAAAGGAGGAATGGTGCTTTTTTCAGATTGAAGTGGCAGGATGAATGGTGCGAGCTTAGGAAAGGTTGTTTGAGTTTTATCGATGGTTTGATGTAGCGGTGCTACGGTGGTAGCTTAGACTTGTAGTTGGCTCATATTTTGAGAGGAAGAGTGATGTAGAGAGATAAAGATGTTGCTATTGGTTTTAGGTTGCCAGATGGAGAAGAAGAATGGTGACAGGGGTGTGGGTTAATTCGATATATGGTTCTTCCACTAAAATCTGCAGTCATGTTTTTTTTTTCTTGTTAATTTTAATTACAACTTGGTTTTGTTTCCAACGTTTTCTGATTGGTTTAAAAAGCAATTATTACTTCTACAGATTCACATCCTTTTGTGGAAACTTGTAGATTTAGTTATAGAATTTACTTCTGCAAATTCCCATCTACTCATTGCCATTACCATTAAAGGAAATGATTATATATAATCAGAGATTGATCAATTGAGTAAAGTATATGTGTGTGTATGTATGTATGTATGTATGTATGTATGTATGTTCATCATTAGTTAGCCTTTTCAGTCGATTAATTTTGGCGAATTGTAATGTAGACCATCATCTTTGCTGCAGATTTTCAAAATTCTTAGTCCCCAAAATAAGAGTATATGGCCATGATTTGTTGATTTACCTGAAAGCAAAGCTAAATTTCTTGAGCAACCGTAAGTTTTCATTTCTTACTGCTTTGTAGTTTTAAACTAGTCTTGACTCTTAATCAATGGTTTTGGCTGACATAGTGTTTATATTGCCAACATACCCTGCTCAACATGCACATGATATGTAACTTGTTATCTTAATCATAGCACTCATTTGATGTTAGCTAGTGTTGGATCTGATACAAAGTAGCATTAGTTTTAACTGGTCATGGTTTTGATGATAAGGGCCAAAAGGAACTATTTTAGGATTGGAGTCATTTTCATATGCTTTTCTTAGACAGCTTACCACTCTTAGAATGTAATACCTTTTGTGACGCTCGATTTGAGCTGGAAGTTTTATTTTTTTCTAACTTGCATTCAAGGTTGATGATCCGTTGCTCCTCCGTCTTTCATTCATATTTTCTTCTTGATCCAATGTTATATTTAAAGCACTGAATGGTTGAATTGTAATATAGACTATTTTATTTAAAATCGATTTATTTGTTATTATTCATGATCATGTACTACCAGGCTCTTTTTTTATATTGTATTTGCACAAGACTTTGTAGAGTTTACATTCGGTTACTATCAGTTAGAAAATTAACTGGGATTAGAGATTCGATAGAACAAGCAATGGATAAATTGCGGTTTGTGTTGTTTTCAGTTAGTTTGCTTTAATTCATCTCTGTTACGAGCTGGTGAAATAAAGTGTAAAAGAAATCAACTTTTGCAATCTTATTTCTAATTCCCTGACAGTCTTAGGAATCACTCTCTTAACTACTGCAAGAATGGTGCCTGGGAGTTCCGGTGTTTCAAAAATGCGTGGTTTAAATTAATCTAGAAGCATGCAAGAATAATACGTATCTATTATTTTGTGTGGTTACGTTTATTAAACCTTGCGCTAAACATTAAAATAGTTAGCTCTGGGGGGACAAAAGGAGAGTATATTTGTTTGTTTAATATTCCATTATTTTACATTTACTTTTCGGTTTCTTTTTTAGCTTTCAGTTCGTGTGCATTACCTAGTATCAGCTGTCCAAATTCATATTCATTTGAGATATCTTCTGGTTCCAGTTTGCTTTCTATTCCTGTTCCAACGTGTACATCTCTTTAATTATTTTTAATTTCAATACATTCATCATACTATCCAATTCACATTATTATATTGTTGTTGAAAAGTTATGGCATACAATGTAAAACTCCTGTTCCATGCTAAAATTAAAACTTACATGTCAAAAGCTCACTTGCATGAACTAGACCCCTTGATTTTTAACATGTTTCACCTAATTCCATTTACATTTTATGACTTTTATGTTACACATGTTTTGGCTTTTAGTGTGCATATCTGAAAAACATTAGGTACTATTTGGATTGGGTATTCTATAGCTGTCTTCATTATTAAAGGCTATAAAAGTTCATAAAAAGGCTGGAAATCATATTGTGTATGAGTCACATTACTCCATTTACATTAACAATGACATTATGAATGTTGATTGTCTACTATAGTCATGTTGTTTACCAAATAAATGAAACACTAATTATGCAAAATTAAGCTATGCAACAGTGAAAACTCACCTCTATAAGATAATTTGATAATTATTGACTTGAAAAGTCAGATTGCCATAAACTGATCAAATAAAAGGATTGATCATCTGTAAGCAAAGTTTTAAAAACTAATATGCTTTAGTTATTTCTTTTTCAACTTAAAACTTATTATGAATATGAACAATCGTCTTTTTTTCTTTTTAATAAGTTAGTTAACTTTTGATTCATTCACAAAACTCGTGCGTTATTCTTCTTAATTTTAGGATTTTATGGAACTTGACACGTACCTGTTGTGGATAGACTTCAAAAGAGGATGCTTTCATGGATAATTATATTATCACCGAGATATCAATGTTCGGCAATATTTGAATTATTATACCAATTTTTTTGACATTTTTCATGAATTTTTATTTGTGTATTTAATCTTTGCGCTTGCATGATTGGTTAACATAATTATGTTTGGTTTGTAATAATACACGTAAATTTTCTTTTGTATATTTTTATTTGTATATAATTTCAAATAATTAAAAAAATTACAACAAAATAAATTCTTTTATCAACTATATGCTATTACAAAGTCGGGTTTCCAACCGTTATGCGGTAATACTAGTATGAAATTCAACGGTCGGTGGAACCGTGCGGTAATACTACTAATTAAAAAATTAAGTCACTTCCTTTTAAATTTGCATCTAACGTTATCTTCATCTAACAATTCATCTAACTTCAATCTTTAAAATCGTAACGTAGGGACAAGAACCGGCCTAACCTTATCGATGTCCATGGCTTCCCAAAAAACAAAATTCGCTTGGCAAGTTAATCCCCAGCCCCTCCCAAGCTTTCAACCCCCTTCCCCAACCCCTAACAGCCAGTCTCCGATGAACTTTCCACCTCTTGATCCTCCCAACCCACCTAATTCGCGAATTCGCTCGCAACCAACGAACAAAGAAGACGGGTTCCTGTTAGTTTGCCGAAGAATGAATCGACTAAATCAGGGATTGCTACAGCTACCAGACAACGACGCCGCTTCTCCTGAATTGCTGGCATCGAATCAAAAGGCGGTGCTTCCATCATCCGACAGTCCGCATACTCCTATTGGAACATGGAAAGTAGGGTTTTCAATGCAGCAACATTTGGGAAAGATGCAGCATCCTAATCGGTATCTAGCTGGTTTTAGTCAAGATCAAGATAATTTGGTTCATAAGGGATTCAACGATTATCCCTCGATATTACCTCACACATTCACTGATTATGAACATAACGCATTTGGAACTTAACGTTCAGTGTTCAGCATTTGGTACAAAGAACCAAACAATATTTCTTTTATTCAGCATTCAGCACTTAACGTCCAGCGTTCAGCATTCAGTACTCATCTTTCAGCATTCAGCATTCAACATTCAGCATTTTCAACCAAACGAAGCCTAGAATTTTCTTTTGGTTTCGGTACACAAATAAACCTTGTTTTTTATTAGCTCAAAACAATTTTTTTATTTTATATGCCATGATTAACCCACAATCTTATATTTTTGCATGTTAATTATGAACCATGTAATGATGCATTATGGTTGATCAAAATGTAAAAAATCATTTTTTTATCCTATGGTATTTTTCTAGAAATTATATTCATGGCCAAAAATGGAAGTCAAACGTGTAAAAAGCATATTTTGTTTCACACATGGAACTCAAATAATGCAGCAATATACATAAGAGCTTAACTTGTGCAAAACACATGGAAACTAGACTGACAAGCAATCAACATTAACAACTATTTCGTACAAATATACCTATTACTAGTATGTAACCCATGCGTTGCACACGATAATATTATTAAAAATAGTATTTATTATTTTAATATTAAAATGAGAAATCTGTTATGCAATATATGATAAATCTGACAAAAATACATAAATTACTAATTAAAATAATTATTATTGTTTATGTGTGATTCATATTCCATAGCGTACACAAACAATATGTATATGTATAATCATTTTTGTTAATATAGATATACGTGTTGAAATTGATGTATTGTAACAACCCGTATTTTCAATAACCTGTTATAACATAAATCGAGGCAGAATTTAATTTATAAATCTGAATCAAGGGGAACGGGCTATGCCATTGCGTTCGTCTCGGAAAAATACGCGAAATAGAGTCTGAGTTTTCGAAAATCGGAGTCCGTATGACCCGATTAAGGCCCAACGAAGTTTTCAGAAAATTTCAAAGTAAAAACAGACTTCAAATTCAAGTTTGAATTTGGAAATTAGGGTAAGATTGGGCCAGGCGGGAAAATTCCCGCTAGAGCACACAAGTCGACAGCCCTGTCGACTTGGGAGTCGACTTGGTTGACCCAAGTCGACAGCCCTTGTAACAACCCGGAATTTTTGGGGCCAATTTAAAATTTTTATTTTGGGAATTTAAAAGAAAATTGGATATTTAAAACAATTTATTTTAAATAATAATGGCTAAAAATTTAATTTTTAATCAAAAATAAAACAAATAAATTTATTTAATTATATAGGGAGTTTAAAATAGCACTACAGTTTGAAATTTTAAAGGTGTGGAATGATGAATGTTATATTTAATGATGATTGTTTTATTGAAAGCCAATATCTCATGTTAATTTAAATTTGATAAATCGTCATGTTAGTATACATTATACGTTAGAAATCAATTTTGTCCTATATGTTAAGAAATCAATTCTGGTCATTACTATTAGCAATCAATTCTGTCATCTATGATAAATAAATATGTCATTGATTAGTATAAATGTTGTAATAAATGAATATGTCATTGATTAGCATAACAAAAATTAACATTTTGTTAAGAGAATTTGTGTTAAAACAAAACGACGTTTTTGATTGGAAATTTAGAAAGAATAATCAACTATAAATATACATGAGAATAAAAGATGAATGGGAACGTTAGGTAAATTAAATAGATTGTAATAAATGGATACAAGGCAAAATAAATAAAGAGTATTCTATGGAAAGCACTAATGGCTTAAAAGAATAAAAATCATGTATACTTATAACCATTCTCTCTCCTTTTCATTGTTATATACTTTTGAAATTCAAATAATAAAAAAAAAATTGTGTAATTGTAGCATGTAATAAAAGAGAATGTAAGGAAATAAATGTGTCATAATAGTTGAAATAAAAATAAACATTTTTGATAAGAAATGTTTACATATAAAATGTCATTTTATATTTTATAGGATATTTGAATTCACAGAAAATGTTTTACCTATAAAACATTATTTTATATGATATTTGAATTCACAAGAATGTTTACATATAAAATGTTATTTTATATGATATTAGAATTCACACAAATCGACTAAGACAAAAATAAGCAATTTATATAAGAATGAAGTTATTAATATAAATCATAATGGGCAGGTTATAAATATAAATTGTAATGGACCCACGTGTATATTTCTTTTTATTCCTGTCTATCCAATTGAATACCTTCTTTTTTTTTTTCCTTTTCTTATTCTATTTTGAAATTTGAATAGGAGAAGCAGGACCTAAAGGCTCAATTAATAATATAAGATTATTATAAATATTAGAATAACAAAACCTAATCCCCTAAAAAAAGTATACAGCAACCACCTTCTATTTCAATGGCCGTCGATGCTCAAACCTTCTTCCTCCTTGTTCTTCTAATTTATTCAATAAATTCCAACACCTCAAAAGGGAAATTTAAAGAGAGGATCGAGCTCGATCAATTGAACGGTGGTGATCAACTTTCGAGAAGGTGGTGATCGATCATTGGTCGTCGGCCTGTATGGATGGGTGACAGCGAGGTTTCAAGTGGAGGAGTGGGTTCACGAGATACAGAAAATCACGATGGAAGAAGAAGCAGAACCATGACCCTTGTTTGATTAGCCAATAATTCAGTGAAACGAGTTGCGTTGTACTCATATCGTCAAACACTTCGCAATGGAACAGACAAGGACAAAAACGGAGACTGTTGGAAATTCAGATAAATACCACTGTGAGAATTCTCTTTATTTGTTTAAATTAAAAATAATCAATTGTGATTGTGATTGTAAATTTAATATATGCGTCGTATGAAATTTGGACTGTATGATTTGATAGTTTGATGTTGTTTGTTGTTGAGATTGATTTGTGATGATCATATTAGTGACACGAAAATATGTGTTGTGGTAATTTGAGATTATATTATTGATCCTATTAGTGACACGAAAATATGCGTTGTGGTAATTAGAGATTATATTATTTTGAACATATTAGTGACGCCAAAATTATACGTGTGGTAAATAGAGAAAAAAAAGGGTTAAAAAAAAACCATTATTGTATATGACATTAGAATTCATAGAACTTGTTAACATATAAAAATCATCTTTTTATGTGATATCAAAATTTACTTTTGTTAATTAAAGTATAAAGACAAAATTAACATTTTTGTTAATTAAACTATATTGGACGAAATTAACACTTTTTGTTAATTTGATTAGACCAAAATCAACATTTTGTTAGAAAATTTTACATTAGAATAAAAAGATCATTTAAGATAGAAATGTTTATTTAAATTAAAAATAACATTTTAGTTAAAATGTTTATTTAGATTAAACATGGCATATTAGAATTTATGTAGAATAATGCCACGTTAGAATAAATGTCATTTATGTAGAATGATGTCATATTAGAACGAATGTCATTTATGTAGAATAATGTCATATGTTTAGAAAAATGTCATTATATTGAAAAATGTCAATGTATTGAAAAATGTCATCATATTGGAGTTGTCATTATTTAGAAATGTCATAAAATTGTCATTATTCGAAATGTCATTAAATTGTCATTTTATGGAAATTGATATTTTGTTGAATTGGAATGGACATTATAAAAATGTCATTTATGAGTAATTATTTTATGTTAATTATTAAAATGTGATTTAGGTTAATTATTAAAATGTTATTTATGTTCATAATAAAACTATCATTTATGTTCATTTGAAAATACCAAAAATAAAGGTCATTATATAAACGTCATTATATTAGGAAGGTCAATAGTATAAAAATACCATTTTTGTCAAAAAATGTCATATTAATAGAAAAATGCCCTTTTGTTATGAAGTGTATATTGGCATAAATTGTCATTGTAGTTATGAATATCATTTTAGTTATAAAATGCCATTTTTGTCAAAAGTGTCACCTTAGAATAAGAATACCATTTTGTAGAAATGTCATCTTAAAAATAAGAAATGTCCCTTTTTATTTGAATTGGAAAAAGAGAAGAAAAGATGGCATATTTCAATTTATTAAAATTATCAAGAATATTTATATCATTTATGTTCATATAAAATTGCCAAAAATGAAATATCATTTAGATTAGAACATATTTGGCAAATAAATTTGTCATTTAGATTGAATCATATTTTATAAATAAAATATGTCTTTTATATAAAATATGTCATTTATATAGAATATGTCATGTTAAGATTAAAACACCATTTTTGGGTTAAAAATGTACATTAGAATAGAAACATCACTTTTGATTAGGAATGTACATTAGAATAAAAATATCATTTTTGTTAGAAATGTCCCATTAGATTAAAAGTGTCATTTTGTGTTAGTATTTAAAATGTGAATCATGTTATGTTACATTGAAGATGCCACCTATTTAGATTATGTCTTGTTACATTAAAAATATCTTATATTTAGATTATGACATGGTCTATTAAATTATATGTTTAGTGAAATCATTTATTTACATTAGGTAAATAAATAAGAAAAAGAAAAGATAAAAACATTTATTCCATTTCCAGTATGAATTAGTATGTTTAACCCGAGGTTGGATTGAGTTGTGATGTAAACCTGCCCGGACCCGCCCGGCTGTCCAGTAATCACAACAATACCTATCCAATGTGGGAGGTTAAAGCATATTCTAATTGTCTAAATTTACATTTAATATTACTTCAAAATATTTAGTATAAATAAAATAAAACATAGAGCAAGAAAAACATATATTTACATTAGATAAATGAGAGATTAAATAAAATTACATTTTTATTAAGTAATTAAAGTATACGTTTTACATTGTAAATATAAATTATTATTTTTTTACGTAATTTGGATTATAAACAATAAAATTACATTTTTATGTAATTAAGGTTATAAAGTAAAAACTACATTTTTATGTAAATAGGATTTATTTACATTTTCTTATGTAAATAAAATAATAACAGAAAATGTTAGAAAAGAATTAACATAAGATATTCTTTTTTTATGTTAAAAAGAAATTTTAGAAAAAGGATTAAAGAACTACATTTTTCAATGTAATTAGAAAAGAATTTAAGAATTACACTTGTCAATGTAAAGAAAAGAAATAAAGACATTTACATTTGTTCAATGTAAATAAAGGATTAAATAAAAGTACATTTTCAATGTAAGTAAATATATATATATATATATATATATATATATATATATATATATATATATGTTTTACATTGTAAATGAAATCACATTTCTATGTGATTAAGATTATAAGAACAAATATGTGAATAAGGATTATTTACATTTTCTTATGTAAATAAAAAGGGATTAAAAGAATATTATGTGAATAATATTTATTTACATTTTCTTATGTAAATAAATAAGATAAAAGGAAAAGGTACATTTATTTATAATTAGTGTAAATAAATATAGTAAAAGTAAAGGTAAATATTTATTTACAAATAGTGTAAATAAATAAGAATAAGAAATTAAAAACATTTATTTACAAATAGTGTAAATAAATAAGAAAAAAAGAAATTAAGTACATTTATTTACAAATAGTGTAAATAAATAAGAAAAGGAATTAGAAACCTTTATTTATAAATAATGTAAATAAATAAGATAAAAGAAGTAGAGAAATATTCATTTACATTTAGGTAGATAAATAGAAAATAAATTAAAAGGATATATAAAGCATAATTTATTTACCATTAGAATAAATAAAATAAGAAAGGTAGTAAAATAAAACAAGAAATATTTTATCGTCATTTTAGATGCGATAAAAAGAATAGACTTTTATAATTGAAATAGTAAAACGATTTATATATATATATGTATATTAAATTTAAACGAAACACGCGCGTTAGTTCGTGTATCGACAATCGTAACTTTAAACGGTTATACCGAAAGATCCGACCGTCGGATTTTCCCAAAACAGGAACCGTTAGGACCGCTTTGGGAAAATCTTTCCAATGATATAAATTTCATCAAAATCCAACGGTTAGATATGCATAAGTCAAATTTGGTTGAAAACAGCGCCAGGGTCGCCCATTGACCCGAAGCGTCGTTAAATTTATTCGAGCTATTTTTATATAAATAAAAATAGCAATAGGTCGTTATCAAATATTAATAACGATATGAAATGTTTTCAAATTATATATATATATATATATATATATATATATATATATATATATATATATGCGAGAATCATTTGAGAAGACCGAGTTCAATCTCATTTCAAATGATTATACGACGTTTTAAATCTAAGAGTTGAAGACGGCGATTGAAGACCGACGATCTTCACATCGAATGGGTAACTAGCGTTGAGGTCCTTGATTGATTTGCTCCCAAGACGGGGCTATGATGGTAGTTATCCAGATGTAGTGTTGATTTGTACGGATTTGACTTTCGCTCAGACCCAGAGCATAAGTTTATAAATGGAATGTATGTCTGACGTTGTAGTCCTTTATACTACATTCGTTGATCTCTGTTAATACATATCTGCTTGGTAGTTAACACCCTTCTCTGAGACATATGAGCTTAGAGGTTATATATTGGTAGAAATCAATGGTATAGTATGGACTGACAATGTGGCATGCTAAGATGCATTGATCAAGGCTTTTGTTGAAAAGCAGGCCTTGTGGTTGATGATCAAAGCACGGCCTGTTTAGGCGTAGCTTTGTGTATAGCGTGACTTCGCGAGCCTCACACCTCGGTATGAGTCAAAAACGGGATATGGACCGTAGGGAGTGCACACGTTTCTTTCTAGCTAGAGTGGTGTCAGCGACCTGCCAGCCCTGACATTTTACTTATGTGGATGATGGATTTTGAGGCGCCTCGTGTTTTATAGGCCGTTGGTGGTCATATTATAGGTCCAAAGGGACCGGGAAGCGTGTGTTCAGGCATAACCAATCCACTGCCCATAGGCGGGGACCGGCCCTACCGCTTCCAAGGGTTCACTGCGGGGAATCCTGAGGCATTTGCTAGAGTGTCTCGAATCGGAGAGGATCTTGCCCCTAGCCTCGACTCATGATGGAATCCAAATTTCCAATACGCCCTTGCGGTTTTGATTGTAGAACTAGTATTGGCGACATGCTATATGGTAACCATGCCGTCTAGGATTGATACTTATGATTCAAATCTTTTTATTAAAACATATATACACTAATAATAATATCAAATACGTTTTATACGTATCAAGCATCTTTTGACTATTATAAGGTAAAACCCTATCCTCTGGTGTGCGTTGCATTGTGTGATGGGACCTGGGTCTTATAATGGTTTCATTTTTCCAAAAAGACATTGCGTTATTTCTCGATTTACTTTGGTTTATGCACTGGCAATCCATAGGAGTAAACCCGTTCCGCGAAAGTGGCGTGGTCCTTGGATTTGTCTTATTAGTTATATTAGTTTAGAATTCTCACACCAGTCCCATGACTGACTCGTAGTTTGTTTCACTTTGCAAACTCGGGTGCCCTCTTTTCTACACGGGCAGTCGAGTAGCTTTTTGCAGATATGTATCTCTTTAGCAGGAACCTGGATCGAAGCCTAAAGCTGTGTCCAGAGCTTGGTAGTCTTCCGCTGTTTGTTTGTATTATCTTTTACATATCTTCCGCTGTAATTTAATTTCTTTGTACTCTGATATATTCTGTACACTGATGTAACATTATTGTAATGTAATAAAAGTCTGTGGTTGTTGTTCTAATGTTTTGTATTCCCAAAGTTAAAGTATTCGAAGATTTCCATCCTTTGGGTCAGACCTGTGTGGTTATGGTCGATTCAAAGAGCGGGAGTTTCCGGGTCTTTACAGTTGGTATCAGAGCTCTGGTTAGCTCAAATCTTTGGGATACTACTCGTTAGAACTGAACAAAAGACTCATCAGAGATTGGATTAGTAATGTCCAATAAGAATATTCATTAGAGATAGGATCAGCAGTATCCTAGAATGAGAATACTCATTAGAGATGGGGTTAGTAATGCCCTAGAATGAGTTCAGAGTGATAAGCTTATAATTAAAGTATTTTTATTATATATATAATCCTATTTCAGAAGATAAGATTTTTAAATATATAAAAGTATATATGTATTTGATAAGTTAGCCAACAAATGAAATTAATAAAAGTAAAATTAAAATTTAGTTAGTAAATTAAACAACTTTTAGCTTAGTTCCTTTTTGAGGACGAAAAGATCTTAAGTGGGGGCGACTGTAACAACCCGGAATTTTTGGGGCCAATTTAAAATTTTTATTTTGGGAATTTAAAAGAAAATTGGATATTTAAAACAATTTATTTTAAATAATAATGGCTAAAAATTTAATTTTTAATCAAAAATAAAACAAATAAATTTATTTAATTATATAGGGAGTTTAAAATAGCACTACAGTTTGAAATTTTAAAGGTGTGGAATGATGAATGTTATATTTAATGATGATTGTTTTATTGAAAGCCAATATCTCATGTTAATTTAAATTTGATAAATCGTCATGTTAGTATACATTATACGTTAGAAATCAATTTTGTCCTATATGTTAAGAAATCAATTCTGGTCATTACTATTAGCAATCAATTCTGTCATCTATGATAAATAAATATGTCATTGATTAGTATAAATGTTGTAATAAATGAATATGTCATTGATTAGCATAACAAAAATTAACATTTTGTTAAGAGAATTTGTGTTAAAACAAAATGACGTTTTTGATTGGAAATTTAGAAAGAATAATCAACTATAAATATACATGAGAATAAAAGATGAATGGGAACGTTAGGTAAATTAAATAGATTGTAATAAATGGATACAAGGCAAAATAAATAAAGAGTATTCTATGGAAAGCACTAATGGCTTAAAAGAATAAAAATCATGTATACTTATAACCATTCTCTCTCCTTTTCATTGTTATATACTTTTGAAATTCAAATAATAAAAAAAAAATTGTGTAATTGTAGCATGTAATAAAAGAGAATGTAAGGAAATAAATGTGTCATAATAGTTGAAGTAAAAATAAACATTTTATATAAGAAATGTTTACATATAAAATGTCATTTTATATTTTATAGGATATTTGAATTCACAGAAAATGTTTTACCTATAAAACATTATTTTATATGATATTTGAATTCACAAGAATGTTTACATATAAAATGTTATTTTATATGATATTAGAATTCACACAAATCGGCTAAGACAAAAATAAGCAATTTATATAAGAATGAAGTTATTAATATAAATCATAATGGGCAGGTTATAAATATAAATTGTAATGGACCCACGTGTATATTTCTTTTTATTCCTGTCTATCCAATTGAATACCTTCTTTTTTTTTTTTCCTTTTCTTATTCTATTTTGAAATTTGAATAGGAGAAGCAGGACCTAAAGGCTCAATTAATAATATAAGATTATTATAAATATTAGAATAACAAAACCTAATCCCCTAAAAAAAGTATACAGCAGCCACCTTCTATTTCAATGGCCGTCGATGCTCAAACCTTCTTCCTCCTTGTTCTTCTAATTTATTCAATAAATTCCAACACCTCAAAAGGGAAATTTAAAGAGAGGATCGAGCTCGATCAATTGAACGGTGGTGATCAACTTTCGAGAAGGTGGTGATCGATCATTGGTCGTCGGCCTGTATGGATGGGTGACAGCGAGGTTTCAAGTGGAGGAGTGGGTTCACGAGATACAGAAAATCACGATGGAAGAAGAAGCAGAACCATGACCCTTGTTTGATTAGCCAATAATTCAGTGAAACGAGTTGCGTTGTACTCATATCGTCAAACACTTCGCAATGGAACAGACAAGGACAAAAACGGAGACTGTTGGAAATTCAGATAAATACCACTGTGAGAATTCTCTTTATTTGTTTAAATTAAAAATAATCAATTGTGATTGTGATTGTAAATTTAATATATGCGTCGTATGAAATTTGGACTGTATGATTTGATAGTTTGATGTTGTTTGTTGTTGAGATTGATTTGTGATGATCATATTAGTGACACGAAAATATGTGTTGTGGTAATTTGAGATTATATTATTGATCCTATTAGTGACACGAAAATATGCGTTGTGGTAATTAGAGATTATATTATTTTGAACATATTAGTGACGCCAAAATTATACGTGTGGTAAATAGAGAAAAAAAAGGGTTAAAAAAAAAACCATTATTGTATATGACATTAGAATTCATAGAACTTGTTAACATATAAAAATCATCTTTTTATGTGATATCAAAATTTACTTTTGTTAATTAAAGTATAAAGACAAAATTAACATTTTTGTTAATTAAACTATATTGGACGAAATTAACACTTTTTGTTAATTTGATTAGACCAAAATCAACATTTTGTTAGAAAATTTTACATTAGAATAAAAAGATCATTTAAGATAGAAATGTTTATTTAAATTAAAAATAACATTTTAGTTAAAATGTTTATTTAGATTAAACATGGCATATTAGAATTTATGTAGAATAATGCCACGTTAGAATAAATGTCATTTATGTAGAATGATGTCATATTAGAACGAATGTCATTTATGTAGAATAATGTCATATGTTTAGAAAAATGTCATTATATCGAAAAATGTCAATGTATTGAAAAATGTCATCATATTGGAGTTGTCATTATTTAGAAATGTCATAAAATTGTCATTATTCGAAATGTCATTAAATTGTCATTTTATGGAAATTGATATTTTGTTGAATTGGAATGGACATTATAAAAATGTCATTTATGAGTAATTATTTTATGTTAATTATTAAAATGTGATTTAGGTTAATTATTAAAATGTTATTTATGTTCATAATAAAACTATCATTTATGTTCATTTGAAAATACCAAAAATAAAGGTCATTATATAAACGTCATTATATTAGGAAGGTCAATAGTATAAAAATACCATTTTTGTCAAAAAATGTCATATTAATAGAAAAATGTCCTTTTGTTATGAAGTGTATATTGGCATAAATTGTCATTGTAGTTATGAATATCATTTTAGTTATAAAATGCCATTTTTGTCAAAAGTGTCACCTTAGAATAAGAATACCATTTTGTAGAAATGTCATCTTAAAAATAAGAAATGTCCCTTTTTATTTGAATTGGAAAAAGAGAATAAAAGATGGCATATTTCAATTTATTAAAATTATCAAGAATATTTATATCATTTATGTTCATATAAAATTGCCAAAAATGAAATATCATTTAGATTAGAACATATTTGGCAAATAAATTTGTCATTTAGATTGAATCATATTTTATAAATAAAATATGTCTTTTATATAAAATATGTCATTTATATAGAATATGTCATGTTAAGATTAAAACACCATTTTTGGGTTAAAAATGTACATTGGAATAGAAACATCACTTTTGATTAGGAATGTACATTAGAATAAAAATATCATTTTTGTTAGAAATGTCCCATTAGATTAAAAGTGTCATTTTGTGTTAGTATTTAAAATGTGAATCATGTTATGTTACATTGAAGATGCCACCTATTTAGATTATGTCTTGTTACATTAAAAATATCTTATATTTAGATTATGACATGGTCTATTAAATTATATGTTTAGTGAAATCATTTATTTACATTAGGTAAATAAATAAGAAAAAGAAAAGATAAAAACATTTATTCCATTTCCAGTATGAATTAGTATGCTTAACCCGAGGTTGGATTGAGTTGTGATGTAAACCTGCCCGGACCCGCCCGGCTGTCCAGTAATCACAACAATACCTATCCAATGTGGGAGGTTAAAGCATATTCTAATTGTCTAAATTTACATTTAATATTACTTCAAAATATTTAGTATAAATAAAATAAAACATAGAGCAAGAAAAACATATATTTACATTAGATAAATGAGAGATTAAATAAAATTACATTTTTATTAAGTAATTAAAGTATACGTTTTACATTGTAAATATAAATTATTATTTTTTTACGTAATTTGGATTATAAACAATAAAATTACATTTTTATGTAATTAAGGTTATAAAGTAAAAACTACATTTTTATGTAAATAGGATTTATTTACATTTTCTTATGTAAATAAAATAATAACAGAAAATGTTAGAAAAGAATTAACATAAGATATTCTTTTTTTATGTTAAAAAGAAATATTAGAAAAAGGATTAAAGAACTACATTTTTCAATGTAATTAGAAAAGAATTTAAGAATTACACTTGTCAATGTAAAGAAAAGAAATAAAGACATTTACATTTGTTCAATGTAAATAAAGGATTAAATAAAAGTACATTTTCAATGTAAGTAAATATATATATATATATATATATATATATATATATATATATATATATATATATGTTTTACATTGTAAATGAAATCACATTTCTATGTGATTAAGATTATAAGAACAAATATGTGAATAAGGATTATTTACATTTTCTTATGTAAATAAAAAGGGATTAAATGAATATTATGTGAATAATATTTATTTACATTTTCTTATGTAAATAAATAAGATAAAAGGAAAAGGTACATTTATTTATAATTAGTGTAAATAAATATAGTAAAAGTAAAGGTAAATATTTATTTACAAATAGTGTAAATAAATAAGAATAAGAAATTAAAAACATTTATTTACAAATAGTGTAAATAAATAAGAAAAAAAGAAATTAAGTACATTTATTTACAAATAGTGTAAATAAATAAGAAAAGGAATTAGAAACATTTATTTATAAATAATGTAAATAAATAAGATAAAAGAAGTAGAGAAATATTCATTTACATTTAGGTAGATAAATAGAAAATAAATTAAAAGGATATATAAAGCATAATTTATTTACCATTAGAATAAATAAAATAAGAAAGGTAGTAAAATAAAACAAGAAATATTTTATCGTCATTTTAGATGCGATAAAAAGAATAGACTTTTATAATTGAAATAGTAAAACGATTTATATATATATATATATATATATATATATATATATGTATATTAAATTTAAACGAAACACGCGCGTTAGTTCGTGTATCGACAATCGTAACTTTAAACGGTTATACCGAAAGATCCGACCGTCGGATTTTCCCAAAACAGGAACCGTTAGGACCGCTTTGGGAAAATCTTTCCAATGATATAAATTTCATCAAAATCCAACGGTTAGATATGCATAAGTCAAATTTGGTTGAAAACAGCGCCAGGGTCGCCCATTGACCCGAAGCGTCGTTAAATTTATTCGAGCTATTTTTATATAAATAAAAATAGCAATAGGTCGTTATCAAATATTAATAACGATATGAAATGTTTTCAAATTATATATATATATATATATATATATATATATATATATATGCGAGAATCATTTGAGAAGACCGAGTTCAATCTCATTTCAAATGATTATACGACGTTTTAAATCTAAGAGTTGAAGACGGCGATTGAAGACCGACGATCTTCACATCGAATGGGTAACTAGCGTTGAGGTCCTTGATTGATTTGCTCCCAAGACGGGGCTAAGATGGTAGTTATCCAGATGTAGTGTTGATTTGTACGGATTTGACTTTCGCTCAGACCCAGAGCATAAGTTTATAAATGGAATGTATGTCTGACGTTGTAGTCCTTTATACTACATTCGTTGATCTCTGTTAATACATATCTGCTTGGTAGTTAACACCCTTCTCTGAGACATATGAGCTTAGAGGTTATATATTGGTAGAAATCAATGGTATAGTATGGACTGACAATGTGGCATGCTAAGATGCATTGATCAAGGCTTTTGTTGAAAAGCAGGCCTTGTGGTTGATGATCAAAGCACGGCCTGTTTAGGCGTAGCTTTGTGTATAGCGTGACTTCGCGAGCCTCACACCTCGGTATGAGTCAAAAACGGGATATGGACCGTAGGGAGTGCACACGTTTCTTTCTAGCTAGAGTGGTGTCAGCGACCTGCCAGCCCTGACATTTTACTTATGTGGATGATGGATTTTGAGGCGCCTCGTGTTTTATAGGCCGTTGGTGGTCATATTATAGGTCCAAAGGGACCGGGAAGCGTGTGTTCAGGCATAACCAATCCACTGCCCATAGGCGGGGACCGGCCCTACCGCTTCCAAGGGTTCACTGCGGGGAATCCTGAGGCATTTGCTAGAGTGTCTCGAATCGGAGAGGATCTTGCCCCTAGCCTCGACTCATGATGGAATCCAAATTTCCAATACGCCCTTGCGGTTTTGATTGTAGAACTAGTATTGGCGACATGCTATATGGTAACCATGCCGTCTAGGATTGATACTTATGATTCAAATCTTTTTATTAAAACATATATACACTAATAATAATATCAAATACGTTTTATACGTATCAAGCATCTTTTGACTATTATAAGGTAAAACCCTATCCTCTGGTGTGCGTTGCATTGTGTGATGGGACCTGGGTCTTATAATGGTTTCATTTTTCCAAAAAGACATTGCGTTATTTCTCGATTTACTTTGGTTTATGCACTGGCAATCCATAGGAGTAAACCCGTTCCGCGAAAGTGGCGTGGTCCTTGGATTTGTCTTATTAGTTATATTAGTTTAGAATTCTCACACCAGTCCCATGACTGACTCGTAGTTTGTTTCACTTTGCAAACTCGGGTGCCCTCTTTTCTACACGGGCAGTCGAGTAGCTTTTTGCAGATATGTATCTCTTTAGCAGGAACCTGGATCGAAGCCTAAAGCTGTGTCCAGAGCTTGGTAGTCTTCCGCTGTTTGTTTGTATTATCTTTTATGTATCTTCCGCTGTAATTTAATTTCTTTGTACTCTGATATATTCTGTACTCTGATGTAACATTATTGTAATGTAATAAAAGTCTGTGGTTGTTGTTCTAATGTTTTGTATTCCCAAAGTTAAAGTATTCGAAGATTTCCATCCTTTGGGTCAGACCTGTGTGGTTTATGGTCGATTCAAAGAGCGGGAGTTTCCGGGTCTTTACAGCCCTGTCGACTTGGCTGTCGACTTAGCTCAGCCGGGCAGTTTTGCCTGGTGCACCATTTTGGAGTTGTGTTGAGTTTGGGGGCCAGATTCGGTTTTGAGGGCTGAGATTGGAACTAGGGATTAATCCTAAGGCTAGAACTAATCCTAATCTCTATAAATAAGCCCCTAATCTAACCCTAAATCATCATTATTCATTCATACAACTAAACTATGGCAAAATCAATCCTCTCATGGCCTCCACTCTCTTCATAAAATTCCTAAATAAATTTCTATGAGATATTTTCCATGCATACAAGTGTTTTCAAGCTTGTATGAGTGTCATTAGCTTGCATTCAAGTCAAGTTTCTATATTTGCATCATAAAGAAAGAGTTTTGATCATTTTGGCTCAGGGGTTTTTCTATTAGAGCTTGCATTTTGGGTCTATTTGATTGCATAAGGGCTTTGTCATATTTTTTGTGCCTTCATAAGCATTGTAAGCCCTTTTCTACTTTCATATTTAAACTCTAAAGTTAATGAATGATGCAAGTTGTGTTTGATCATTATGATATGCAAGTTTACTATGATGTGTTATGCATGTTTACTATGATGTGTTATGCAAGTTTATCATGTTATGTTATGCAAGTTTGATATGCAAGTTTGTCATATGATATGCAAGTTATGTTATGCAAGTTTGGGTTGATCCTTTTGTTCATGTTATCATGTTATGCAAGCTTATCTTGGGTTTATGAGCTTAAAGCTTCAAGCTTTATGCTAAAGGTTGCATTTTGGCAACATGTAAGTTATCATATCTCTTATGATAACTTGCATGTGAGGCTAAATGCGAACTTATGGCCATTTCTACATGTCTTTTATCACCATGTATCACCAATATGCTAAGTTTGGTTTTATGCATGCTTTTGAGGCCTAAAATGTAATATGCAAGTATATGAACATATGTACATTTCATATGCCACCATGTTAAACTTGTGGCTTCAACACCTTTATGTCATAATTATGCCAAGTTCCCTCTTTCTATCCTTTATGCGCTATTGCGATATGTAAGCGATGGGATTGCGTTTGGGGTTGGGTAAACTTAAAAGACATAAAAACATAAGCTTGGGAATTTACCTATTAAGTTAGGTCTACCCTTTGGGAATTTACCTATTAAGTTAGGTCTACCCAAATGCTTGAAAACTTGTAACATGTTTTGGAAACATGATGGACATGACACTTAGAAAAGATAAGTGTGACCAACTCGAGGTTGGGTTGAGTTTGTAGCGTAAACCTACCCAGAACCGACCGGCTTAACTAGTTGCTACAAACAATAGGACCCAATGTGAGAAGTTGGTCATGTTGTACCTTGAACCCGAGGTTAGACCAAGTTGTGGTGTAAAGCTACCCGGACCCGCCCGGCTTAACTAGTAACCACAACAAGGTCTAATGTGAGAGATTAAGGCACGTTAATTAATTAATGCCTCATGATTAGGGTTAAGTCATGGTCCACTTAATACTTAACCATTGCGGGCTTGGTGGATTAATCAGGGTTAAGTCGTGAACTCATCGTTACACTTAACCAAGTTAATCCATGATTAGCAAGAAGGTTAAAGCATACTTAACCCACTAGAAAATCCTAGCAATGGGGGTCCACTCAAGCAGTAATCCCAAGTTTGTGTCATTAAGACCCTAGGGACTAGGCTAGGGAGGGAGCACGATTACTGGACTTGAGGTAAGTGACCAAAAACGACGGCAGAGTGGTACGCCGGTGTAGTTCCGGGCGGACCATGGTCGTGCACATAGTCCGAAGCCGGGGAAAGCATGCATGGGTACCAGTAGATCGAGACTGTGCGCTTATGTTTATGGTGTCCAGGGGTTGCCACCCTAGGGCTTGATACACCTGACGGAAGACCCTGCACAGTCTGACTACAATTATGTTTGGGCCGTATTGACACCAACACGTGACGAGTTAGGATTAGGGAGCCGATCGACTAGACCATTTGGTTGGACCTCGTATTAGGGTCATCTCATGTTATTGGACCTCGTATTAGGGTCATCTCATGTTATTGGACCTCGTATTAGGGTCATCTCATGTTATTGGACCTCGTATTAGGGTCATCTCATGTTATTGGACCTCGTATTAGGGTCACTTCATGTTATTGGGCCAAAGCTTGGGCCAAGGGATCAATACTTGTTTATTCAAGTCATGTTAGTTTGCTAGTACACCTGTGGTGCAAAACCTTAATCCTGATTATGCGATGACACCTTTATCTACCTTGTTAGTTAATCATCATGCCAGTATGTAGTTATCCATATGTTCATCTCAGCTTTCATCATGCCAGTTAACTTTATCAGTTTACATTGATTGTAGTAGGGCTTACTCAGTCTTTTTGACTGACCTGTTTTCTTTCGCCTCTTTTCTTCCGTCCCCCCCCCCCCCAGGTTCTCAGGGTGGGAATATTGGAGCTTAGCTTGGATTTCTGATCGCTTGCTTGTGGGATTGTAGCTCATGTACGGTCTTGACATGAAGCTAGCTATGGTTATCACTTATTTTGGGGATAGTACTTATGCATTTCAGTTTTTCAGCAATGTTGTTTTTATCTAGACTTGTGTATTTGGAAAGTTGACATTATGTTGTACCAGACTTGTTTTGAAATGGTTTGAAATCTTCCGTTGTTTTATTTATGTTATTTACTCTGTTTACATATATACATATGTTCTTGTTCTGCCTTGATATATCATTATGCATGTTTACCTGATTCAAACGCCCCTCCAAAGTCAGAGTGCTTGCAAGAGCCACCCTGGCGGAGGTGGGGTGTTACATTTGGTATCAGAGCATATGGTTTACGAGAAGGAACAAAAAAGTTTTTTTTTAAAATTTTTGGAAAACTATTTTCAAAACCAAGTATAAAGTATTTTCCAAAGAAAAGTCTAGTTTATTTTAAAGGCTATTCCCCAAAAAGCCATTAGCAAAATTCCTTCGTTTTTCTCCATTCTGAATCTGTCTTTTTCTTCGTTTTTAGTATGGCCGATAACTTTGCTATTCCGGAGGGAGTACACGTACCTGTTTGGTATAGGAGACTTTTGGAGGCTAGGGCGACCGAAGCCGGCCCCGCAGATGTCCATCCTCCTCCTCCCCCAGTAGTTAATGTTCCTCCTCCTCCTGTCGCTGAGGTTCCTCTTCCTCCTCCACCTCAGCATCCTCAAGTTGACTTCGCAAAGATTTGCAAAGATTTCAAAGCAATGGGTGGCAAGAACTTTCAAGGCACTGAGACTTTTGTAGAGGCCAGAAATTGGTTGAAAGAGACCGAGGATTTATTTGCTATCTTTGGGTTAGACGATCAGAGGAAGATCTTGTTGGCGGTTTGGCTTGTGAAGGATGAAGCCGCTTATTGGTGGGAAGTCACCAATGGTACTAGGCATGTTGAGACTTGGGCCGATTTCAGGGCAAGGTTCGTGCTTAAGTTTCTATCTTCTGCAGAGGAGAATCTGCAAATGGAGAGGTTCATAACTTTGAAACAAGGAGATATGTCTGTCAAAGAATATGTGAACAAGTTCAATCAGTTAGTTCGTTTTGGCTTGGATATGGTTAATACTCCTCAGAAGAAGGCTCTTCGTTTTGCTAGAGGATTGAATGAGCCATTGCAGGGATTGGCTATGTCACATATTCCCCATGGGGCCACGTTTGAGAGCTTGGTTGATATGGCGTTACTTCAGGGAGATGTCAAGAAAGAGATCAAGATGAATGATACTCAAGCCAAGAAGACTGATTCCCAGTGGAAAGGAAATCAGGGTAATCCAAGTGGTCAGAGTAGTCAAGGCAATCATAACAAGAACAAGAACAAAAGTCAAGGCAACAAGGGGAACAACAACAAGGGCAAGAACAACAAGGGGAAGTGCCATTATTGCGGTTCAGTTGGGCATCTTATTAAGGATTGTAAGAAGAGGAAAAGGAAGAATGGTGAATGCTTTTTCTGCGGTGAGACTGGACATTTCAGTAAGGATTGCCCGAAGAAGCAAGGGCAAGGCCAGGGTCAGATTCAGCGTGCTGGACCTTCAGGAGGGCAAGTTCATGCTCTCAATGTCGCTCCAGTTCCCGATCGAGGTAGTATTTCTGTTGAGAGCCTTGTATATATTTCTGATTTTCTAGTTCGTACCTTGTTCGATTCTGGTGCATCGCATAGCTTTATCTCGTCTGATCTTGTTGATAGTTTGCACCTTAGTACTAGCTTGGTAGATGATCCCGTCTGTGTCTCAAATCCTATTGGAGGTTCCGCCCATCTGTCTATGATATGTGGGGATATGAGGATCTCTATACTGAGTGTAGAGTTCTTGTGTAGTGCTTATGTTCTTGGTTTTAGGGGATACGGATTGATATTGGGCATGGATTGGTTGTCTAGATATGGAGCCATCCTTGATTGTGAGCATAGGGTGGTGAGGCTCGTGACTCGCCTCGGAAACACCCTAGAAATTTCTTGTAATCCGAGAGGTCCCGTCATGTTGTGCTATCTTGAATCACTCAACTCGTCAATGGAAACTCTTCAGTCTGTGAGAGTGGTTCGAGAGTATCCGGATGTTTTCGATGAAGTTAGGGGGTTGCCCCCTAAGCGAGAGATTGATTTCTGCATTTATTTGGTGGATAATGCAAAGCCGGTTTCTTTGCCAGTTCGGCACATGGCTCCGCGTGAAAGGCGGGAGCTAAGTAAGCAAGTGAAGGAGTTGCTTGAGAAGAACTTCATTAGACGAAGTATATCTGAATGGTGAGCACCTGTGGTATTTGCTACCAAGGCAGATGGTTCTCTCCGACTTTGTGTTGACCATCGAGAGTTGAATAAGCTGACTAAGAAGAACAGACACCCGTTACCGAGGATTGATGATCTCTTTGACCAGCTTATCGGTGCTTCTGTTTTCTCTCAGCTTGATCTTGCTACTGGATTCCATCAGCTCAGGGTAGCTGAAGATAGTATAGACAAGACTGCGTTCAGAACTCCAGATGGATTCTTCGAATGGCTTGTCATGCCATTCGGCTTGACTAATGCACCCGCATATTTCATGGACTTGATGAGTAGGGTGTTCAGGGAGTTCTTGAACAAGTTTGTCGTGGTCTTCGTAGATGATATTCTGATCTTCTCTAAGGATGAGGAAGAGCACGCAAGGCATCTCGTGGAGATGATGGATACGCTTAGAGCGCATCAGTTGAAGGCCAAGTTCTCCTAGTGTCACTTTTGGAGAAGGGAAGTTAGATTCCTTAGGCATATAGTATCTAAGCAAGGCTTAGCGGTGGATCCCGCTAAGGTAGTTGCAGTTCAGGATTGGAAGACTCCAAGGAATGCAACCGAAGTGAGAAGTTTTCTAGGTCTTGCAGGCTTTTACCGGAAGTTCATCAAGGACTTCGCGAAGATTTCCGCTCCTCTCACTAAATTGACGAAGAAGAATTTAGTTTTTGCTTGGAGCATAGAATGCGAGCTTGCTTTTCAGAAGCTCAAGAGAGCTCTCACATCAGCACATGTTCTAGCTTTGCCCGATGGAGGGAATTTATTTACAGTATACACTGATGCATGTGGCACGGGGTTAGGAGCTGTCCTGATGCAAGAAGGAAGAGTGATATGCTTTGGCGGTAGACAACTCAAAGTGCATGAGAAGAATTATCCCACTCATGACTTAGAGTTGGGAGCAATAGTATATGCACTCAAGGCTTGGCGCCATTATCTTCTGGGAGAAAGATTTGAGCTTTATACCGATCACAAGTCATTGAAGTATCTCTTTTCTCAGAAGGATCTGAATCTGAGGCAACAAAGATGGATGGAATTCTTGGCGTCCTACGATTTTGAGATAGCTTATACCCCTGGCAAGGGGAATGTGGTAGCATATGCATTGAGTAGAAAAAGGTTGACTCTGAGTCCTCTATTCGTTGAGATGAAGAATTTAGAGTATGTGGCAACCTTTGATTTCTCTTTGGCGATTGAGTCGATGACCGGTTCTTTAGCATCTCTGGAACTCAGACCTACCCTTCTTGATCAAGTTGGGGCTTCGCAGAGAGAAGACCCTCAGATAGTTGAGATTATGGATAAGCTGATTCGAGGAGAGGCGTCTAGTCATCTCGCTCAATATTCTATTGATGACAAGGGTTGGCTGAGGAGAGACGGAAGGTTATGTGTTCCAATGGTAGAAGATTTAGTAAGAAAAGTTCTTGAGGAAGCGCATCGCTCTAAGTTGACTATACATCCGGGCGGAGATAAGATGTATAAGGATATGAAGTGCATTTTCTTTTGGCCTGGGATGAAGAAGGATGTGGCAGAGTTTGTCTCTAGATGTATCATTTGCCAGCAAGTTAAGGCCGAGTCGAAGAAGCCCGGTGGGCTATTGCATCCTCTAGACGTTCCACTATGGAAGTGGGAGAGTATTTCCATGGAATTTATCGATGAGATACCAAGGTCAAGGAAAGGGAATACGAGCATTTGGTTTATTGTGGATAGACTTACGAAGAGTGCTCATTTCATTCCGGTGAAGAGCAAGAGGACCGCATCTTGGCTAGCGTCTGTATATCTTCGTGAGATTGTGAGACTACATGGAGTCCCTTCTAGTATAGTCAGTGACCGTGACCCAATCTTTACAAGTCAATTCTGGAATAGCTTGCAAGAAGCTATGGGCACGAGGTTGAATCTAAGTACGGCTTATCACCCACAGACGGACGGTCAAACCGAAAGGGTGAATAGGGTACTCGAGGATCTATTGAGGCTTTGTATTTTGGATTTTGGTGGTACTTGGGAAGACCATCTTCCTCTTGTTGAGTTTGCATATAATAACAGTTATCAGGCAAGCATAGGGATGGCACCATTTGAAGCTTTATATGGGAGGCCGTGCAAGTCGCCTACATGTTGGTGGGAGACTACAGATGAACTTATACTTGGGCCTGATATGATCAGAGATACATCCGAGAAGGTCGAGTTGATTCGGAGACGGATGAGAGCGGCCCAAGACCGACAGAAATCCTATGCTGATAAGCAAAGAACTGATTTGGAGTTTGATGTTGGGGATATGGTTTTCGTGAAGGTTTCTCCTTTGCGAAATGTGGTCCGATTTGGAGCCGTTGGGAAGTTAGCACCGAGGTTTGTTGGACCATTCCCTATTATAGAGAGGATCGGGCAGATGGCTTATAGAGTGGAGTTGCCTGAGAAGCTTGCCGGAGTACACGATGTTTTTCATGTCTCGCATCTCCGGAAGTGTTTACATGAATCAGCAGAGGTTGTTGAGCCAAGTGTTCTGAAAGATGTGGAAGTGGAGAAAGAGGCTACTTTGAGGAGAGCTCCGATTCGTATCTTGGGGACGGAGACCAAGAAGCTAAGGAATCGAGAGGTCAAATTGGTGAAGGTTCAATGGGGTGAAGCCGAAGAAGACGCAACTTGGGAAACCGAGGAGAAGATGCGTGGGCTTTATCCATTCCTTTTTGAGGGTACACTCTCAATCTCTTTTCTTTGATTAGCATATCTTTCTCTTCGCTATCCATGTTTATCCAGTTTGTCGTGTTAATCTTGTCATGAGAACCTTAGGTAGAAACCCTTTGGATGAAACATGTGTTTGAAACAGGTTATGCTTGATGTTTGCAAGTGGTTGCAAGTGTTTGCAAGTGGTTACTCGTGGATGCATTAGACACATTAGGCACTAAATCGGCTCACACACTCCTCATATTGCATATGCATGAGTGTTTATGCTTATTCATGGATGAAAATTTTTGTGTTATCACATGGATGTTGCATATGGATGTATGTTATGTGCACACATGTAGATGTTATATATTATGTTAGGAATTGCATACATATGGATTCATTTCACTAACATAATTTGCATTGATGATATTTGCATTAGATAAGTACATATACACACACCTTTGCATATGTTCATACAACATTTAAAATCTTGTAAGGACAATGATTGCTCGTGGATGATGTTTTGAGTAGATGGATGTTGGATGGTAGGATACGTTCGTCCTAACTTGAAGATTTCGGGGACGAAATCCTTTAAGGAGGGGAGAATGTAACAACCCGTATTTTCAATAACCTGTTATAACATAAATCGAGGCAGAATTTAATTTATAAATCTGAATCAAGGGAAACGGGCTATGCCATTGCGTTCGTCTCGAAAAAATACGCGAAATAGAGTCCGAGTTTTCGAAAATGGGAGTCCGTATGACCCGATTAAGGCCCAACGAAGTTTTCAGAAAATTTCAAAGTAAAAACAGACTTCAAATTCAAGTTTGAATTTGGAAATTAGGGTAAGATTGGGCCAGGCGGGAAAATTCCCGCCAGAGCACCCAAGTCGACAGCCCTGTCGACTTGGGAGTCAACTTGGTTGACCCAAGTCGACAGCCCTGTCGACTTGGCTCAACCGGGCAGTTTTGCCTGGTGCACCATTTTGGAGTTGTGTTGAGTTTGGGGGCCAGATTCGGTTTTGAGGGCTGAGATTGGAACTAGGGTTTAATCCCAAGGCTAGAACTAATCCTAATCTCTATAAATAAGCCCCTAACCTAACCCTAAATCATCATTATTCATTTATACAACTAAACTATGGCAAAATCAATCCTCTCATGGCCTCCACTCTCTTCATAAAATTCCTAAATAAATTTCTATGAGATATTTTCCATGCATACAAGTGTTTTCAAGCTTGTATGAGTGTCATTAGCTTGCATTCAAGTCAATTTTCTATATTTGCATCATAAAGAAAGAGTTTTGATCATTTTGGCTCAAAGGTTTTTCTATTAGAGCTTGCATTTTGGGTCTATTTGATTGCATAAGGGCTTTGTCATATTTTTTGTGCCTTCATAAGCATTGTAAGCCCTTTTCTACTTTCATATTTAAACTCTAAAGTTAATGAATGATGCAAGTTGTGTTTGATCATTATGATATGCAAGTTTACTATGATGTGTTATGCAAGTTTACTATGATGTGTTATGCAAGTTTATCATGTTATGTTATGCAAGTTTGATATGCAAGTTTGTCATATGATATGCAAGTTATGTTATGCAAGTTTGGGTTGATCCTTTTGTTCATGTTATCATGTTATGCAAGCTTATCTAGGGTTTATGAGCTTAAAGCTTCAAGCTTTATGCTAAAGGTTGCATTTTGGCAACATGTAAGTTATCATATCTCTTATGATAACTTGCATGTGAGGCTAAATGCGAACTTATGGCCATTTCTACATGTCTTTTATCACCATGTATCACCAATATGCTAAGTTTGGTTTTATGCATGCTTTTGAGGCCTAAAATGTAATATGCAAGTATATGAACATATGTACATTTCATATGCCACCATGTTAAACTTGTGGCTTCAACACCTTTATGTCATAATTATGCCAAGTTCCCTCTTTCTATCCTTTAAGCGCTATTGCGATATGTAAGCGATGGGATTGCGTTTGGGGTTGGGTAAACTTAAAAGACATAAAAACATAAGCTTGGGAATTTACCTATTAAGTTAGGTCTACCCTTTGGGAATTTACCTATTAAGTTAGGTCTACCCAAATGCTTGAAAACTTGTAACATGTTTTGGAAACATGATGGACATGACACTTAGAAAAGATAAGTGTGACCAACTTGAGGTTGGGTTGAGTTTGTAGCGTAAACCTACCCGGAACCGACCGGCTTAACTAGTTGCTACAAACAATAGGACCCAATGTGAGAAGTTGGTCATGTTGTACCTTGAACCCGAGGTTAGACCAAGTTGTGGTGTAAAGCTACCCGGACCCGCCCGGCTTAACTAGTAACCACAACAAGGTCTAATGTGAGAGGTTAAGGCACATTAATTAATTAATGCCTCATGATTAGGGTTAAGTCATGGTCCACTTAATACTTAATCAATGCGGGCTTGGTAGATTAATCAGGGTTAAGTCGTGAACTCAACGTTACACTTAACCAAGTTAATCCATGATTAGCAAGAGGGTTAAACCGTACTTAACCCACTAGAAAATCCTAGCAATGGGGGTCCACTCAAGCAGTAATCCCAAGTTTGTATCAATAAGACCCTAGGGACTAGGCTAGGGAGGGAGCACGATTACTGGACCTGAGGTAAGTGACCAAAAACGACGGCAGAGTGGTACGCAGGTGTAGTTCTGGGCGGACCATGGTCGTGCACATAGTCCGAAGCCGGGGAAAGCATGCACGGGTACCAGTAGATCGAGACTGTGCACTTATGTTTATGGTGTCCAGGGGTTGCCACCCTAGGGCTTGATACACCCGATGGGAGACCCTGCACAGTCCGACTACAATTATGTTTGGGCCGTATTGACACCAACACGTGACGTGTTAGGCTTAGGGAGCCGATCGACTAGACCGTTTGGTTGGACCTCGTATTAGGGTCATCTCATGTTATTGGACCTCGTATTAGGGTCATCTCATGTTATTGGACCTCGTATTAGGGTCATCTCATGTTATTGGACCTCGTATTAGGGTCATTTCATGTTATTGGACCTCGTATTAGGGTCATCTCATGTTATTGGACCTCGTATTAGGGTCATCTCATGTTATTGGACCTCGTATTAGGGTCACTTCATGTTATTGGGCCAAAGCTTGGGCCAAGGGATCAATACTTGTTTATTCAAGTCATGTTAGTTTGCTAGTACACCTGTGGTGCAAAACCTTAATCCTGATTATGCGATGACACCTTTATCTACCTTGTTAGTTAATCATCATGCCAGTATGTAGTTATCCATATGTTCATCTCAACTTTCATCATGCCAGTTAACTTTATCAGTTTACATTGATTGTAGTAGGGCTTACTCAGTCTTTTTGACTGACCTGTTTTCTTTCGCCTCTTTTCTTCCGTCCCCCCCCCCCCCCCCCCCAGGTTCTCAGGGTGGGAATATTGGAGCTTAGCTTGGATTTCTGATCGCTTGCTTGTGGGATTGTAGCTCATGTACGGTCTTGACATGAAGCTAGCTATGGTTATCACTTATTTTGGGGATAGTACTTATGTATTTCAGTTTTTCAGCAATGTTGTTTTTATCTAGACTTGTGTATTTGGAAAGTTGACATTATGTTGTACCAGACTTGTTTTGAAATGGTTTGAAATCTTCCGCTGTTTTATCTATGTTATTTACTCTGTTTACATATATACATATGTTCTTGTTCTGCCTTGATATATCATTATGCATGTTTACCTGATTCAAACGCCCCTCCAAAGTCAGAGTGCTTGCAAGAGCCACCCTGGCGGAGGTGGGGTGTTACATGTATGTTAGTAATTTATTCAATGAATTAACAAATATTATTTAATAGAATTTGTTTAAATAAGTTAAGTGTAGAATTACGAAATTAGTTTAAACGTATAGCATAGCAGGAAAAACTAAAAAATATTGCAAAAATAAATATAATTTTGTTCTGAAGTTATCAATGTTCAAGAAGAATTTTATGATACAATATATGATAAATTCTTGAAATAAATAAATCACAACTAATTTACAAATTAACTTTGTCATTATTGCTGATATACATAGTTCATGTTATGTGATTTATATATCTTTAAAGTTGCATAAAAAACTACTTTTTTTAATATGAATATATAGTAAAATCGGTGTATATTTTTAAGGGTTGTTAGAAGAATGAACGAATTAAATACTCTGTAAGATTATTTAAATAATTAAAATTTAAGATTTCATGAGTAGTTTGGACATATTGATTGAAATATAAAATATCATGAAAGAATTTGAGGAGGTTAAGCAAATGATTGTAGAAATGTTAAAATATAGGTATTTAAAGCAAAATTTGCTTTCTTCAATTTATGATAAATTTACTTAGATGAGTGTATAATATTTTTTATTGTTTACATGTATTATTTAAACTGTGTGACTTGTTTAGCTTTATATTTAGAAGAAAAACATTTTTTTTTCATTTTTGTTGATATGAACATGGTGTACATTTCAAAACATCACACTTTGCGTTAATTAGATGAATTAACAAAAATCTATTGATTCAGTTCGTTTGTTAAATTCAAAATCACTCAAATTATTTAAACATATTAACTTAAATGTACAATGTTAAGTGATACTGTGTAGTATTTTGTAAATAACTAAATAAATTTTAAAATGTACACATTTGACATTAATATTTGATTAACATAGAAATGTGTTTATTCTATGCTCTTATACTTTATCTTTTGTAAATAAATAAATGACCATTTTTGGTTTTTTTATGTGTTTTTACAAATTGTCAATAAATGTCTCATTCATTTCAATTAAAGGCCAATTACAAAGAAAAAGCTACTTCCTTACGTCAACACTATCTTAATTCTAAAAGAAGTTGTAGTTCACTGGTAAAGGTGCCTGAGTTTGATCCTTGGGAAGTACTATTCTTATGAAGAAAGAAACAGAATGCATCACACCCCGCCTCATGTGTTTTGACGAATAAATGAACTAAGTGATATATATATATATAGTCATATTTATATATACATAAATATATATAATATGCACTTAATCAAACCGACCGTTAGGGAGGTTTGTCTACTGTAAGAGGGCCAAACTCAAATTGTCTGTGCCAATAAATTTCGGCATGATTTTTGCTCACTTTCTATTTTCTCCGTCGTTTACTTCTTTCTCAAATCTTCCAACTCCGATTCTTTCTCCCAATAATTCAGATTCACTTGTCTCTTTCCTCTCTAACTTCAATAACTTCTTCAAAACGCCCCGATTTCCTCCTTAGAAATTATCTCCATCCCCTCAGCTGTTCTTTGCAAAATACAAATCTACGCATCTGATCACATTCCTCTTTCTCTTCGATTATGTCTTCAAAAACCGCCGCTCCTCTCAATCAAGTTTTAAAAAACTAGCGATAGTCGCGTCTTTCACAACCAGCGAAGACTCTTTTCTACTGCAACTCCAAATTAACGACCTTATTCTCGTACGAGCCGGTCTCTTTCATTCACTTCAATAAACTAGGCTTCGATTTGGAGACGGTTAACCTAATTTGCTCGCATAATTCGTCGAGTTATTTCAGGTAATCTGATTCACAAAAATGTTTTTTTTAATCCAATTAAAGTTTTTTTTAAACTTGCGTTCAATTTTAATTTGAAAGAATTTTTTGCTCTAGACTTCTACTAAAAATCTGCAATTTTTTGCTCCAGACCTCTATTAAAAAATCTGCAATTTTTATTTCAGGTTATGTCCAACTTGTATACATTATTGTTGTGGCTTTTCCTATTTCTTTTTGTATTTTGGATGTGCAGGCCAAGAGGAATAGGCAGTATCATCTCACTTCTGACTGAATATGTCGAGATAAATGAGTTACAAAGACATGTTCTAGTTGATTGTGTGTGCATATGTAGACCATCTGATAATAAATGTGCATTCAAGTTTTTAAAAAAATGGTGTGATAAATTTAGTACAAGGATATAGCATATTATATTAGCTTTTTTTATTGCCATCAGCTGAAATAACTTCCGCAATTAGGATGAACAAGTTATGCATTAAACTTATTACAAATGTAAGTTTTGTTATGAGATTAATATATTTTATACTTGAATGTTATTAGACTGGGCTGGAGATGCATGTATAAGATAAATTAGTTATTAGGATTTTTATTTATTAAGCAAGTATAAATGGATGTTGGTTTATTTTACTATTTTAAATTAGCATGCTTGTAAATCTACATGGATAAATGTTTAAGTATATATTATTAAAAGATGAACAATATATAATTTGATTTCAAATTTAACTTGATGAAATGGCTAAAAATGAACATACGATGGTATTGACCAATATATTTTAATGCTTCAAAGGTCATACAATAGACATAAAAAATGCATATGATATTATTAAACGGATAAACAAATATTTATTAAGGAACGAATAGAAATCTTAACTGAAAATAATACGTATATTGCCTTGCCAATAATAATAATAATAATACGTATATTGCTACAAATCATATTAAGGCTGTGTAAAAATAATAATTTAAATTTTAATACTTGTTTATGTCTCAATAATTTTATTTCATAATAACAAAAATTCAGAAAATGATTAACATCTATCTCAAATATGTCATAAACTGAGATCGCCACTTCCTGGATGATGCTTCTTTCTATATCAGAAATCGTGCCAGTCTTCAGGATGCTACCCTTGACATGAGGCTTGTAATGGATCTAGTTGATGTCGTCATTTGGAACTTATGGCTAAACTCCTCATCATATTCTGTTGTTCACGGTGACAACTCTGTGAACTTTGCTCCAGCTATATTTCATTTGGAACTTTGCCCAGTTGAAATTTCAGAATAGTCGATATGGAATTCTGGCCCTTAAAAATGGAAATTTTGCAAACGACCTCGGAATTCGACGAAACCACTTTTGTTGGATCCGGGATGTCAAGTTATTGCTAGGTTCGAATCAATATGTGAGCGTGGCAAAGGAAAACGCATTTGACCAGTTTCAGTTGATTTTAATCGACTAGAAAATGGCTATTTTTCAAACGATCTCAGAATTCAATGAAATTATTTTTTTTAGGACCATATCGTCGATACGAAGCTAAAAAATATTTTTTGGGAATTTTTCTAGTTAGTATGTGGCCCCGGTAGATTGAAATGTGCGTTCAATTCAATATATAGAGATATATTTTGATTTTGACGTAAACTGATCGAAACGATCGAATCAGCTTACGATACATATCCCATTATGTTCGGAATGGGGGTAATTAGTTATGGACGACAGACGGTGGGTCTCGTTTTGAGGTCGAAATAAAAAGTTGCTTTTTGAAAATAAATAATTAAATAAATATTTAATATCACCCGCTTACTTTATTTACTCCCTCATCCCCTTTACCCGTTCATTTCAATCAAAAGAAAAAAAATGAACGCGCAGATGTGCGACGCCCTCCACCAGGCGATGCCGATCACAACCCGCTTCGGCGAGATCCCCTCCGGCCCTTCCTCGATCCACGCAACCCTCCCCCTCTTTGTTCGATCCCCTCCAGTTCCCAGACCCTCCCCCTTTTATGAAACCCCCAATCTGAACCCCCTAGACAAAAATAGCTGCCGCCGCCACCCTGACTCCCGTAGCCGACCACCACCGCCTCGTGCAGCCCCTGGCGCCACCTACGACTGACCCACGCCGTCGCAACAGCCCCCCCTTCTTCGCTAACAAAATGTGAGTATTTCCTTTATTTTACTTTGTTTTTATTTTAATTTAAAATCTTTATTTTTGTTTTATTTTGTGAATCCTTCCTATGAAATGGTTTAAAACCGAAAGATTATATTTTAAAAATATTGAAAAAGATTAGATTTTATCAATATAAAGTTTAGATCTTTATTCATATGAAGTGAAGATTTTTTTAACACTTTAAAGATATGATTTTTAACATATAAAAGATTTGATTTTTATTGTTTATAAAGTTTAGATTTTTATATGAATATAATCGAATAGAAAAGGTCGGATTTTTATATAGTTAATCGAATAGAAAAGGTCGAATTTTTATATTAGAAAAGTTTGAATCTTTATATAGTTGAAATGGTGAAGTAAAAACGAGATTTTTATATATGAAGACATAGAGAATAAAAATATAATTTTTATATAGTGAGAAGAATAAAAATAGAATTTTTATCTATATAGTAGCGATGTAAAAATAGAATTTTTATCCATATAGTGGCGGTATAAAAATGTGATTTTTATCCATATAGTGGGGGTACAAAAATGTGATTTTTATCCATATAGAGCGATTATAAAAAATGAGATTTTTATATAGATAGCAACAATATAAAAACGTGATTTTTATATATGTAGTTGCTACGGACAATGAAATTTACAAAAGGCGAGCACGACGAAGATTTCCTACATGTGAAGAGTCATGGCGTTTGGTTTAGCTTGGGTGAGAACTCCTCACCTTTAATTTAAATTTCTAATTAAAAATATATACTAGGATGCAGACGGTGTTTAGTAGCACCCGACACCCGTCGTCCACAGACCATGGACGGCTTGTATGTTTGTTTGTTTGATTTTGATGTGTAGTTGATTGTGTGATGTGATGTGAATTGAAATAAAATATTTATATAGTTAAAAATATTTTATTGTTGAAAATAGAATTTTTAACGTGTATTTAAAATGAAATAAATATAAACAAATCGGACGATTTGTTTATATACACACATTTGACTGATATTGATTGGGACGATAAATTTTACACCTCGCCCAACTGCACAAATAAAATCTGTATTTGATTGTTTGAAACCCCACACGGGTATTGGGATGATATATGACATACACTAATCTCAATAATTAGCTGTATGTCGATCGATTGATTGACAGGCTGTTATAAGCGTTGAATATTTATATTTGATTCTTATACGGTGTAGAACGCACTTTGGATGATGGTTGGGTGTTTATCGTCATTGTTGTATATATGAATTTGATGAAATCCATATAACTGAAATTATATGGTAATTGACTGTGTCTGATTCCAGTTCAGAATTATCGAATAATTTAAAAATAATATTCTTTGAATATTGAAATGTGAAGCCGTGTTAAGTTGTTACACGCCATTTTAACACGAACGGGAATTTTGTCGATTTTATAATGAATATTGAAAGTGATTTCAAAATCGAATATTTAGGATTGAATTCGAATTGAAATTGAATAGAATTGAATTCGAATTGAAATTGAATAAAATTGAATTCGAAATGAAATTGAATAGAATTGAATTCGAATTGAAATTCAATAGAATTGAATTTGAATTGAAATTGAATAGAATTGAAATTGAATAGAATTGAATTCGAATTGAAATTGAATAGAAATGAATTCAAATTCAAATTGAATAAATTTAAAATTCAAATTTAATTGAAAACGAACTGAAATTGAATTAAAAATCGATTTGAATTGAAATCAATTTGAAATGAAATCAATTTGAAATGAATTTAAAACGAATTTATAAGGAAAAAAATCAATTTAGATTTGAATTTGAAATGAGGTTGAAATCGTTTCGAAAACGAATTTAAAACGATTTATAAAATACATTTTAAAAGGAAATCAATGAAATATATATAATATATATTTATATTATATATATAATGGCATGAATAGAACGCGTCGCGCCACGGCAGTTCGTAAATTTCGACCATTGAGTTCGAATGGAATTGCGGCAGATCTGACCGTCGGATTCTCCTGAAACCAGAACCGTTGGGTTTGTATCGAAAAGAGCTTTCCAATGAATATTAGAAATCTGAGATCTAACGGTTGGATTTGGAATTATGTCCAAATCAAATTTGGAAAAGGTCGCTGTAAGTGCAGTTTGATGGCCGTTGATTGAAATCGACTGTACGGGCCTTGATAAAATTATTAAAAAAAGTAATAATTTGTGTAAAATCATAAGAAATGATTTGTGAAGAATTGGGATGAAAAACTCCATATTTGAAAAGATAAAAATAGATTTTTATAGAAATGAACTAGTTTTGAACTAGAATTATAATTCTATTTATTTTTAAAATAAATAAAGTGGATTTGAAAGGGTTTTGAAAATAACCAGAATTTCCAATACGTGAATTGGAATGGATATGAATCGAAATTGTCTTCGGAATATTTCGATGTTGGGTTTCGTGATTATACAGATATTGATATGGAAATTTGAAAGATATATTTATATCGTTATTCCCCATATGATATTTGTTGGTCGTAGAATTTGATATTGAATATAAGCCGATATATTTTCTATTCAGAGCCTTTGTAACAACCCGTATTTCCAATAACCTGTTATAATATAAATCGAGGCTAAATTTAATTATAAAATGTGAATCAAGGGAAACGGGCTATGCCATTGCGTTCGTCTCGAAAAAATACGCGAAATAGAGTCCGAGTTTTCGAAAATCGGAGTCCGTATGACCCGATTAAGGCCCAACGAAGTTTTCAGAAAATTCCTAAGTAAAAACAGATTTGAATTTCAAGTTGAAAGTTGGGAATTAGGGCAAACTGGCGCAGGCGGGAAAACTCCCGCCAGGACCCCCATGTCGACAGGGTCCCCAGGGTGTCGACAGCCCTGTCGACAGCCCTGTCGACACGGGGTGGCCGGGCAGTTTTGCCTGGCGCACCATTTCTGATCTGGGCTTGGTTGTGTTGAGCTTGGGGGCCAGATTCGGTTTAGAGGGCTGAGATTGGAACTAGGGTTTAATCCTATGGTCTAAATCACTAGCCTAATCTATAAATAAGACCCTAACCTACCCTAAATCACTCATTATTCATTCTAGCAACTAAACTATGTCAAAATCAAAACTCTCATGGCCTCCACTCTCTTCATACAATTCCTAAACAAATTCCTAAGAGGTTTCCATGCATACAAGTGTATTTAGGCTTGTATGATCCTCTTTAGCTTGCATTAAAGTCTTGTTTCTCTATTGTCATCATAAAGGAGGAGTCTTGATCAAGTTTGCTTGCATTTTGGGGTTTTATTTTGTTGCATAAGGGGTTTCTTACATTTGCTATACTCATTTGAGTCCGCATAAGCATTGTAAGCCCTCTTACCTTCATTTTAGAAACTCTAAAGTTAATATGTGATGAAAGTTGGGATTTATGCATGTTTAATAAGTTATGCATGCTTATGCGAGTTCAATATGCCATGTTACACATGTTTGATAAGTTATGCATGTTTATGCAAGTTCACTATGCCATGATTTGCAAGTTTAACAAGTTATGCATGTTTATGCAAGTTCACTATGCCATGATTTGCAAGTTTAACAAGTTATGCATGTTTATGCAAGTTCACTATGCCATGATTTGCAAGTTTATTTAGTTATGCATGTTTATGCAAGTTCACTAAGCCATGATTTGCAAGTTTATTGAGTTATGCATGTTTATGCAAGTTCACTAAGCCATGATTTGCAAGTTTATTGAGTTATGCATGTTTATGCAAGTTCACTATGCCATGATTTGCAAGTTTATTGAGTTATGCATGTTTATGCAAGTTCCCTATGCCATGTTAGGCATGTTTAACATGTTATGCATGTTTATGGTAATATGCAAGTTCACTATGCTAAGTTATGCAAGTCTAACATGTTATGCATGTTTGTTGTGATATGCAAGTTCATCATGAATGTTATGACAAGTTCCCTCTTCCTATCCTTTATGCGTTATTACGAATATGTAAGCGATAGAATGACGTTGGGGGGTTTGGGTAAACTTAAAATACATGAAAATATAAGATTGGGAATTTACCTATTAAGTTAGGTCTACCCCTTGGGAATTTACCTATTAAGTTAGGTCTACCCAAGTATTTGTTGACTTGTAATTAGGTTTTGAAATAAAGTGGACATGACACTTAGAAAACATAAGTGTGGCCAACTCGAGGTTGGGTTGAGTTTGTAGCATAATTCTTCCCGGAACCTACCGGCTTAACTAGTGGCTACAAACAATAGGACCCAATGTGAGAAGTTGGTCATGTGGTGCCAAGACCCGAGGTTGGACCAAGTTGTGGTGTAAATCTACCCGGAACCCACCGGCTTAACTAGGTAACCACAACAAAGTCTAATGTGAGAGGTTAAGGTGCATTAAATTAATTAATGCCTCATGATTAGGGTTAAGTCAGGGTCCACTAATACTTAACCAATTTGGGGATTCGAGGGATTGAAATGGGGTTAAGTTGTGAACTGTCGGTTACACTTAACCAATTTAATCCATTTGGGGGTTTGAGGGATTGAAATGGGGTTAAGTTGTGAACTGTCGGTTACACTTAACCAATTTAATCCATGATTAGTGAAGGGTTAAATCGCACTTAACCCTCTTAGGAAACCCTAGCAACGTGGTCTGTTCCAGCAGTAATCCCAGTTTGGTATCATCACAACCCTAGAGGCTAGGCTAGGGCGGGGCACGATTACTGGACTGATGTAAGCGACCAAAGCGACGGCTGAGTGGTACAGCGGTGCGGGTCCAGGCGGGCTACGGACGTGCACGTAATCCGGTATTGGACAAACTCGAGGCACGGGTACCAGTAGGTTTAGACTGTGCATTATTGCTTCAGTGTCTAGGGTTGACACCCGAGGGCTTGATACACCCGAAGGTGGACCCAGCACAGTCTGACTACATCCATATGTGGGCCGTATGGACACCAACACTTGACGTGTTAGGCTTATAGGGAGCCGATCGACTAGACCGTTTGGTTGGACCTTATATTAAGGTCACTTCATGTTATTGGGTCAAAGCCTGGGCCAAGGGATCAATACCTGTTATGTTGGTTTGCTAGTACACCGTGGTGCAAAACTTAACCTTGTTTATGCGATGACACCTCTATCTATCTTGTAGTTAATTTATCATGCCAGTATGTTGTTATCTATGATCATCTCAGTTTCCATCATGCTGTTAACTTTATTAGTTTATAGACTGATCGTAGCAGGGCTTACTCAGTCTTTTTGACTGACCTGTTTTCTTTCGCCTCTTTTCTTCCGTTCCCCCCCCCCCCAGGTTCTTAGGGAGGGAATACATGAGCCTAGCTTGGATCTTAGCTGCTTTCTTGGATAGCTCATGTATGCTTTGGACTTGAGTTCGCTATGGTTTTTCCACTTTGGGGATAGCTACTTTTATGTTTTCCTTTTCAGTTTCAGATGATGTTATTTTATGTACTAGACTTGTTTATTTGGGAAATTGACATTATGATGTAGCAGACTTGTTTTTGAAATGGTTTAAAATTCTTCCGCTGTTTTATCTATGTTATTTACTCTGTTTACATATATACATATGTTCTTGTTCTGCCTTGATATATCATCATGCATGTTTACCTTGTTTTAAAACGCCCCACCAAAGTCAGAGTTGCTTGCAAGAGCCACCCTGGCGGAGGTGAGGTGTTACATTTGGTATCAGAGCATATGGTTTACGAGAAGGGATAAAAAGGTTTTTAAAACTTTTGAAAAACTATTTTCAAAACCAAGTATAAAGTATTTTCCAAAGAAAAGTCTAGTTATTTTTAAAAGGCTATTCCCCAAAAGCCATTAGCACTATCCTTTGACCCCTCGTTTGAACTGTTTTCTTTTCGTTTCCAGCATGTCTGATAATCTCATCTTGCCCGAAGGAGTAACAATACCCGATTGGTTTCGTCGGTACTTGGAAGTCACGGCACCGGTCCCGGGTGTCTCTAATGTTGTTTCTCCAGTCAAGGTCGCTGTTCCTCCTCCTCCTTCCGTAGCTGATGTTCCTCTTCTCCCTCAGCCTCCACAAGCGGATTTTGCGGAAACTTGTAAGAACTTTAAGATGATGGGTGGCAAGAATTTTAGTGGAACAGAGACTTTTGTAGAGGCAAGGAAGTGGTTGAAAGAGACCGAAGATCTTTTAGCCACCTTTGATATAGGTGACCGCAGGAAGGTTTTATTAGCAGTATGGTTGCTAAAGGAAGAAGCTGCATGTTGGTGGGTAGTCACCACCGCTACTAGGCCAATTGAGACTTGGGATGACTTTAGAGGGAGGTTTAGACTGAGGTTCTTATCACTGAAGCAAGGGGACATGACTATTAGGGAACACATAGATAAGTTTAATCAACTGGCTCGGGTCGATTTAGACTTGGTTAATACAGCTCAGAAGAAGGCCCTACACTTTGCTCTAGGATTAAACGAGCCATTACATGGTTTGGCCATGTCTCATATACCCTTGGGGGCGACTTTCGAGAATTTGGTGAATATGGCCCTACTTCAAGAAGAAGATAACAATGACAAGAAAGAGGTCAAGGCGAATGAGTCTCAAGGCAAGAGGGTAAATTCTGGGAAACGAGGCAAGAATAACAACAACCGTAAGGACAAGCCAAGAGAGAATAGGAAATGCAACTTCTGTGGTAAAGTTGGACATATATCCAGGGAATGTAGGAAGAAGAAGAGAAAGCGGGGCGAATGCTTTCATTGTGGTGAGTTTGGACATCTCAGCAAGGATTGCCCGAGGAAACAAGGGCAAGGTCAGACTCAGTGTGCAGGACTATCTGGAGGGCGAGTTCATCCCCTCAACACCGTTCTTTCAGCTCATGATAGAGGTAGTGTTTCTGTTGAAAGTCTTGTTTACATTTTCTGATTTTCCCTGTTCGTACTTTGTTTGATTCTGGCACATCGCATAGTTTTATTTCATCTGATCTAGTTGAAAGTTTGCACCTAAGTACTAGTCTAGTTGATGATCCCGTATGTGTTTCAAATCCAATTGGGGGTTCTGCCCGTTTGTCTGTGGTCTGAGTGGATTTGAAAATTTCTATCTTGAGTATAGAATTCTCGTGGGATGTTTATATTCTCGGTTTCAGGGGATATGGGTTGGTTTTGGGCATGGAATGGTTGTCCTGTTTTGGAGCCATTCTTGGTTTTTGTATATAGGGTTGTGAGGCTCATGACTCGCCTCGGTAATACCCTAGAAATTTCTAGCAACCCTATGGGTCCCGTCATGTTATGTTATCTTGAATCCCTCAACTCGTCTATCGATAGTTTGCAATCTGTGAGGGTGGTCCGAGAATATCCTCATATCTTGGGGGAAGTAAAGGGGTTACCCCTAGACGTGGGATAGATTTCCGCATTATCTGGTTGGTAATACCAAGCCAGTTTCGTGGCCGGTTAGGCACATGACCTCACGAGATGAGAGTTAAGAAAGCAAGTCAAGGAGTTGCTTGAGAAGAACTTCCTGAGACGAAGCATTTTCGAGTAAGGTGCTCCAGTAGTATTCGTTACTAATGTGGACAGTTTGCTTCGCTTATGTGTTGATTATCGTGAGAAGAATAGACAACCGTTACCAAGGATCGATGATTTGTTTGATCAGCTTGTAGGAGCATCTGTTTTCTTTTGATCCAGCTACCGGATTCCATCAGCTTAGGATGGTTGAGGATGGAATTGACAAGACTGCGTTTAGGACTCTAGATGGATTTTTGGAATGGCTAGTCATGCTATTTGGTTTGACTAATGCACCCGCATATTACGTGAACTTGATGGGTAGGGTGTTTAGGGAGTCCTTGAACAAGTTTGTCGTGGTCGTCGTAGACGATATTTTGATCTCCTTAAAAGAACGAGGAAGAGCATGCTAGACATCTCAAGGAGGTGATGGATACGCTTAGAGCCACCAGTTGAAGGTCAAGTTCTCCAAATGTCACTTTGGAGGAAAGAAGTTGGATTTCTTGGGCACATAGTTCCTAAGTAAGGCTTAGCGGTGGATTCCGCTAAAGTGGTTGCGGTTTAAGACCGGAAAACCCTGAGGAGGGCAATTGAAGTAAGAAGCTTTCTCCGTTTGGCTAGTTAGTTAGCATTCCCTGAGCTTAGACTTACTCTTCTGGATCAAGAAGGGGGTTTCACAGGAAGAAGACCCGCAGTTAGTCAAGAACATGGACCAGTTGATTCGAGGCGAGATGTTAAGTCACCTCGCTAGATATATTATAGAGGACAAGGGATGACTAAGGCGTGATGAGAGATTATGTGTTCCTCGAGTGGAAGACTTGGTAAAGAAGGTTCTTGAAGATGCGCATCACTCGAGGAGGTGGCCGAGTTGGTCTCAGGATGCATGTTGTGCCACCAGGTTAAGGCCAAGTCATAGAAGCCCGGCGGGCCATTACCTCCATTGGAGGTTCCGCAAGGGAAGTGTGAAAACATCTCGATAGATTATGTGGATAGATTACCTAGATCAAAGAAAGGGAATACGGGTAGGTGGGTCATAATAGGTAGACTCACGAAGAGTGCTCATTTCAGTCCGGTGAAGAGCGAGAGGACTGCATCATGGTTAGCAACGATTTACCCTCAAGAAGTTGGCCAATTTTGAAATAGCCTATAGGAAGCCATGGGTAGGCAACTGAATCTAGGTATGGCCTATCACTCATAGGCGGATGGTTCATTTCGATTAAGCATGAGTTATAGAAAATCACGTTTATAAGGGCAATTGGCAACGTGGATTGGTATTTTCAAGAAAAGTTCTGCTGTGTGGAATACTTTATAGACGAGATCCAGGATTCACTAGTGAATTTTGGAGAGCTTGCATGAAATCATGAGGTTACAGTTATGTTTAAGCCAAGTATACAGAAAGAAGAATAAGTGGAAAAGGAAGAAGAGATGCGATAATGAAATGAGTTCCAACTCGAATTTGGGAAATAGGAGTTAGGAAGCCAAGAAATCATGAAGTAAAAGACGGTCAAAGCACAATGGAGTTAAGCTCAAGGAAACGTGACTAAGAAGAATGAAGACTAGATACGCGCATCATATCTCTTTTTAAGAGTGCATCCTTGATCCTTGTTTTCCTGTGGAGCTTGCTTGCAAGTTATCTTTTGTATATATCCTCTCGGTCCCATTCTCGATCTTATTTCTGTTGTAAACTCCATAAGGGGGTTATGACTCATCGGTTGGTACTATATGTCAGAGTTTGAATGGATTTCTTGTAATCCAAAAAGGAGTTTATCTTGCTTATCTTCTAAGATCTCTTTTTAGCATACCTCTCTATCCATGTTTATCTAGTTTATCGTGTTTATCTTGTCATGAGAACCTTAGGTAGAATCCTTTGGATGATACATGTATTTGAAACATGTTATGCTTGATGGTTGCAAGTGGTTGCAAGTGTTTGCAAGTGGTTGCTCGTGGATGCATTATACACAATTAGGAACTAGATCGGCTCGCACACTCCTCATATTGCATATGCATGAGTGTTTATTCATGGATGAAACTTGTTGTGCTACCACATGGATGTTGCATATGGATGAATGTTATGTACACTCATATAGATACTATGAATTATGTTAGGAATTTGCATACATATGGATTCATTTCACTGACATACATATGCATTAAGGAGGTTTACTGTATCAGTAACCGCCTGATCTTTGCATTAGATAAGTACATATACACACACTTTTGCATATGTTCATACCACATTTAGAATCCTTTAAGGACAATGATTGCTCGTGGATGATGTTTTGAGTAGATGGATGTTGGATGGTAGGATATGTTCTTCCTAACTTGAAGATTTCGGGGACGAAATCCTTTAAGGAGGGGAGAATGTAACAACCCGTATTTTCAATAACCTGTTATAATATAAATCGAGGCAGAATTTAATTATAAAATGTGAATCAAGGGAAACGGGCTATGCCATTGTGTTCGTCTCGGAAAAATACGCGAAATATAGTCCGAGTTTTCGAAAATCGGAGTCCGTATGACCCGATTAAGGCCCAATGAAGTTTTCCGAAAATTCCTAAGTAAAAACAGATTTGAATTTCAAGTTGAAAGTTGGGAATTGGGGCAAACTGGCGCAGGCGGGAAAACTCCCGCCAGGACCCCCATGTCGACAGGCATGTCGACAGGGTCCCCAGGGTGTCGACAGCCCTTTCGACAGCCCTGTCGACACGGGGTGGCCGGGCAGTTTTGCCTGGCGCACCATTTCTGATCTGGGCTTGGTTGTGTTGAGCTTGGGGGCCAGATTCGGTTTAGAGGGCTGAGATTGGAACTAGGGTTTAATCCTATGGTCTAAATCACTAGCCTAATCTATAAATAAGACCCTAACCTACCCTAAATCACTCATTATTCATTCTAGCAACTAAACTATGTCAAAATCAAAACTCTCATGGCCTCCACTCTCTTCATACAATTCCAAAACAAATTCCTAAGAGATTTCCATGCATACAAGTGTATTTAGGCTTGTATGATCCTCTTTAGCTTGCATTAAAGTCTTGTTTCTCTATTGTCATCATAAAGGAGGAGTCTTGATCAAGTTTGCTTGCATTTTGGGGTTTTATTTTGTTGCATAAGGGGTTTCTTACATTTGCTATACTCATTTGAGTCCGCATAAGCATTGTAAGCCCTCTTACCTTCATTTTAGAAACTCTAAAGTTAATATGTGATGAAAGTTGGGATTTATGCATGTTTAATAAGTTATGCATGCTTATGCGAGTTCAATATGCCATGTTACACATATTTGATAAGTTATGCATGTTTATGCAAGTTCACTATGCCATGATTTGCAAGTTTAACAAGTTATGCATGTTTATGCAAGTTCACTATGTCATGATTTGCAAGTTTAACAAGTTATGCATGTTTATGCAAGTTCACTATGCCATGATTTGCAAGTTTATTTAGTTATGCATGTTTATGCAAGTTCACTAAGCCATGATTTGCAAGTTTATTGAGTTATGCATGTTTATGCAAGTTCACTAAGCCATGATTTGCAAGTTTATTGAGTTATGCATGTTTATGCAAGTTCACTAAGCCATGATTTGCAAGTTTATTGAGTTATGCATGTTTATGCAAGTTCACTATGCCATGATTTGCAAGTTTATTGAGTTATGCATGTTTATGCAAGTTCCCTATGCCATGTTAGGCAAGTTTAACATGTTATGCATGTTTATGGTAATATGCAAGTTCACTATGCTAAGTTATGCAAGTCTAACATGTTATGCATGTTTGTTGTGATATGCAAGTTCATCATGAATGTTATGCCAAGTTCCCTCTTCCTATCCTTTATGCGTTATTACGAATATGTAAGCGATAGAATGACGTTGGGGGGTTTGGGTAAACTTAAAATACATGAAAATATAAGATTGGGAATTTACCTATTAAGTTAGGTCTACCCCTTGGGAATTTACCTATTAAGTTAGGTCTACCCAAGTATTTGTTGACTTGTTATTAGGTTTTGAAATAAAGTGGACATGACACTTAGAAAACATAAGTGTGGCCAACTCGAGGTTGGGTTGAGTTTGTAGCGTAATTCTACCCGGAACCTACCGGCTTAACTAGTGGCTACAAACAATAGGACCCAATGTGAGAAGTTGGTCATGTGGTGCCAAGACCCGAGGTTAGACCAAGTTGTGGTGTAAATCTACCCGGAACCCACCGGCTTAACTAGGTAACCACAACAAAGTCTAATGTGAGAGGTTAAGGTGCATTAAATTAATTAATGCCTCATGATTAGGGTTAAGTCAGGGTCCACTAATACTTAACCAATTTGGGGATTCGAGGGATTGAAATGGGGTTAAGTTGTGAACTGTCGGTTACACTTAACCAATTTAATCCATTTGGGGGTTTGAGGGATTGAAATGGGGTTAAGGTGTGAACTGTCAGTTACACTTAACCAATTTAATCCATGATTAGTGAAGGGTTAAATCGCACTTAACCCTCTTAGGAAACCCTAGAAACGTGGTCTGTTCCAGCAGTAATCCCAGTTTGGTATCATCACAACCCTAGAGGCTAGGCTAGGGCGGGCACGATTACTGGACTGATGTAAGCGACCAAAGCGACGGCTGAGTGGTACAGCGGTGCGGGTCCAGGCGGGCTACGGACGTGCACGTAATCCGGTATTGGACAAACTCGAGGCACGGGTACCAGTAGGTTTAGACTGTGCATTATTGCTTCAGTGTCTAGGGTTGACACCCGAGGGCTTGATACACCCGAAGGTGGACCCAGCACAGTCTGACTACATCCATATGTAGGCCGTATGGACACCAACACTTGACGTGTTAGGCTTATAGGGAGCCGATCGACTAGACCGTTTGGTTGGACCTTATATTAAGGTCACTTCATGTTATTGGGTCAAAGCTTGGGCCAAGGGATCAATACCTGTTATGTTGGTTTGCTAGTACACCGTGGTGCAAAACTTAACCTTGTTTATGCGATGACACCTCTATCTATCTTGTAGTTAATTTATCATGCCAGTATGTTGTTATCTATGATCCTCTCAGTTTCCATCATGCTGTTAACTTTATTAGTTTATAGACTGATCGTACCAGGGCTTACTCAGTCTTTTTGACTGACCTGTTTTCTTTCGCCTCTTTTCTTCCGTTCCCCCCCCCCCCCCCCAGGTTTTTAGGGAGGGAATACAGGAGCCTAGCTTGGATCTTAGCTGCTTTCTTGGATAGCTCATGTATGCTTTGGACTTGAGCTCGCTATGGTTTTTCCACTTTGGGGATAGCTACTTTTATGTTTTCGTTTTCAGTTTCAGATGATGTTATTTTATGTACTAGACTTGTTTATTTGGGAAATTGACATTATGATGTAGCAGACTTGTTTTTGAAATGGTTTAAAATTCTTCCGCTGTTTTATCTATGTTATTTACTCTGTTTACATATATACATATGTTCTTGTTCTGCCTTGATATATCATCATGCATGTTTACCTTGTTTTAAAACGCCCCACCAAAGTCAGAGTTGCTTGCAAGAGCCACCCTGGCGGAGGTGGGGTGTTACAGCCTTGTATTTAATATCAAATGTGATTTGGGTTTGTCGTGAATGGTGTCTTCATTAACACTGTTCTTAAACCCAGTTGAGAAAAAGATTAAATCTTTTTATTTAGATTTAATGAAGTGTACAAATTAAATGGTATTTAATTGGAATTGAATTTGAAATGATTTTTGGGTTTATCGTAAACGGTGTTTTAAATAACACTTGTTCTTTAACCCGATAACTAATGGAATGTGATTTTGGGTTGTCGTGAGCGATATCTTCAATAATACTGTTCTTAGACCCAACTGAGTTAAGAAAATCAGAAACTAAGTGGAGATTAGTTAAGTCGAATAGTTTCTTGGGTATTGATCTGATGTTGGTTTCGGCCTTCGGGGTTAATATTTAGGGAACTGTTCTCTTATTAATTTACGGTTAGAGACTAATAGAATGGAATGTGATGTGGGTTTATTGTGAACCGTGTTTTAAATGACATTGGTTCTTTATCCCAGTTAAAGATTAAAACCAAGTGAAGTTTTAATGAATCTTTAATTAGATTGAAACGATCGAGAATGGAGTATCACCAGTTTTTCTCCAGGCGATAGTCCAATCTTT